>JAPQWV010000234.1:0-600000 GCA_027422505.1 Craterostigma plantagineum
GTCTTGCTTAGAAATTAAGAAGGAGGCTCTAGATGTCAAAGGTTCAAAGTTATCACATCCTTCTGTAAAAATAAAGGACACTCGTAGAAATAAAAGAGCCGCTTCTTATCTCAAAATTATTGCTTCTACTTGCTCCTTAACGCCTACCACCTTTAGAAGTACTAACTATTAAATAGGCTCTTCCTCAAATATAATAACGAATCATTCTAAGACAAATGCCGATAGGAAGATTCGTAGGAAATAAGATCCAGCCATTCAGAAGGCTTATAGTGCTATTCATGCATGTTCTCATCTCAGATATCCCGTAAAGATCCAATCCCCCAAACACCTTAGGAGATTCAATCCGATTAGAAGCTCAAAATTAAATAGTAGGTCAATTTGTTATTAGATATTCGAGTCGTATCTATATCAACCCTACATGTTCGGCCTTTTGTTCTTATAGAAACATGTTTAACATAAAAAACTAAAATTAAAGTAATGATATAATTTTCATATGATCAACAAACATAGCATATAATTAAAAGACTTGTTAGTAAAGAAAAATAATTAAACTAAAAAATAAATTTCACATATGACTAGTGTACGATTACCATGTAGAAAAATTAGATATAAGTACTAAAAAAAACTTAGAAAAGTAAATTGCACTTTAGTCCGGTGCGGTTTGTACAAGAAATTCACACCGCACCATTATTACGGTGCAGTTTTGTAACACATTGCGGTGTGGTGCGGTGCAGGCGGTTTTCTAAAACCATTGCACTCCCCTAGTTTCCTCGTCGCTAGGTAAAGATGTAGTGAATAAACCGAAACGGTGGGTAAATCTTTATTTACATCTTAAGTAATTTCGTACTATATGCTAAAAAGGCTTCATACATAAAATAAGATTGGTACGCACGCAGGCACATATGGATTCTTGACATTATCATCGGTCCAATTATTACATTTCATATTTAGGAAAGCCACGTGACGATATCAACTTCATTGATCCAAGCAAATTGACCATGAAATACAGGCCAAGAATCAAGATCTCCTATCCAAATGAAGCAAGTGCACATTTATCAAAACAAGCCCTCCCTTTCCAACTGAGCTGTGGTCCTATAATATAGTAAAATTATGTAGAAGCACTCATGTGAAAAGAAAAGTCGAGTTCTTCACTACATCCACTTTTCTAGGAAGATGTACATTGTAAAGAAATTAATATATATAATTCTCACTATGACGTACCTAAAAAGCAGCAGCGCTGGATAAGTGTTTCCCCAGATTAAATTCTAGTAACTTCTTTGCTAATTGTGCAAGCACAGAACCGTCTCCTCCTGCCAAATGGAAACTGAGGTCTAGAACACATAAACCAAGTAAATACTAGTTAAGGTAAGTTTGATATCATAATATGGCTATATTTTTCGTTTTCATTGATTAGATCTCTTTCCTCATATAGTGTTTTTCCCCTTATAGGGTGAAGAATGGTTAGGATGAGGAACGAGACAGATATAGGGAATATTTCTTCATCACTGGTAAATACTTCAAAAAACCACATATGTTCGTTCCTTTTCTTTGGCCAACTGCTGCTAATAAATGTAGTAAAGAGTTTGTGTTCTTACCAGAAACTTGAGATACCGATTAGCCCGTACAATGCAATGGAGTTTACACTAGTAGAAAATGATATATAGGTTACTACGGCAATATGGGCCACGGTTTCCCATAATCCGTCGCCCATAATAGACGCGGTGGCATTGTATAATATAGTTTAAGTTTAGGCCATCTTGGGCGACGGTTTCTGCGAGGCAACAGTCGCCTGCATTGTTAATGTCTTTTGGGCGACTGTTGTTATTGAAACATCCGTCGCCCATGAAGAAGGTTTTTTAGAAAATTATTTTTTTATTATGGACGACGATTTTTTGGCGAGACCAGAAACCCGTCGCCCATAATTTTAGTTAAATAAAAATCAATTTTTTTTTAACCTTGGGCGACGGTTTCTTCACAAGAAACCATCGCCTATGTATCTTAAGGTATGGGTGACGGTTACGGGCCAACAACCGTCGCCCATGAGCTTATATAACCCGTCTTCCTCCTTGGCCATTTCAGACGCGACGAAGCTCAAGCAAAAGGCGATTTGAGCGAATTTCTGGCAACCTTGCTCACTTTTCGACCTCTTCGAGCTACAAGAACACGGTAAAACACCTTCGACCTATTTCTTTCTACTAAGCTCTCGATTTAATGCTCTAACTTTCGAAATTTTGATATTTTTGAAATTGAGCTTTTCGAATTTTACCGATTTTTGGGCTTAGTTAATTCGATTGAGGTTAGGTTTAGGAATGTGCATGTGTTTTATTCGATTTGAGGTTGATTTGGAGATTGATTAATTCGAAAATGTGGCTAATTTGGGGCTTTTTTTGAGTTCGAAAATTTCGAATTTGTAGATGGTTGGTGCGATTTAACGGCTTAATTTCTGCTATTTGAGGATTAGGGTTATGCTATATTCGATTTGGGGTTGTTTTGGAGCTTGGTTTTCGAAAAATGTGGCGAAATTTTTGTTTTTGGGGCTTAGTTGAATTCGAATTTTTCGAGTTTGGAGTTGTTTTGTGCGATTTATGGCTTAATTTATGCGATTTGAGGCTTAAGCTTGTATTATATTCTATTTCAGGTCGATTTTCGAGCTTGGTTTGTGCGATATTTTGTGGCTATAATTCTTTTTGGCTTATTTTGGCTCGATTTTTTTCGAGTTTGGAGTTATCTTGTGCGATTTAATGGCTTGGGGTTTATGGGATATCTTTGAGATTAGTTTTTATGATTTGTTGGGTGGTTTTCGAAATCCAAAAGTTGATTTTAATAATATTTTTTTATTTTGAACGAAATTAGGGCAAATTTCGGGCTTGATGTGCTAAGACCAGTACCTCTTAACTTAGGAAAGCCTGTATCAAAAAGTCCCTCTCCAATATCTTTACCTCTTTCTACTTATTCATATTTGGTTGGAAAAACAACTTCTTCTTTCTTTTCAGCCTCATGTTTTGAATTTGTATCCTCTCTGTTGCCCTGTAAGCCGCCTTAAGCCCACCCTTAACCTTATCCTGAGATAATGGTATTCGCTAGCCTCTTCCCTTCCAGTTTTGTTGTTGGCTTTCTATCTAGCGCTATCTCGCCTTCCTTACTCCGGTGAGCTCTCCCATTGTCTCTTATTCTTAGCTTACTTCTTTTCGAGCTCTCTAAAAAGAAAGGGTTTGCTTCCTTTTCCACCTACCTCATATGGAATTTCAACTATTCATTTACCAGGAATCCACTTCTTTGTTCAAACCTCTGTCATTCCATGGGCTATTATCGTGCTTCTGGACAAGTTTTCGGATGATTACGTAAGTTTTCAAACCCGTATTTGATTTATATGTTCGTATTTGTGAAGTTAAGTTTTTAGTTAATCTTAGATACCCGTTCAAGGTTTTCTCATTAGGTGAAAACCTTGAATGGTCCCCATTTGGAACTGTTCTTAAACGTTCACCGTCGCTTCAGGGTGTAAATGTGTGTTTGAACGTCGATGTTGATGAAAAATTTGTTTTACATTTCCCTTTAAAATGTTCTCCGGGTAGACATATGGATTGGATGTATACCCTTTTCATATTTTTCGTCTACTTGGAGAACTGTGAGGAAATGCTGCCGAATTTTTGTCAACATAGAAAGCTCAAAGACACATTTACAAGCGTAGTGAATGTTTAAGATGGGCTAGGTTGGAGCGATAAGGATCCTATCAAAGCCGTTCGATCGAGTGTACTTGCTTACATGAATACCTGTAAATTTTTATTTGTATAGTTTAGGCTATTTGAATGGATCGGGGTTGGATGTATTGTATGCGAACAACAGTTGAGTATGCGAAGGGTGTTGAGAAATTTATGAGATGTGCGGAACAGAATCGTAGGAAAAAAAGGCAATATAAGATTTCGTGCCTGTGTCGTAATTGTAATAACATGAACTAGTGGAATAGTGACGTTGTGAAGGAACATTTGCTAATAGCCGATATCAAACCTGGGTATACGAATTGGATGTGGCACGGTGAAGCCGTTGTCGATGAAGCTAGTTATGCGGGTGTCGGAACTAGTACAAAAGTGCCACTAGATTTGGAGGACGATGCGGTATCTGAAGGTTCTTCGGACGACGATAATGATCGTATCGAGGACATGCTTCGTTATGTCCAAGAGGATTTTGAAGAACGTCCGCCCATATTTGACAGTCTTGTTAGGGACAACAATATCCCTTTGTACACCGCGTGCTCAAAGTACACAAAGTTGTCTGCTCTGTTCAAGCTGCTGAACGTTAAGGCTAAATTTGGTATTTCAGACAAGTGTTCCTCAACACTTTTAGAACTTCTCGCGGATATGCTTCCAGATGGCAATGAGCTTCCGACTTCGACCTATGAGGCAAAGAAGCTATTGTGTCCATTGAACTTACAGTACGAAAGAATACACGATTGTCCGAACGACTGCATATTTTATAGGGGAGATTATGAGTCGGCTGATAAGTGTCCGACGTGCCACACCTAGCGTTATAAGAGAAAAGACGAAGTCGGTGGCCCCCTTGCTAAAGTTTTGCGGTACTTACCAATAATTCTGAGACTAAAACGCATGTTCTCAAATCCGACGACGCTAAGATGTTTAGATGGCATGATAAGGAAAGGAAAAAAGAATGGAAAACATCCGGCGGATTCCTTGCAATGGAGGAACATCGATTCGATGTATTCTGAATTTGGAGGTGAGCCACGAAATCTCCGATTGGGGCTTTGCACTGATGGAATAAATCCTTTTGGCGATTTAAGCAGCCGTCACAGTACTTGGCCGATGCAGTTTTGTATCTATAACCTCCCTCCGTGGCTTACGATGGAAAGGAAATACATCATGTTATCGTGTTTAATCTCCGGTCCAAAACAACCCGGAAATGATATGGATGTCTACTTGGCTCCGTTGATCGATGATCTGAAAGCACTATGGTACAAAGGAGTTGAAGTGTATGATGCATCAATCAGATGACAGTTTACGCTACGCGCCATGGTATTCTGTACTATAAATAATTTCCCGGCTTACGGTAATCTGTCTGGCTATAGTGTAAAAGGCAAAAAAACGTGTCCAATTTGTGGGGATAATACGGATAGTTAGTGGTTGAACAACTGTAAGAAACACGCCTACATGTGCCATCGAAAATTCCTGCGTACCCACGAATATAGAACGAAGAAAAAGCTTCTACCACTGTTTAACGGGAAAAGCGAGACTTCAAGGGCTAAAATACCGTTGAATGGCACGGAATTGAATGATATCGTCGCACACATCAATACTCAATTTGGTAAGAAGTGCAAAACATCGAAAAACAGCAATGTCTGGAAAAAACGATCAATATTTTGGGAGCTCCTTATTGGGAGAACTTCGACGTCAGACACTATGTTTTGAGATGAAGGTGGAGATTTGTGGTGATAAATCAACATGAACATGTATCTGCTGCTATGTTGCTGAAGAGAATAAAATGGGAGTCCTTGAAGTTGCTGGTGACAAAAGAATCGTCACTGATGGAGGGCCAAGTTATAAGTGTTGTTCACTTATAGAGTGACACTTTTTATTTGCGCTTTTTGCTGTAATAAGTTGCTAGGCAGTTTAAAGCCTTTGCAACATGGGAGAGAGTGGCAGTTAAACACGTGTAGACACAATACGTATTGAATGATCGATTTTTTTAAGTTGGCTTATATAATAATGTCAACTTTGTATATTTGGTTCACACGCAACATAAACGCCTAGTTCAAATTGGAGGAAAAATTCGCCTCCCATGTGAAAAAAATCAACGTGCCAGCCCATGCATTCACATATATACATACGAATAAAGTATATACAACCTACGAAAGCTTAAGAATTAATCAATTATAGGTAGAGTTCCATATAAGGCGAAGACTCGGGAAAGGGCGAACTTCCCTCCAAGAAACAAGCATCTACATATTGAACATTGACCACAACTCATTTCTTCCCAACTAATCGTTTCCTACAAATTCCCTTCAAAGGAACCGTTTTTCTTATCTCGCGCAAACAGCACACACACACATATACATATATATCTAAATTCTGAGACGATCATGGCCCAAATAATGTCTGAAGAGGCTGCTGTATTGCGGAAAATGAATAATGGATTGGAGAGGGAGTTGAAGGGCAGCATAGAGAGAGAAGAAAAGATGAAAAGAGAGCTGCAAAGAGTTCTGAGGAGGCTGATAGTCGCTGAGGAAGCAGAAGAGAGGCTGTGCACTCAGTTGGGAGAGTTGGAGGCCGAGGCCTTTGAACAAGCTAAGGAGCATAGGATACACGTGATGGAGCTAAAAGACAAAATTTACAATGCAAGGTTTGTTGCTCAACAATCATCATAGGGTAATATATGTACAAATGGTTTGTTAAGACATTTGATTAAACAGCTTTATTTCTGCTGCATTTTTCTTGATCATCATTAGAGGGATGAATTTTGTACAACAGACACAGAAATGAATACATGCAACGTGATATATAGATTTAGTGTCACTTATGTTGGTCGCGACTTGGGATAATACATGGATATGGAAGGCAGCATACCAAGATCATTCGTAACGGGGGCGGTAACATTTATCGACACAAACTTCATAGTGAAAACACTCATCCAAGGGAATGAATTTCAACTAGATTAAAACTAAAAACAAAGTAAAAGCAGTGCAGTGCAGAGCAGAGCCTATGGAATAAGTACATGAAGAAATGATCGCCGATGATACCATTTATCAAATAATAACTGCATATATGCATTGTCTTAAACAATGGTCAAATCAATAAAGGCGACATTTACACAAATGAATAAAGATCATCATCATCATCATCATCATCATCATCATCATCATCATCATCATCATCATCATCATCATCATCATCATCATCATCTCCTATCCCTCAGTTGG
Source organism: Craterostigma plantagineum (assembly GCA_027422505.1). Taxonomy (NCBI): domain Eukaryota; kingdom Viridiplantae; phylum Streptophyta; class Magnoliopsida; order Lamiales; family Linderniaceae; genus Craterostigma; species Craterostigma plantagineum. Next base: position 6,926 of record JAPQWV010000234.1, read on the forward strand.
CACCACAATCGAAAAATGAATGCCCAAATTCTAACCTAAGAAAAACAATAACAAATTAAGAAAGTACCGCGGGACAATCCTTCGTTAGAGGAGGCCGAACAATAGGAGAACGCCAATCAATATCAACCATACGATGTGAACGAGGACCTGCCGGGCCGGATCCTCCATTGCCGACCTCGCAGAAGCCTAGCTTTTTCACGCGCACGCCTGCGCACCGCGCGTCGTGGCAACCGCACCAATACGTCAGGTTGTCCTCTCCGCAGACCGGATCGGCGCGGAAACACTTGATGGGACAGGAATTCGTGGCCGAGGCAGATGCGCAGAGATCATCGTCTACGACGGAAGATAATTTTGAGAGGGGACTAGGGCTTGACCGAACGGTGGTGGTGGTGGTGGTGGTGGAAAGAATAAAAAAGGCAAGGAAGACGATTATAGGGGTGTTCAAATATCGGTTAACCGACCGAACCGAAACCGAAGTTTCGGTTCGTACCGAATACCGAACCGAAGAGTTTCGGTTTGGTTTTCGGTTTATATTTTGATAACCGAAAAAAATTCGGTTCGGTTTCGGTTTTTTACCTCGGTAAACCGAACCGAACCGAATAACCGAATTCTTTTTTTTTTTAATTTTAATACATATATATTATTATATAAAATATATAATGATATATTTTTATATGTCTTATTTAATAAATTAATAATATACCCACCATATTTGATAAATATGGAAAATATTAGGTAAATCATAAATTTATTCATATATATATGATAATATATATTTATAATATAAATAAAATTAATATATTTACTAAAATATGGAAAATATGGGGTAAATGAAAATTTTATACAAATAAAAATATGATAATAAAATTATAATTAAAATCGTATTAATATTATTGTTTTTTATTTTTTTTTATTAAAAATTCGGTTTTTTTGGTCGGTTAACCGAACCGAACCGAAAAAATTCGGTAAAAACCGAAACCGAACCGAGTTGTTTCGGTTCGGTTTTCGGTTTATGAAATTCTCGAACCGAACTTTCGGTTAACCGAAAGTTCGGTTCGGTTCGGTTCGGTTATTACCGAATGAACACCCCTAGACGATTATAAACGGCGGATTCTGGACATAAGAGGACATTTCAGCGATCTTTATGGATCAAAGACCGCTCTTTCTTTTTCCTTTTGTTTAGATCTCGACCCAATTTTGGAAGATTTTGGTATTCGATTTCGGATTGAAACGATACGATTTCCTGTCCTTTGGTTATTCCCCCTCCCCAAATTTTAGTGGTTTACACTGTTTACGGCAGTTGAAATCATCTGTCCCATAATCCTATCCCATTTCCTGTCCCACTCTCTTAAAATTGATTTATATAATTATCGGAAAATATCTGATATGGATATCAAATCGATCATCATAAAATAAGGAATAAATTTGATGTGTTTATTTATTTTTATCATATAAATCTCATGAAATAACGATGATTTTATGATTTGGGGACTATAGAATTAAAAGAATTAATAAATAAAATGAAAGTTTGTGAACCTTCGGATTTGAGATTTAACGGATCTGATCATTTTGGGACATAGAGGGGGACATGTTTTCTGGGACAGATGATTTCATGCGCTGTTTACGGATTTTGATGTAGAAAAGAAAAGGAAACGTGCAATGGTACGACACATAAAGCGTGATATACAATAATTCAATGCGTATGACTACATTTTTTTTTTCTTATGGAATTTCGCAGACCAAAGACATCCTTAATGTTTTTTTGTTAAACCGTTATAATATCGGAATCAAATCGAACTCAAAACGGTATTTTTAAATATAATAAATGAATTAATCAAATAAAATGTGTTTGGCGATAAAAAATTAATTAAAAATGAGATGTTAAAAAAGTTAATGTATTAAGAATTAACGATAAATAAAATACAATGCATGATAAAAAAAACTTTAATTGTAAAATGTCATAATTCAATTTTCGTTTTTTCGTTTTCTTTACTAAAAATATTCGTCTAAATAAAATGGTTTAAGTGGAGCTTGAACCCAAGGGCCAAGACCATAAATTTAGAATTTTAAGTCTTAACCACTACACCATAAGCCCATTATCAATAATTTTAGCTGCCCATACTTATATTATTAAATTTTCTTTTTATTTTTTCATTTAATAATAAGGAGCCGAATATGTGACCGATCCGGCCGAAATGCCCCGCTCTTAAAAGTAAATTGATAAATTATAAAAAATAATGCCCAATTCTTAATATGTTGATGTGGAAATATATATCTCAACATCTTTCAATAAATAAAAAGAAGATATCGATTCACGTGTATGAGAATTAGGTTCGTAATTCTATTCCCAGTATGGATCTATATAATTAGCGAACGAGATGTATTTGCTCTCTAAGACCATCTCAAATAGTACGTCAAAACCCAAAAGATGGAGTACAAATTTTCCTATTGTACCCAAAAGTAAACCCAGAATGAGCATTAATATTTCTCTCCCTTCGTTCAAACTCAGCATTTTATTTTTTGGAATGGGAATGCGTTTCGAATGTTGAAGTTACATTCTAAGTCCTTTTACATTTGATATTTATTTCTTTTATTCTTTTCTTCTTCCCCATGCGTTTTTTCTTTCAAGTCCTTCTTGTATTTATTCTTTTATTCTTTGAAAATTGCATTGAAGTTCCTTTTTTATTAATTTAATTATTTTATAATTAATAATTATATATTCAATCAATTTAACTTCAATAATAGTGTGGTCTAATTTGTATAATTGTAAATTATATAGGTAACATTAAAATTTGGGCAGAATATGATATTACAATAATGTTCTTTTGAGTTTGCGAATTGGTTTAATGGTTTGAGACGAATTACTGCATTTTTTATTTTGGGAATGAGTTTTCGGTTGGAACGATTAACATAGTATTTGTTATACATCTTTACATGCATCAAATGTCCATTTAGCTTAATATAATCCACGGAAAAAATAATAAAATAGTCCATTATTATTTCAATCAAGCCGGTATGTGACAACTATCTTGCTTTGGTGCAATAATCCACCGACCAATGTTTCTCTTTGGTAACACTGTATAGAAGGCAGAGGCATTAATCGTCAAACCATGTCCACCAACGGTCATTAACTAAAATTTAAAATGGAGTTTATTAAGTTTCAAGTCTATTTATCCCATCTATTCTACTATATTAAGGGTGATGGGGTAGGATAAACTGTCAATTGGTCTGTAGCAATTGAACAATCAGATTTAAAAAAAGACTTAATTAAACTGCGTACCTTCCATAACCTCATAATAACTACCAAATTCTGTTTTTTGTAAATTCCTCATTAAAATTATTTAATAATAATTAACTTTATTTTATTGCACACACATATATGGTGTCCCAGAAATACTAGTTTTAGTTATGATTCAGGTCCTTGTCGGAAAAACTATAGTTTGAAGGACCAAATCCATATGTTCTTTAGAGATAAGGACCTATCGCACTAAAAAGACCTATTTACCCTTTATACATGCAAAAATTATGAGATATTGCCATCACCTAAACCAACCATCGGAATATCAAAGCTCAAATCCATTCGAATGTGGCTATTAATGGTCGAATAATGTTAAATCGACCTCAATTTCACTTGGGTCTTATTAATTAAACTATTGATTTATATAATGAAAAAATGATTTAAAACAATTTGAAAATTTCATTTGGGTGGGGGGGGGGGGGTGTTGAAATATTGCTTTTTAGTGGCCGAATAACGTGAAATAGACTCAATCGCATCCCGAGTCTTAATAATCACTGAGAAACATTGATGTTAATCATGAAATGATGAAGTCTTTTACGTCCATGTAGAATTGAATGTTTGCTAATCAACGAACTTTCTGGGTAACATTTACTTCATTATGAGTAACATTTTCTACAACGAACATAACACATGGTGCCACAAATAGAACATATATTGAAAGAAAAATAATTGCTCGTTTCCTATTAATAACACGTTATAAATACACAAGAAATGGATTGCGATGAACATATATAAAAACGACGATGGCATACCAAAATTGCTGAAACCACTGAAATGTTGACATTGGTGACTAATAATATTTCAAACTCAATTCAAGAATTTCGACGAATAACTGATGAAATCTCGTTTTAAATCGAATATAGTGGGTTCGACTCAATTTGGGCATGGGTCTTAGCAATATACAAGAATTATTGATGTTTATCACATGTTGGTGGAAGTTTATGTTTTGTAATGGAGGGCTACATGTATACATGGCCATTGATATCGACATTCGACTATTGGCGTCAAGTTTCGCAAGTGTCTTTTAAAGAATGTGGTGGTTTAGCTTCATCAAATTATATTTTTATATAAACATCCATATTAAACATCCGAAATAAAAGTGTATTTTTGAACGAATTTAATCAAATTAAAGATGTGGTACTGAACAACATTTTCTGTAGTATCCGTATCAATCAATGTGTCATAAATTGAGTTGGTGTTATTTTTAATCTACCAGACATGTATTATTATTTGCAATTAATTTAGTACTGTTTTGGAAAATCCTGTAAATATTCTCTGACAATTCTTTTCTGATAATCAGAACTTTCTAGAATATTCTCAATGAAGTGTATCTCTTACATGTTAATATGTTATGTTTGTTGGGTAAACTGTTACTCACTTTGAAAACGTTTTAATCACGGAGAAAGCTAATTTTCTCAATTTCATGGTTAACGACGTTACTTTATTATTATTATTATTATTATTATTATTATTATTATTATTATTATTATTAAGACTCGTTTGAATCGATTTTATTTTATTCGACTATACTAACCGTGACATTTGATAAGGGTTTAGCAAGTAATTAGTAGTATATTTAAGGTAGACATTTTGTTGAATTATTCAGATGAAGAATTCAAGACTTTGGATGAAAATAAATTTTTTTTTAGTTTCGAATTAGTTCAAAGGCTGGAAAGTTTCAATTAACCTAGGGTTAAGTTTAAGATAACTAAACAACATTATAAGTTGCTAACAAGAGAGGAAAAGAAAATCGTCACCACCATGTTGTCCATGCGTTTGACAATATTCCAGCATACTGCTTGAAAGTCGCGCATGACTGTTCATATTCAGTTAATTGAGATAAATGTAGCAATGCAACAATAACGTGCATCTGTCTGGATTTCAGTAAGAACAAATACACATGGATGTCTCGCGGATCCCATGAGTGTATAGTAATGTTTTTAGTAATGCTGACTTTGTAGGATTTATCATTAGCAATACACGTCTAGTAAGTAATGCTACATTCATGCTAATGTAATGTCATAAAATCCATATCGAAAAATTGTACCCAAGAAGCATAGACATTCACTAAAGCGTCCAACCCATTTAGCATTCTAGCTACACACTAAGGCCACGCTTTTCATTACACCGCTACAAAAAGACGAATGAGAGTTCGATATATCTATTCATTCGGCCAGGCCCAGTATGAGAGAAAAACTGATGCAACCAAGTACTGCCTAAATTCATATACCTGTGAGCTCGTTAATTCGAACAGATCATCTTCCGAAAACACCATTGCAAAAGCATTCCGCAACATATATATGCCACAATCTCCACTGAGATGCATACAAATATATTGGTGAGTTTCAATAGCGATAAGTAATGTATAAATAAAATACAGACGTCGAGATTACCCGCCAGGCTGGTGCGGAACACCAAGATGTCTCTGTGCGACCAGCGACTTCCTTGAATTTGGGAGTTACAACTCGTGTTGCAACAAGCGTATGGCATCTGCCAGTTTTGTCACTACAGCATTGGTGTAGGTGATATCTACATCACACAAAATGTATGAATCTAATATTGTCATCCTCTGGGAGCTGGGTTTGAAGACGCACAAAATCCAGTGTGATCTTTTAACAGTCAAGGGCAAACTGCCTCAAGGAGCTTAGACCAGCACCTACATTTTTGCATTGACTGTTGTTGCAAGCCTTGCAAATGATGTGCTCATTGTTGCAACATCCTTTATGGAATCTTGCTCTGGGACTGCAGCTCAATGAATCCATGCAGACATTCGTCGACATGTTGTCATAAACCGATAAAGTAAAGTCGTATGATATTCATAACTTGAGATATATATTGTTAGGAGGCATTATAGCAAATGTATTCTTAGGTCATCTTTGAGCCAGCTGTTGTTTATCATCAACGCAAGGAAGAACTCTCGTGTCATGTAGCAACCCTAGCCAACCCTACCATTTTTAGCGTTATCCTAAGTGCCTAATGATGTGATAACTTAAGGAATTGCGGAAGTGCGTGTAAAATTTTTCCATTTATATAATGGAAGTCGTATCCTGTACATGACAAGAGAATTACATAACTTCCAATATCATACAAATCCTAATTACACGAGATGTGTACACATGTGCAGCAAAAGTATTCCTATGCGCCATGCCTCACAGGTCGTCATCCACGTACACACCACCGCCAAAAGTCGATCTGAAGCTTCAAAAGGCTGCCTTGCTGGCTAGGCGATCACGTACCGTGCTCGCTTGCACCTACACATAATGTAAGGGCTGAGCCGTCAGGCTCAGTAAGTGAAAATCATGAATGAATGCACGTGCCCTAATTCGCAAAGACAATCCGCGTCTATGCGTTATATTCCTCACGTCTTCTTGACCTTTCATCTCATATTGGGCCCTCGGCTTTCAATCATACTATGCACCATTTCTTAGAGCTCATACCCACAAAGGGGCATATACATATACGAAGGTTCACACAACGGGAGGTTAACCCGAAGGCACCTTTTTCAATCCTAGTGGGACCTATCACGCAGACGCTTGTAACTGGTAGCCAACTCCGAAGTCACCAACACTAGAGGTTCACTATGTGTCGCGTTCTCCTCGTGTCGCATCCTCCAGGTTGCATCTTATGGGGTATTCACCTACCTATCATGAATCAGGTAATTCGGCATCATGAATCGCCACGGTGTATTTCCCCTACCTTTCGTGAATCAGTAATTCATTTTTGGCATCGTGAAACGCTATGGTAGCATAGAAGAGCCGTGACTCTACATTGAGTCGACACATATGCCAATATCGGCAATCATTCGTCGCCCTCAGGCGATTTATACAGTGCACGCTCTCTTTCTTTGACTCACATACTAGTCGTGCGTGCATATGCTCGAGCCATAAGTCATGTAAATAGGCATGTCATGTAACCACATAAAATAAATGATTAGGAAATCACACATAATCATGAAAAAGTAGTCACGTAATTCATACACATATAATAATTATGTGTTGTAGTTGCGATTTCCACTTACCTGTTGTCCGAGTTAAGCTAATTTTACTGCTTCGGGGATTCCTTACTGTTCGACCCTTAAACAATGATATTATAGTATAAGCATAATATCCGACTTAGATGACTATGGTAGAATAAACTAATTCAACTATGCTATTTCGTTCGAATGTACCTTCTGTTCGAGATAGTATTTCAAACTGTAAGTTGTTCAATTGATAGTCTAACTTTTAAGTCAACATCAGACTTGGTACCTAATTTAATTTCGACTGAAAGTGTGTAAATTCATTGGTCAAGGTCAGGTCAACACTAATCATAAAAGTTCTTAGCGAAAGTACGGTCGCCCGATTTGTTATACTTGAATTCTAGTTTCGCCCGATCAAATGGCCTTGAAGTCGCCCAATTGAATGATAGGTTTTTGCTTGATCCAGTCTCACTCTTGGTCTCGCCGAGTAGTACCAAATCGTCCGACTTGATTTCACATGAGCTAGTTTCGATCAATTTTGCAGGTGCATGGAATCGCCCGACATGAGTTTCGCCGTGTGAGTGTTCAATTTCATCAAGTCGCTCAATTGGTCCATATGCTACCCATATTTCGCCCAATTTGGGTTTGCATGGAATCGGGCGAATGCACCAACATGTCACATTTCGCCGTTCGTGAAATCGCATAATTTTTTTTGTGCATCTTTGTCGCCCGATTCCTTTGCTTAAACCTTGTTTCGCCGTGGTATGAAGTCACCATTGATCACCGCATTTGTGTATGCACGGGGGAATCGCCCGATTCATTTTCTATCCTTAATAGATTCGCCCGACACTACCAAGTCTCTAAGTCGCCCGAAATCTCATATGTTTTCAACAATCGATTGACATCTTCAAACCTTCAAGCTTTCATGCTACTGAAATTCATTTCCTTACAATCCCTACCTAGAATTTCTAGCTTTCACGAATTCTTCTACTCCAAAATGGTTAGCGTTAGGACCCCTAATATCCAACCTAGATCGAATCTATGAAGAACGGATAGTAAATCTAAGAAATTCGAAATCTTACGCTCGAGATTTACCTACGTTGAAGGCCGAGAGAGAAATAACTTGTCGAACAAGCAAGGTGGTGAATTTTCTCTCTCTAAAATTCCAATTCCCCTATTTCGATTTTTCCCTTGCTACAACACACTCCTAATTTTCTTAGGAGTTCACTTATATATACCACCTCGTGGTATATTTACACAAGTAGTCCTACAAAATGACTAATTACAATTTAGCCCAAGACTACTAATTTGCATAGCAAGACTAAGACAACTATATTAATTGAATACAATTAAATAGTTCCAACAATCTCCCCCTTTGTATTCAATTTCAAATATAGCGCGGGTTGTCTTTGTCTTGCAAGTGGAAAGAGTCCTTGAGTCCTCAAAATCTCCTCTTTAGAATGTCTTCAAGCTCACCTGGTCTTCTAGGCATCGACTTTTTCTTCGATTCTTCCTTTGAAGTTCTTCTCCTAAATGCCATAAGATGTACGAAGTATTCTTGCCGGATTTAGAAGGTCCGCGTTCCATTTCTCCTTGAAAGCACACGAAACTCGAAACTCCCCCTATTTGGGTCAACCTTGTGTTGAGATCAGGGAGTCCGATGTGAGGTTTGGAGAGGTGGACACGGTTGGCAACTTCAATCATTGATACGGTGGACAAGGTTGGCAACTTCGCTCCTTGATGTAGTGGACACGGTTGGCAACTTCAGTCCTTGATGATGCTTGAGTCACGTGTCATTTGGTCCTCAGTCCTTGCTTCTTCTTCCGGAAGCAAGTGACTTGGGAGAGTCGAGGAGAGGGCTAGGGCTTTAGCCATCTTCTCTGTTTCGTCAGATTCGTCTTCTCCGAATGAAAGTTGTCTGGTTCGGCCTCAAGAAGAAGGTAGGCCGTCTCTTTCTTGATTTTTTTTAAGTTGTACCGAGCTTCCTTTGAATGTGGCGTTGTGAGAGAGCCCGGTTTCAGAGTGGTACGCGCGGCGGAATTTGGTGGGTGGACCGACCGATTGTGTATTCACAACCCCTTCTCCCCCTCATGGTGAATCGTGTTAACGATTTCGACATGTTTAATTTGGAGGTAGAAAAATACATACAAAAAGGTCGGTGTGGGTAATAACCGGACGGAGCCACAAAAGCAATCCGTCGAAATGAGTACCGGGGCCACATAGGCCTCCCGTTGACATCAACTAGGAGCAAAGCTCGTAAAAGATGGCCGAAACCGTTGTTGCTTTGATGTTGCAACGGTCGGACTTCCTTCCGATCCTAGAAGCATGCCTTTAAAAGACATGGCGGAAGTTCTAACATAATCACAAAGATTAGGTGTATTAAAAAGTGTATGTGTCCTAAAAGTTTGAAAATTTTGGGGAGTGAGGACACACTAGACACGAGTGATCAATAAAAGCGTGGTACGGGGCGGAATACCACTTAGTTCAATATCTCCAGTTTTCGAGTGAAACGGTGATAGCATACGTGGCTCCCCGTGATTTATGAAACACCTATCTTTTGAGAGATAGACGAGTGGGTAAGGCTCGGTTGTGCATGCGCCGTTGGACCTAATGCGATGACTTCTACCCGAGAGCTAATTAAAATTAACACATGTACCTATGGGGGTTGGACCGAAAATTATGTGAGATAAGGGAGTGATGTATCTTCAAAGACTTCCTAGGCATTATTGAAATAGTCTTAATTGGTCTCAAATGCTCGAACGCGTTCCGGGGTTAGGGTCAAGTCGGATTAGACTGAACCATAGGAACATGAATCCGTGCTTCCGGGGTACGTGAGAAGTGTTGCTCTAGTTGAATTAGCAAGCCGGAGCCGGTCGATGAAAATACCGAGCATTTGATCTTCACTTAGATCGTCACCATCGTCTTTGGAAAATTTTATCTGTTTGAAAGCTTGAGATTCTTCGTGGGACGTCCATCTTTGGATATGGGAGAATAAATCCGAGAAGCACATCAAAAAGTAGAAAGGAGAGGTCTAAATCTTTAAAATCAATTTTTTCGATTGCAAAAAGTTTTCCGGGCGAAAAATAAGTTTTGCAACGACAAACCTGTAAAAGCAACTAGACGAAACTTTACGATCGTAAAATCAAGTAAAAGAGTGAGAATTGAATAAAATTGAAAGTTCTGGGGTTAAATGGAAAATTTTGGATTAGGTCAAAACTTTCTGGGCTAAATTGAAAACCAATAGGGACCGAAATCTAACTTCAGGGACTGAAATAATATTTTCAGGACTTAAAATGCAAATTTGCCTGCAAATGTATGTATGTGTATCTATATGTTGACGTGGAGAAGATGAGCTGGGATTCACGATCGAGAAGAATCAAACGATTTTTCGATCGAAAAAATTTCTCCATATCTCGAAAGGATTTTGCGATAGAACAATTTTCTGGCTTGATTGATTTCTCGAGTATTGAGCAGATTTTTTTTTTATGGTAAGTAACGAAACTGAGACGAGAAAGCTAAGCTGGGTTTTACACGATCGAAGAAAATCAAGACAACAGATTTTGCGATCGTAAACTTTTCTTGAACGATTTTTTCGAGCGTTTTCCGCGTTGAATCGATTTCTCGAGCGAAGAATTTTTTATTTTTTCACCTTCAGCGAAGAACAATGACGAACAGAGAGGAAAAAAAAAGAAGAACAGTCCACAAGCGAAAAACCAATCGAAATTCGATCAAAACCCAAAATTGTTTGAATTCACTTCGGGTTATGGATCGAAATCAAGCACTTAGCAAGAACAAACAATCACAGTCGAATTTTTCGAAAATTTTACGAAGAACACAAAAAGAGATTTTCGATTAATTTTCAAACATTGCACAAAATTATTGTTCGATCGATTAGAAATAGGCTCAGAACAGCGAGAAACAGATAATCGAACCTTAAGAAAAGCAAATCAGGTTGAATTAAGAAAAATTAGATTGAATTGATGAACACTGTGATGTACGATTAGCTCAATCTTCAAAAATACTCAAATTCATGTTTCGATCAATCAAAATTCATCTCAGACATGTATAAACGACTCGATCGAAGTCTAAAAACAGCAGATTATATCGGATTTTGAAGAATCAAGCGTAGACTTATCGAAGAACAACGCTCGATATTTGAAAAAAAACAGTTCCGGAAATTCAAAAATCAGTCCAAATTTAATCCAAATCCTAACACGTTTGGCTCTGATACCAATTGTTAGGACCCCTAATATACAACCTAGATTGAATCTACGAAGCACGGATAGTAAATCTCAGAAATTCGAAATCTTACGCTCGAGATTTACCTACGTTGAAGGCCGAGAGAGAAATAACTTGTCGAACAAGCAAGGTGGTGAATTTTCTCTCTCTAAAATTCCAATTCTCCTATTTCGATTTTTCTTTTGCTACAACACACTCCTAATTTTCTTAGGAGTTCACTTATATATACCACCTCGTGGTATATTTACACAAGTAGTCCTACAAAATGACTAATTACAATTTAGCCCAAGACTACTAATTTGCATAGCAAGACTAAGACAACTATATTAATTGAATACAATTAAATAGTTCCAACAGTTAGTATGACCCAAAGATCAATTTATGCCAAAGCTCTAACCCACAGAACATGCTAACCACAACCAAAATTTTTTTTACCCGAGGATAATACCCCTAAACGTGAATTTCTACCCCAACTAGGGTTTTAGTGTCTTTCATACACCTTAATTCTGGCGTTTTCTTAACTTCTAGGGTTAGGGTTCTTACAAAATTCCTAAGTTACGAAGGGTTAGTTAGGGATAGTATTTTACTTACCAAATTCGAATCCTAAGTCAGCTTGAGGTGTTCATGGGTTGGAGTTCCTCTCATCTCGTCCATTTCTTCCTGAGTTGAGTTTTATGTTTATGAGGGTTTCATCCCCCCTTTTGTTTATAGATATTTATCTATCGTTCCTTTGCTTGGTAATTATCAAACCTAGACTTAGGAGAATGGGCTTGATATGACATCTTGGTGACTAAGCTCATACCTTTACCCCTCATATTAAGGAATTTCTATTGACCCTTATACCCAAAAATTATCACTAATCGCCCGATTTGGCCTTGATAGCTCGGAGAAAGTGAATTTGTCAAGCCTTGGAATCGGCCGATTAACTTATGATAGGGACATTCACTAAATGTGCAACACCCGATTTCTACTTATTTCACTCTCGGCGATTTCAACACTAATTAGCATAGGAATCGGCCGTTTTTAGATGGTATATCCAATCGCCCGATTTGAGGGGTTCTTAAGCCAAATCGCTGAAATCCCTTTTGTAGGTGCAAGTCGCCCGATTCTTAGTGGTTAAATTTGAGCTCCGCGATTTCAATGATCATATGTATCTTAATCGACCAATTTGAGCTCATCTTGGTCCACCATACATAAATATTAGCTAATTTCTTCTTAGTCTTAGTCTTATCACATAAATCACAATTCGTAGCATATACATGGTCATGAATCACGTAACATTTAATCACATAGACACATGAGTCTTTTAAAGACACAAAAGCGTGGGAACATAATATCACACATCGAGTTTAAATTAATTTGTGTCCTAAGTAAAATATTTCACCCAAAATCCTAGCTCCTTAACGCAATTAACCCAACAATGTCTCTAATTAACTCTATCCCCCATTATTTATATCGTAGAACCCGTATTTAGATTTTACGGGTATTACATCCTCCCCCCTTAAAAGAATTTCGCCCACGAAATTCTGTCAACTGTAATAATTCAAGGTATCGACAGGTAGGGAGTTAAGCTGGCTTAGTTGGTGATTGAACATCACCTAATTGCTTATAAGGATATTCCTCACTAAGGAGGATAAGTAGGGTTAATTCTCTTGAAGCAGAGTGATTCTTCCAGTTCATGCACTTCTGTTTCGAGGTGCAAGACTCGAAGTCGTTGATCCCAGACCGGAGGCTATCTTGGTCTAAGCATTAGGAAGTTAGCAAGGGATCTCAAATGATTTCCAGAAACAGAAGGAAGTAAGATTTTGATATTGGCCTTTTTATTGTTTATGAATCCACCGGGGTCGTCCTTCTTTGTCCATCGGTTAACGATGGTGACTACGATCTCGTGGAAGGGTGCATACATTTTCCATCTAAATAATCAGGTTCCAATCACAGAAGGGAAATATACAACGAACTTAAATCGTACATCCCCCTCAATAATCCGCCTAGTTTCTATTTGCGGAGATATGGGAAAGAATATTCATGTAGCGACCGGGAGGAAAACTTTCTGCCTGGAGTACAAAGAAGGAAAGCAAAATTATAAAGATTAATGTGGGATTTTTCTCATCGTTTCGGATTCAACCGGTTGCCCTTCTGGTAACATAGGTATGAAAATCGCTCTAGTTAGTAAAGTCCGTATCGCCTTGAGGGCCAACGAGATTCTACAATTCTAACTTAGGTAGAGGTCGAAATAATTAGTATCCATCACGCTTTTGCTGCGCCTCTTTGACGTCGAATGGGTATGCCTCTCTGGAAAATGGAACAGGGAAAAATGGAATGTAGCTTCCTCATTGTGTCTCAGGAAGAGAGAGTGTTCAAAGATAAAGGGGTACGTGTTTGATCATGAATTGATCGGAAAGAGATTTCAAAACATTTTAGGAACATATACTGTAGCTTTTGCTAGTTGCGACCTATTTGGCTAAGGCTGAGGTAATTTCTTCGTCTATTGACTTTGCAAGAGAGATTCGCATCTTTCTCCTTAAGTCGCAACTTTTAGGTCAACCGTTTGGAGATTCTACTTCGGTTGGTTTACCTTCAACGTGGGTACTTATTCTTTTGGGTAATTGAGACTATGTTTCTTTTTAGGGAATTTGGATACGGCTTCGATACCTCGAAAGCCTATCTGCTACGATTAGGATCTATATCGCTACCCGAACTGGGTCAACAATGTCGGCTAGTAATAATCCTGAACCTCGTCACGTAAATGGTGAATGCAAAGGCAGCCGTGACTCCTAAGTCTACTAAAATGCAGGCCAGGGTTTGGCATAAGTAGGGTACATGTGGTCCCGGATGGGTTGTTTTCCGCTTCCTCTGATATGAGCATGTACACTCTAGCGGGCACCGTCTGCGGTCTGGCCTGGTTTGCTGCATGACTTCCAGATGCATTCTCCGGGCAGGCTATCGAGTAGTGGCCTGTCTTGACCCATTTGAAGCAGGTAGCGTTATGAGAGAAGCAGATGCCCAGATGATGTTGTGCACATTTTGGGCATACGGGTATTTGGTTGGGGTCTCCCATGGTTTGGGTTAGGTGGCTGGGGTGGTCCGGGTCAGTTTTGGAAATTGGGCTTCGTATTCTTAGGGACGAACTATTTCTTCAGGTTATTTCCGTCCCATCTAAGTCCTTGTTCGAACTTTTTCTCTTGGTCTCTCGGGCACGCAAAATTCGGATTTCAGCTTGTTCGGCTACCAGAGCCCGTTCTGCTATCTGGGCATAAGTAGCCCCTTGGAATCCCGCCATGCTAACGTCGTGGTAATGCTCCGGATTCAAGCCTTCCATGAATCGTTCAATTTTCAGTGAGTCAGTGCTCACCATGTGAGCAGCGAATCGGGAATGAAGGTGGTCCCTTACACAATGGATGTAAAACGCTAAGTTATATACTGATGTTGGACACGATGTTAGACTAACACTCACTCTCTTTCTTTTGTACGCACAGCGGAATTGTAAGAACTTGATGATGAAATGAAACGAACACAAATGATGATTTTGTGCAGCAAGTCAAATAACTTGCTGCGTGCCTCACGGCGAAAAAATCCACTAGAAATATGGATTACAAAACTATCGAAAAAGATAGTCAAAACTAATCTAGCAAACGGAACGAATCAAAAACGATTCTAAACCTACAAGATCTCACGACCTCTAAAAGCTAGACATAGAAAAGAAAAACTCTTTCAAGAAATAACTCTTGCTCAGAAAAATGCTCTCACTTTCGCTCGGTGTTCGTTCTTCAAAAAGCGTCGTTTCAAACGGTTAAGTCTTTCGACTTAAATACTCCTTCGATTTGTACAAGACTTCGCCACTCGTCCTAGCAACTTCCCTCAACGTCCACTAACGTCCACTAAGTGATTTTGGACAGTTAGTGACCGTTGAGAGTCGACTTGGTCAGTTCCAAGAGCTCGGTCTCGACTTGCTCTTCAAGCTCCCTATTTTTAGCATGCACTCTTCCTATTTTTGCTCTAGCTCGTCCACGCTTCTTCCACGCAGTTTGATCCGTTCTATTCCTTGAATAAGTCCTGCACAACACTAGAAAAATACAACGTCATTAATTAAATTAGTTATGGGCATGAGAGATAAAACTGGGGAAGGGAACATTCTCGGCCAACAAATGTTGACTAGAATGTTACCCCAACATTGTTACTACTGAATGCTCAACATTAACAATCTCCCCCTTTTTATCTTTCTTCCCAAAACCAATGCAGAAGTCGGCCTTAGCAAAGCTCCCCCTAAAGATAACACCAACTCAACCATAAAAACACAAAATGATTAGAGTTAGATGCAAAAGCCGAATAGCCACAAAAACTATTCAAAGTACTAAAATAGTACAGCGCCTTTAGAGGTCCTGAAAGAAAAAACACATCTGCAAAAGAAAAAAAACATGGTCCAAAGAAAAAAAACATGCGCACACAGATAAGATGCAAAGCAGGCATGCAAACAAAAAGCACAAGCGCAAGCACACAAGCGCATGCCCATACTGCTTCTCCTTAGTTCACTCTTTCTCCCTCTTGATTGTCAGCCTGAACATTCTCTTCCTCCTGAGCTCCCCCTGCATCTTCTGCCCTGACCTCGCCTTGTCCGCTTGGCTCTGCCTTAGCCCATTCTGCCTCTCCCCCTTTTTGGGAAGAAAGCATCTCCTTTAAGGTAGTCAGCTGCGACGTCAGGAGCGCCACCGTGGTTTCGAGTGTCCTTATTTGTTCCTGTAGGCTGGCCTGAGAGGTGGATGTTGACGCAACATTTGGCTCAACATCCTGAGATGGGGCTCTCCATGGCAGATCAACGATCTTATTCGGCCCTGCTAGGTGCATGTACGAGACTGTATATGTCACCTTCAAAGACACCACCACATCTCTTCGAGTCGGCTTAAAGCCTCCCCGCACCAGCATTCTAAAAATCATCGATGGAAATGGCAGAATCCCCGGCGATATCTGTCAGGACCCGTCGTCCCGCCCTCGTATTTCGTTCTAATTCTAAGTGTTAATGCTTTGTTATTGTGCGTATACGTAAAAATGCGAATAAAATTTTTCATTTTAAAACGTGCATGCGGAAGTCTTATATACATGTCAAAAGAATATTCATAACTCGTTCTACGAATCATCAAAATCATGTCTACACAAAATACAAGTGTGTGTGTGTGCAGCCAAAAGCTCCCTATGCGCCCGGCCTTCACAGGTCGTCATCCATACACACACTCCCACCTCAAAAGCAGCCGGATAGCTTCAAAAGATCGGCCTCGCATAAAAGTCGGATCACGTACCGTGATCGTCAGTACCTACAATACGTAACATAAAGAATGAGCCACCGAGGCTCAGTAAGCAGAAATTATGCATGTATGCACGTGTCCTAACGATCGACAATCCACGTCGTCGTTTTCTAATGCTCATACTCTCCTTCTCATTTTCTTGTCCTTTTTCTGACTCATACTTATTTTCTTATACTCTTACTTCGTACGGGCCCTCGGCTTTCTATCCCTCAATGCGCCATTTCATAGAGATCTCATCTGTGGGGGTTCTCACACTAGAAGGTCACCCGAAGGAATCTTCCCTTACTCAGTGTGGCCTCCACGCGGACGCTTCTCACTGGTAGCCAACACCAGGGCCACTAACCGCGGAGGTCACCCGAAGGAATCTTCCCTCCCGGTTAGTGCTTTACGCACTAGAAGGTCACCCGCAGGAATCTTCCCTTACTCAGTGCGTGCCCCGGGCCGCATCCCCCAGGTTGCATCTCCCGCATACGGGGTATTCCCCCAGCCTCTTGTACAGGCCTTATGGCTTCTTTTGCCATGGTCGCATAAGGGTAGCCGTGACTCTTCATTGAGTCGACACAAACGCCAATATCGGCGAGTATAATTCGCACACAGGCGATCTTACGCACGCTCTTACCTCACATCTTACGTATTACTAATGCGTGCAAGTGCTCATGCCATGCTCATGTAAATGTGCAGATCATACTATCATGCATATAAAATAACTTTGTCGTAAGATGCACGTTCTACGTAAAATACACGAGCACGTAAATTCACGTAATCAGACGCAGGCAAGTTACGTATCGTAGTTGGATTTCTACTTACCTGTCGTCCAAGCGTAATTAATATTCTCCCCGTTAGCTCCTAACGTACGACCAACTTCGAATTCTCAAGCTTCTTGGTTCGAATTTGGCTCGGCTTCTTCTCCTTTTCTTTTTCTTGCTTCGTGGTTTTCTTGGGTGTGTTTGTCGAGTTTTTGGGTTTGTTTGATAAGATATTTTCTTAAAGTATGTTATTTGAGGTGTGGTGTGGACATGGGTTTTCCCTAATTCTTGGGGTGTTGTCTCCTATTTGCCCATTATCATAAATTGGGCCTACTTGTTAAGTCCTAACCCATTAGTAATTGAATTCCTAGCCCAACTTATCCTTAACCATTTTTCCTTGGGCATTTTCGAAAATTACCCTTCCTAAGTTTTGGAGTCAACGTAACACAAAATTAATAGCACGTGACTGCATGGAATTTCTCATAATATTCACATAAGCATATAATACATACGTCATTGTCATGAAATCAAGTAAAGCATACACTTAATTTATTGGCCGACCTAACTTCCGGTACCGGGGTCCTACATCCTCCCCCCCTTAAGGAGGATTTCGCCCCCAAAATCAGCCCGTGTGGAACAATTCGGGGTAACGAATTCGCATTTCGTCCTCCCGTTCCCATGTGGCTTCTTCCGTGGATTGGTCCCGCCACAACACTTTCACTAAAGGAATGTCTTTGTTTCTAAGTCTTTTGGTCTCGTACATCAATATCTCCACCGGAGTCTCTTCGTAGCTTAGATCCGGTTTCAATTGTTGATGTAGAGATTCGTTTCCTAGAACGTGGTTCGGGTCAGCTATGTATTTTCGCAGTGTCGAGACGTGGAACACGTCATGCACTTGCGTTAATGACGCAGGCAGCTCCAATTGGTATGCTACCTCGCCTACTCTTTTCAGTATCCTAAACGGTCCTATATACCTAGGACTCAGCTTTCCTTTCTTTCCAAACCTTTTCACGCCCTTCATTGGCGATACTTTCACAAACACCATATCGCCTTCGTCAAATTCCAGTGGTCGACGTCTTCTATCTGCGTAGCTTTTCTGTCGACTCTGTGCCGTTCGCATTCTTTCTCGTATCATAGAAATGGCTTCCGTCATTTCTCGTACTATATCGGGGCCTAGCATCGCCCGTTCTCCGGCCTCATCCCAGTGTACCGGGGACCTGCACCTACGCCCGTATAGCGCTTCGTACGGTGCCATCCCGATGGTGACGTGGTAGCTGTTGTTGTACGAGAACTCGATCAGTGGGAGGTACTTACTCCAATTCCCTTTGAAATCGAGTACACACGCTCGGAGCATGTCCTCCAGGGTCTGGATGGTTCGCTCGAATTGACCGTCCGTCTGCGGATGGTAGGCGGTACTGAAAGACAACTTCGTTCCCATCGCCTTTTGCAAGCTCGTCCAAAATTTCGAAAGAAATCTGGAGTCGCGATCCGAGACTATTGAGGATGGAACGCCGTGCAGTCGCACTATTTCTTGGATATAGAGCTACGCGTACCGTTCCATGGAAAATGTCGTGCTAATCGGCAGGAAATGGGCAGACTTGGTGAGTCTGTCGACAATCACCCAAATCGCGTCGTGCCCCTTCGTGTTCCTCGGCAGTCCTACCACGAAATCCATGGTTATGTTATCCCATTTCCATTCCGGAATGGGTAACGGTTGTAGGGTTCCCGCCGGCCTTTGATGCTCGGCTTTTATCTGCTGGCACGTCAGGCACTGACTCACGAAAGTCGCGATGTCCTTTTTCATGCCTGGCCACCAGTAGTTCTCCTTCAAACCTCTGTACATCTTCGTTGCTCCTGGATGTACTGAGTATGCAGTGGCATGGGCTTCCGTCATTATCGTCCTTCTTAGCCCAGCGTTGTCTGGTACGTACAACCGATCCTTGAAATACAGTCGCCCGTCTTCCCTTATCATGAGGTCTCCGGTTGTTTATTCCGGCTGTGCTTCCTTAATTTTCGTATACAATTCGTCTGTGTCCAGCGCTGTCTTGATTTGCTCCAGCAACGTTGGTTGCAAGGTTAAGGCTGCTAGCTGCGCCTCAACTTCGCCTAACCTTACGACTTCGACTTCCAGCAGTTGCAGTTCTGCACTGACTGCTTTTCTGCTTAAGGCATCGGCTACTATGTTCGCCTTGCCTGGGTGGTAGTTGATTACGCAGTCATAATCCTTAACTAACTCTAACCACCTCCTCTGCCTCATATTCAACTCCTTTTGCGTAAAGAAGTACTTGAGGCTCTTGTGGTCAGTGTATATCTCGCACCGCTCTCCGTAGAGGTAATGCCTCCAGATCTTGCGAGCAAAGACCACTGCCGCTAGTTCTAAGTCGTGCGTCGGGTAATTCTTCTCGTACTCCTTTAGTTGACGAGAGGCGTATGCTACTACATTCCCGTTCTGCATTAGCACACACCCTAACCCGTTCTTAGACGCATCGCTATAAACGGTGAATCCTCCAGTTCCCGAAGGTATTGTGAGAACTGGGGCCGTCGTAAGTCTTTCTTTCAACTCTTGAAAGCTCTGTTCGCATTCCGTGGTCCACTGAAATGGCGTATTTTTCCTGGTCAACTTCGTCAGTGTAGACGCTATCTTCGAGAAGTCCTTGATAAATTTCCGGTAGTAACCCGCCAGGCCGAGGAAACTTCGTACTTCCGTTACATTGGTCGGTCTGGGCCAGTTGCTGATGGCTTCTATCTTGTTCGGGTCTACGGAAATTCCTGCTCCTGATACTATATGCCCCAAGAATGCAACTTGGTCAAGCCAAAATTCGC
The DNA here is from genome assembly GCA_027422505.1 of Craterostigma plantagineum. NCBI lineage: Eukaryota > Viridiplantae > Streptophyta > Magnoliopsida > Lamiales > Linderniaceae > Craterostigma > Craterostigma plantagineum. The sequence goes on from JAPQWV010000234.1 coordinate 27,287, forward strand.
ACTTCTTGAACTTGGCGTATAGTTGCTTGTCCCGTAATATACTCAGAACTATTTTCAGATGTTCCTCGTGTTCCTCCTTCGTCCTTGAGTAAATTAGGATATCATTAATGAAGACGATGACGAACTTATCTAAGTAGGGTTTGAACACCCGGTTCATTAAATCCATAAAAGCTGCAGGCGCATTAGTCAGCCCGAATGGCATCACCAGAAACTCGTAGTGGCCATAACGGGTATTAAAGGCCGTCTTCGGGACATCTTCCTTCCGGATCCTCAGTTGATGGTAGCCCGATCTTAAGTCGATCTTGGAGAAAACCGTTGCGCCTTGTAGTTGATCGAACAGATCGTCTATCCTAGGGAGTGGATACTTGTTCTTAATCGTTAACTTATTCAGCTCCCTGTAGTCTATGCATAGTCGCATAGACCCATCTTTCTTCTTCACGAATAGCACCGGCGCTCCCCATGGAGAGAAACTCGGCTGTATGAACTCCTTCTGCAGGAGTTCGTCGAGTTGGTCCTTTAACTCCTTCATTTCCGTCGGTGCTAGCCGATAGGGGGTTTTAGATACTGGCGCCGCTCCAGGTACCAGATCTATAGCGAACTCTATTTCTCGCTCGGGTGGTAGTCCCGGTAGTTCCTCGAGGAATACGTCAGGGAACTCCTTAACTACCGGCACTTTCTCGAGTTTCGGAGAGGGATCCTCCTCCGACTTGATAGCGAATACCAGATAGGCTTCGCACCCTGATCTGATCAGTCGTTGGGCTTTCAGCGCTGATATCCTAGAGATCATAGTCCCCTTACTAGTCCCTACAAACTTAAGGGGTTCATCCCCGTCCATATTGAGCGTGACTATCTTGCGGTGGCAGTCTATGACGGCTCCGTACTTCGATAGCCAATCCATTCCGAGGATCACCTCATAATCATTCATGGGAATGATTATGAGGTCTATGGGTAGTTCCTTACTCCCGATCACTATTGGACAATCCCATAGGACATGGTTAGTTTGGGTGGGATTCCCGTTTGGAACTGTTACCCTAAACTCACACTCAGCCCGGTGAGGCGTGACTCCTACCCTCGTGGCATACTTAGTGGATGCAAATGAGTGAGTCGCTCCCGAGTCGACTAGGATGCATGTGGGGGTTTCGTAGACGAGAAGGGTACCTGTCACCACTGCCGGGTTATTTTCCGCTTCCTCAGAGGTTATAGTGAAAACCCTGGCTGGTACCCGTGGTGGTGCTGCTTGGTTTCCAGCTTGGCTTCCGGATCCACCTTCCGGACATGCCCTCAGATAGTGGCCCGTCTTGCCACATTTGAAGCAGACGGCATTTTGGGAGTTGCAGGCTCCCATGTGCCTCCGTGCACACTTCGGGCATACGGGTAGGTCCAACGGGGGTCTACCCTGATTGGGGTTAAACTGCGGGGGTGGTCCAGGTCGGTTCTGGAATCTCTGCTTTCCTTCCTTGGCGACGAATTGCCGCTTTGGGTTACTTCCGCTCCCCTGCGGCCCTTGCGCGAACTTGCGCTTAGCTTCTTGGGCACGAGCAATCCTAGCCTCAGCTTGCTCCGCCATTAATGCTCTCTCAGCCACTTGAGCGTACGTGGCTCCTTGTACACCCGCCATACTTACATCCCGATATAACTCGGGCTTCAGCCCTTCCATGAACCGCTCGATCTTGAGCGCGTCCGTGCTGACCATATGAGCAGCGAACCTTGAAAGCTGCTCGAACTTCCTGATGTACTCCGCCACGGTCATTGTCCCTTGGCGGAGGTTGATGAACTCATTCATCCGCTGTGCTCTGACCGGGGCGGTATAGTACTTCCCTCGAAAGATTTCCTTGAACCGATCCCAGCTCATCGTTAAAGGGTTCTCGACGGCTGAGACGGTTTCCCACCACTGCCCAGCGCTCCCCCTTAGAAGGTAGGCAGCGCACATAACCTTCTCCGCCTCGGGTGTGCGGCTATGCTGGAACATTTTCTCCAGCGTCCTTAGCCAATCCTCGGCGGATGTAGGGTCCACAGCATCCTCGAATAGTGGAGGATTCAGCTTCCTGAACCTCTCCCCGATCATCTCAATTCGTTCGGGTGGGGGAGGCAGATTGGTTGATTGCCCACCAGCATTTTGTTGCTGGATCAGCTGCTGAATCTGGGCCGACTGTTGCCGGACCAGTTCGGTCAGTTGCAGGATGGTAGCATCCCGACTATCAGGGGGATTATTGGTATCTCTACCATGATCAGATTCCCTGCTTCCTTCACCCCTAAGTCTAACCATTTTCACCTATCCTGACAATTCCTAAGGCCAATAAATCAAGCCATACAAGCAATTCACATAACAGGGTACTTACAAGCAAGGCCGCTTCCGCGCTTTTGAGTGTGTGTGTATGGACAGTCTGCAGGACCTGTGACCGAAGCTCTGATACCACTCTGTCAGGACCCGTCGTCCCGCCCTCGTATTTCGTTCTAATTCTAAGTGTTAATGTTTTGTTATTGTGCGTATACGTAAAAATGCGAATAAAATTTTTCATTTTAAAACGTGCATGCGGAAGTTATATACATGTCAAAAGAATATTCATAACTCGTTCTACGAATCATCGAAATCATGTCTACACAAAATACAAGTGTGTGTGTGTGTGCAGCCAAAAGCTCCCTATGCGCCCGGCCTTCACAGGTCGTCATCCATACACACACTCCCACATCAAAAGCAGCCGGATAGCTTCAAAAGATCGGCCTCGCATAAAAGTCGGATCACGTACCGTGATCGTCAGTACCTACAATACGTAACATAAAGAATGAGCCACCGAGGCTCAGTAAGCAGAAATTATGCATGTATGCACGTGTCCTAACGATCGACAATCCACGTCGTCGTTTTCTAATGCTCATACTCTCCTTCTCATTTTCTTGTCCTTTTTCTGACTCATACTTATTTTCTTATACTCTTACTTCGTACGGGCCCTCGGCTTTCTATCCCTCTATGCGCCATTACATAGAGATCTCATCTGTGGGGGTTCTCACACTAGAAGGTCACCCGAAGGAATCTTCCCTTACTCAGTGTGGCCTCCACGCGGACGCTTCTCACTGGTAGCCAACACCAGGGCCACTAACCGCGGAGGTCACCCGAAGGAATCTTCCCTCCCGGTTAGTGCTTTACGCACTAGAAGGTCACCCGCAGGAATCTTCCCTTACTCAGTGCGTGTCCCGGGCCGCACCCCCCAGGTTGCATCTCCCGCATACGGGGTATTCCCCCAGCCTCTTATACAGGCCTTATGGCTTCTTTTGCCATGGTCGCATAAGGGTAGCCGTGACTCTTCATTGAGTCGACACAAACGCCAATATCGGCGAGTATACATCGCACACAGGCGATCTTACGCACGCTCTTACCTCACATCTTACGTATTACTAATGCGTGCAAGTGCTCATGCCATGCTCATGTAAATGTGCAGATCATACTATCATGCATATAAAATAACTTTGTCGTAAGATGCACGTTCTACGTAAAATACACGAGCACGTAAATTCACGTAATCAGACGCAGGCAAGTTACGTATCGTAGTTGGATTTCTACTTACCTGTCGTCCAAGCGTAATTAATATTCTCCCCGTTAGCTCCTAACGTACGACCAACTTCGAATTCTCAAGCTTCTTGGTTCGAATTTGGCACGGCTTCTTCTCCTTTTCTTTTTCTTGCTTCGTGGTTTTCTTGGGTGTGTTTGTCGAGTTTTTGGGTTTGTTTGATAAGATATTTTCTTAAAGTATGTTATTTGAGGTGTGGTGTGGACATGGGTTTTCCCTAATTCTTGGGGTGTTGTCTCCTATTTGCCCATTATCATAAATTGGGCCTACTTGTTAAGTCCTAACCCATTAGTAATTGAATTCCTAGCCCAACTTATCCTTAACCATTTTTCCTTGGGCATTTTCGAAAATTACCCTTCCTAAGTTTTGGAGTCAACGTAACACAAAATTAATAGCACGTGACTGCATGGAATTTCTCATAATATTCACATAAGCATATAATACATACGTCATTGTCATGAAATCAAGTAAAGCATACACTTAATTTATTGGCCGACCTAACTTCCGGTACCGGGGTCCTACATCCTCCCCCCCTTAAGGAGGATTTCGCCCCCAAAATCAGCCCGTGTGGAACAATTCGGGGTAACGAATTCGCATTTCGTCCTCCCGTTCCCATGTGGCTTCTTCCGTGGATTGGTCCCGCCACAACACTTTCACTAAAGGAATGTCTTTGTTTCTAAGTCTTTTGGTCTCGTACATCAATATCTCCACCGGAGTCTCTTCGTAGCTTAGATCCGGTTTCAATTGTTGATGTAGAGATTCGTTTCCTAGAACGTGGTTCGGGTCAGCTATGTATTTTCGCAGTGTCGAGACGTGGAACACGTCACGCACTTGCGTTAATGACGCAGGCAGCTCCAATTGGTATGCTACCTCGCCTACTCTTTTCAGTATCCTAAACGGTCCTATATACCTAGGACTCAGCTTTCCTTTCTTTCCAAACCTTTTCACGCCCTTCATTGGCGATACTTTCACAAACACCATATCGCCTTCGTCAAATTCCAGTGGTCGACGTCTTCTATCTGCGTAGCTTTTCTGTCGACTCTGTGCCGTTCGCATTCTTTCTCGTATCATAGAAATGGCTTCCGTCATTTCTCGTACTATATCGGGGCCTAGCATCGCCCGTTCTCCGGCCTCATCCCAGTGTACCGGGGACCTGCACCTACGCCCGTATAGCGCTTCGTACGGTGCCATCCCGATGGTGACGTGGTAGCTGTTGTTGTACGAGAACTCGATCAGTGGGAGGTACTTACTCCAATTCCCTTTGAAATCGAGTACACACGCTCGGAGCATGTCCTCCAGGGTCTGGATGGTTCGCTCGGATTGACCGTCCGTCTGCGGATGGTAGGCGGTACTGAAAGACAACTTCGTTCCCATCGCCTTTTGCAAGCTCGTCCAAAATTTCGAAAGAAATCTGGAGTCGCGATCCGAGACTATTGAGGATGGAACGCCGTGCAGTCGCACTATTTCTTGGATATAGAGCTACGCGTACCGTTCCATGGAAAATGTCGTGCTAATCGGCAGGAAATGGGCAGACTTGGTGAGTCTGTCGACAATCACCCAAATCGCGTCGTGCCCCTTCGTGTTCCTCGGCAGTCCTACCACGAAATCCATGGTTATGTTATCCCATTTCCATTCCGGAATGGGTAACGGTTGTAGGGTTCCCGCCGGCCTTTGATGCTCGGCTTTTATCTGCTGGCACGTCAGGCACTGACTCACGAAAGTCGCGATGTCCTTTTTCATGCCTGGCCACCAGTAGTTCTCCTTCAAACCTCTGTACATCTTCGTTGCTCCTGGATGTACTGAGTATGCAGTGGCATGGGCTTCCGTCATTATCGTCCTTCTTAGCTCAGCGTTGTCTGGTACGTACAACCGATCCTTGAAATACAGTCGCCCGTCTTCCCTTATCATGAGGTCTCCGGTTGTTTATTCCGGCTGTGCTTCCTTAATTTTCGTATACAATTCGTCTGTGTCCAGCGCTGTCTTGATTTGCTCCAGCAACGTTGGTTGCAAGGTTAAGGCTGCTAGCTGCGCCTCAACTTCGCCTAACCTTACGACTTCGACTTCCAGCAGTTGCAGTTCTGCACTGACTGCTTTTCTGCTTAAGGCATCGGCTACTATGTTCGCCTTGCCTGGGTGGTAGTTGATTACGCAGTCATAATCCTTAACTAACTCTAACCACCTCCTCTGCCTCATATTCAACTCCTTTTGCGTAAAGAAGTACTTGAGGCTCTTGTGGTCAGTGTATATCTCGCACCGCTCTCCGTAGAGGTAATGCCTCCAGATCTTGCGAGCAAAGACCACTGCCGCTAGTTCTAAGTCGTGCGTCGGGTAATTCTTCTCGTACTCCTTTAGTTGACGAGAGGCGTATGCTACTACATTCCCGTTCTGCATTAGCACACACCCTAACCCGTTCTTAGACGCATCGCTATAAACGGTGAATCCTCCAGTTCCCGAAGGTATTGTGAGAACTGGGGCCGTCGTAAGTCTTTCTTTCAACTCTTGAAAGCTCTGTTCGCATTCCGTGGTCCACTGAAATGGCGTATTTTTCCTGGTCAACTTCGTCAGTGTAGACGCTATCTTCGAGAAGTCCTTGATAAATTTCCGGTAGTAACCCGCCAGGCCGAGGAAACTTCGTACTTCCGTTACATTGGTCGGTCTGGGCCAGTTGCTGATGGCTTCTATCTTGTTCGGGTCTACGGAAATTCCTGCTTCTGATACTATATGCCCCAAGAATGCAACTTGGTCAAGCCAAAATTCGCACTTCTTGAACTTGGCGTATAGTTGCTTGTCCCGTAATATACTCAGAACTATTTTCAGATGTTCCTCGTGTTCCTCCTTCGTCCTTGAGTAAATTAGGATATCATTAATGAAGACGATGACGAACTTATCTAAGTAGGGTTTGAACACCCGGTTCATTAAATCCATAAAAGCTGCAGGCGCATTAGTCAGCCCGAATGGCATCACCAGAAACTCGTAGTGGCCATAACGGGTATTAAAGGCCGTCTTCGGGACATCTTCCTTCCGGATCCTCAGTTGATGGTAGCCCGATCTTAAGTCGATCTTGGAGAAAACCGTTGCGCCTTGTAGTTGATCGAACAGATCGTCTATCCTAGGGAGTGGATACTTGTTCTTAATCGTTAACTTATTCAGCTCCCTGTAGTCTATGCATAGTCGCATAGACCCATCTTTCTTCTTCACGAATAGCACCGGCGCTCCCCATGGAGAGAAACTCGGCTGTATGAACTCCTTCTGCAGGAGTTCGTCGAGTTGGTCCTTTAACTCCTTCATTTCCGTCGGTGCTAGCCGATAGGGGGTTTTAGATACTGGCGCCGCTCCAGGTACCAGATCTATAGCGAACTCTATTTCTCGCTCGGGTGGTAGTCCCGGTAGTTCCTCGAGGAATACGTCAGGGAACTCCTTAACTACCGGCACTTCCTCGAGTTTCGGAGAGGGATCCTCCTCCGACTTGATAGCGAATACCAGATAGGCTTCGCACCCTGATCTGATCAGTCGTTGGGCTTTCAGCGCTGATATCCTAGAGATCATAGTCCCCTTACTAGTCCCTACAAACTTAAGGGGTTCATCCCCGTCCATATTGAGCGTGACTATCTTGCGGTGGCAGTCTATGACGGCTCCGTACTTCGATAGCCAATCCATTCCGAGGATCACCTCATAATCATTCATGGGAATGATTATGAGGTCTATGGGTAGTTCCTTACTCCCGATCACTATTGGACAATCCCGTAGGACATGGTTAGTTTGGGTGGGATTCCCGTTTGGAACTGTTACCCTAAACTCACACTCAGCCCGGTGAGGCGTGACTCCTACCCTCATGGCATACTTAGTGGATGCAAATGAGTGAGTCGCTCCCGAGTCGACTAGGATGCATGTGGGGGTTTCGTAGACGAGAAGGGTACCTGTCACCACTGCCGGGTTATTTTCCGCTTCCTCAGAGGTTATAGTGAAAACCCTGGCTGGTACCCGTGGTGGTGCTGCTTGGTTTCCAGCTTGGCTTCCGGATCCACCTTCCGGACATGCCCTCAGATAGTGGCCCGTCTTGCCACATTTGAAGCAGACGGCATTTTGGGAGTTGCAGGCTCCCATGTGCCTCCGTGCACACTTCGGGCATACGGGTAGGTCCAACGGGGGTCTACCCTGATTGGGGTTAAACTGCGGGGGTGGTCCAGGTCGGTTCTGGAATCTCTGCTTTCCTTCCTTGGCGACGAATTGCCGCTTTGGGTTACTTCCGCTCCCCTGCGGCCCTTGCGCGAACTTGCGCTTAGCTTCTTGGGCACGAGCAATCCTAGCCTCAGCTTGCTCCGCCATTAATGCTCTCTCAGCCACTTGAGCGTACGTGGCTCCTTGTACACCCGCCATACTTACATCCCGATATAACTCGGGCTTCAGCCCTTCCATGAACCGCTCGATCTTGAGCGCGTCCGTGCTGACCATATGAGCAGCGAACCTTGAAAGCTGCTCGAACTTCCTGATGTACTCCGCCACGGTCATTGTCCCTTGGCGGAGGTTGATGAACTCATTCATCCGCTGTGCTCTGACCGGGGCGGTATAGTACTTCCCTCGAAAGATTTCCTTGAACCGATCCCAGCTCATCGTTAAAGGGTTCTCGACGGCTGAGACGGTTTCCCACCACTGCCCAGCGCTCCCCCTTAGAAGGTAGGCAGCGCACATAACCTTCTCCGCCTCGGGTGTGCGGCTATGCTGGAACATTTTCTCCAGCGTCCTTAGCCAATCCTCGGCGGATGTAGGGTCCACAGCATCCTCGAATAGTGGAGGATTCAGCTTCCTGAACCTCTCCCCGATCATCTCAATTCGTTCGGGTGGGGGAGGCAGATTGGTTGATTGCCCACCAGCATTTTGTTGCTGGATCAGCTGCTGAATCTGGGCCGACTGTTGCCGGACCAGTTCGGTCAGTTGCAGGATGGTAGCATCCCGACTATCAGGGGGATTATTGGTATCTCTACCATGATCAGATTCCCTGCTTCCTTCACCCCTAAGTCTAACCATTTTCACCTATCCTGACAATTCCTAAGGCCAATAAATCAAGCCATACAAGCAATTCACATAACAGGGTACTTACAAGCAAGGCCGCTTCCGCGCTTTTGAGTGTGTGTGTATGGACAGTCTGCAGGACCTGTGACCGAAGCTCTGATACCACTCTGTCAGGACCCGTCGTCCCGCCCTCGTATTTCGTTCTAATTCTAAGTGTTAATGTTTTGTTATTGTGCGTATACGTAAAAATGCGAATAAAATTTTTCATTTTAAAACGTGCATGCGGAAGTTATATACATGTCAAAAGAATATTCATAACTCGTTCTACGAATCATCGAAATCATGTCTACACAAAATACAAGTGTGTGTGTGTGTGCAGCCAAAAGCTCCCTATGCGCCCGGCCTTCACAGGTCGTCATCCATACACACACTCCCACATCAAAAGCAGCCGGATAGCTTCAAAAGATCGGCCTCGCATAAAAGTCGGATCACGTACCGTGATCGTCAGTACCTACAATACGTAACATAAAGAATGAGCCACCGAGGCTCAGTAAGCAGAAATTATGCATGTATGCACGTGTCCTAACGATCGACAATCCACGTCGTCGTTTTCTAATGCTCATACTCTCCTTCTCATTTTCTTGTCCTTTTTCTGACTCATACTTATTTTCTTATACTCTTACTTCGTACGGGCCCTCGGCTTTCTATCCCTCTATGCGCCATTACATAGAGATCTCATCTGTGGGGGTTCTCACACTAGAAGGTCACCCGAAGGAATCTTCCCTTACTCAGTGTGGCCTCCACGCGGACGCTTCTCACTGGTAGCCAACACCAGGGCCACTAACCGCGGAGGTCACCCGAAGGAATCTTCCCTCCCGGTTAGTGCTTTACGCACTAGAAGGTCACCCGCAGGAATCTTCCCTTACTCAGTGCGTGTCCCGGGCCGCACCCCCCAGGTTGCATCTCCCGCATACGGGGTATTCCCCCAGCCTCTTATACAGGCCTTATGGCTTCTTTTGCCATGGTCGCATAAGGGTAGCCGTGACTCTTCATTGAGTCGACACAAACGCCAATATCGGCGAGTATACATCGCACACAGGCGATCTTACGCACGCTCTTACCTCACATCTTACGTATTACTAATGCGTGCAAGTGCTCATGCCATGCTCATGTAAATGTGCAGATCATACTATCATGCATATAAAATAACTTTGTCGTAAGATGCACGTTCTACGTAAAATACACGAGCACGTAAATTCACGTAATCAGACGCAGGCAAGTTACGTATCGTAGTTGGATTTCTACTTACCTGTCGTCCAAGCGTAATTAATATTCTCCCCGTTAGCTCCTAACGTACGACCAACTTCGAATTCTCAAGCTTCTTGGTTCGAATTTGGCACGGCTTCTTCTCCTTTTCTTTTTCTTGCTTCGTGGTTTTCTTGGGTGTGTTTGTCGAGTTTTTGGGTTTGTTTGATAAGATATTTTCTTAAAGTATGTTATTTGAGGTGTGGTGTGGACATGGGTTTTCCCTAATTCTTGGGGTGTTGTCTCCTATTTGCCCATTATCATAAATTGGGCCTACTTGTTAAGTCCTAACCCATTAGTAATTGAATTCCTAGCCCAACTTATCCTTAACCATTTTTCCTTGGGCATTTTCGAAAATTACCCTTCCTAAGTTTTGGAGTCAACGTAACACAAAATTAATAGCACGTGACTGCATGGAATTTCTCATAATATTCACATAAGCATATAATACATACGTCATTGTCATGAAATAAAGTAAAGCATACACTTAATTTATTGGCCGACCTAATTTCCGGTACCGGGGTCCTACAATATCTTTTCCGCTTCCTTGGCTAATTGGTCTAGCACTAATTCACCCAGATTTATGGGTAGATCTTTCCCAAGTGCGTAGAGTATGTGAGCCATACTCTCCGCCACTCGAGTCTCATTCGCAGTAGGCCACCAATTGTAAATACCAATTTTGAAAAGCATGGAGTATAGAGATGTTAGGAAACTGCAAGAAAAATTGCCATCCCACTCCCTAATTCTACCCCCGTCAAAAAGGACACCACATCATCATTATCATACTCTTCGTTCATATCAACACTCGGTGTCCCCAAAAACTCGTTAATAGCCCCAGCCGAAAATTCATACAACCTCCCCCTCAAGAAAAGTTTTCATACCTCCTAGAACTAGAATCATTAATTCTCGGGGAAAGATTAGAATATACCTCCCGGACTACTGTGTCACAGTAAGTCCCAAACCTCGTCACCGTCTTGTCAAATCTTCTCGATTCCAAGAACTCCATGATGCCATATCAGCGGAAACTTGCTTCGTCAGCAGTTCTCTCTACTCGCAACACCCTCTGGCTGAAGTGAGGCCAAAGCTCTTCATTGAGCGGGGCGTAGAACTTCCCCCGTGGCAAAGGTGTTTCCCAGTCCGACTCAGATGTTGAGTCAACATCTGTCTCAACATCCTCATCGTCGCTGGGAACTTGCGAGTGGTCGGGGCTGCTGGCTGCTCGCTGCGAGGACTCCGATGGTCGAGGTTTCTTAGATGGTCTGTCCTCAGCGCCCATCGGCCTCTTGCCCGGTTTCTTTTGCAGTTTGGCCCTCTAAGCAGCCAGGGTCTCTGCAGCTCCAAATTCGTCCTCGTCTTTGCTTTCAGAGGAAGGTGAACCTGAAATGTTAGAAGGTGTACCTCCCCGTGGACTCACCACCTCAGCGTCCAATCGATCATATGTTGTGCGGTCTATAATTTTCTGGTGATGAGGGCGAAACCTGAGCCTGTTCTGGTGATGAGGGCGAAACCTGAGCCTGTTCTTTTTCTGGTGATGAAGGCGGAACCTGAGCAGTGGGACTTTGAGGTGGAGCAGTGGCACTCGTCTCCCCCTGAACTGGAACTTCACAGGCCATCTGAGCAGGCATCTCCTTCGACGATTCTGACTCGGTCTCAGATGAGGAGCTTGAGAGAGTAATCGGCCTATCTGCCGTCGATTTCGGCCCTTTAGAAATTCGAGCTTGCTTTAGACGGTTGCTTTGGCGCGTTTTAGGGGCAACAGTGAGAGGACGAGGCTTGGACGAGATTTTCTTCATCTTCGCCGGCTTCTTTGGCTTTTTGGCAGTCTCTTTAGGCGCCGGAATATGGCTTGGCGAGCCGGGAACAGGCGCCGGTGTGCTTTGAGGCGGCAGAGGAGGGTTTGACGCTGGCGCTGGTACATTTATTGCGCCTCCAACCACACTCGTCTGGACTGATCGTCTTTGAGAAACAAGAGAGCTGAGCGGGACATCGGCGAAATCGAAAATTGGCGCTGGAATCATCTGAATCAGAGCAACATCGAGCACTGTTTCGCTCAATGTTGGGCTGACATCGCGGGTTTCTGCATTTCTTGGTGAGTTCGACATTTTGAAGGCAAAAATCGATTGATTCGGGAGAGGAAATCACGCAGAAAAATCAATTCACACAGAAGAACAAAAGGGAGTTTGAAAGAGACGAAGTTGAAGTGGGCACTAGGGTTTGTGAATAAAAAATTTAATCAGTCAAATCATCAGATAAAGCAAGTTTTTAGCAGTTACAGACTCAACCCACTACTCACGAAAAATAGCAGAGAGTGGAGTAAATGAAACTGCTAATATAACCGTTAGGCACATATGAAATTTTTAAGCATATATACTGATAAATTCGAAACAAGTTCACAAACTACCTACTAAAATTCGATAGCCAAATGAAACAGTATATAAAACATGTGAGCACATAGAAGCAAAGTCGAGCCTAAGTCACGATGAAGCTAAACATAGTAAATTGACTCATTCTTCATGTGAGCAAATAAAATCAGTTGAAGACCAAGTCATGCGAGTTAATAGGAGCACTTCGAATCATGATTCAACCAAAAAGACCTAAAAGTCAAGGTAGAATCAAGAGATACTAACCGTTGGAGCGACTTCGATGAACACATAGAGACAAGTGTAAAGAGCTGTTCTTCGAGAGTTTCTAATGCAATTCTGAGAGATAACTAGACAAACAAGACAAATAAAAACAGTACTAAAGACAGACACGGACAAAACGAAAGCACAAAATGTAGCAATATCGAACTGACAGTCACATGTTGCCCTAACATTTGACTCAACATTCTAATTCCGTAATCCTAGACTTTTCTGCTTAATCCTTCTCAAAATCAGTTCCCTTTATTTCTACCCTTTCACCTCACATATCCACAAAGAATTTATGCACTGCCCTCATACCCTCAGGCTCAAGGTTCGGCTTTTTGTCGCATAGTATACATCGTCACCGCGATTGTCGTGTACCTAAGGAAACTTATTACCAAATACGTATATCTAGCCGAGAGTTTATGAGCATCCTAATCACAAACAAGGATTGGTTTTTAGTCGCAAAGAGTACATCGTCACAGCGAATGCCGTGTACCTAGGGACGTATTACCAAGAGCCTATAAAAGAGGTCGGGTTTATTTAGGGACCAATCAAGAAGAATCAAGTCATTTCACAGGAAAACAGAACAGAATATTAAACCAAATATTAAAGCAGCAACTATCAAAATCGACATATGCTATGTTGATCCAAATGTTGGACCAACGTTTAAACTAACATGTGCAAACCTATGGATTTCTTCAGGTCCGAGAACCTTTCAGAATCCAATGCTTTCGTAAAAATGTCTGCTAACTGATTCTTAGTGTCTATATGCTCGATGCGGACCAACTCTTTTTCTACCACATCTCTCAGAAAATGATGCCTAATATCTATATGCTTTGTACGAGAATGTTGGATGGGGTTCCTAGAGATGTTAATGGCACTAAGGTTATCACAATACATAAGTACAGATTCGCACTCTAACCCATAGTCACATAACATGCTATTCAACCACAATAATTGTGTGCAACAACTACCCGCCGCAACATATTCGGACTCGGCAGTAGATAAAGACACACAATTCTGTTTCTTGCTATACCATGCAACTAAGTTATTACCTAGGAAGAAACAGCCACCACTTGTACTCTTGCGGTCATCCTCGTCACCGGCCCAGTCAGCATCGCTATAGCCTACAAGACTCAAATTAGTATCTTTGGAGAACCATAATCCTAGGCTACACGATCCACTCACATAACAAAGTATTCGCTTAACAGCATTCAAATGCGAAACCTTAGGTTCAGATTGATATCTAGCACAAACGCAAACACTGTACATGATATCAGGTCTACTCGCAGATAAGTACAATAAACTGCCAATCATAGAACGGTACAATGTTGGGTCAACATTCTGCCCAACATCGTCTTTACTTACCTTTTGCGTAGAAACCATGGGCGTTTTCATTACCGTTGCCGAGTCTAGTCCAAACTTCTTGACTGTGTTCTTGGCATACTTCTCTTGGGACATAAAGATCCCGTCGCTGCTTTGCTTAATCTGCAAACCTAGAAAATACGTTAATTCGCCTATCATCGACATCTCAAAGGTAGTGTTCATTGCCTGCACAAACTGATCTAATAAAACTGGTGAGCTTGAACCAAAAACAATGTCATCAACATATACTTGAGCAATCAAAATGTCAGATCCGACCCTCTTAACAAAAAGAGTGTGATCCGCCTCACCTCGTGTGAAACCAAACTCAAGTAAAAACGTTGCTAACCTTGCATACCAAGCTCGAGGCGCTTGCTTCAACCCATACAATGCTTTCTGCAGCTTAAAAACAGTGTTTAGGATAATGGGGATCTTCGAACACTTTAGGCTGTTCGACATAGATATCCTTATCAATATACCCATTCAAAAACGCACCCTTAACATCCATTTGGTGTAATGTAATGTTAAGCCAACATGCTATAGCTAACAAAAGCCTAATCGATTCTAGCCTAGCAACGGGAGCAAACGTCTCATCAAAGTCTATTCCTTCTACTTGCGTCCTGAGCTACTAAACGAGCCTTGTTTCTAACAACCCTACCAAGTTCATCAGATTTATTTTTAAATATCCACTTAGTGCCTATGACATTAATGTCTTTTGGCCGTGGCACTAATGTCCAGACTTGGTTTTTCTCGAACTGCAAGAGTTCCTCTTGCATCGCATTTATCCAACAATTATCCTTGAGAGCTTCAAGGACATTCTTGGGTTCTATCTCAGAAACAAAGCAGTTAAAACGTACCTCAGCGTATAGCGAGTTCATACACGCATTTCTTACCATAGACTTATAATCCTTTCGTGGTTTGTCTCTGGTCTTCCTTCCTTCATTCACGTCTCCAATTATTAGATCAGTGGGATGATCTTTCTGAATCTTAGCTGGCGGATCACGTCGCACTTTGCTGGGACCAGCTTCTTCGTTCTGTTCTGGCTCAGATATTGAGCCCAATGTTGGCTCAACATTGTCATCCGCAGGCTCCTCTGATTCGTTACTTGCTTGTATAACATCTGCAATATCAACTTGAGGAGGCATGTTGCTAATATCAGTAGCATCATCAAACACAACGTTCATTAATTCTTGGACAGATTTCAAACGCAAGTTATAAACACGATAGGCACGACTGTTGACGAGTATCCTAGAAAGATGCATTTATCACTTTTCGAATCAAACTTAGTCAAATATTCACGATCATTTAGCATGTAACAAAAACATCCAAAGACATGAAAATATTTAACCGTAGGCTTCTTACCATTCAACAATTCATACGGGGTTTTCTTTGTACCATGCCTAAAAAATGCACGATTCGAAATATGACATGGGGTATGCAAAGCTTCAGCCCAAAAACGCTTAGACACATTTTTAGAAAGTAACATGACACGTGCCATTTCTTGTAACGTCCTATTCTTCCTTTCGGCAACCCCATTTTGTTGGGGCGTCTTAGGAGACGAATACTCATGCACAATGCCTTTCTTATCACAGGATTCATCAAAAGACTGATTCTCAAACTCTCTACCATGGTCAGACCTAATGCGAAAAACAGTAGCACTGAAATTGTTTCGAATCATAGCACAGAAGTTTTTGAAAAAATCAACCGACTCTGATTTTTCCCTAAGAAAGAAAATCCATGCATATCTAGAAAAATCATCCACGAGCACATAAGCATATTTTCTACCCCCTATGCTATCAACTTCCATAGGACCCATCAAATCCATGTGAATCAACTGAAAACAGTGAGCAGTTTTAATGTTGGGCAGCTTGTTGGTCAACATTGTGACTAACATGTTTTTGCTTACCCTTCAAACGCGACTCACAAACAATCTTACCAAACTCATTGAGTTTCGGAATGCCTCTGATTGCATCATGTTTGATAAGTTGTTCCAACGTTCTGTAGTTGACGTGGCCTAATTTAAAATACCACAACACCACATCGTCCTCGGCTTTTGAAAGTTGGCACACATCCTTTACGCCCGGTTTGTCGCCAACTAGATAGCAATTGTCACTCGATCTTTTTCCTACCATCACTAGAACAGAATTTCGGTTAAAAACTTCACAACACTCCTTATTAAACCTTACCTCAAGATCATCGTGAAGTACGTTGCTCAGCTTGGGAAAGTCAGGAACATTAAGTCTGCCTCGGCCGAGAATTCGACCTTTGGAACCACCTCCGAAAGTCATAGATCCACTCCTTAAAGGCGTGTAGTCACTGAGAACTCTTTGGTACCCGTCATATGTCGGGAACACCTGCTATCGAAGTACCATGAACCTGTAACGTTAGCTCGCAAAGAGGTGTACACAACAAGACTTTTGTCCCCTGATTTCCTAATCCAAGCTTTCTTAGATGATTTAACCACATTCTGTTTACTAGTTTTCGAAGAAGCGCCAGCTGAGTTTTCTCCAGACACACCCTTCAACACTGATTTCTCAATGTTGACCGATATGTTGGATAACATCTCAGCCGACATCGATTTCCTTGCGGAAATCTCTCTCTTCAATTTCCAGCAGTATGATTTTAAATGACCTGGTTTCTTACAATGTTCACAAACAAATGATTTATCATGACCTTTTGGGGTCACATGCTCGGGACTATCCTTAAGATTCGAAACTTCGTTCTTTACGGATTGAGCTTTAACAAAAACAATCTTAGGCTTCTCATGGGACAAGACTTTCGTACTATCACTTGCAGACTGACGGTTATATCCTTGACCTTGTTTATCATAAATGAAAATAGACAGTACCTCTTCATGGCTTGCTCCTGTTCCACTTAGCAAAAGTCTTGTCGGCCTCATTGAGTCGCTTTTGAAGTGAGTCGATCTCCCTGTCCTTTCGTGTCAAAGCAGCTTCCAGCTTGTTCATGCCATCCATTATACCTTCAATGACCTTCTCGTTTTTCTCATTTTCCTCGGCCAACAGTTTCACCGCGGCACGAAGTTGTGTGTTGTTTGCCTTCTCTAATTCGTATTGTGTGGTCAACTGCTTAAAGGCTTCTTCACCACTCTCTGTTCAGGTTCTGTATCATCACAACTCAAAAGACCATCAAGACAGTTTGAATCATCATAATAAAAAATGATATGTTTTACAGATGTTGAGTCCGATGTTGGCTCAACATCAGTTACCGCAGTAAGGCCGATTTGCTCATCTTCATCTTCTTCGTCGACAGAAAATGACTGGATGATTACGGATGATTGCTTAGGCTCTTCCTCTTCATCTTCATCTTCTTCGTCTGACAGGTCGATCCACATAACTTTACCACCACGCTTGCGAATGGTGTTGGCACATTTGTCGGCAAAATGGCCCCAACCTTGGCATTCATAACATCTGACTGCCTCATAGTTGATATTCTTCTTTGGCTTTCCGTTTAGCCTCCCAAAAGGTTTCCGTTTAGGGAACGGAGGAGCTGAAGATGGTTCAGCCTTGGCATTCTGGCCTTTTCTGAATGTTGGGCCAATATTTTGCACAACATTCTTCTTCTTGAAATACTTTGCGAATTTCTTTACAACCATGGCCATTCTGCGTTCCTGGGATCGACCTCGATCAGTTCATCGGATGGCTGGGTGACCAGTGCGAGACTCTTACCACATGCGGCCCTCTTTTGGACTTCGGGATTGGTTTCATAATTTTTCAAAATGTTCATCAAGACATTGAAGTCCATGGTGGCTAGGTTGTGCGACTCCTCGATCGCTGATACCTTCATATTGAATTTTTCAGTTAGTGTACGAATAGCTTTAGAATTTAATACCTTGTTTGACAAAGGATCTCCTAGGCTGGCATACTCGCTGGAGATTGTCAAGAGCTTTCCAAAATACGTCGTAATATCCTCGTCTTCCTTCATTCTGATATTCTCGAATTGACTTAGGAGGAGGCGTAGTTTGGTTTCTCGCACAGTTGTGTCACCTTCACAGTACCTCTCGAGCAGATCCCACGCATTCTTGGCCGTTGTACAGTTCTGGATGATCTTGAACATAAGGATGTCCACCGTCGAGAAAATGGCGTTGAGAGCCTTGTCATTGAATTCTGCTAAGCTTCGCTCGGGTGCTGTCCATTGTTCGACAGGCTTGTCGACGACCTCGCCATCTGCATCAGGTTCAGTCCTTGGAGGGGTATACCCGTGGAGTACTGCTTCCCAAGCTCGCACGTCAATTGACTTGATGCACTATCGAACACGGACCTTCCAATACGCATAGTTGGTGCCGTCAACAACAGGGACTTTGCCGATGTTATTAGAACTGGTAATATCCATTGCAGAGGATGTTAAGCGCTTAGTGACGTCAAGCGTTGGCTCTGATACCACTTTGAAGGTGGTCCCGTACACAATGGATGTAAAACGCTAAGTTATATACTGATGTTGGACACGATGTTAGACTAACACTCACTCTCTTTCTTTTGTACGCACAACGGAATTGTAAGAACTTGATGATGAAATGAAACGAACACAAATGATGATTTTGTGCAGCAAGTCAAATAACTTGCTGCGTGCCTCATGGCGTAAAAATCCACTAGAAATATGGATTACAAAACTATCGAAAAAGAGAGTCAAAACTAATCTAGCAAACGGAACGAATCAAAAACGATTCTAAACCTACAAGATCTCACGACCTCTAAAAGCTAGACTTAGAAAAATGCTCTCACTTTCCCTCGGTGTTCGTTCTTCAAAAAGCGTCGTTTCAAACGGTTAAGTCTTTCGACTTCAATACTCCTTCGATTTGTACAAGACTTCGCCACTCGTCCTAGCAACTTCCCTCAACGTCCACTAACGTCCACTAAGTGATTTTGGACAGTTAGTGACCGTTGAGAGTCGACTTGGTCAGTTCCAAGAGCTCAGTCCTGACTTGCTCTTCAAGCTCCCTATTTTTAGCATGCACTCTTCCTATTTTTGCTCTAGCTCGTCCACGCTTCTTCCACGCGGTTTGATCCGTTCTATTCCTTGAATAAGTCCTGCACAACACTAGAAAAATAC
Source organism: Craterostigma plantagineum (assembly GCA_027422505.1). NCBI lineage: Eukaryota > Viridiplantae > Streptophyta > Magnoliopsida > Lamiales > Linderniaceae > Craterostigma > Craterostigma plantagineum. The sequence goes on from JAPQWV010000234.1 coordinate 46,218, forward strand.
CACGTCATTAATTAAATTAGTTTTGGGCATGAAAGATAAAACTGAGGAAGGGAACATTCTCGGCCAACAAATGTTGACTAAAATGTTACCCCAACATTGTCACTGCTGAATGCTCAACATTAACAGGGGAAGTTATCGAACTTCCTAATATACTCTGCCACCATCATTGCTCCTTGGTGGAGATTTATGAACTCGTTCTTCCTTGGGGCTCGAACGGGAGCGGTGTAATACTTGCCTCTGAAAAGTTCTTTAAAGTGCTCCCAGGTCATTGCACCGGATCCTCGAGAGTTAGGATTGTGTCCCACCAGTGGCCTGCGGTTCCCCTTAATAGGTACCCAACGCACTAGGCCTTTTCAGTTTCGGGGGTATGGCTATGCTGGAACATGCTTTTTAAGGTTCAGAGCCAATCCTCAGCCGAAGTCGGGTCAAGAGCATCTTCAAACGCCGGGGGGTTAAGTTTATGAAACCTACCCCTGATCATTTCGATCCTTTCGATCTGGGGAGGTCCGGTACTCGACTGTCCTCCAGCATTTTGTTGCTGGATGAGTTGCTGGATTTGGGCTGATTGCTGACGGACTAACTCCGTCAGTTGGAGGATGGTTGCATCCCTACTATCAGTAGGGACTGTAGTTTCCCTACTTTGTTCAGCATCCCTACTGCCCTCGCCTCTAAGTCTAACCATTGTTTTTGTTCTACCCTGCTGATTCCTACGGTCAATAAATTACGGAACATAGGAAAATGCACGTAAACGCGATACATACAGGCAAGACCGCTTCTGCGCTTTTGGGTATGTGTACGTGGACAGTCTACAGGACCTGTGACCGAAGCTCTGATACCAACTGTAGCGATCCTAGCCATCGCTACCATTTCTAGCGTTATCCTAAGTGCCTAATGATGTGATAACTTAAAGAACTGCGGAAGAGCGTGTAAAATTTCTCCATTTATATAATGGAAGTCGTATCCTGTACATGACAAAAGAATTACATAATTTCCAACATTCATACAAATCCTAATTACACGAGATGTGTACACATGTGCAGCAAAAGTATTCCTATGCGCCCCGCCAAAAGTCGCTCGGAAGCTTCAAAAGACTACCTTGCCGGCTAGGCGATCAAGTACCGTGCTCGCTTGCACCTACAACACATAATGTAAAGGGTGAGCCGCTAGGCTCAGTAAGTGAAAATCATGCATGAATGCACGTGCTCTAATTTGCAAAGACAATCCGCGTCTATGCCTTATATACGACTTTTTGACCTTTCATCTCATATTGGCCCTCGGCTTTCAATTTTACTATGCACCATTTCTTAGAGCTCATACCCACAAAGGGCCGTATACATATGTGAAGGTTCACACACCGGGAGGTTAACTCGAATGCACCTTTTTCAATCCCGGTGGGACCTATGACGCGGACGCTTCTCATTGGTAGCTAATTCTGAGGTCGCCAACACCAGAGGTTCCCTCTGTGTCGCGTTCTCCTCGTGTCGCATCCTCCAAGTTGCATCTTCTGCTACGGGGTATTCACCTACCTATCATGAATAAGTGTCAGGTAATTCGGTATCATGAATCGCCACGGTGTATTTCCCCTACCTTTCGTGAATCAGGTAATTCGTTTTCGGCATCGTGAATCGCTATGGTAGTATAGAAGAGTCGTGACTCTACATTGAGTCGACACATATGCCAATATCAGCAATCATTCGCCGCCCTTAGGAGATTTATACTGTGCACGCTCTCTTTCTTTGACTCACATACTAGTCGTGTGTGCATATGCTCGTGCCATAAGTCATGTAAATAGGCATGTCATGTAACCACATAAAATAAATGATGCCACATAGAAAATCGCACATTGTCATGAAAGCAAGTAGTCACGTCATTCATACTCACATAAAAATTGTGTTGTAGTTGGGATTTCCACTTACCTCTCGTCCGAGTTAAGCTAATTTTACTGCTTCGGGTATTCCTTACTATTCGAAAACAAAGATATTATAGTATCGGCATAATATCCGACTTAGATGACTATGCTAGAATAAACTCTCTTAGAGGAGTCGAGGTTGGGCCACTGGGCACCTGGCGGAGACAGACCTGATCGATCTGTCTACCCGGACGTGATCAATTCGGGGTGCATATCGACGGATGGAATTTTCTTTGTGATTATTCCGGGAGGTATACGACCTGGTAGGAGGACATTGATGTGATCGAACAGTGCACTACCGGCGTAGCTCGCCGCGAGACTTGGGGGTGGCCTCCCAGTAGTCTATTGCGCGCGGAGGTGTCGAGCCTAACCGAGGGCCCTGTATTGTGTGAAATAGGAATGTGGGAAAAGAAGAGTGTGCATTATATTATGTTGTGAGATATTGGGATTGGGGTTGAGTGCACACTTGCATACACGCATTTTATTCACCTACTGGGCAAATCGCTCAGTGTTTACTTATTGTAGGTACTGAGTCCGACGCAGACACGCGTCGTGACTGAGGCGGCTGGTGGCGGTGCTCCAAGGACTTTTGAGGCCAGAGCGGTACATGGATGAAGACCTGTGGAGCGGCATTAGCACTTTTCGTTCTTTTGATATTTTTGAGGCTTCGGCCCGTGTACAGAGATCACGATGTAGACATATGTTTATAGTAATATATATTATTTTAGGAAAAAGTTTTAATTAGACGGGCCTTCCGCGGCTTACGTTGCGGAAATCCGCCACTAATCCTAATTAGAAAAGTAGGGTCGCCACAGTTTTGCGTGTATTTGGGAATTTTCGACTGCAAGAACTAAATTCGTCAAATGGGCTGATTAATCGTTTATTCGACACTTGAAATTCAAGGCCATTATTGTTTGCGATCGAAAAATTTGCGATCGAGAAATTTGGTACCTATTTCGATTTTCGCTCGAGAAATTGAAGCAAAAGTTGCCATTTGGTCCCAAGTTGATTTTGGATCGATAATTTGTGATCGGAAACTACAAATTTAGCCCAAATTTTTCGATTGGAAAAATTTGTTTTTCAAATATTTCAGACAGATCCTAAGTTTAAGTATTCAACCACATAATTGCTTCCTCTATATATGAAAATAAATGCAATTAACTCCCTGAAGTTCCGAATGATGACATCTGGTTCCGAAATCAGATTTCGTGAATCTGCAAAACTTTAGAGCAAAATGTTCGAGAATGATTAGAGTTAGTTATGGAAGCAATACTTGTTTTAATGAGGCTCCCCCTTAATAAAGGAAAAATTGGTTAAATTCAAAATCATAGAAAGACGTTAGCTATCACAAATTTTAACCAACCAACAAGTTTTATGCCGAATAGTCCAAGTCTTGAAGAATTCCGACCTCCGCATTGCTTCTGCAACACTTAGAGGAATATCATTAAAAATATGTGGAGCTTTAAGGCATAAATTTGTAAATGCTCCCCCTCAAATAATGCACCAAAATTTGAGATACGCGAATTCAACACATTTAGCCTAGATACTTCCCCTATACTTGTAACTTTCATTTTAGCGAGAGGGTATGAACAAAAACAGATAGTCGCATTTAAACAAGTCAATGCATATGAAATATAAAATTTCATTTCAAAATATGCGTTTTCTTTTTTTTTTTTTCATAGTGAAGTAAACTTTCAGAAAAAATTATCATATATCTATATATATGTATATATATATTATATATATATATAATTTTCATATGCATATTAATATTATTAATAGTATGGGGTCAGATTATTTTGTTACGATCATTGTCACGCCTAAAATTTCACAAGACACTTGAAAAGATCACATACCGTCAAGTCATGTCGTCAAACTAAAGAGTCCTAAGTTCATAGAATGATCCATTTCGACAACTCTAACTGGGTTCACTCTAGTACTCGATTATTTTTACCTGGGAATGATTATATTTATATCGCTCTAGTCAACACAAGCAATCTTAAGTCAATTTACCTGTGATCGAGGCGTTTTTAATTATTTCACCTTTGCGAAAGATAGTCGATGTGGAATCATAGAGACTGTGAAAGATTTTAATTTTGCTCTGACTATAAAGGGAAGGATAGTTTTGGAATTGTGGACTAATGATATTCTTCCTTTTCTTTGTCGTTCTCCTCCTTTTTGCCATTTTTCTCTTATTGTTTACCTTTCTCATCCTGTAACGATTTTTCTTTGACTCAATCTGCACTTGCTCAAGCTGAAGCTCCGCTTCTCTATGAGGCTGAGAGATTATCTAAGGCGAAGATTTCTTGTTAGTTCTCGGGCCGATACCGCGCTCCTTTTCCACCTTCTTTTGTCATCTTTTTTCTTTGTTGTCTCATTTTCTCCCCCTCCTTTTCTCGACTGAATATCACATCGAAGACTTCGTTCGAATGTACCTTCTGTTCGAGACAGTACTGCAAACTGTAAGTTGTTCAATTGATAGTCTAATTTTTAAGTCAACATTACACTTGGTACCTAATTTAATTTCGACCGGAAGTGTGTAAATTCATTGGTCAAGGTCAGGTCAACACTAATTCATAAGAGATCTCGGCGAAAGTAGGATTGCCCGATTTGTTATACTTGAATTCTAGTTTTGCCCGTTGAAATGGCCTTGAAGTCGCCTGATTGAATTGGCTTTGATGATGGTTTTCGCCCGATCTGTTAAGTCTCACTCTTGGTCTCGCCGAGTTGTACCAAATTGCCCGACTTGATTTTACATGGGCTTGTTTCGATCAATTTTGCATGTGCATGGAATCGCCCGACATGAGTTTCGCCGTGTGCGTGTTCAATTCTCATCAAATCGCCCGTTAGTCCTTATGCTACCCTGATTTCGCCAGATTTGGGCGATTCCATGCACCAACATGTCACATTTCGCCGTTCCTGAATCACACGATTTGTTTTGTGCATCTTCGTCGCCCGATTCCTTTGCTTAAACTTTCTTTTGCCGTGGTGTGACGTCACCATTTGATCACCCGATTTGTGTATGCATTGGGGATTCGCCCGATTCATTTCCTATCCTTAATACATTCGCCCGACTCTACAAAGTCTCTAAGTCAGCCGAAACCTCATGTGTTTTTCAACAATCGATTGACATCTTCAAACCTTCAAGCTTTCATGCTACCGAAATTCATTTCCTTACAATCCCTACCCAGAATTTCTAACTTCCAAGAGTTCTTCTCCTCCAAAATGGTTAGTATGACCCAAAGATCAGTTTATGCCAAAGCTCTAATGCACAGAACATGCTAACCACAACCGAAATTTTGTTTACCCTAGGATAATACCCCTAAACGTGAATTTCTACCCCAACTAGGGTTTTGGTGTCTTTCTAACACCTTAATTCTTGCGTTTTCTTAACTTTTAGGGTTAGGGTTCTTACAGAATTCATACGTTACGAAGATTACAGTAGTTAGGTATAGTATTTTACTTACCAAATTCAAATCCTAAGTCAGCTTAAGGTGTTCTTGGGTTGAAGTTCCTCTCGTCTCCTCCCTTTCTTCCTCAGTTGAGTTTTATGTTTATGAGGGTTTCATCCCCCACTTTTTTTTATAGATATTTATCTATCGTTCCTTTGCTTGGTAATTATCAAACCTAGACTTAGGAGAATGGGCTTGATTTGACATCTTGGTGACTAAGCTCATACCTTTAACCCTCAATTAAGGAATTTCAATTGTCCTGTAGCTATCCAAAAATCATCACTAGTCGCCCGATTTGGCCTTGATAGCTCGGCGAAAGTGAATTTGTCAAGCCTTGGAATCAGCCGATTAACTTATGATAGGGTCATTCACTAAATGTGCAACAATGGCCCAATTTCTACTTATTTCACTCTCGGCGATTTCAACACTTATTAGCATATGAATCAGCCGTGTTTGGATTGTATTTCCAATCGCCCGATTCTAGGGGTTCTTAAGCAAATCATCGATATACCTTTTGGAGGTGCAAGTCCCCCGATTCTTAGTGGTTAAATTTGAGCTCGACGATTTCAATGATCATGTGTATCTTAATCGGCCGATTTGAGCTCTTCTTGGTCCACCATACATAAATATTAGCTAATTTCTTCTTAGTCTTAGTATTATCACATAAATCACAATTCGTAGTATATACGGGGTCATGAATCACGTAACATATAATCACATAGACACATTAGTATTTTAAAGATACAAAAGCATGGAAACATAATATCACACATCAAGCTTAAATTAATTTATGTGTCCTAAGTAAAATATTTCACCCAAAATCCTAGCTCCTTAACGTAATTAACCCAACAATGTTTCTAATTAACTATTTCCCCCATTATTTATATAGTAAACCCCGTAATTAGATTTTACGGGTATTACATGTCAGTTCTAATATGTAAAGTCCCGTCACAAGATGATGTTCCTTCATGGCCTTTATGCGTCAACATTTGTGTATCTTCTATATCACAAACGTCCTGGCGAATATGTTCTTTTTTTCAGGAATCTTCCTTATGGGGATCATAGTAGGAAGTGCCCATGTTGATGCTTCACTATGAGATGATGATCTTGATGTCTTACACTTATGAATACTGTCGCCCAAACAACTTCCAGAAAAGCTTGAAGATGATATTTTTCAGGTGCACTGCCTTCACTATTTGGCAGTACAATACGCAGTCTAGTGTTGGCACTCTATTCCTTTCTTGCACAGGCGTCTTGGTAACGGACTGCTTGTTTTCTACAATTTTTCTGTGAACACGCCTTCTACGAACAACGCGTACGTGCGTTGTCAACGTCAATGGCTCTCCACATGCGGCACTGCACGAACCTGAACCTCCATCCGTAGTTTTAATTTTCTTTCTCTCTAAAGTCGGTGGCTGTAGGACCGCAGAATTACCAATGGTTCCGAAATGGGACGCCGAAATGTATCCAGTTGCACTTTCTTGACAGTAGACAGCAAAACACTTGGCTCCACAGTTGACTTGGACATTATCTCAATGATATAATCCAATTTTGGCGAACCTTTCTTCTCCAGTTGACAGTTCTCCAACGCCACATGCGTGAGAGTATTGTATTGGCAACGCCTACGTATCTTGCAAATGCAGCTGACACGCCAGGTATGCATTCATATGCAAGTACCTAAGTGAAAGACCCTACGAATTACGATGAATTATTTGCGTGTGTGACAAACTAAAATACAAATTAAAGTAAATACTCGAATTTTACACACTAATATGAAGACAAACAAAATATTATATGTAATCGAAGTTGATAACCTGAAGAGGATGCACAAATCCTGCTAAGGTCAAAAGACGATCTTTATTCCTACAATCCGTTACAATATCACAGTTAAACGAACTAAGATCCCTCTTCACTGACTTCAGAACTTCCTGATATCCAACAGTTCCCCATGGATAATTGTTGAACTCGTCAAAATCATCAACCAAATATAACCAACCACTTTGTATCAATCAAGGACGTTTCTCTACCACTTCGTTTCTGCAGGACACTTGCAACAAAGAGAATGCTTGCCATCTGTAGCTTTTCAATATCGACGGCAGACGTTTTTTGCCTGCCCATCTCCTTCAATCGGACTCTAACATCCTGTAATGTAACCCTCTCATTCCTTTGAAGTGCCTTGAAATGAGACACTTAATTTTATCCACAACGGGCTGAGCACAACTTTCATGCCTGTCAGCAGGCTGAACTCAGAAGTTGAAAAGCGCAGGGGCCTGTTGTTTATCATCATCCACATTTCATATATATTCTCTTGCTTAGTTTGAGATTGCATCAAATACCATACAACCTGACTTGATAGGCAGAATTGTTCGCATGTTCAATCAAACTCCCAAATCGTGATTTTTGGAGCATTTGTTCCATCTCTATGCCGCTGACATGCTCCTAATGAAATTGGACGTTTCCTTGTAATCTGAATAGACTGTTAATTTACAATGTATGACTCTATGCTGGGGAAGCTGATTCTACAACTTCACATGAATATAGGTTGTTTCATAGATATTGAAGTCACCACACGACGCATTATGAGACAAAAACCAATAAATCTTCAAAAAGGGTTCATGATACAGAAACACTAACTACTGTATAAATATCTGCTGCAATTTTGTTGTGCAACACCAATTTTAATGGAAAATCAGTAACATTCGCAATTCTGGGCTTCATTACTTTCAATTGATGTTCGGCAGATAAAAAATCCATGTAGGAAAACATTTATAAGAATAACCCAACAAATCTGGGAAATCGCACATACCCTAGGAATAATCCCCAGCATTTCGCTGAGCTCTGGAAGAGGTGCCGGCGGCGCAGACATACTGTTAACTGATGAAGCTGGCGAGAACAGGTTAGCTATTCGAGGCTGCCACTAATTTGGGTTTTGCAAGCAGGTAGCACCCAATTAGACGCATCAATGTGAGTGGTTGGTTTCAGCGGAAGATCAAGTGGACTCATGAAAAATATTTCGATTTGGGTATTTGTACAGTCACTTATTTTCATTGTTTATTTTAGAAATAAATAATTTGATCAAACTAAATGGTAAGAATGAAAAAATGAAGGCGCAAAATTCAATTTGTTAATTAAATAACACGTTGCGTTTGATATCAAATTAAGGCACTTTTATTCCCAAAACTTATATGGGTTTAATCACAGAAAACAATTGTATGATACCCTTTTGTCCTGGTTTGCAAAGAAAGTTCATCGTCATAATAGCATTAAAATGCCTGAATAATATTACTTGAAAAGGGAGAATGTTGTGCATTCTTCAGGCAATACAAAAGTGCTTAAATGTTGTCCGAAAAAACCAGCAAATAGTCTACCAAACACTGTCCGATATAATCAACGGGACAAACATGAATCAGTCCCATACAACAATAACAACCGAAGAATTAAAGTTGAACACGGTTCAATCGGCCTTCCGGCGCTTCTTCTTGGATACCCTGTGTAGGACCCGAGTCCCCGCAAACTAGGTTGGCCAATAAATTATGTTCATGACGTAAGTGATTACATGCTAATTGCATACATGTTATATGCCTATGTGACTTTACGAATTACGTGCAATTATGTGCCCTCAATTATGTGCTTATGATGACCCCTAATTTATGTAAGGGAGTTTCGAAAACATTAAGGAAGGAAAAGAAGTAATGCTAATATTTAAATAAGACTTGGGCTAGGACTTCTCCTTGAACTAAGAATTTATGATTAATGGACTAGAACTTAACCTTCGGCCCAATGTAAGAAAAGCCAAAATGGGAGACAACATTCCCTAAAATGAGGAGGACACACACCTAAGCCATGTCTCACTTACCCTATCTAAAGAAAATTTCTAACTAAACAATCACAATACCCTAATCTCACCTAAGAAACTAACGGAAATCAAAGTGAAGAAACAAGGAGCAAGGGGCCGAGAGGAATTCAAACCAAGAATACTCCAAGTAGCTTAAGATTTCGAATTGGTAAGTGAAGTATCCTTCCTAAGCCTTGAAATTTTCGTAATTTGGGATTTTCTAGATGTATTAGTCTCATGAAAGATGCGAAGCTTAGGAAATTAAGTGTGAAAAGGACACGAAGACCTTAAGTGTGTGGTATAAATTCCTATTGAGGCCTGTACTTGGATGAATTTATGACCGGGTAGTTTAGCGTATGCCTTAGGATCTATAATTTTACTTTGAGTAGGAACAACACGATTTTAAGGTAGAAGAAAGGATGGGACTTAGGAGTTTCGACTGGAATAATGATATGAAGTTAGTTTCGATTGGATAAATATTTGAACGTTTCGATCGAAGGTAGAAAGTTGCTTGGAAGTTTCAGACGAATTAATTTAAGTATTAGTTTCGATCGAAACTTAGTACATTCGGGCGATACTTGAACATGATAAAATAAGTTTTTTTGACCAAATTAAATGTTAAGGCTAGTAAATCGGGCAAAACCCTTGAATCGATCGAAAGTGGCTATCCACTATGCATGGATTCGGGCGATTCGAGGTGACGCCATGCTGACGTCAGAACACGGCGAAACTCACTCACACACATGCATCATCAGGTGAAACCGGGATGACGAGATGATGACGTCGGCGACCGGCGAAACCTCAATCGGGCATGACGAAATTTGAATCAGGCGGAAGTGACCTACATGCATGAAGAACCGATCGAAAGTGACGAGGGCTGGCATCATCAGGCGGTGAAACACATGATTTGAGAACCAATCGGGCGAAACTCAGCCATGACACACGAATCAATCGAAAGTAGGGTTCCACGCACTAATCGGTCGAAACTAGAAATTTTATGAACTTTGCCTGCTTACATGTCATATGATTTAAGGACCTATCGGGCGAATTTAACACTAACAACTTTCTAACTTTAGCCGAGCCTTCCACGTCAAGAATTTTAGTATCTTAGCTTAGAATTGATTTTGGGGCAGTAACTTACTTAGGTGGAATTGACCAAATTACTTTAAATACCTTAATTCGACTTAGTCAAGTAATGAAGATACGGTACTGATATTATGATATTTTATTTAAGGGTCGAATATTACGAATCTCAAAAGGGAAGCTAATTTAGCGTGGGCGATAGGTAAGTAGAAATTTCAACTACGACATAACTTATCTGCGCATGACTTATGTGATACGTGCTTATGAGACCCTATGTGAAATTTGTACGATATGATTTCTTATTATGCATGAAGTCATGATATGCATATACACATGAATCACGACATGAGCATATGAACGTATAAATAGGTATGAAAGGCGTGAGATACGAGCGTGCATAGAATCGCCTATCTGCGAAAGATATTCGCCGATATTGGCGTTTGATGTCGACTCAATGAAGAGTGACGACTTTTCTATGCGACCATGGCGATACGATGCCGAATTTACCTGTTATGATAGGTAGGGGGATACACCGTATGCGGGAGATGCAACCTGGAGGATGCGACCCGAGGCATGCACTACACAGAGTGAACCTCTGGGGTTAGTGACCTCAGTGTTGGCTACCAGTGAACCTCTCACTGGGGTTAGTGACCTCTGGGGTTAGTGACCTCAGCGTAGGCCACAGTGGGATAGGAAAGGTGCCCTCGGGTAACCTCTCAGTGGTGTGAACCTACACATATGTAAGAATCCCTTGAGGATTAGAGCTTTATGAGATGGCGCATAGTAAGTAGAAAACCGAGGGCCCATATGACGTACAAGTCTGAAAGAGTATGAGCATTAGTAAGCGATGGCAGGGATTGCCGATCGTTAGGACACGTGCATACATGCATCATTTCCACTTACTGAGCCATGGCGGTTCATTTCTTACGTTACGTGTTGTAGGAACCAGCGATCACGGTACGTGATCTGTTAGGACGCAAAGGCCTATCTTTTGGAGCTTCTGGCTGCTTTTGAGGTGGGAGTGTGTGCATGGATGACGACCTGTGAGGCCGGGCGCATAGAGCACTTTTGCTGTGCACGTACACGTGTCTTGTGTGGATAGGATTTTATGAACCCATGAGCACTATGTAATTCTTTTGACGTGTATATATGACTTCCATTAACTAAATGGAAAAATTTTATAGGCATTTTTGTACCTTAAAAATCAACGCACCGTTAGGCACTTAGTGTCACGACCCGTCGTCCCACTCTCGTAATTCCGTTCTAATATTAAATATCTAATGCTTTGATGTAGAGCAATAGTGTAAAAACGCGAATAAAATTTTTCATTTTAAACTTTGCGTGTGGAAGTACTTTACACATGTCAAAAGAATGTTCATAGTTCATCTACATTCCATCGTATCCCTAACCACACGATATACAAGCGTGTGTGTATGTGCAGCCAAAAGCTCCCTATGCGCCCGGCCTTCACAGGTCGTCATCCATACACACACTCCCACCTCAAAAGCAGCCGGATAGCTTCAAAAGATCGGCCTCGCGTAAAGGTCAGATCACGTACCGTGATCGTCAGTACCTACAATACGTAACATAAAGAATGAGCCACCGAGGCTCAGTAAGCAGAAATTATGCATGTATGCACGTGTCCTAACGATCGACAATCCACGTCGTCGTTTTCTAATGTTCATACTCTCCTTCTCATTTTCTTGTCCTTTTTCTGACTCATACTTATTTTCTTATACTCTTACTTCGTACGGGCCCTCGGCTTTCTATCCCTCTATGCGCCATTTCATAGAGATCTCATCTGTGGGGGTTCTCACACTAGAAGGTCACCCGAAGGAATCTTCCCTTACTCAGTGTGGCCTCCACGCGGGCGCTTCTCACTGGTAGCCAACACCGGGGCCACTAACCGCGGAGGTCACCCGAAGGAATCTTCCCTCCCGGTTAGTGCTTTACGCACTAGAAGGTCACCCGCAGGAATCTTCCCTTACTCAGTGCGTGCCCCGGGCCGCATCCTCCAGGTTGCATCTCCCGCATACGGGGTATTCTCCCAGCCTCTTATACAGGCCTTATGGCTTCTTTTGCCATGGCTGCATAGGGGAGCCGTGACTCTTCATTGAGTCGACACAAACGCCAATATCGGCGAGTATACATCGCACACAGGCGATCTTACGCACGTTCTTACCTCGTGTCATACGTACTACTTATGCGTGCAAGTGCTCATGTCATGCTCATGTAAATATGCAGGTCATGCTATCATGCATGTAAAATACTCTTATCGTAACATGCACGTTCCACGTAAAATGCACGAGCACGTAAATTTACATCATCGGACGCAGGCAAGTTACGTATCGTAGTTGAATTTATACTTACCCGGAGTCCGTAGATTAACTGCTAACTGGTTCGGCGAAATTCCTAATTTTCTACCTTAATCATAAAATTATTGTCAGTACATTTTCTAAAATATTGGTTATCTATGTACTTGAAAATGTTGAAATATTTTCCTTAATGTTGTATGTAAAGATCTCGGTATGCGTTTTCGAGATTACCCGTAATATACCAACGTCGGGATATAATTCGATATCATACTTAAGATGTCGAGAGGTGGGCATGACAAAAATGTCGATATGAAGTTAAATGTCGAGGTGCATAAGGGTTTCGACATTTGCCTTTCGACATTTGATAGGTCTCGAGATTGCATATAGGGTCTCGACATTTATACTATAGAAATCTCGGTATAACATAAGGGCTCGACATTTTATTTCGACATTTGAGACAACAAATGTCGACATGAGTTCAACGTGGCTCTCGACATTTTGTGCTTAATTTCACTCGACATTTTTATTCCTTTTATCTCGGTATTTAACTCGACATTGTACCTATCATTCGACATTTTATCCAGTTATGAGGTCTCGACATTTTGTGCATGGACTCGACATTTAATAAATCTCGACATACATTACGTCGACATCTCATCAATCCTTTCGACATTTATCCGGCTAGTAGATTTCGTCATTTGGCTAAAGGGTTTCGACATTTAGAAACCTCGACATAAGGTTCGACATCTTATGTTAACTTTTCGACATTTTCCTTAGGAGGTCTCGACATCTTTCCCTTAATACTTCGACATTTTGAGGTTTCGATATCTATCATTAGACATCTCGACATTTTATCCAATTCGACATTCGTTTCGACATTTATATCGATTTGTTGAACTCGACATTTTATACTCAATTCCGCTCGACATTGAGCTCGACTTTAATGTCGACATTTAGTTCGACATTTACCTAAACACCTCGATACATGATAAGTCGACATTTTATCTATTATTTCGACATTTACTTCGACATTTGAATTAGAAAATGTCGACATGCATTTCAACGTGAACCTCGACATTTTATCATCTTCTTCACCCCGTCGAAATCAGTTTCATAGCTTGTTCTTCCTATCATTCTAAGTTCTAAATCACCTAACAAACTATCCAACTCCATATTTGCACCCACGAAAATCCTTATTGCGACCCTAAGCTTGGTATTTTAGGGTTTTGCGTGGTTTTCTCCAACCACTTGTATTTAACGCCATTAATGCCCTCAACTACACCCCAGATAGGGAATTAAAAGCTTAAAGAGGATGTTCTACTTACCAACTTCGATGCTTGAACTAGTTGGGAAAATTTCTTGTGCTCAATCTTCTCGGCTCCTTCTCTTCTCCCTTTTTTTTTTTTTTTTGCTTTCTTTCTTGCTTCGTGGGTTTTCTTTTTGGGGATTAAAGTGTTTTGAATTGTTTTTAGTTGGATATTTTCCTTAGCTCATGGTAGATAAGGCACAAGATGGCGTGGGTTTTCCCTTCATTTGGGGAATTATGTCTCCTATTTTTGACTTAATCCTAATTGGGCCTAATTGTAAGGTCTAGCCCAAAATGAATTCTAGCCAATATTTGGTTATCATTTTGTATTCTTATGGGCTTGGGCCTTTTTATTTATTTTCTAGTCCAATTCCCTTTCTTAGCCATGACCCAATAATAACTAAAATCCTAACCCAACATATATTCTATCAATTCCCCATTTAACCATCATTAGTTGTTTCCTTTGATATTTCGAAAATTACCCTTCTTAAGTTAGGGTCATAACGGACATAAAATCGATAGCGCGTAATTGCATGAAATTTCTCGTAATATTCACATAAGCATATAAAATACACGCCATTATCATGAAATCAAGTAAAGCACACACTTAATTTATTGGCCGACCTAATTTCCGGGGACCGGGGTCCTACATCCTCCCCCCCTTAAGGAGGATTTCGCCCCCGAAATCAGCCCGTGTGAAACAGCTCGGGATAACGAATTCTCATTTCGTCCTCCCGTTCCCATGTGGCTTCTACCGTGGACTGGTTCCGCCACAGTACTTTCACTAAGGGAATATCCTTATTCCTAAGCTTCTTAGTCTCGTACATCAATATCTCCACCGGAGTCTCCTCGTAACTCAGATCCGGCTTCAATTGCTGATGTAGGGACTCGTTTCTTTTTTTTTTGGTAACCGGGGAAAGCCGATGGTGAAACCCCGGGGCCGACCCACTACCTGCTAAACGGGCCGACCAGGTCAATCGCACATGTCTGGGCCCATGTGGGCAGGCCTGGAGAAATGTCACAGGGTGGAGGTTCGAACCCAGGACCTCTCCCAACATGACTCCAGGCACCTCCCCCTCAACCTAGTAGAGCTAAGGGCTCATCGGCGTAGGGACTCGTTTCCTAGCACGTGACTCGGGTCGGCTAGGTATTTCCGTAGGGTTGAGACGTGGAACACGTCATGCACTTGCGATAATGACGCAGGCAGCTCCAATTGGTATGCTACCTCGCCTACTCTCTTCAGGATCCTAAATGGTCCTATGTACCTAGGACTTAACTTTCCTTTCTTCCCGAACCTCTTTACGCCCTTCATCGGCGATACCTTAACAAACACCATATCGTCTTCTTCGAATTCCAGCGGTCAACGTCTTCGGTCGGCGTAGCTTTTCTGTCGACTCTGTGCCGTTTGCATTCGTTCTCGTATGGTAATGATAGCTTCCGTCATTTCTCGCACTATGTCAGGGCCTAACACTGCCCGTTCGCCAACGTCGTCCCAATGTACTGGGGATCTGCACCTACGCCCGTATAGTGCTTCGTACGGTGCCATCCCGATGGTGACGTGGTAACTATTGTTGTACGAGAACTCGATTAGTGGGAGGTACCTACTCCAATTTCCTTTGAAATCTAGTATGCATGCTCGCAGCATGTCCTCCAACGTCTGTATCGTTCGCTCGGAATGACCGCCCGTCTGCGGATGATAGGCGGTACTAAAAGATAGCTTCGTTCCCATTGCCTTTTGCAAACTCGTCCAGAATTTCGATAGAAATCTTGAGTCGCGATCCGAGACTATCGACGATGGAACGCCGTGCAGTCGCACTATTTCCTGAATATAGAGCTCCGCGTATCGTTCCATGGAGAACGTCGTACTTATTGGTAGGAAATGGGCAGACTTGGTTAGTCGGTCGACGATTACCCAAATCGCGTCGTGCCCTTTCGCATTCCTAGGCAGTCCTACTACGAAGTCCATGGTAATGTTATCCCATTTCCATTCCGAAATGGGTAACGGTTGTAGGGTTCCCGCCGGCCTTTGATGCTCGGCTTTTATCTGCTGGCACGTCAGGCACTGACTCACGAAAGTCGCGATATCCTTTTTCATGCCTGGCCACCAGTAGTTCTCCTTTAAGCCTCTGTACATCTTCGTTGCTCCTGGATGTACCGAGTATGCCGTAGCATGTGCTTCCGTCATTATTAGCCGTCGTAGTTCGGCGTCGTCTGGCACGTACAACCGGTCCTTGAAGTACAATCGTCCGTCTTCCCTTATCATAAGGTCTCCAGTCGGTTGTTCCGGCTGCGCCTCCTTAATTTTCGTGTACAATTCGTCTGCTCCTAGCGCTGTCTTAATTTGCTCCAGCAGTGTTGGTTGCAAAGTTAAGGCCGCTAGCTGCGCCTCAACCTCGCCTAACCTTACGACTTCTACTTCTAGCAGCTGCAGTTCTACACCAACTGCTTTTCGGCTTAAGGCATCGGCTACTATGTTCGCCTTGCCTGGGTGGTAGTTGATTACACAGTCGTAATCCTTAACTAACTCTAACCACCTCCTTTGCCTCATGTTCAGCTCTTTTTGAGTAAAGAAGTACTTGAGGCTCTTGTGGTCCGTGTATATCTCACACCGCTCTCCATAGAGGTAATGCTCCAAATCTTGAGAGCAAAGACCACTGCCGCCAATTCTAGGTCGTGCGTCGGGTAATTTTTCTCGTACTCTTTTAGTTGACGAGAGGCGTATGCTACTACATTCCCGTTCTGCATTAGTACGCACCCTAATCCGTTCTTCGACGCATCACTATACACCGTAAACCCTCCGGTTCCCGATGGTATTGTGAGAACTGGGGCCGTTGTAAGTCTTTCCTTCAGCTCCTGAAAACTCCGTTCGCATTCCGTGGTCCACTGAAATGGCGTATTCTTCCTGGTC
Source organism: Craterostigma plantagineum (assembly GCA_027422505.1). NCBI lineage: Eukaryota > Viridiplantae > Streptophyta > Magnoliopsida > Lamiales > Linderniaceae > Craterostigma > Craterostigma plantagineum. The sequence goes on from JAPQWV010000234.1 coordinate 63,026, forward strand.
AACTTCGTCAGCGTAGACGCTATCTTTGAGAAGTCCTTGATGAATTTCCTGTAATAACCCGCCAGACCGAGGAAACTTCGTACTTCCGTTACATTGGTCGGTCTGGGCCAGTTGCTGATGGCTTCTATCTTGTTCGGGTCTACGGAAATTCCTGCTCCTGATACTATATGCCCCAAGAAGGCGACTTGGTCAAGCCAAAATTCATACTTCTTGAACTTGGCATAAAGTTGCTTATCCCGTAATATACTCAGAACTATTTTCAGATGTTCCTCGTGTTCCTCCTTCGTCCTTGAGTAAATTAGGATGTCATCAATGAAGACGATGACAAACCTATCTAGATAGGGTTTGAACACCCGGTTCATTAAGTCCATGAAGGCTGCGGGTGCATTAGTCAGCCCGAATGGCATCACCAGGAACTCGTAATGACCATAACGGGTACTAAAGGCCGTCTTCGGGACATCTTCCTTCCGAATCCTTAATTGATGATAGCCCGATCTCAAGTCGATCTTAGAGAAGACCGTGGCACCTTGTAGTTGATCGAACAGATCGTCTATCCTAGGGAGTGGATACTTGTTCTTAATCGTTAACTTATTCAACTCCCTATAGTCTGTGCATAGCCGCATGGACCCATCCTTCTTTTTCACGAATAGCACCGGCGCTCCCCAGGGAGAGAAACTCGGCTGTATGAACTCTTTCTGCAGGAGTTCGTCGAGTTGGTCCTTTAACTCCTTCATTTCCGTCGGTGCTAGCCGATATGGTGCCTTAGATACTGGTGCCGCTCCAGGTACCAGATCTATAGCGAACTCTACTTCCCGATCGGGTGGTAGTCCCGGTAACTCCTCGGGAAATACATCAGGGAAGTCCTTTACTATCGGCACTTCCTCGAATTTCGGGGAGATATTCCCTTCTGACTTGATGGCGAATACCAGGTAGGCTTCGCACCCTGATCTGATCAGTCGTTGGGCTTTTAACGCCGATATCTTTGAGATCATGGTCCCCTTGCTGGTTCCTACGAACTTAAGGGGGTCATCCCCGCCCGTGTTGAGCGTGACTATCTTGCGGTGGCAGTCTATGACAGCTCCGTACTTCGATAGCCAATCCATTCCAAGGATCACCTCATAATCATTCATGGGAATTATTATGAGGTCTATGGGCAGTTCCTTGTCCCCGATTACTATTGGACAATCCCGTAAAACCTGATTGGTTTGAGTGGGATTCCCGTTCGGAACTGTTACCCTAAACTCGCACTCAGCTTGGTGAGGCGTGACTCCTACCCTCATGACATACTTAGTAGACGCGAACGAGTGTGTCGCTCCTGAGTCGACTAGGATGCAAGTGGGGGTTTCGTAGACGAGGAGGGTACCTGTCACTACGTCCGGGTTATTCTCCGCTTCCTCAGAGGTTATAGTGTAGACCCGTGCCGGTACCCTTGGTGGTGCTGCCTGATTCCCAGCTTGACTTCCGGATCCACCTTCCGGACATGCCCTCACATAGTGGCCCGTCTTGCCACATTTGAAGCAAACGGCATTCTGGGAGTGGCAGACTCCCGTGTGCCTCCGTGCACACTTTGGGCATACGGGTAGGTCCAACTGGGGTCTACCCTGGTTTGGGTTCTGTGGGGGTGGTCTAGGTCGATTCGGGAAATTTGGTTTTCCACCCTTGGCCATGAACTGCCTCTTTGGGTTGCCTCCGCTCCCTTGCGGCCCTTGTACGAACTTGCGCTTTGCTTCTTGAGCGCGAGCAATCCTTACCTCGGCTTGCTCCGCCACCAGCGCTCTCTCAGCCACTTGGGCGTACGTGGCTTCTTGTATTCCGGCCATACTCACGTCTCTGTACAGCTCGGGTTTCAGCCCTTCCATGAACCGCTCAATCTTGAGCGTGTCCGTACTGACCATATGAGCAGCGAACCTTGAGAGCTGCTCGAACTTCCTGATGTACTCCGCCACTGTCATTGCTCCTTGGCGGAGGTTGATGAACTCGTTCATCCTTTGGGCTCTGACTGGGGCGGTGTAATACTTCCCTCGGAAGATTTCCTTGAACCGATCCCAGCTCATCGTCAGAGGGTTTTCGATGGCTGAGACGGTGTCCCACCAGTGCCCAGCGCTCCCCCTCAGTAGGTAGGCAGCGCACATGACCTTCTCCGCCTCGGGTGTGCGGCTATGCTGGAACATGTTCTCCAGCGTCCTTAGCCAATCCTCGGCGGATGTGGGGTCTTCAGCATCCTCAAACTGTGGAGGATTTAGCTTACTGAACCTCTCCCCGATCATCTCAATTCGTTCGGGTGGGGGAGGTAGGTTGGCTGATTGCCCACCAGCATTTTGCTGTTGGATCAGCTGTTGGATTTGGGCCGACTGCTGTCGGACCAACTCCGTTAATTGCAGGATAGTAGCATCCCGGCTATCAGGAGGGTTGTTGGTATCCCTACCTTGGTCAGATTCTCTACTTCCTTCGCCTCTAAGTCTTACCATTTTTCGACCTACCTTGACAATTCCTAAGGCCAATAAATTAAACCACACAAGTAATTCACATAACATCGTACTTACAAGCAAGGCCGCTTCCGCGCTTTTGAGTGTGTGTGTATGGATAGTCTGCAGGACCTGTGACCGAAGCTCTGATACCACTCTGTCACGACCCGTCGTCCCACTCTCGTAATTCCGTTCTAATATTAAATATCTAATGCTTTGATGTAGAGCAATAGTGTAAAAACGCGAATAAAATTTTTCATTTTAAACTTTGCGTGTGGAAGTACTTTACACATGTCAAAAGAATGTTCATAGTTCATCTACATTCCATTGTATCCCTAACCACACGATATACAAGCGTGTGTGTATGTGCAGCCAAAAGCTCCCTATGCGCCCGGCCTTCACAGGTCGTCATCCATACACACACTCCCACCTCAAAAGCAGCCGGATAGCTTCAAAAGATCGGCCTCGCGTAAAGGTCAGATCGTACCGTGATCGTCAGTACCTACAATACGTAACATAAAGAATGAGCCACCGAGGCTCAGTAAGCAGAAATTATGCATGTATGCACGTGTCCTAACGATCGACAATCCACGTCGTCGTTTTCTAATGTTCATACTCTCCTTCTCATTTTCTTGTCCTTTTTCTGACTCATACTTATTTTCTTATACTCTTACTTCGTACGGGCCCTCGGCTTTCTATCCCTCTATGCGCCATTTCATAGAGATCTCATCTGTGGGGGTTCTCACACTAGAAGGTCACCCGAAGGAATCTTCCCTTACTCAGTGTGGCCTCCACGCGGGCGCTTCTCACTGGTAGCCAATACCGGGGCCACCAACCGCGGAGGTCACCCGAAGGAATCTTCCCTCCCGGTTAGTGCTTTACGCACTAGAAGGTCACCCGCAGGAATCTTCCCTTACTCAGTGCGTGCCCCGGGCCGCATCCTCCAGGTTGCATCTCCCGCATACGGGGTATTCTCCCAGCCTCTTATACAGGCCTTATGGCTTCTTTTGCCATGGCTGCATAGGGGAGCCGTGACTCTTCATTGAGTCGACACAAACGCCAATATCGGCGAGTATACATCGCACACAGGCGATCTTACGCACGTTCTTACCTCGTGTCATACGTACTACTTATGCGTGCAAGTGCTCATGTCATGCTCATGTAAATATGCAGGTCATGCTATCATGCATGTAAAATACTCTTATCGTAACATGCACGTTCCACGTAAAATGCACGAGCACGTAAATTTACATCATCGGACGCAGGCAAGTTACGTATCGTAGTTGAATTTCTACTTACCCGGAGTCCGTAGATTAACTGCTAACTGGTTCGGCGAAATTCTTAATTTTCGACCTTAATCATAAAATTATTATGTCAGTACATTTTCTAAAATATTGGTTATCTATGTACTTGAAAATGTTGAAATATTTTCCTTAATGTTGTATGTAAAGATCTCGGTATGCGTTTTCGAGATTACCCGTAATATACCAACGTCGGGATATAATTCGATATCATACTTAAGATGTCGAGAGGTGGGCATGACAAAAATGTCGATATGAAGTTAAATGTCGAGGTGCATAAGGGTTTCGACATTTGCCTTTCGACATTTGATAGGTCTCGAGATTGCATATAGGGTCTCGACATTTATACTATAGAAATCTCGGTATAACATAAGGGCTCGACATTTTATTTCGACATTTGAGACAACAAATGTCGACATGAGTTCAACGTGGCTCTCGACATTTTGTGCTTAATTTCACTCGACATTTTTATTCCTTTTATCTCGGTATTTAACTCGACATTGTACCTATCATTCGACATTTTATCCAGTTATGAGGTCTCGACATTTTGTGCATGGACTCGACATTTAATAAATCTCGACATACATTACGTCGACATCTCATCAATCCTTTCGACATTTATCCGGCTAGTAGATTTCGTCATTTGGCTAAAGGGTTTCGACATTTAGAAACCTCGACATAAGGTTCGACATCTTATGTTAACTTTTCGACATTTTTCCTTAGGAGGTCTCGACATCTTTCCCTTAATACTTCGACATTTTGAGGTTTCGATATCTATCATTAGACATCTCGACATTTTATCCAATTCGACATTCGTTTCGACATTTATATCGATTTGTTGAACTCGACATTTTATACTCAATTCCGCTCGACATTGAGCTCGACTTTAATGTCGACATTTAGTTCGACATTTACCTAAACACCTCGATACATGATAAGTCGACATTTTATCTATTATTTCGACATTTACTTCGACATTTGAATTAGAAAATGTCGACATGCATTTCAACGTGAACCTCGACATTTTATCATCTTCTTCACCCCGTCGAAATCAGTTTCATAGCTTGTTCTTCCTATCATTCTAAGTTCTAAATCACCTAACAAACTATCCAACTCCATATTTGCACCCACGAAAATCCTTATTGCGACCCTAAGCTTGGTATTTTAGGGTTTTGCGTGGTTTTCTCCAACCACTTGCATTTAACGCCATTAATGCCCTCAACTACACCCCAGATAGGGAATTAAAAGCTTAAAGAGGATGTTCTACTTACCAACTTCGATGCTTGAACTAGTTGGGAAAATTTCTTGTGCTCAATCTTCTCGGCTCCTTCTCTTCTCCCTTTTTTTTTTTTTTTTTTTTTTTGCTTTCTTTCTTGCTTCGTGGGTTTTCTTTTTGGGGATTAAAGTGTTTTTGAATTGTTTTTAGTTGGATATTTTCCTTAGCTCATGGTAGATAAGGCACAAGATGGCGTGGGTTTTCCCTTCATTTGGGGAATTATGTCTCCTATTTTTGACTTAATCCTAATTGGGCCTAATTGTAAGGTCTAGCCCAAAATGAATTCTAGCCAATATTTGGTTATCATTTTGTATTCTTATGGGCTTGGGCCTTTTTATTTATTTTCTAGTCCAATTCCCTTTCTTAGCCATGACCCAATAATAACTAAAATCCTAACCCAACATATATTCTATCAATTCCCCATTTAACCATCATTAGTTGTTTCCTTTGATATTTCGAAAATTACCCTTCTTAAGTTAGGGTCATAACGGACATAAAATCGATAGCGCGTAATTGCATGAAATTTCTCGTAATATTCACATAAGCATATAAAATACACGCCATTATCATGAAATCAAGTAAAGCACACACTTAATTTATTGGCCGACCTAATTTCCGGGGACCGGGGTCCTACACTTAGGAATACAATAAAATACATATCGGGGTTAGCGGGTCCTGACAGAGTGGTATCAGAGCTTCGATCACCGGTTCTGCAGACTGTCCATGCACACACCCTCAAAAGCGCGGAAGTGGCCTTGCTTGTAAGTACTATACTATGTGAATTCTTTCTTGATTTATTGGCCCTCAGAATTGTCAGGATAGGTCGAAACAATGGTAAGACTTAGGGATGAGGGTAGTAGGGAGGCAGATCAAGGTAGGGATACTACTAACCCTACCGATAGTCGGGATGCTACCATCCTACAACTTACGGAATTGGTCCGGCAACAATTAGCCCAAATCCAGCAGCTTATCCAACAGCAGAATGCTGGAGGACAAGCAGCTAGCAGACCTCCCCCGATAGAAAGAATTGAGATGATCGGGGAGAGATTCCGAAAGCTTAACCACCATCATTTGAGGATGCCGTAGACCCTACATCGGCAGAGGACTGGTTCAGGACGCTGGAAATTATGTTCCAGCACAATCGTACCCCAGAAGCCGAAAAAGTCATGTGTGCTGCCTACCTACTAAGGAGGAGCGCGGGACACTGGTGGGATACCATCTCAACCATTGAAAATCTAGTTACGATGAGCTGGGATCGGTTTAAAGAGCTTTTCCGTGGGAAGTATTACACCACCCCCGTCCGGGCACAGAGGATGAACGAATTCGTCAATCTCCGCCAAGGCGCAATGACGGTGGCGTAGTATATCAAGAAGTTTGAGCAACTATCAAGGTTCGCCGCTCACATGGTAAGCACGGATGCGCTCAAGATCGAGCGATTCATGGAAGGATTAAAGTCGGAGCTGTATAGAGATGTGAGCATGGCGGGAATTCAAGGAGCCACATACGCATAGGTGGCAGAAAGGGCGTTAGTGGCGGAGCAAGCCGAGGCTAGGATCGTCCGCGCCCAAGAAGCGAAACGCAAATTCATACAAGGGCCGCAATGGAGTGGAGGCAATCAAAAGCGACATTTCGTCGCCAAGGGTGGGAAGCAGAATTTTCAGAATCGACCAGGACCACCCCAACATCCCAACCCAAATCAGGGTAGACCTCAACTAAACCTACCAGTGTGCCCGAAGTGCGCACGAAGGCACACCAGAGTCTGCTACTCCCAGAACACTACCTGCTTCAAATGTGGCAAGACGGGCCACTGCATGCCCGGAAAATGGATTCGGAAGTCAAGCTGGAAACCAGGAAAAACCCCAATGGTACTGGCCCAGGTTTATACGATCACGTCCGAAGAAGCAGAAAACAACCCAGCTGTAGTGGTACCATCCTCATTCATCAAACTCCCACATGCATCCTAGTCGACTTAGGAGCGACGCACTCATTCGCATCCACTAAGTACGTCACGAAAGTAGGAGTGACGCCTCACCAAGCTGAGTGCGAGTACAGTGTAACCGTTCCAAATGGGAACCCAACCCAAACTAACCACATATTACGGTATTGCCCAGTATTAGCCGGGGGTAAGGAACTACCCATAGACCTCATAATAATCCCCATGAATGATTACGAGGTGATCCTCAGGATGGACTAGCTATCGATGTACGGAGCCGTTATAGACTGCCACCGTAAGATAGTCACGTTCAACATAGATGGAAATGAGCCCTTTTAGGTTCGTAGGAACGAGCAAATGGGCGAATATATCTAGAGTTTCAGCGTTGAAAGCCCAACGATTGATCAAAGCAGAGTGCAAAGCATACCTGGTATTCACTATCAAATAGGAAGAACACTTCCCCCTGAAATTCGAGGAAGTGCCGGTATTTAAAGACTTCCCCGACGTATTTCCAGAAGAATTACAAGGATTACCACCCGATAGAGAAATAGAATTCACCATACCTAGTGCCTGGAGCGGCACCAGTATCTAAGACCCCTTATCGGCTAGCCCCAACTGAGATGAAAGAATTAAAGTATCAACTCGACGAACTCATGCGGAAGGGGTTTATCCAGCCAAGCTTCTCCCCCTGGGGAGCACCGGTGTTGTTCGTAAGAAAGAAGGACGCATCCATGCGATTGTGCATTGGTTACCGAGAACTGAATAAGTTAACGATCAAGAATAAGTACCCACTCCCCAGAATAGACGATCTGTTCGATCAATTACAAGGCGCGGCTGTCTTCTCTAAGATCGACTTACGCTCGGCTTACCATCAATTGAGAATTCAGAAAGAAGATGTTTCGAAAATGGCCTTTAGTACCTGTTATGGCCACTATGAGTTCTTGGTGATGCCATTCGAGCTGACTAATGCGCCGGCGGCTTTCATGGACTTAATGAACTAGGTGTTCAAGCCGTACCAAGATAGGTTTGTCATTGTCTTTATCGATGACATCCAAATCTATTCGAAGACAAGGGAGGACCAGGAACAGCATCTGAGGATAGTCCTATGTATATTACCAGACAAGCAATTATACGCTAAGTACAAGAACAGAATATTAAACCAAATATTAAAGCAGCAACTATCAAAATCGACATATGCTATGTTGATCCAAATGTTGGACCAACGTTTAAACTAACATGTGCAAACCTATGGATTTCTTCAGGTCCGAGAACCTTTCAGAATCCAATGCTTTCGTAAAATGTCTGCTAACTGATTCTTAGTGTCTATATGCTCGATGCGGACCAACTCTTTTTTCTACCACATCTCTCAGAAAATGATGCCTAATATCTATATGCTTTGTACGAGAATGTTGGATGGGGTTCCTAGAGATGTTAATGGCACTAAGGTTATCACAATACATAAGTACAGATTCGCACTCTAACCCATAGTCACATAACATGCTATTCAACCACAATAATTGCGTGCAACAACTACCCGCCGCAACATATTCGGACTCGGCAGTAGATAAAGACACACAATTCTGTTTCTTGCTATACCATGCAACTAAGTTATTACCTAGGAAGAAACAGCCACCACTTGTACTCTTGCGGTCATCCTCGTCACCGGCCCAGTCAGCATCGCTATAGCCTACAAGACTCAAATTAGTATCTTTGGAGAACCATAATCCTAGGCTACACGATCCACTCACATAACAAAGTATTCGCTTAACAGCATTCAAATGCGAAACCTTAGGTTCAGATTGATATCTAGCACAAACGCAAACACTGTACATGATATCAGGTCTACTCGCAGATAAGTACAATAAACTGCCAATCATAGAACGGTACAATGTTGGGTCAACATTCTGCCCAACATCGTCTTTACTTACCTTTTGCGTAGAACCCATGGGCGTTTTCATTACCTTTACCGAGTCTAGTCCAAACTTCTTGACTGTGTTCTTGGCATACTTCTCTTGGGACATAAAGATCCCGTCGCTGCTTTGCTTAATCTGCAAACCTAGAAAATACGTTAATTCGCCTATCATCGACATCTCAAAGGTAGTGTTCATTGCCTGCACAAACTGATCTAATAAAACTGGTGAGCTTGAACCAAAAACAATATCATCAACATATACTTGAGCAATCAAAATGTCAGATCCGACCCTCTTAACAAAAAGAGTGTGATCCGCCTCACCTCGTGTGAAACCAAACTCAAGTAAAAACGTTGCTAACCTTGCATACCAAGCTCGAGGCGCTTGCTTCAACCCATACAATGCTTTCTGCAGCTTAAAAACAGTGTTTAGGATAATGGGGATCTTCGAACACTTTAGGCTGTTCGACATAGATATCCTTATCAATATACCCATTCAAAAACGCACCCTTAACATCCATTTGGTGTAATGTAATGTTAAGCCAACATGCTATAGCTAACAAAAGCCTAATCGATTCTAGCCTAGCAACGGGAGCAAACGTCTCATCAAAGCCTATTCCTTCTACTTGCGTCATGAGCTACTAAACGAGCCTTGTTTCTAACAACCCTACCAACCCAAACTAACCACATATTACGGTATTGCCCAGTATTAGTCGGGGGTAAGGAACTACCCATAGACCTCATAATAATCCCTATGAATGATTACGAGGTGATCCTCAGGATGGACTAGCTATCGATGTACGGAGCCGTTATAGACTGCCACCGTAAGATAGTCACGTTCAACATAGATGGAAATGAGCCCTTTTAGGTTCGTAGGAACGAGCAAATGGGCGAATATATCTAGAGTTTCAGCGTTGAAAGCCCAACGATTGATCAAAGCAGAGTGCAAAGCATACCTGGTATTCACTATCAAATAGGAAGAACACTTCCCCCTGAAATTCGAGGAAGTGACGGTATTTAAAGACTTCCCCGACGTATTTCCAGAAGAATTACAAGGATTACCACCCGATAGAGAAATAGAATTCACCATACCTAGTGCCTGGAGCGGCACCAGTATCTAAGACCCCTTATCGGCTAGCCCCAACTGAGATGAAAGAATTAAAGTATCAACTCGACGAACTCATGCGGAAGGGGTTTATCCAGCCAAGCTTCTCCCCCTGGGGAGCACCGGTGTTGTTCGTAAGAAAGAAGGACGCATCCATGCGATTGTGCATTGGTTACCGAGAACTGAATAAGTTAACGATCAAGAATAAGTACCCACTCCCCAGAATAGACGATCTGTTCGATCAATTACAAGGCGCGGCTGTCTTCTCTAAGATCGACTTACGCTCGGCTTACCATCAATTGAGAATTCAGAAAGAAGATGTTTCGAAAATGGCCTTTAGTACCTGTTATGGCCACTATGAGTTCTTGGTGATGCCATTCGAGCTGACTAATGCGCCGGCGGCTTTCATGGACTTAATGAACTAGGTGTTCAAGCCGTACCAAGATAGGTTTGTCATTGTCTTTATCGATGACATCCAAATCTATTCGAAGACAAGGGAGGACCAAGAACAGCATCTGAGGATAGTCCTATGTATATTACCAGACAAGCAATTATACGCTAAGTACAAGAACAGAATATTAAACCAAATATTAAAGCAGCAACTATCAAAATCGACATATGCTATGTTGATCCAAATGTTGGACCAACGTTTAAACTAACATGTGCAAACCTATGGATTTCTTCAGGTCCGAGAACCTTTCAGAATCCAATGCTTTCGTAAAAATGTCTGCTAACTGATTCTTAGTGTCTATATGCTCGATGCGGACCAACTCTTTTTTCTACCACATCTCTCAGAAAATGATGCCTAATATCTATATGCTTTGTACGAGAATGTTGGATGGGGTTCCTAGAGATGTTAATGGCACTAAGGTTATCACAATACATAAGTACAGATTCGCACTCTAACCCATAGTCACATAACATGCTATTCAACCACAATAATTGCGTGCAACAACTACCCGCCGCAACATATTCGGACTCGGCAGTAGATAAAGACACACAATTCTGTTTCTTGCTATACCATGCAACTAAGTTATTACCTAGGAAGAAACAGCCACCACTTGTACTCTTGCGGTCATCCTCGTCACCGGCCCAGTCAGCATCGCTATAGCCTATAAGACTCAAATTAGTATCTTTGGAGAACCATAATCCTAGGCTACACGATCCACTCACATAACAAAGTATTCGCTTAACAGCATTCAAATGCGAAACCTTAGGTTCAGATTGATATCTAGCACAACCGCAAACACTGTACATGATATCAGGTCTACTCGCAGATAAGTACAATAAACTGCCAATCATAGAACGGTACAATGTTGGGTCAACATTCTGCCCAACATCGTCTTTACTTACCTTTTGCGTAGAACCCATGGGCGTTTTCATTACCTTTGCCGAGTCTAGTCCAAACTTCTTGACTGTGTTCTTGGCATACTTCTCTTGGGACATAAAGATCCTGTCGCTGCTTTGCTTAATCTGCAAACCTAGAAAATACGTTAATTCGCCTATCATCGACATCTCAAAGGTAGTGTTCATTGCCTGCACAAACTGATCTAATAAAACTGGTGAGCTTGAACCAAAAACAATGTCATCAACATATACTTGAGCAATCAAAATGTCAGATCCGACCCTCTTAACAAAAAGAGTGTGATCCGCCTCACCTCGTGTGAAACCAAACTCAAGTAAAAATGTTGCTAACCTTGCATACCAAGCTCGAGGCGCTTGCTTCAACCCATACAATGCATTCTGCAGCTTAAAAACAATGTTTAGGATAATGGGGATCTTCGAACACTTTAGGCTGTTCGACATAGATATCCTTATCAATATACCCATTCAAAAACGCACCCTTAACATCCATTTGGTGTAATGTAATGTTAAGCCAACATGCTATAGCTAACAAAAGCCTAATCGATTCTAGCCTAGCAACGGGAGCAAACGTCTCATCAAAGTCTATTCCTTCATTTCCAAAAAAAAAAAGTCCATTCCTTCTACTTGCGTCCTGAGCTACTAAACGAGCCTTGTTTCTAACAACCCTACCAACCCAAACTAACCACATATTACGGTATTGCCCAGTATTAGTCGGGGGTAAGGAACTACCCATAGACCTCATAATAATCCCTATGAATGATTACGAGGTGATCCTCAGGATGGACTAGCTATCGATGTACGGAGCCGTTATAGACTGCCACCGTAAGATAGTCACGTTCAACATAGATGGAAATGAGCCCTTTTAGGTTCGTAGGAACGAGCAAATGGGCGAATATATCTAGAGTTTCAGCGTTGAAAGCCCAACGATTGATCAAAGCAGAGTGCAAAGCATACCTGGTATTCACTATCAAATAGGAAGAACACTTCCCCCTGAAATTCGAGGAAGTGACGGTATTTAAAGACTTCCCCGACGTATTTCCAGAAGAATTACAAGGATTACCACCCGATAGAGAAATAGAATTCACCATACCTAGTGCCTGGAGCGGCACCAGTATCTAAGACCCCTTATCGGCTAGCCCCAACTGAGATGAAAGAATTAAAGTATCAACTCGACGAACTCATGCGGAAGGGGTTTATCCAGCCAAGCTTCTCCCCCTGGGGAGCACCGGTGTTGTTCGTAAGAAAGAAGGACGCATCCATGCGATTGTGCATTGGTTACCGAGAACTGAATAAGTTAACGATCAAGAATAAGTACCCACTCCCCAGAATAGACGATCTGTTCGATCAATTACAAGGCGCTGCTGTCTTCTCTAAGATCGACTTACGCTCGGCTTACCATCAATTGAGAATTCAGAAAGAAGATGTTTCGAAAATGGCCTTTAGTACCTGTTATGGCCACTATGAGTTCTTGGTGATGCCATTTGAGCTGACTAATGCGCCGGCGGCTTTCATGGACTTAATGAACTAGGTGTTCAAGCCGTACCAAGATAGGTTTGTCATTGTCTTTATCGATGACATCCAAATCTATTCGAAGACAAGGGAGGACCAAGAACAGCATCTGAGGATAGTCCTATGTATATTACCAGACAAGCAATTATACGCTAAGTACAAGAACAGAATATTAAACCAAATATTAAAGCAGCAACTATCAAAATCGACATATGCTATGTTGATCCAAATGTTGGACCAACGTTTAAACTAACATGTGCAAACCTATGGATTTCTTCAGGTCCGAGAACCTTTCAGAATCCAATGCTTTCGTAAAAATGTCTGCTAACTGATTCTTAGTGTCTATATGCTCGATGCGGACCAACTCTTTTTCTACCACATCTCTCAGAAAATGATGCCTAATATCTATATGCTTTGTACGAGAATGTTGGATGGGGTTCCTAGAGATGTTAATGGCACTAAGGTTATCACAATACATAAGTACAGATTCGCACTCTAACCCATAGTCACATAACATGCTATTCAACCACAATAATTGCGTGCAACAACTACCCGCCGCAACATATTCGGACTCGGCAGTAGATAAAGACACACAATTCTGTTTCTTGCTATACCATGCAACTAAGTTATTACCTAGGAAGAAACAGCCACCACTTGTACTCTTGCGGTCATCCTCGTCACCGGCCCAGTCAGCATCGCTATAGCCTACAAGACTCAAATTAGTATCTTTGGAGAACCATAATCCTAGGCTACACGATCCACTCACATAACAAAGTATTCGCTTAACAGCATTCAAATGCGAAACCGTAGGTTCAGATTGATATCTAGCACAAACGCAAACACTGTACATGATATCAGGTCTACTCGCAGATAAGTACAATAAACTGCCAATCATAGAACGGTACAATGTTGGGTCAACATTCTGCCCAACATCGTCTTTACTTACCTTTTGCGTAGAACCCATGGGCGTTTTCATTACCTTTGCCGAGTCTAGTCCAAACTTCTTGACTGTGTTCTTGGCATACTTCTCTTGGGACATAAAGATCCCGTCGCTGCTTTGCTTAATCTGCAAACCTAGAAAATACGTTAATTCGCCTATCATCGACATCTCAAAGGTAGTGTTCATTGCCTGCACAAACTGATCTAATAAAACTGGTGAGCTTGAACCAAAAACAATATCATCAACATATACTTGAGCAATCAAAATGTCAGATCCGACCCTCTTAACAAAAAGAGTGTGATCCGCCTCACCTCGTGTGAAACCAAACTCAAGTAAAAACGTTGCTAACCTTGCATACCAAGCTCGAGGCGCTTGCTTCAACCCATACAATGCTTTCTGCAGCTTAAAAACAGTGTTTAGGATAATGGGGATCTTCGAACACTTTAGGCTGTTCGACATAGATATCCTTATCAATATACCCATTCAAAAACGCACCCTTAACATCCATTTGGTGTAATGTAATGTTAAGCCAACATGCTATAGCTAACAAAAGCCTAATCGATTCTAGCCTAGCAACGGGAGCAAACGTCTCATCAAAGTCTATTCCTTCTACTTGCGTCCTGAGCTACTAAACGAGCCTTGTTTCTAACAACCCTACCAACCCAAACTAACCACATATTACGGTATTGCCCAGTATTAGTCGGGGGTAAGGAACTACCCATAGACCTCATAATAATCCCTATGAATGATTACGAGGTGATCCTCAGGATGGACTAGCTATCGATGTACGGAGCCGTTATAGACTGCCACCGTAAGATAGTCACGTTCAACATAGATGGAAATGAGCCCTTTTAGGTTCGTAGGAACGAGCAAATGGGCGAATATATCTAGAGTTTCAGCGTTGAAAGCCCAACGATTGATCAAAGCAGAGTGCAAAGCATACCTGGTATTCACTATCAAATAGGAAGAACACTTCCCCCTGAAATTCGAGGAAGTGCCGGTATTTAAAGACTTCCCCGACGTATTTCCAGAAGAATTACAAGGATTACCACCCGATAGAGAAATAGAATTCACCATACCTAGTGCCTGGAGCGGCACCAGTATCTAAGACCCCTTATCGGCTAGCCCCAACTGAGATGAAAGAATTAAAGTATCAACTCGACGAACTCATGCGGAAGGGGTTTATCCAGCCAAGCTTCTCCCTCTGGGGAGCACCGGTGTTGTTCGTAAGAAAGAAGGACGCATCCATGCGATTGTGCATTGGTTACCGAGAACTGAATAAGTTAACGATCAAGAATAAGTACCCACTCCCCAGAATAGACGATCTGTTCGATCAATTACAAGGCGCGGCTGTCTTCTCTAAGATCGACTTACGCTCGGCTTACCATCAATTGAGAATTCACAAAGAAGATGTTTCGAAAATGGCCTTTAGTACCTGTTATGGCCACTATGAGTTCTTGGTGATGCCATTCGAGCTGACTAATGCGCCGGCGGCTTTCATGGACTTAATGAACTAGGTGTTCAAGCCGTACCAAGATAGGTTTGTCATTGTCTTTATCGATGACATCCAAATCTATTCGAAGACAAGGGAGGACCAAGAACAGCATCTGAGGATAGTCCTATGTATATTACCAGACAAGCAATTATACGCTAAGTACAAGAACAGAATATTAAACCAAATATTAAAGCAGCAACTATCAAAATCGACATATGCTATGTTGATCCAAATGTTGGACCAACGTTTAAACTAACATGTGCAAACCTATGGATTTCTTCAGGTCCGAGAACCTTTCAGAATCCAATGCTTTCGTAAAATGTCTGCTAACTGATTCTTAGTGTCTATATGCTCGATGCGGACCAACTCTTTTTCTACCACATCTCTCAGAAAATGATGCCTAATATCTATATGCTTTGTACGAGAATGTTGGATGGGGTTCCTAGAGATGTTAATGGCACTAAGGTTATCACAATACATAAGTACAGATTCGCACTCTAACCCATAGTCACATAACATGCTATTCAATCACAATAATTGCGTGCAACAACTACCCGCCGCAACATATTCGGACTCGGCAGTAGATAAAGACACACAATTCTGTTTCTTGCTATACCATGCAACTAAGTTATTACCTAGGAAGAAACAGCCACCACTTGTACTCTTGCGGTCATCCTCGTCACCGGCCCAGTCAGCATCGCTATAGCCTACAAGACTCAAATTAGTATCTTTGGAGAACCATAATCCTAGGCTACACGATCCACTCACATAACAAAGTATTCGCTTAACAGCATTCAAATGCGAAACCTTAGGTTCAGATTGATATCTAGCACAAACGCAAACACTGTACATGATATCAGGTCTACTCGCAGATAAGTACAATAAACTGCCAATCATAGAACGGTACAATGTTGGGTCAACATTCTGCCCAACATCGTCTTTACTTACCTTTTGCGTAGAACCCATGGGCGTTTTCATTACCTTTACCGAGTCTAGTCCAAACTTCTTGACTGTGTTCTTGGCATACTTCTCTTGGGACATAAAGATCCCGTCGCTGCTTTGCTTAATCTGCAAACCTAGAAAATACGTTAATTCGCCTATCATCGACATCTCAAAGGTAGTGTTCATTGCCTGCACAAACTGATCTAATAAAACTGGTGAGCTTGAACCAAAAACAATATCATCAACATATACTTGAGCAATCAAAATGTCAGATCCGACCCTCTTAACAAAAAGAGTGTGATCCGCCTCACCTCGTGTGAAACCAAACTCAAGTAAAAACGTTGCTAACCTTGCATACCAAGCTCGAGGCGCTTGCTTCAACCCATACAATGCTTTCTGCAGCTTAAAAACAGTGTTTAGGATAATGGGGATCTTCGAACACTTTAGGCTGTTCGACATAGATATCCTTATCAATATACCCATTCAAAAACGCACCCTTAACATCCATTTGGTGTAATGTAATGTTAAGCCAACATGCTATAGCTAACAAAAGCCTAATCGATTCTAGCCTAGCAACGGGAGCAAACGTCTCATCAAAGTCTATTCCTTCTACTTGCGTCCTGAGCTACTAAACGAGCCTTGTTTCTAACAACCCTACCAACCCAAACTATCCACATATTACGGTATTGCCCAGTATTAGTCGGGGGTAAGGAACTACCCATAGACCTCATAATAATCCCTATGAATGATTACGAGGTGATCCTCAGGATGGACTAGCTATCGATGTACGGAGCCGTTATAGACTGCCACCGTAAGATAGTCACGTTCAACATAGATGGAAATGAGCCCTTTTAGGTTCGTAGGAACGAGCAAATGGGCGAATATATCTAGAGTTTCAGCGTTGAAAGCCCAACGATTGATCAAAGCAGAGTGCAAAGCATACCTGGTATTCACTATCAAATAGGAAGAACACTTCCCCCTGAAATTCGAGGAAGTGCCGGTATTTAAAGACTTCCCCGACGTATTTCCAGAAGAATTACAAGGATTACCACCCGATAGAGAAATAGAATTCACCATACCTTGTGCCTGGAGCGGCACCAGTATCTAAGACCCCTTATCGGCTAGCCCCAACTGAGATGAAAGAATTAAAGTATCAACTCGACGAACTCATGCGGAAGGGGTTTATCCAGCCAAGCTTCTCCCTCTGGGGAGCACCGGTGTTGTTCGTAAGAAAGAAGGACGCATCCATGCGATTGTGCATTGGTTACCGAGAACTGAATAAGTTAACGATCAAGAATAAGTACCCACTCCCCAGAATAGACGATCTGTTCGATCAATTACAAGGCGCGGCTGTCTTCTCTAAGATCGACTTACGCTCGGCTTACCATCAATTGAGAATTCAGAAAGAAGATGTTTCGAAAATGGCCTTTAGTACCTGTTATGGCCACTATGAGTTCTTGGTGATGCCATTCGAGCTGACTAATGCGCCGGCGGCTTTCATGGACTTAATGAACTAGGTGTTCAAGCCGTACCAAGATAGGTTTGTCATTGTCTTTATCGATGACATCCAAATCTATTCGAAGACAAGGGAGGACCAAGAACAGCATCTGAGGATAGTCCTATGTATATTACCAGACAAGCAATTATACGCTAAGTACAAGAACAGAATATTAAACCAAATATTAAAGCAGCAACTATCAAAATCGACATATGCTATGTTGATCCAAATGTTGGACCAACGTTTAAACTAACATGTGCAAACCTATGGATTTCTTCAGGTCCGAGAACCTTTCAGAATCCAATGCTTTCGTAAAATGTCTGCTAACTGATTCTTAGTGTCTATATGCTCGATGCGGACCAACTCTTTTTCTACCACATCTCTCAGAAAATGATGCCTAATATCTATATGCTTTGTACGAGAATGTTGGATGGGGTTCCTAGAGATGTTAATGGCACTAAGGTTATCACAATACATAAGTACAGATTCGCACTCTAACCCATAGTCACATAACATGCTATTCAATCACAATAATTGCGTGCAACAACTACCCGCCGCAACATATTCGGACTCGGCAGTAGATAAAGACACACAATTCTGTTTCTTGCTATACCATGCAACTAAGTTATTACCTAGGAAGAAACAGCCACCACTTGTACTCTTGCGGTCATCCTCGTCACCTGCCCAGTCAGCATCGCTATAGCCTACAAGACTCAAATTAGTATCTTTGGAGAACCATAATCCTAGGCTACACGATCCACTCACATAACAAAGTATTCGCTTAACAGCATTCAAATGCGAAACCTTAGGTTCAGATTGATATCTAGCACAAACGCAAACACTGTACATGATATCAGGTCTACTCGCAGATAAGTACAATAAACTGCCAATCATAGAACGGTACAATGTTGGGTCAACATTCTGCCCAACATCGTCTTTACTTACCTTTTGCGTAGAACCCATGGGCGTTTTCATTACCTTTGCCGAGTCTAGTCCAAACTTCTTGACTGTGTTCTTGGCATACTTCTCTTGGGACATAATGATCCCGTCGCTGCTTTGCTTAATCTGCAAACCTAGAAAATACGTTAATTCGCCTATCATCGACATCTCAAAGGTAGTGTTCATTGCCTGCACAAACTGATCTAATAAAACTGGTGAGCTTGAACCAAAAACAATGTCATCAACATATACTTGAGCAATCAAAATGTCAGATCCGACCCTCTTAACAAAAAGAGTGTGATCCGCCTCACCTCGTGTGAAACCAAACTCAAGTAAAAACGTTGCTAACCTTGCATACCAAGCTCGAGGCGCTTGCTTCAACCCATACAATGCTTTCTGCAGCTTGAAAACAGTGTTTAGGATAATGGGGATCTTCGAACACTTTAGGCTGTTCGACATAGATATCCTTATCAATATACCCATTCAAAAACGCACCCTTAACATCCATTTGGTGTAATGTAATGTTAAGCCAACATGCTATAGCTAACAAAAGCCTAATCGATTCTAGCCTAGCAACGGGAGCAAACGTCTCATCAAAGTCTATTCCTTCATTTCCAAAAAAAAAAAAGTCCATTCCTTCTACTTGCGTCCTGAGCTACTAAACGAGCCTTGTTTCTAACAACCCTACCAACCCAAACTAACCACATATTACGGTATTGCCCAGTATTAGTCGGGGGTAAGGAACTACCCATAGACCTCATAATAATCCCTATGAATGATTACGAGGTGATCCTCAGGATGGACTAGCTATCGATGTACGGAGCCGTTATAGACTGCCACCGTAAGATAGTCACGTTCAACATAGATGGAAATGAGCCCTTTTAGGTTCGTAGGAACGAGCAAATGGGCGAATATATCTAGAGTTTCAGCGTTGAAAGCCCAACGATTGATCAAAGCAGAGTGCAAAGCATACCTGGTATTCACTATCAAATAGGAAGAACACTTCCCCCTGAAATTCGAGGAAGTGACGGTATTTAAAGACTTCCCCGACGTATTTCCAGAAGAATTACAAGGATTACCACCCGATAGAGAAATAGAATTCACCATACCTAGTGCCTGGAGCGGCACCAGTATCTAAGACCCCTTATCGGCTAGCCCCAACTGAGATGAAAGAATTAAAGTATCAACTCGACGAACTCATGCGGAAGGGGTTTATCCAGCCAAGCTTCTCCCCCTGGGGAGCACCGGTGTTGTTCGTAAGAAAGAAGGACGCATCCATGCGATTGTGCATTGGTTACCGAGAACTGAATAAGTTAACGATCAAGAATAAGTACCCACTCCCCAGAATAGACGATCTGTTCGATCAATTACAAGGCGCGGCTGTCTTCTCTAAGATCGACTTACGCTCGGCTTACCATCAATTGAGAATTCAGAAAGAAGATGTTTCGAAAATAGCCTTTAGTACCTGTTATGGCCACTATGAGTTCTTGGTGATGCCATTCGAGCTGACTAATGCGCCGGCGGCTTTCATGGACTTAATGAACTAGGTGTTCAAGCCGTACCAAGATAGGTTTGTCATTGTCTTTATCGATGACATCCAAATCTATTCGAAGACAAGGGAGGACCAAGAACAGCATCTGAGGATAGTCCTATGTATATTACCAGACAAGCAATTATACGCTAAGTACAAGAACAGAATATTAAACCAAATATTAAAGCAGCAACTATCAAAATCGACATATGCTATGTTGATCCAAATGTTGGACCAACGTTTAAACTAACATGTGCAAACCTATGGATTTCTTCAGGTCCGAGAACCTTTCAGTCCAATGCTTTCGTAAAAATGTCTGCTAACTGATTCTTAGTGTCTATATGCTCGATGCGGACCAACTCTTTTTCTACCACATCTCTCAGAAAATGATGCCTAATATCTATATGCTTTGTACGAGAATGTTGGATGGGGTTCCTAGAGATGTTAATGGCACTAAGGTTATCACAATACATAAGTACAGATTCGCACTCTAACCCATAGTCACATAACATGCTATTCAACCACAATAATTGCGTGCAACAACTACCCGCCGCAACATATTCGGACTCGGCAGTAGATAAAGACACACAATTCTGTTTCTTGCTATACCATGCAACTAAGTTATTACCTAGGAAGAAACAGCCACCACTTGTACTCTTGCGGTCATCCTCGTCACCGGCCCAGTCAGCATCGCTATAGCCTACAAGACTCAAATTAGTATCTTTGGAGAACCATAATCCTAGGCTACACGATCCACTCACATAACAAAGTATTCGCTTAACAGCATTCAAATGCGAAACCTTAGGTTCAGATTGATATCTAGCACAAACGCAAACACTGTACATGATATCAGGTCTACTCGCAGATAAGTACAATAAACTGCCAATCATAGAACGGTACAATGTTGGGTCAACATTCTGCCCAACATCGTCTTTACTTACCTTTTGCGTAGAACCCATGGGCGTTTTCATTACCTTTGCCGAGTCTAGTCCAAACTTCTTGACTGTGTTCTTGGCATACTTCTCTTGGGACATAAAGATCCCGTCGCTGCTTTGCTTAATCTGCAAACCTAGAAAATACGTTAATTCGCCTATCATCGACATCTCAAAGGTAGTGTTCATTGCCTGCACAAACTGATCTAATAAAACTGGTGAGCTTGAACCAAAAACAATGTCATCAACATATACTTGAGCAATCAAAATGTCAGATCCGACCCTCTTAACAAAAAGAGTGTGATCCGCCTCACCTCGTGTGAAACCAAACTCAAGTAAAAACGTTGCTAACCTTGCATACCAAGCTCGAGGCGCTTGCTTCAACCCATACAATGCTTTCTGCAGCTTAAAAACAGTGTTTAGGATAATGGGGATCTTCGAACACTTTAGGCTGTTCGACATAGATATCCTTATCAATATACCCATTAAAAAACGCACCCTTAACATCCATTTGGTGTAATGTAATGTTAAGCCAACATGCTATAGCTAACAAAAGCCTAATCGATTCTAGCCTAGCAACGGGAGCAAACGTCTCATCAAAGTCTATTCCTTCTACTTGCGTCCTGAGCTACTAAACGAGCCTTGTCTCTAACAACCCTACCAAGTTCATCAGATTTATTTTTAAATATCCACTTAGTGCCTATGACATTAATGTCTTTCGGCCGTGGCACTAATGTCCAGACTTGGTTTTTCTCGAACTGCTAGAGTTCCTCTTGCATCGCATTTATCCAACAATTATCCTTGAGAGCTTCAAGGACATTCTTGGGTTCTATCTCAGAAACAAAGCAGTTAAAACGTACCTCAGCGTATAGCGAGTTCATACACACATTTCTTACCATAGACTTATAATCCTTTCGTGGTTTGTCTCTGGTCTTCCTTCCTTCATTCACGTCTCCAATTATTAGATCAGTGGGATGATCTTTCTGAATCTTAGCTGGCGGATCACGTCGCACTTTGCTGGGACCAGCTTCTTCGTTCTGTTCTGGCTCGGATATTGAGCCCAATGTTGGCTCAACATTGTCATCCGCAGGCTCCTCTGATTCGTTACTTGCTTGTATAACATCTGCAATATCAACTTGAGGAGGCATGTTGCTAATATCAGTAGCATCATCAAACACAACGTTCATTAATTCTTGGACAGATTTCAAACGCAAGTTATAAACACGATAGGCACGACTGTTTGACGAGTATCCTAGAAAGATGCATTTATCACTTTTCGAATCAAACTTAGTCAAATATTCACGATCATTTAGCATGTAACAAAAACATCCAAAGACATGAAAATATTTAACCGTAGGCTTCTTACCATTCAACAATTCATACGGGGTTTTCTTTGTACCATGCCTAAAAAATGCACGATTCGAAATATGACATGGGGTATGCAAAGCTTCAGCCCAAAAACGCTTAGACACATTTTTAGAAAGTAACATGACACGTGCCATTTCTTGTAACGTCCTATTCTTCCTTTCGGCAACCCCATTTTGTTGGGGCGTCTTAGGAGACGAATACTCATGCACAATGCCTTTCTTATCACAGGATTCATCAAAAGACTGATTCTCAAACTCTCTACCATGGTCAGACCTAATGCGAAAAACAGTAGCACTGAAATTGTTTCGAATCATAGCACAGAAATTTTTGAAAAAATCAACCGACTCTGATTTTTCCCTAAGAAAGAAAATCCATGCATATCTAGAAAAATCATCCACGAGCACATAAGCATATTTTCTACCCCCTATGCTATCAACTTCCATAGGACCCATCAAATCCATGTGAATCAACTGAAAACAGTGAGCAGTTTTAATGTTGGGCAGCTTGTTGGTCAACATTGTGACTAACATGTTTTTGCTTACCCTTCAAACACGACTCACAAACAATCTTACCAAACTCCTTGAGTTTCGGAATGCCTCTGATTGCATCATGTTTGATAAGTTGTTCCAACGTTCTGTAGTTGACGTGGCCTAATTTAAAATACCACAACACCACATCGTCCTCGGCTTTTGAAAGTTGGCACACATCCTTTACGCCCGGTTTGTCGCCAACTAGATAGCAATTGTCACTCGATCTTTTCCTACCATCACTAGAACAGAATTTCGGTTAAAAACTTCACAACACTCCTTATTAAACCTTACCTCAAGATCATCGTGAAGTACGTTGCTCAGCTTGGGAAAGTCAGGAACATTAAGTCTGCCTCGGCCGAGAATTCGACCTTTGGAACCACCTCCGAAAGTCATAGATCCACTCCTTAAAGGCGTGTAGTCACTGAGAACTCTTTGGTACCCGTCATATGTCGGGAACACCCGCTATCGAAGTACCATGAACCTGTAACGTTAGCTCGCAAAGAGGTGTACACAACAAGACTTTTATCCCCTGATTTCCTAATCCAAGCTTTCTTAGATGATTTAACCACATTCTGTTTACTAGTTTTCGAAGAAGCGCCAGCTGAGTTTTCTCCAGACACACCCTTCAACACTGATTTCTCAATGTTGACCGATATGTTGGATAACATCTCAGCCGACATCGATTTCCTTGCGGAAATCTCTCTCTTCAATTTCCAGCAGTATGATTTTAAATGACATGGTTTCTTACAATGTTCACAAACAAATGATTTATCATGACCTTTTGGGGTCACATGCTCGGGACTATCCTTAAGATTCGAAACTTCGTTCTTTACCGATTGAGCTTTAACAAAAACAATCTTAGGCTTCTCATGGGACAAGACTTTCGTACTATCACTTGCAGACTGACGGTTATATCCTAGACCTTGTTTATCATATTTGAAAATAGACAGTACCTCTTCATGGCTTGCTCCTGTTCCACTTAGCAAAAGTCTTGTCGGCCTCATTGAGTCGCTTTTGAAGTGAGTCGATCTCCCTGTCCTTTCGTGTCAAAGCAGCTTCCAGCTTGTTCATGCCATCCATTATACCTTCAATGACCTTCTCGTTTTTCTCATTTTCCTCGGCCAACAGTTTCACCGCGGCACGAAGTTGTGTGTTGTTTGCCTTCTCTAATTCGTATTGTGTGGTCAACTGCTTAAAGGCTTCTTCACTACTCTCAGTTCAGGTTCTGTATCATCACAACTCAAAAGACCATCAAGACAGTTTGAATCATCATAATAAAAAATGATATGTTTTACAGATATTGAGTCCGATGTTGGCTCAACATCAGTTACCACAGTAAGGCCGATTTGCTGATCTTCATCTTCTTCGTCGACAGAAAATGACTGGATGATTACGGATGATTGCTTAGCCTCTTCCTCTTCATCTTCATCTTCTTCGTCTGACAGGTCGATCCACATAACTTTACCACCAGGCTTGCGAATGGTGTTGGCACATTCGTCGGCAAAATGGCCCCAACCTTGGCATTCATAACATCTGACTGCCTCATAGTTGATATTCTTCTTTGGCTTTCCGTTTAGCCTCCCAAAAGGTTTCCGTTTAGGGAACGGAGGAGCTGAAGATGGTTCAGCCTTGGCATTCTGGCCTTTTCTGAATGTTGGGCCAACATTTTGCACAACATTCTTCTTCTTGAAATACTTTGCGAATTTCTTTACAACCATGGCCATTCTGCGTTCCTGGGATCGACCTCGATCAGTTCATCGGATGGCTGGGTGACCAGTGCGAGACTCTTACCACATGCGGCCCTCTTTTGGACTTCGAGATTGGTTTCATAATTTTTCAAAATGTTTATCAAGACATTGAAGTCCATGGTGGCTAGGTTGTGCGACTCCTCGATCGCTGATACCTTCATATTGAATTTTTCAGTTAGTGTACGAATAGCTTTAGAATTTAATACCTTGTTTGACAAAGGATCTCCTAGGCTGGCATACTCGCTGGAGATTGTCAAGAGCTTTCCAAAATACGTCGTAATATCCTCGTCGTCCTTCATTCTGATATTCTCGAATTGACTTAGGAGGAGGCGTAGTTTGGTTTCTCGCACAGTTGTGTCACCTTCACAGTACCTCTCGAGCAGATCCCACGCATTCTTGGCCGTTGTACAGTTCTGGATGATCTTGAACATAAGGATGTCCACCGTCGAGAAAATGGCGTTGAGAGCCTTGTCATTGAATTCTGCTAAGCTTCGCTCGGGTGCTGTCCATTGTTCGACAGGCTTGTCGACGACCTCGCCATCTGCATCAGGTTCTGTCCTTGGAGGGGTATACCCGTGGAGTACTGCTTCCCAAGCTCGCACGTCAATTGACTTGATGCACTATCGAACACGGACCTTCCAATACGCATAGTTGGTGCCGTCAACAACAGGGACTTTGCCGATGTTATTAGAACTGGTAATATCCATTGCAGAGGATGTTAAGCGCTTAGTGACGTCAAGCGTTGGCTCTGATACCACTTTGAAGGTGGTCCCGTACACAATGGATGTAAAACGCTAAGTTATATACTGATGTTGGACACGATGTTAGACTAACACTCACTCTCTTTCTTTTGTACGCACAACGGAATTGTAAGAACTTGATGATGAAATGAAACGAACACAAATGATGATTTTGTGCAGCAAGTCAAATAACTTGCTGCGTGCCTCATGGCGTAAAAATCCACTAGAAATATGGATTACAAAACTATCGAAAAAGAGAGTCAAAACTAATCTAGCAAACAGAACGAATCAAAAATGAATCTAAACCTACAAGATCTCACGACCTCTAAAAGCTAGACTTAGAAAAGATAAACTCTTTCAAGAAATAACTCTTGCTCAGAAAAATGCTCTCACTTTCCCTCGGTGTTCGTTCTTCAAAAAGCGTCGTTTCAAACGGTTAAGTCTTTCGACTTCAATACTCCTTCGATTTGTACAAGACTTCGCCACTCGTCCTAGCAACTTCCCTCAACGTCCACTAACGTCCACTAAGTGATTTTGGACAGTTAGTGACCGTTGAGAGTCGACTTGGTCAGTTCCAAGAGCTCAGTCCTGACTTGCTCTTCAAGCTCCCTATTTTTAGCATGCACTCTTCCTATTTTTGCTCTAGCTCGTCCACGCTTCTTCCACGCGGTTTGATCCGTTCTATTCCTTGAATAAGTCCTGCACAACACTAGAAAAATACCACGTCATTAATTAAATTAGTTTTGGGCATGAAAGATAAAACTGAGGAAGGGAACATTCTCGGCCAACAAATGTTGACTAGAATGTTACCCCAACATTGTCACTGCTGAATGCTCAACATTAACAGGGGAAGTTATCGAACTTCCTAATATACTCTGCCACCATCATTGCTCCTTGGTGGAGATTTGTGAACTCGTTCTTCCTTGGGGCTCGAACGGGAGCGGTGTAATACTTGCCTCTGAAAAGTTCTTTAAAGTGCTCCCAGGTCATTGCACCGGATCCTCGAGAGTTAGGATTGTGTCCCACCAGTGGCCTGCGGTTCCCCTTAATAGGTACCCAACGCACTAGGCCTTTTCAGTTTCGGGGGTATGGCTATGCTGGAACATGCTTTTTAAGGTTCAGAGCCAATCCTCAGCCGAAGTCGGGTCAAGAGCATCTTCAAACGCCGGGGGGTTAAGTTTATGAAACCTACCCCTGATCATTTCGATCCTTTCGATCTGGGGAGGTCCGGTACTCGACTGTCCTCCAGCATTTTGTTGCTGGATGAGTTGCTGGATTTGGGCTGATTGCTGACGGACTAACTCCGTCAGTTGGAGGATGGTTGCATCCCTACTATCAGTAGGGACTGTAGTTTCCCTACTTTGTTCAGCATCCCTACTGCCCTCGCCTCTAAGTCTAACCATTGTTTTTGTTCTACCCTGCTGATTCCTACGGTCAATTAATTACGAAACATAGGAAAATGCACGTAAACGCGATACATACAGGCAAGACCGCTTCTGTGCTTTGGGTATGTGTACGTGGACAGTCTACAGGACCTGTGACCGAAGCTCTGATACCAACTGTAGCGATCCTAGCCATCGCTACCATTTCTAGCGTTATCCTAAGTGCCTAATGATGTGATAACTTAAAGAACTGCGGAAGAGCGTGTAAAATTTCTCCATTTATATAATGGAAGTCGTATCCTGTACATGACAAAAGAATTACATAATTTCCAACATTCATACAAATCCTAATTACACGAGATGTGTACACATGTGCAGCAAAAGTATTCCTATGCGCCCCGCCTCACAGGTCGTCATCCACGTACATACCACCGCCAAAAGTCGCTCGGAAGCTTCAAAAGACTACCTTGCCGGCTAGGCGATCAAGTACCGTGCTCGCTTGCACCTACAACACATAATGTAAAGGGTGAGCCGCTAGGCTCAGTAAGTGAAAATCATGCATGAATGCACGTGCTCTAATTTGCAAAGACAATCCGCGTCTATGCCTTATATACGACTTCTTGACCTTTCATCTCATATTGGCCCTCGGCTTTCAATTTTACTATGCACCATTTCTTAGAGCTCATACCCACAAAGGGCCGTATACATATGTGAAGGTTCACACACTGGGAGGTTAACTCGAATGCACCTTTTTCAATTCCGGTGGGACCTATGACGCGGACGCTTCTCATTGATAGCTAATTCTGAGGTCGCCAACACCAGAGGTTCCCTCTGTGTCGCGTTCTCCTCGTGTCGCATCCTCCAAGTTGCATCTTCTGCTACGGGGTATTCACCTACCTATCATGAATAAGTGTCAGGTAATTCGGTATCATGAATCGCCACGGTGTATTTCCCCTACCTTTCGTGAATCAGGTAATTCGTTTTCGGCATCGTGAATCGCTATGGTAGTATAGAAGAGTCGTGACTCTACATTGAGTCGACACATATGCCAATATCAGCAATCATTCGCCGCCCTTAGGAGATTTATACTGTGCACGCTCTCTTTCTTTGACTCACATACTAGTCGTGTGTGCATATGCTCGTGCCATAAGTCATGTAAATAGGCATGTCATGTAACCACATAAAATAAATGATGCCACATAGAAAATCGCACATTGTCATGAAAGCAAGTAGTCACGTCATTCATACTCACATAAAAATTGTGTTGTAGTTGGGATTTCCACTTACCTCTCGTCCGAGTTAAGCTAATTTTACTGCTTCGGGTATTCCTTACTATTCGAAAACAAAGATATTATAGTATCGGCATAATATCCGACTTAGATGACTATGCTAGAATAAACTCTCTTAGAGGAGTCGAGGTTGGGCTCACTGGGCACCTGGCGGAGACAGACGTGATCGTCTGTCTACCCGGACGTGATCAATTCGGGGTGCATACCGACGGATGGAATTTTCTTTGTGATTAGTGCGGGAGGTATACGACCTGGTAGGAGGACATTGACGTGATCGATCAGTGCACTACCGGCGTAGCTCGCCGCGAGACTTGGGGGTGGCCTCCCAGTAGTCTATTGCGCGCGGAGGTGTCGAGCCTAACCTAGGGCCCTGTATTGTGTGAAATAGGAATGTGGGAAAAGAAGAGTGTGCATTATATTATGTTGTGAGATATTGGGATTGGGGTTGAGTGCACACTTGCATACACGCATTTTATTCACCTACTGCGCAAATCGCTCAGTGTTTACTTATTGTAGGTACTGAGTCCGACGCAGACACGCGTCGTGACTGAGGCGGCTGGTGGCGGTGCTCCAAGGACTTTTGAGGCCAGAGCGGTACATGGATGAAGACCTGTGGAGCGGCATTAGCACTTTTCGTTCTTTTGATATTTTTGAGGCTTCGGCCCGTGTACAGAGATCACGATGTAGACATATGTTTATAGTAATATATATTATTTTAGGAAAAAGTTTTAACTAGACGGGCCTTCCGCGGCTTACGTTGCGGAAATCCGCCACTAATCCTAATTAGAAAAGTAGGGTCGCCACAGTTTTGCGTGTATTTGGGAATTTTCGACTGCAAGAACTAAATTCGTCAAATGGGCTGATTAATCGTTTATTCGACACTTGAAATTCAAGGCCATTATTGTTTGCGATCGAAAAATTTGCGATCGAGAAATTTGGTACCTATTTCGATTTTCGCTCTAGAAATTGAAGCAAAAGTTGCCATTTGGTCCCAAGTTGATTTTGGATCGATAATTTGTGATCGGAAACTACAAATTTAGCCCAAATTTTTCGATTGGAAAAATTTGTTTTTCAAATATTTCAGACAGATCCTAAGTTTAAGTATTCAACCACATAATTGCTTCCCCTAGATATGAAAATAAATGCAATTAACTCCCTGAAGTTCCGAATGATGACATCTGGTTCCGAAATCAGATTTCGTGAATCTGCAAAACTTTAGAGCAAAATGTTCGAGAATGATTAGAGTTAGTTATGGAAGCAATACTTGTTTTAATGAGGCTCCCCCTTAATAAAGGAAAAATTGGTTAAATTCAAAATCATAGAAAGACGTTAGCTATCACAAATTTTAACCAACCAACAAGTTTTATGTCGAATAGTCCAAGTCTTGAAGAATTCTGACCTCCGCATTGCTTCTGCAACACTTAGAGGAATATTATTAAAAATATGTGGAGCTTTAAGGCATAAATTTGTAAATGCTCCCCCTCAAATAATGCACCAAAATTTGAGATACGCGAATTCAACACATTTAGCCTAGATACTTCCCCTATACTTGTAACTTTCATTTTAGCGAGAGGGTATGAATAAAAACAGATAGTTGCATTTAAACAAGTCAATGCATATGAAATATAAAATTTCATTTCAAAATATGCGTTTTCTTTTTTTTTTTCATAGTGAAGTAAACTTTCAGAAAAAATTATCATATATCTATATATATGTATATATATATTATATATATATAATTTTCATATGCATATTAATATTATTAGTACTATGGGGTCAGATTATTTTGTTACGATCATTGTCACGCCTAAAATTTCACAAGACACTTGAAAAGATCACATACCGTCAAGTCATGTCGTCAAACTAAAGAGTCCTAAGTTCATAGAATGATCCATTTCGACAACTCTAACTGGGTTCACTCTAGTACTCGATTATTTTTACCTGGGAATGATTATATTTATATCGCTCTAGTCAACACAAGCAATCTTAAGTCAATTTACCTGTGATCGAGGCGTTTTTAATTATTTCACCTTTGCGAAAGATAGTCGATGTGGAATCATAGAGACTGTGAAAGATTTTAATTTTGCTCTGTCTATAAAGGGAAGGATAGTTTTGGAATTGTGGACTAATGATATTCTTCCTTTTCTTTGTCGTTCTCCTCCTTTTTGCCATTTTTCTCTTATTGTTTACCTTTCTCATCCTGTAACGATTTTTCTTTGACTCAATCTGCACTTGCTCAAGCTGAAGCTCCGCTTCTCTACGAGGCTGAGAGATTATCTAAGGCGAAGATTTCTTGTTAGTTCTCGGGCCGATACCGCGCTCCTTTTCCACCTTCTTTTGTCATCTTTTTTCTTTGTTGTCTCATTTTCTCCCCCTCCTTTTCTCGACTGAATATCACATCGAAGACTTCGTTCGAATGTACCTTCTGTTCGAGACAGTATTGCAAACTGTAAGTTGTTCAATTGATAGTCTAATTTTTAAGTCAACATTACACTTGGTACCTAATTTAATTTCGACCGGAAGTGTGTAAATTCATTGGTCAAGGTCAGGTCAACACTAATTCATAAGAGATCTCGGCGAAAGTAGGATTGCCCGATTTGTTATACTTGAATTCTAGTTTTGCCCGTTCAAATGGCCTTGAAGTCGCCTGATTGAATTACCTTTGATGATGGTTTTCGCCCGATCTGTTAAGTCTCACTCTTGGTCTCGCCGAGTTGTACCAAATTGCCCGACTTGATTTTACATGGGCTTGTTTCGATCAATTTTGCATGTGCATGGAATCGCCCGACATGAGTTTCGCCGTGTGCGTGTTCAATTCTCATCAAATCGCCCGTTAGTCCTTATGCTACCCTGATTTCGCCAGATTTGGGCGATTCCATGCACCAACATGTCACATTTCGCCGTTCCTGAATCACACGATTTGTTTTGTGCATCTTCGTCGCCCGATTCCTTTGCTTAAACTTTCTTTTGCCGTGGTGTGACGTCACCATTTGATCACCCGATTTGTGTATGCATTGGGGATTCGCCCGATTCATTTCCTATCCTTAATACATTCGCTCGACTCTACAAAGTCTCTAAGTCAGCCGAAACCTCATGTGTTTTTCAACAATCGATTGACATCTTCAAACCTTCAAGCTTTCATGCTACCGAAATTCATTTCCTTACAATCCCTACCCAGAATTTCTAACTTCCAAGAGTTCTTCTCCTCCAAAATGGTTAGTATGACCCAAAGATCAGTTTATGCCAAAGCTCTAATGCACAGAACATGCTAACCACAACCGAAATTTTGTTTACCCTAGGATAATACCCCTAAACGTGAATTTCTACCCCAACTAGGGTTTTGGTGTCTTTCTAACACCTTAATTCTTGCATTTTCTTAACTTTTAGGGTTAAGGTTCTTACAGAATTCATACGTTACGAAGATTACAGTAGTTAGGTATAGTATTTTACTTACCAAATTCAAATCCTAAGTCAGCTTAAGGTGTTCTTGGGTTGAAGTTCCTCTCGTCTCCTCCCTTTCTTCCTCAGTTGAATTTTATGTTTATGAGGGTTTCATCCCCCACTTTTTTTTATAGATATTTATCTATCATTCCTTTGCTTGGTAATTATCAAACCTAGACTTAGGAGAATGGGCTTGATTTGACATCTTGGTGACTAAGCTCATACCTTTAACCCTCAATTAAGGAATTTCAATTGTCCTGTAGCTATCCAAAAATCATCACTAGTCGCCCGATTTGGCCTTGATAGCTCGGCGAAAGTGAATTTGTCAAGCCTTGGAATCAGCCGATTAACTTATGATAGGGTCATTCACTAAATGTGCAACAATGGCCCGATTTCTACTTATTTCACTCTCGGCGATTTCAACACTTATTAGCATATGAATCAGCCGTGTTTGGATTGTATTTCCAATCGCCCGATTCTAGGGGTTCTTAAGCAAATCATCGATATACCTTTTGGAGGTGCAAGTCCCCCGATTCTTAGTAGTTAAATTTGAGCTCGACGATTTCAATGATCATGTGTATCTTAATCGGCCGATTTGAGCTCTTCTTGGTCCACCATACATAAATATTAGCTAATTTCTTCTTAGTCTTAGTATTATCACGTAAATCACAATTCGTAGTATATACGGGGTCATGAATCACGTAGCATATAATCACATAGACACATTAGTATTTTAAAGATACAAAAGCATGGAAACATAATATCACACATCAAGCTTAAATTAATTTATGTGTCCTAAGTAAAATATTTCACCCAAAATCCTAGCTCCTTAACGTAATTAACCCAACAATGTTTCTAATTAACTATTTCCCCCATTATTTATATAGTAAACCCCGTAATTAGATTTTACGGGTATTACATGTCAGTTCTAATATGTAAAGTCCCGTCACAAGATGATGTTCCTTCATGGCCTTTATGCGTCGACATTTGTGTATCTTCTATATCACAAACGTCCTGGCGAATATGTTCTTTTTTTCAGGAATCTTCCTTATGGGGATCATAGTAGGAAGTGCCCATGTTGATGCTTCACTATGAGATGATGATCTTGATGTCTTACACTTATGAATACTGTCGCCCAAACAACTTCCAGAAAAGCTTGAAGATGATATTTTTCAGGTGCACTGCCTTCAATATTTGGCAGTACAATACGCAGTCTAGTGTTGGCACTCTATTCCTTTCTTGCACAGGCGTCTTGGTAACTGATTGCTTGTTTTCTACAATTTTTCTGTGAACACGCCTTCTACGAACAACGCGTACGTGCGTTGTCAACGTCAATGGCTCTCCACATGCGGCACTGCATGAACCTGAACCTCCATCCGTAGTTTTAATTTTCTTTCTCTCTAAAGTCGGTGGCTGTAGGACCGCAGAATTACCAATGGTTCCGAAATGGGATGCCGAAATGTATCCAGTTGCACTTTCTTGACAGTAGACAGCAAAACACTTGGCTCCACAGTTGACTTGGACATTATCTCAATGATATAATCCAATCGGACTACAATCCAATCGGACCCTCTAATCCACAGTTGACAGTAGACGTTTTTTGCCTGCCCATCTCCTTCAATCGGACTCTAACATCCTGTAATGCTCGATCTGTGAATGTTACTATTGAGGCGTATAACCCGCAAGCCATCCATTGCAAAGTCATAATATTGGAAGATAGCCAGGTTGTCTACATCTCATTTATCTATGGGCAGAATCTACGTGCGGAGCGGCGGAGTTTATGGGACGACCTTATTGAGACATCGCATTCTCGGGTGGAAAGGCCGTGGGTTGTGATGGGGGACTTTAATGCGATTTTGGATGATACTGAAGCCCGGGGAGGTAATCCGGGGGGGGGGCTGCCCCGATATGGCAGCGTGTTTCACGGCCTCTGATCTGATTGGGTTACCTCGGTTGGGAGCGCCCTTCACATGGTATAACCAACAAAGCGGTGTTGCGGCTATCTGGCCTCCCTAGACAGAATGGTGGGAAACCCATCTTGGTTTACCCGTTTTGGTGACCTGGCCTATCGCTGCGCCCTCCCATCTACCTCTGACCACTCTCCTCTCATTCTGGAGGCAAATAGTCCGGCGCGTGCTACGGGTCCTATTTTCCGCTTTGACAACTTCCTCACTAAAGACCCTCGTTTCGCTGTTTCGGTTGAAGAAGCGTGGAATATCCCTGTGGTTGGGTACCCCATGTATTGTGTTGTTAAGAAACTCAAGAGCGTCAAACAAGCTATGAAACGCCTACGGAGAGACAAGGGCGACCTGAATCACAACACTCTTGAAGCTAAGAGATATCTAGATACCGTCCAGGATATGGCCATTGATCATCCTATGGACCACGACCTCCTCCTACTTGAAAAACGATGCCGTTTCGCTTATGCCAGGGCTGTGGATATGGAACACGAGGCCCTCGTTCAGCGCGCCAAAGTGGCGTGGCTTAAGGATGGGGATCAATGCACATCCTTCTTCTTCAAGAAAGTGGCAACCCGACGTGCTACCAACCGCATTTTCTCACTTGAGAATGAAATGGGGGAGAACCTTGAGGGCGACGACCTTGTACGCTCCGAATTGGTTCGCTTCTATACGGACTTGCTCGGCCAATCTACCCATTCATACCCCATCTCCGCCTCCCTGCTCGCGCCACTCCTAGAAAGGAAGCTTGGCACCGATGAGGCCTCAGCGATGGTTCAACCGGTTTGTGACGACGAGATAAAGAGTGCCCTCTTTTCTATGGGTGACAACAAATCCCCCGGTCCTGATGGATTCTCAGCGGCCTTCTTCAAACATGCCTGGAGCACTGTAGGGTCTGAAATTACCAATGCCATAAAAGAATTCTTCCGTACGGGGCTGCTCCTAAAGGAACTCAACTCGACCCTCATTACCCTCATACCCAAGAGCGACAACCCGCGTTTCGCAAAGGATTTCAGACCTATATCCTGCTGCAACGTGCTTTACAAAACAATATCCAAGGTCATTGCTAACCGAATGAAGGGATACCTGAGCCGTCTTGTACACCCGACGCAAACAGCTTTCATTCCCGGCCGGCGTATATCGGATAATATACTCTTAGCACAAGAGATCTGCCAAGGGTATAACAGTGTGGGTCTACCGGAACGGGTCGCTTTCAAGATCGATATCGCTAAAGCCTATGATCGTGTTGAGTGGGACTTCATTCTCGGGACTCTTGAAGCTCTCAATTTCCATAGCACTTTTGTGGGCTGGATCCGCGCATGCCTCACGACGCCTTATTACTCGATCAACATCAATGGCAGACCGGCTGGTTACTTCAAAGGGCGGCGTGGTCTTCGACAGGGAGACCCCATCTCTCCCTACCTTTTCACGCTTGTGATGGAGGTATTGCATGGCATTATCACGGATGGAATTCGCCGCAACCCCAGTTTCCGCCACCATTGGAAATGCGAAACCACCAAGCTTTTTATGCTCGCCTTTGCGGATGACGTTATTCTCTTCTCGCATGCAGACATTGAGTCAGTTACCGTCTTCAAAGACTGCCTTGAACAGTTCGCTACGCTATCCGGCCTTCAAACCAATCCCCAGAAAAGCAAAATGTTCATATCAAGACGAGCGGAGCGCCTTAAGGACCAGATCCAGGAATTAATGGGCATCCCTTTTGGGTCTCTCCCGGTTCGTTATCTTGGAGTCCCCCTTATCACCTCGAAGCTTAGTATTGCGGATTGCGCACCTCTCCTCAGCAGCATTGATCGTCGCTTGAGTTCTTGGACCAACCTCTCCTTGTCTTATGCGGGTCGGACACAACTCATCAAATCGGTCCTTCTTAGTTTCCACACCTATTGGGCAAGTGTGTTCCTCCTCCCGAAAGGTATCATTAAGTGTATCGAGGCCAAACTCAGGGCTTTCCTCTGGAACGGCTCCTCTGCTAAAGTGGCCTGGGTTGATATTTGCCTCCCGAAGGACGAAGGCGGCTTGGGGATTAGACCCATCGAAACTGATAATAAGGCCCTCCTGTTGAGACTTCTCTGGAATCTGCTAAGTGGAGAGACTTCCTCAATTTGGACCTCTTGGATCCGGCAAACGCGTCTCCGTAATAACTCGCTTTGGACTATTAGGCCCTCTTCTCGCACTTCGTGGAGTTGAAGGAAGCTACTCAAGCTCCGCGATCACATCCGCCCACTTATCACGTTTAGCATTGGGAATGGCTCCTCGATTAGGCTCTGGACCGATCCTTGGCTCACCAGGGGCCCCCTGATTGACCGATTTCCTCGAGGTCCTATGATCATGGGCCTTCCCCTTGATTCTAAGCTAAGTAAGGTTATTCGCGAGGAAGGTTGGTGCTGGCCTGCGCGTAGTTCCACGGAATACATGGACATTGCCCCCTTGCTTCCGCAGGTTAGACCTAATGAGGAAGATAAGATTATTTGGAGCGCATCCTTGAATGGTATCTTCTCTACTCGTTCGGCTAGGGAGAGCACCCGATTTCGACGCCCTAAGGTTACTTGGAACTCGCTCTTTGGTGGCCCCATTTCTATCCCGAGGCATGAATTCATCCTATGGCTTGCCATTAGAGACAGACTGGCGACGAGAGATAAGCCGTGGGTTGCGGCTAAGGCTGGGAGTTCCTCTTGCCTCCTCTGCAACACCCAGGAGGTCGAGACTACTCGGCATCTCTTCTTTGAATGCCCCTACTCCAGACGATGCCTCCTCCTCCTTTGCCGGAAACTGCGTGTCGATTGGCCGATTAGGGATTGGTTTGCTGGTATCAGGTGGGCGGCCCGACGCTGGAGGGGTAAACACTTAGCTAACCTCGAACCGCGCCATGCTCTTGGATCATTGGTTTACCACCTGTGGATGGAGCGAAACAAAAGGTGGCACGACGGACGACAACGACAGCCAGGTCACATTATCGACGATATTGAAATGACACTTTGCTTACGTCTCTCTACTCTTTCCCCCAAGTATGCGCTGCAAAGTTCTGCCCTACGGCGAAAGTGGCGTATTACTTGGTAGATTGGTGGATCGTTTTGGCTTTGTTCTCTGCTTGTCTTGCAGGTCTTGATT
The DNA here is from genome assembly GCA_027422505.1 of Craterostigma plantagineum. NCBI lineage: Eukaryota > Viridiplantae > Streptophyta > Magnoliopsida > Lamiales > Linderniaceae > Craterostigma > Craterostigma plantagineum. The sequence continues at coordinate 99,748 of JAPQWV010000234.1, forward strand.
TTGTCCCGATCTGAACCAGCTACTTCCTGGGTGGACTGAGATGCGTTTCGTGTAGTCTAAGGGAAGTTGTTTCCCTTTATCTGTTTCGTCCTTCAAACCCACCTTTGCTCGCGCTTTGCCTCTGCTTTTTTCCTTGTTTTCTGCAGTTTGGGCTTGGACTGATCTACCGAGGCAGGGCTGGCTGCCGTTCTTCTCTCGTTGCGGACCATTTCGGCGGATCGTGCTTTGCTGGGCGGAAAGATACAGGAGCTGGCATTTCATCGCCTTTCCCCCGACCTGAGCTGCGGATACTTCACCCATTGGATTCCGCCTGATTATTCTCCTATGAGAATCTTTCTGCTGCTTCGCGCTTGCGCCTTGCTTGCACTTCGTCCGTTCGCCCTCCTGGCACTACATCTGGTGCTGGGGTCCTGTTGCATGTTGAAGGATTGTTACACCTACTTTGCCTTTGCTTTGTCATTGTCATTTCTTTCTCGCTTTTTGGGCTTGGGTCCTCTTGGGACCCTGTAGGTGTTGGGCTGTTTCGGTCTTTGTCGATGTGCTCTCAGGTCGGTAGAATGTTACCGCTTGTTGCGTCGTGAGCGAAATCATGTACGCTACCCATGTACTCCTGTGTCTTTCTTTTCTTAGTGAAAATTCCCAAAAAAAAATTTTATCCACAACGGGCTGAGCACAACTTTCATGCCTGTCAGCAGGCTGAACTCAGAAGTTGAAAAGCGCAGGGGCCTGTTGTTTATCATCATCCACATTTCATATATATTCTCTTGCTTAGTTTGAGATTGCATCAAATACCATACAACCTGACTTGATAGGCAGACTTGTTCGCATGTTCAATCAAACTCCCAAATCGTGATTTTTGGAGCATTTGTTCCATCTCTATGCCGCTGACATGCTCCTAATGAAATTGGACGTTTCCTTGTAATCTGAATAGACTGTTAATTTACAATGTATGACTCTATGCTGGGGAAGCTGATTCTACAACTTCACCTGAATATAGGTTGTTTCATAGATATTGAAGTCACCACACGACGCATTATGAGACAAAAACCAATATATCTTCAAAAAGGGTTCATGATACAGAAACACTAACTTCACTAACTACTGTATAAATATCTGCTGCAATTTTGTTGTGCAACACCAATTTTAATGGAAAAATCAGTAACATTCGCAATTCTGGGCTTCATTACTTTCAATTGATGTTCGGCAGATAAAAAATCCATGTAGGAAAACATTTATAAGAATAACCCAACAAATCTGGGAAATCGCACATACCCTAGGAATAATCCCCAGCATTTCGCTGAGCTCTGGAAGAGGTGCCGGCGGCGCAGACATACTGTTAACTGATGAAGCTGGCGAGAACAGGTTAGCTATTCGAGGCTGCCACTAATTTGGGTTTTGCAAGCAGGTAGCACCCAATTAGACGCATCAATGTGAGCGGTTGGTTTCAGCGGAAGATCAAGTGGACTCATGAAAAATATTTCGATTTGGGTATTTGTACAGTCACTTATTTTCATTGTTTATTTTAGAAATAAATAATTTGATCAAACTAAATGGTAAGAATGAAAAAATGAAGGCGCAAAATTCAATTTGTTAATTAAATAACACGTTGCGTTTGATATCAAATTAAGGCACTTTTATTCCCAAAACTTATATGGTTTAATCACAGAAAACAATTGTATGATACCCTTTTGTCCTGGTTTGCAAAGAAAGTTCATCGTCATAATAGCATTAAAATGCCTGAATAATATTACTTGAAAAGGGAGAATGTTGTGCATTCTTCAGGCAATACAAAAGTGCTTAAATGTTGTCCGAAAAAACCAGCAAATAGTCTACCAAACACTGTCCGATATAATCAACGGGACAAACATGAATCAGTCCCATACAACAATAACAACCGAAGAATTAAAGTTGAACACGGTTCAATCGGCCTTCCGGCGCTTCTTCTTGGATACCCTGTGTAGGACCCGAGTCCCCGCAAACTAGGTTGGCCAATAAATTATGTTCATGACGTAAGTGATTACATGCTAATTGCATACATGTTATATGCCTATGTGACTTTACGAATTACGTGCAATTATGTGCCCTCAATTATGTGCTTATGATGACCCCTAATTTATGTAAGGGAGTTTCGAAAACATTAAGGAAGGAAAAGAAGTAATGATAATATTTAAATAAGACTTGGGCTAGGACTTCTCCTTGAACTAAGAATTTATGATTAATGGACTAGAACTTAACCTTCGGCCCAATGTAAGAAAAGCCAAAATGGGAGACAACATTCCCTAAAATGAGGAGGACACACACCTAAGCCATGTCTCACTTACCCTATCTAAAGAAAATTTCTAACTAAACAATCACAATACCCTAACCTCACCTAAGAAACTAACGGAAATCAAAGTGAAGAAACAAGGAGCAAGGGGCCGAGAGGAATTCAAACCAAGAATACTCCAAGTAGCTTAAGATTTCGAATTGGTAAGTGAAGTATCCTTCCTAAGCCTTGAAATTTTCGTAATTTGGGATTTTCTAGATGTATTAGTCTCATGAAAGATGCGAAGCTTAGGAAATTAAGTGTGAAAAGGACACGAAGACCTTAAGTGTGTGGTATAAATTCCTATTGAGGCCTGTACTTGGATGAATTTATGACCGGGTAGTTTAGCGTATGCCTTAGGATCTATAATTTTACTTTTGAGTAGGAACAACACGATTTTAAGGTAGAAGAAAGGATGGGACTTAGGAGTTTCGACTGGAATAATGATATGAAGTTAGTTTCGATTGGATAAATATTTGAACGTTTCGATCGAAGGTAGAAAGTTGCTTGGAAGTTTCAGACGAATTAATTTAAGTATTAGTTTCGATCGAAACTTAGTACATTCGGGCGATACTTGAACATGATAAAATAAGTTTTTTTTGACCAAATTAAATGTTAAGACTAGTAAATCGGGCAAAACCCTTGAATCGATCGAAAGTGGCTATCCACTATGCATGGATTCGGGCGATTCGAGGTGACGCCATGCTGACGTCAGAACACGGCGAAACTCACTCACACACATGCATCATCAGGTGAAACCGGGATGACGAGATGATGACATCGGCGACCGGCGAAACCTCAATCGGGCATGACGAAATTTGAATCAGGCGGAAGTGACCTACATGCATGAAGAACCGATCGAAAGTGACGAGGGCTGGCATCATCAGGCGGTGAAACACATGATTTGAGAACCAATCGGGCGAAACTCAGCCATGACACACGAATCAGTCGAAAGTAGGGTTCCACGCATTAATCGATCGAAACTAGAAATTTTATGAACTTTGCCTGCTTATATGTCATATGATTTAAGGACCTATCGGGCGAATTTAACACTAACAACTTTCTAACTTTAGCCGAGCCTTCCACGTTAAGAATTTTAGTATCTTAGCTTAGAATTGATTTTGGGGCAGTAACTTACTTAGGTGGAATTGACCAAATTACTTTAAATACCTTAATTCGACTTAGTCAAGTAATGAAGATACGGTACTGATATTATGATATTTTATTTAAGGGTCGAATATTACGAATCTCAAAAGGGAAGCTAATTTAGCGTGGGCGATAGGTAAGTAGAAATTTCAACTACGACATAACTTATCTGCGCATGACTTATGTGATACGTGCTTATGAGACCCTATGTGAAATTTGTACGATATGATTTCTTATTATGCATGAAGTCATGATATGCATATACACATGAATCACGACATGAGCATATGAACGCATAAATAGGTATGAAAGGCGTGAGATACGAGCGTGCATAGAATCGCCTATCTGCGATAGATATTCGCCGATATTGGCGTTTGATGTCGACTCAATGAAGAGTCACGACTTTTCTATGCGACCATGGCGATACGATGCCGAATTTACCTGTTATGATAGGTAGGGGGATACACCGTATGCGGGAGATACAACCTGGAGGATGCGACCCGAGGCATGCACTACACAGAGTGAACCTCTGGGGTTAGTGACCTCAGTGTTGGCTACCAGTGAACCTCTCACTGGGGTTAGTGACCTCTGGGGTTAGTGACCTCAGCGTAGGCCACATTGGGACAGGAAAGGTGCCCTCGGGTAACCTCTCAGTGGTGTGAACCTACACATATGTAAGAATCCCTTGAGGATTAGAGCTTTATGAGATGGCGCATAGTAAGTAGAAAACCGAGGGCCCATATGACGTACAAGTCTGAAAGAGTATGAGCATTAGTAAGCGATGGCAGGGATTGCCGATCGTTAGGACACGTGCATACATGCATCATTTCCACTTACTGAGCCATGGCGGTTCATTTCTTACGTTACGTGTTGTAGGAACCAGCGATCACGGTACGTGATCTGTTAGGACGCAAAGGCCTATCTTTTGGAGCTTCTGGCTGCTTTTGAGGTGGGAGTGTGTGCATGGATGACGACCTGTGAGGCCGGGCGCATAGAGCACTTTTGCTGTGCACGTACACGTGTCTTGTGTGGATAGGATTTTATGAACCCATGAGCACTATGTAATTCTTTTGACGTGTATATATGACTTCCATTAACTAAATGGAAAAATTTTATAGGCATTTTTGTACCTTCCAAATCAACGCACCGTTAGGCACTTAGTGTCACGACCCGTCGTCCCACTCTCGTAATTCCGTTCTAATATTAAATATCTAATGCTTTGATGTAGAGCAATAGTGTAAAAACGCGAATAAAATTTTTCATTTTAAACTTTGCGTGTGGAAGTACTTTACACATGTCAAAAGAATGTTCATAGTTCATCTACATTCCATCGCATCCCTAACCACACGATATACAAGCGTGTGTGTATGTGCAGCCAAAAGCTCCCTATGAGCCCGGCCTTCACAGGTCGTCATCCATACACACACTCCCACCTCAAAAGCAGCCGGATAGCTTCAAAAGATCGGCCTCGCGTAAAGGTCAGATCACGTACCGTGATCGTCAGTACCTACAATATTTTTTTTTTTGGAATAGGTCCCAGTTTTATATATATATATGTGTGAAGAATGGGTGCGAGTATAACTCAACACATGCAACCAGTAACAGGCTACTGGTGAACAAACCATATGTCAAACATAACTATCTACCATGCCACTCTCCATAGCCGCCGAATAGCAGCCTGCTGAAGAGCATGCTTCTCGCCTATAGTCCCAAGCCGGGCACCAAGAATACCGAGGGCCGTGGCCACGACATGGGCTGGGGTAGAACGGATGTGCTCCTCCATCGCCTGTTCCGCTCCTGCCAGATGTGATAGACAATCGATGCAAGGACATGTCGATAAGCAATATGAACTAGATGTCGGCTTCTCCATTTCAGGGCAGCCCAGTGAATGCTCCTGTCCCACTCAATATATGGTATCCGCCACCTTATCCTGTCCCTAAGTATTCGTCGGCATCGCAACGAAAAGGGGCAAGAAAAGAATAGGTGAGAGATCGTCTCCCGACTCCCAGTATCACAGAGGAGGCAGGCATCCGTTCCTGCGTGCTGAGCCACCCATGGTAAGCTACGAACGGATAGACGGCCTCGTATAGCAAGCCAGAGAATGAACTCATGGCGTGGGATACGTAGACAGCCTCCGAAGAGAGAAGCCCAAATGACTCTGTCCCGCCGCGGTCGATTGGCCTCACGAACCGCCCTCGAAGAGAAACGTCCATCAGGGTTCCCTATCCAGCGAACACGATCAGACTGCGACGGATCCACCTGTGGTAAAAGAGGGCCAAACTCCAAAAACTCGGATGACGTCGTAGCTGGCCAAGACCAACCATCCGACGTAATAACCTCACTGAGGCGTGAGTCATGCGGCAGTCCCATCACCATCGGCCCCCTTGGATATCTTTCCATCAGCGAGGTCATCAGTAGCCAAGGGTCCTTCCATAGCCATATGGAGCGCCCGTCTCCTACCTGATAAGATATGAAGGAACGAAGGATATTCCGAATCTTGAGCAACTTCCTCCAACTCCAAGAGGTGTTGCTCCCCGTCGAAATCTCCCAAAGCGATCTGTTATGCAATCTAGTGCAGTACAGCCAGTCAACCCAAATCGAGTCTGGAGCATGCGAGGCCACACTCCATAAATGTCGAAGCAGCAGTGCTCGATTTTCGGTCTCAATGGGGCGTATCCCAAGTCCTCCCTCGGCGATCGGTAGACAAATATCAGCCCATGCAACTCGCACGGTGAGCCAGCCCATAAGAAATTCCTCAAGCGCGCCTCAATAGCCCGAATAACCCCTTCGGGAGAAGGAATATTCCCGCCCAATAGATATGAAGTGCAGAGAGAACGGACTTAATAAGTTGCACTCTCCCAGCGTAAGAGAGCGACTTGTTCAGCCATGAACCCAACCTCCTATCGACCTTCTGCACTAAAGGCGCACAATCAGAGATAGATAGTCTACCTGGAATCAATGGAACTCCCAGGTAGCGCACAGGCAGATGCCCCTGAGGAATGCCCAGAATCGTCTGAAACTGCGCCGATGAGCTCTCAGCGCGCTTGCTCACAAACATCTCGCTCTTGGCGGGGCTCGGTTCTAACCCCGAAGCCGCCGCAAAGTCATCCAGCGCTGCCTTAAGAACCCCAATCGAAACCTCATCAGCATGACAAAGGAGTAATAGGTCATCCGCAAACGCAAGCATGGCCAGCTTCGACGTCTCACAACGCCAATGATAAAGAAATCGCGGTTCATGGCAGATGAGGTGTGTAACCATCCCCCGTAAAATCTCCATCACCAGCGTGAAAAGGTACGGGGATAAAGGGTCTCCTTGTCGAAGACCTCTCTTCCCCTGGAAGTACCCCGCCTGCGCTCCATGTAGGTTAATAGAAAAGGTCGTCGTAGTGACACAACAGTGAACCCAATCCACAAACGTCGGGTGGAAACCCATTGCTTCCATAGCAGCCAGCAAGAAACTCCACTCGACCTTATCGTAGGCCTTAGCCAAATCCACCTTGAGCGCAACGCGAGGGGGACGGCTCATGCTGTTATACCCCAAACAGATCTCCTGGGCTAACAGAATGTTATCACTGATCTTCCGTCCCGGAATAAAGGCCGTCTGAGTCGGATGAACAAGCTCCCCAAGAACAAGCTTCAACCTGTTGGCAATAACCTTAGAGATTACCTTGAACAGGACGTTGCAGCACGAGATAGGTCTATAATCAGCCGCTGTCCTCGGTGAGTCCCCCTTAGGAATGAGCGTGATGGACGTGCTATTAAGACCCTTAAGCAGCCGGCCCGTCAAAAAGAAGTCCTGAACCGCGAGAATGAGATCCTCCCCAATAATACTCCACGCCGCTTTAAAGAAAGCGGCCGTAAAGCCGTCCGATCCCGGAGCTTTCTCGTCCCCCATGGAGAAGAGAGCCTCCTTGATCTCAGTCGGCTCAATGGGTCTAATCATATGAGTAGCCGTATCCCCCGAAGAGATCGAGTGATGTAAGGCTCTAGATCCGCCTGGGTAATCTGATTAGACCTCGCCGAGACGCCCAACAGATCTCGATAGAATCGCACCAACTCATCCCGAACGGGCCCCTCACCATGTATCAGCTCCCCGCTCTCAGAATCCAATGCAAGAATCCGGTTCCTTGCGCGTCGCATAGCCACCCTTCGGAAAAAGAATGACGTGCACTGATCACCCTCCTTAAGCCAAGTTAGCTTGGCCCGTTGTGACAACGCAGAATGCTCCATATCAACCGCCCTCGTGTATAAGTCCCGGCAGAATCGCTCCAAGTCATGGAAGAACGTCTCATCCGGGAATCTGCTTGTGAAATCTTGACTAATGTCGAGGAATCGCTTGGCCTCAACAACATTCATCGCTAGGTCCCCCTTCGACCTACGCATCTGTCGAAATATATGCTTGAGGTCCTTAAGGCGCCTTGTGAGAACATACATAGGGTAACCGGATCGCGCAACCTCCCAAACCCGCTGGACTTGCGCCAAAAATGATGCATCATGTATCAAAAAGTTATCGAAGCGAAACGTCGATAGCCTCGGGGTACCACGGACTTCGCCAAGAAGCAACGGGCTATGATCAGAAGGCCCGGGCAAATCAGCCCTATAGGAGCAATCGGGGTACTTGGCGAACCACACCGGATTACCAATCACACGGTCAAGTCTTCGCCAGATTCCCGCCTCGGCCCGTTGCTGATTATACCACGTAAAAAATTGTTCGGTATGCGGCAATGTCATCAAATCCGCTCGAAGCAAGCAGTCGCGTAAATCACGGGTATCTCGATCGGTAATGACTCCTCCCCTTCCTTCCGCAGCTTCCACAATAGCATTAAAGTCACCTAAGACAATCCATGGGTCATTGTGGCGTAGCGCAGACGTACCAACAATATCCTCCCAAAGCTCACACCTCTCCTCCCTTCGGTTCTTTTCATAAATAAAAGATACGTAAGTTGTCTCATTAGCAGCAATAGAGAACACCTTACAATGGATAGACTGCGCAGTAAAGGCCTCAACCGAGACCTGAATCCAAGATGGGTCCCATCCAACCCAAATGCGTGATCCGGGGCCGCCATCATAGTCGAAAAACCACGTCCATGCAGCGTTAATTCTGCCGAGATTGAAGCTACATTAACTGTGGAAACCCTAGTCTCCAAGAGAGCAATCAAATGCAATCCGTTACGTGCCACCAACTCCTCCACTCCCCTCCCGTGGTCCCGCTTGTTGAGACCACGCACATTCCACACCCCGACACTGATCATGGATCACCCCTCGAGCGGGCTGCATAATTAGGACCCGAGGATGTAGAGGGTATATCACCAGATTCAGAGAGACCCTGAAGTACCGAGAAGGAGTTCCTATCAGCTCCCGCCACCTTCGAGAGAGCCGGCACTCCATTCGGCCGAGGCGGGCTACTTCTTGGGGAAGTGAGTCTCGGCGAGCTTTGTCTAGGCGGCGGATTAGGATTAATCCGTGGCTCGTCGTGAGAAAGCCGGCTGGCCGTTGCCCCAATGTCGTGGTCCGTAACTTCCGCTTTTCCCTTGCGGCCCACACGTTTCCATTCACGATCGGGTTGGGCTTCAACCGACTCGTTTGCGCGACACCGAGGTTGGACCCGGGCCGGGGTTTTCCCCTTATTCCGTAGACATGCGACCGTTGAATGCATCCAAGATTCACACTCCCCGCATTTTGTTGGCTTCCATTCATACTCGACCCGTACAAGAACACTCCCATCCCATCCACCATCGGCATTCGGTAGGCGAATCTGAAACTTGTCGATAAACGGCTCATCTAACTTCTTCATGACACAAACTCGCGCAAAGTCAATACGAGTCATATTGGTCGTCCCACCATCCGTAAACAATGGACGCCCAACCGCACTAGCCACAACACCGAGGCCCTCCGGAGTCCAGAATTCCCCGGGCACGTGCCATAATCGAATCCAAAGAGGAACCTCAGATTGGTCCCGCTTATCAAGAGCCATGCCCGGCCGCCATGCCTCAAGAAATAGAGGCTGCCCATGCATAAGCCACGGGCCTCCGTCCAACACACGGTTCATCGCCTCCTCGGACTCAAAACGGAACTTAAAGAACCCGTTTTGTGTCGCCTTGACCTCGACAACACCCGCCCACAGATTACGGAAAAATCTCTCAACGAAAGGAAAGAACGGTTTCTTCCCAAGGAAATATCCAACAAGTGTATGATCCCACCTCGCGAACCCCTTCTTCGCAACATCCCACGTGGGTCGTACTTCAAGCAAGCCGTCAATGAGCGTAGGTGGCGTATAGTCCAACTTGATTCGCGTCATGTTCTCCCGCCCCGTCGTAGAAGAACCAATGAGTCTAGCCGCATACGACTCAGAAACCCTAGGCCCATGAACGGAAACCCTAGGCTCCGACGATGGAACTATCGTGTCGTCGACGTCACGGTTGGCTTCAAGATGGTCATGTGGCCGCACGTCATCGTTCGCACCATCAGAAATACCATCAGAAATTTTCGGCGGCGGTGGTGTACCCTTCCGATCGGCAGCCCTTTTCAAAATGGAGACAACCGGTCGTCGATTTGGATCCCATCTCCGATCAGACCTATCATGGACCTTCGACCCCTGTGCAGACGCCCTAGAGACGGTCGCAGCTGACGCGGAACTCGCCGGGATAGGGTCGGCTGCTTTAGTTGTAGCAGTAGAAAACCCTAGAAATTTAGGGTTTCGCTGAGATACCGTGGCCAAATCCATTGACGGCTCAGAATGATGGCCGATCGATGAATTCTGGACCGTCGTGGTGTGAGCCACATTCACGGCAACCTTCCTCCCCATAACACGATCAGCCAATGCTTTACACGATTCAAAATCAAGCGAAGCCGCGAATTCGGGATATTTCAACCGGATAAACTCAAGATCTTGAGATAAATCCCGCGCCGAACGATCTAAACCGGTATTAGATTCCGTAATATCAAATGAAATCCTCTCAGACCGATTCAGATTCGACAGACCATCGTCACACTCTGCCAAAGAAGAAGCGCCGCCACGTTTCTTGGTCACCAAGAGATCGAACGCGGCCCCATTATCACGTACATCAGATCCCGGAAAATTCTCCAATTCCGGCGTTAGTATCCTAATCACCCGAGCAGATGGAGGCGCGGATGACATCAGAGAACCAATCATGGTCGAAGAGGACGCCATGAAATCAGATTCAAGGGCGATCGCAACAGCCCTTGACAAGTTTGAACGAGATATTCAAACGCAAATAGCCGAGAAGGATTAAAATCCTTCCACCGCCGTGAGAATCCGGCGATGGAGGGGGTAGGAAGGTTCGTCGACGACCTGCAAGGCGGTAAAGATCGGCGCCGGTGAGGTGATCGAGGTAGGCGGGAATCAAATTTTGAAAATCGGCTAGGGTTTTTTCGAAGTGTGTGAAAATCGCACACAGTAATGGTGTTTTTTCGAAGTGACGAAGTGTGTAATCCAGTACCTACAATACGTAACATAAAGAATGAGCCACCGAGGCTCAGTAAGCAGAAATTATGCATGTATGCACGTGTCCTAACGATCGACAATCCACGTCGTCGTTTTCTAATGTTCATACTCTCCTTCTCATTTTCTTGTCCTTTTTCTGACTCATACTTATTTTCTTATACTCTTACTTCGTACGGGCCCTCGGCTTTCTATCCCTCTATGCGCCATTTCATAGAGATCTCATCTGTGGGGGTTCTCACACTAGAAGGTCACCCGAAGGAATCTTCCCTTACTCAGTGTGGCCTCCACGCGGGCGCTTCTCACTGGTAGCCAACACCGGGGCCACTAACCGCGGAGGTCACCCGAAGGAATCTTCCCTCCCGGTTAGTGCTTTACGCACTAGAAGGTCACCCGCAGGAATCTTCCCTTACTCAGTGCGTGCCCCGGGCCGCATCCTCCAGGTTGCATCTCCCGCATACGGGGTATTCTCCCAGCCTCTTATACAGGCCTTATGGCTTCTTTTGCCATGGCTGCATAGGGGAGCCGTGACTCTTCATTGAGTCGACACAAACGCCAATATCGGCGAGTATACATCGCACACAGGCGATCTTACGCACGTTCTTACCTCGTGTCATACGTACTACTTATGCGTGCAAGTGCTCATGTCATGCTCATGTAAATATGCAGGTCATGCTATCATGCATGTAAAATACTCTTATCGTAACATGCACGTTCCACGTAAAATGCACGAGCACGTAAATTTACATCATCGGACGCAGGCAAGTTACGTATCGTAGTTGAATTTCTACTTACCCGGAGTCCGTAGATTAACTGCTAACTGGTTCGGCGAAATTCCTAATTTTCGACCTTAATCATAAAATTATTATGTCAGTACATTTTCTAAAATATTGGTTATCTATGTACTTGAAAATGTTGAAATATTTTCCTTAATGTTGTATGTAAAGATCTCGGTATGCGTTTTCGAGATTACCCGTAATATACCAACGTCGGGATATAATTCGATATCATACTTAAGATGTCGAGAGGTGGGCATGACAAAAATGTCGATATGAAGTTAAATGTCGAGGTGCATAAGGGTTTCGACATTTGCCTTTCGACATTTGATAGGTCTCGAGATTGCATATAGGGTCTCGACATTTATACTATAGAAATCTCGGTATAACATAAGGGCTCGACATTTTATTTCGACATTTGAGACAACAAATGTCGACATGAGTTCAACGTGGCTCTCGACATTTTGTGCTTAATTTCACTCGACATTTTTATTCCTTTTATCTCGGTATTTAACTCGACATTGTACCTATCATTCGACATTTTATCCAGTTATGAGGTCTCGACATTTTGTGCATGGACTCGACATTTAATAAATCTCGACATACATTACGTCGACATCTCATCAATCCTTTCGACATTTATCCGGCTAGTAGATTTCGTCATTTGGCTAAAGGGTTTCGACATTTAGAAACCTCGACATAAGGTTCGACATCTTATGTTAACTTTTCGACATTTTTCCTTAGGAGGTCTCGACATCTTTCCCTTAATACTTCGACATTTTGAGGTTTCGATATCTATCATTAGACATCTCGACATTTTATCCAATTCGACATTCGTTTCGACATTTATATCGATTTGTTGAACTCGACATTTTATACTCAATTCCGCTCGACATTGAGCTCGACTTTAATGTCGACATTTAGTTCGACATTTACCTAAACACCTCGATACATGATAAGTCGACATTTTATCTATTATTTCGACATTTACTTCGACATTTGAATTAGAAAATGTCGACATGCATTTCAACGTGAACCTCGACATTTTATCATCTTCTTCACCCCGTCGAAATCAGTTTCATAGCTTGTTCTTCCTATCATTCTAAGTTCTAAATCACCTAACAAACTATGCAACTCCATATTTGCACCCACGAAAATCCTTATTGTGACCCTAAGCTTGGTATTTTAGGGTTTTGCGTGGTTTTCTCCAACCACTTGCATTTAACGCCATTAATGCCCTCAACTACACCCAAGATAGGGAATTAAAAGCTTAAAGAGGATGTTCTACTTACCAACTTCGATGCTTGAACTAGTTGGAAAATTCCTTGTGCTCAATCTTCTCGGCTCCTTCTCTTCTCCCTTTTTTTTTCTTGCTTCGTGGGTTTTCTTTTTGGGGATTAAAGTGTTTTGAATTGTTTTTAGTTGGATATTTTCCTTAGCTCATGGTAGATAAGGCACAAGATGGCGTGGGTTTTCCCTTCATTTGGGAATTATGTCTCCTATTTTTGACTTAATCGTAATTGGGCCTAATTGTAAGGTCTAGCCCAAAATGAATTCTAGCCAATATTTGGTTATCATTTTGTATTCTTATGGGCTTGGGCCTTTTTATTTATTTTCTAGTCCAATTCCCTTTCTTAGCCATGAACCAATAATAACTAAAATCCTAACCCAACATATATTCTATCAATTCCCCATTTAACCATCATTAGTTGTTTCCTTTGATATTTCGAAAATTACCCTTCTTAAGTTAGGGTCATAACGGACATAAAATCGATAGCGCGTAATTGCATGAAATTTCTCGTAATATTCACATAAGCATATAAAATACACGTCATTATCATGAAATCAAGTAAAGCACACACTTAATTTATTGGCCGACCTAATTTCCGGGGACCGGGGTCCTACATCCTCCCCCTTAAGGAGGATTTCGCCCCGAAATCAGCCCGTGTGAAACAGCTCGGGATAACGAATTCTCATTTCGTCCTCCCGTTCCCATGTGGCTTCTACCGTGGACTGGTTCCGCCACAGTACTTTCACTAAGGGAATATCTTATTCCTAAGCTTCTTAGTCTCGTACATCAATATCTCCACCGGAGTCTCCTCGTAACTCAGATCCGGCTTCAATTGCTGATGTAGGGACTCGTTTCCTAGCACGTGACTCGGGTCGGCTAGGTATTTCCGTAGGGTTGAGACGTGGAACACGTCATGCACTTGCGATAATGACGCAGGCAGCTCCAATTGGTATGCTACCTCGCTTACTCTCTTCAGGATCCTAAATGGTCCTATGTACCTAGGACTTAACTTTCCTTTCTTCCCGAACCTCTTTACGCCCTTCATCGGCGATACCTTAACAAACACCATATCGTCTTCTTCGAATTCCAGCGGTCGACGTCTTCGGTCGGCGTAGCTTTTCTGTCGACTCTGTGCCATTTGCATTCGTTCTCGTATGGTAATGATAGCTTCCGTCATTTGTCGCACTATGTCAGGGCCTAACACTGCCCGTTCGCCAACGTCGTCCCAATGTACTGGGGATCTGCACCTACGCCCGTATAGTGCTTCGTACGGTGCCATCCCGATGGTGACGTGGTAACTATTGTTGTACGAGAACTCGATTAGTGGGAGGTACCTACTCCAATTTCCTTTGAAATCTAGTATGCATGCTCGCAGCATGTCCTCCAACGTCTGTATTGTTCGCTCGGATTGACCGTCCGTCTGCGGATGGTAGGCGGTACTAAAAGATAGCTTCGTTCCCATTGCCTTTTGCAAACTCGTCCAGAATTTCGATAGAAATCTGGAGTCGCAATCTGAGACTATCGACGATGGAACGCCGTGCAGTCGCACTATTTCCTGAATATAGAGCTCCGCGTGTCGTTCCATGGAGAACATCGTACTTATTGGTAGGAAATTGGCAGACTTGGTTAGTCGGTCGACGATTACCCAAATCGCGTCGTGCCCTTTCGCATTCCTAGGCAGTCCTACTACGAAGTCCATGGTAATGTTATCCCATTTCCATTACGGAATGGGTAACGGTTGTAGGGTTCCCGCCGGCCTTTGATGCTCGGCTTTTATCTGCTGGCACGTCAGGCACTGACTCACGAAAGTCGCGATATCCTTTTTCATGCCTGGCCACCAGTAGTTCTCCTTTAAGCCTCTGTACATCTTCGTTGCTCCTGGATGTACCGAGTACGCCGTAGCATGTGCTTCCGTCATTATTAGCCGTCGTAGTTCGGCGTCGTCTGGCACGTACAACCGGTCCTTGAAGTACAATCGTCCGTCTTCCCTTATCATAAGGTCTCCAGTCGGTTGTTCCGGCTGCGCCTCCTTAATTTTCGTGTACAATTCGTCTGCTCCTAGCGCTGTCTTAATTTGCTCCAGCAGTGTTGGTTGCAAAGTTAAGGCCGCTAGCTGCGCCTCAACCTCGGCTAACCTTACGACTTCTACTTCTAGCAGCTGCAGTTCTACACCAACTGCTTTTCGGCTTAAGGCATCGGCTACTATGTTCGCCTTGCCTAGGTGGTAGTTGATTACACAGTCGTAATCCTTAACTAACTCTAACCACCTCCTTTGCCTCATGTTCAGCTCTTTTTGAGTAAAGAAGTACTTGAGGCTCTTGTGGTCCGTGTATATCTCACACCGCTCTCCATAGAGGTAATGCTCCAAATCTTGAGAGCAAAGACCACTGCCGCCAATTCTAGGTCGTGCGTCGGGTAATTTTCTCGTACTCTTTTAGTTGACGAGAGGCGTATGCTACTACATTCCCGTTCTGCATTAGTACGCACCCTAATCCGTTCTTCGACGCATCACTATACACCGTAAACCCTCCGGTTCCCGATGGTATTGTGAGAACTGGGGACGTTGTAAGTCTTTCCTTCAGCTCCTGAAAACTCCGTTCGCATTCCGTGGTCCACTGAAATGGCGTATTCTTCCTGGTCAACTTCGTCAGCGTAGACGCTATCTTTGAGAAGTCCTTGATGAATTTCCTGTAATAACCTGCCAGACCGAGGAAACTTCGTACTTCCGTTACATTGGTCGGTCTGGGCCAGTTGCTGATGGCTTCTATCTTGTTCGGGTCTACGGAAATTCCTGCTCCTGATACTATATGCCCCAAGAAGGCGACTTGGTCAAGCCAAAATTCACACTTTTTGAACTTGGCATAAAGTTGCTTATCCCGTAATATACTCAGAACTATTTTCAGATGTTCCTCGTGTTCCTCCTTCGTCCTTGAGTAAATTAGGATGTCATCAATGAAGACGATGACAAACCTATCTAGATAGGGTTTGAACACCCGGTTCATTAAGTCCATGAAGGCTGCGGGTGCATTAGTCAGCCCGAATGGCATCACCAGGAACTCGTAATGACCATAACGGGTACTAAAGGCCGTCTTCGGGACATCTTCCTTCCGAATCCTTAATTGATGATAGCCCGATCTCAAGTCGATCTTAGAGAAGACCGTGGCACCTTGTAGTTGATCGAACAGATCGTCTATCCTAGGGAGTGGATACTTGTTCTTAATCGTTAACTTATTCAACTCCCTATAGTCTGTGCATAGCCGCATGGACCCATCCTTCTTTTCATGAATAGCACCGGCGCTCCCCAGGGAGAGAAACTCGGCTGTATGAACTCTTTCTGCAGGAGTTCGTCGAGTTGGTCCTTTAACTCCTTCATTTCCGTCGGTGCTAGCCGATATGGTGCCTTAGATACTGGTGCCGCTCCAGGTACCAGATCTATAGCGAACTCTACTTCCCGATCGGGTGGTAGTCCCGGTAACTCCTCGGGAAATACATCAGGGAAGTCCTTTACTATCGGCACTTCCTCGAATTTCGGGGAGATATTCCCTTCTGACTTGATGGCGAATACCAGGTAGGCTTCGCACCCTGATCTGATCAGTCGTTGGGCTTTTAACGCTGATATCTTTGAGATCATGGTCCCCTTGCTGGTTCCTACGAACTTAAGGGGGTCATCCCCGCCCGTGTTGAGCGTGACTATCTTGCGGTGGCAGTCTATGACAGCTCCGTACTTCGATAGCCAATCCATTCCAAGGATCACCTCATAATCATTCATGGGAATTATTATGAGGTCTATGGGCAGTTCCTTGTCCCCGATTACTATTGGACAATCCCGTAAAACCTGATTGGTTTGAGTGGGATTCCCGTTCGGAACTGTTACCCTAAACTCGCACTCAGCTTGGTGAGGCGTGACTCCTACCCTCATGACATACTTAGTAGACGCGAACGAGTGTGTCGCTCCTGAGTCGACTAGGATGCAAGTGGGGGTTTCGTAGACGAGGAGGGTACCTGTCACTACGGCCGGGTTATTCTCCGCTTCCTCAGAGGTTATAGTGTAGACCCGTGCCGGTACCCTTGGTGGTGCTGCCTGATTCCCAGCTTGACTTCCGGATCCACCTTCCGGACATGCCCTCACATAGTGGCCCGTCTTGCCACATTTGAAGCAAACGGCATTCTGGGAGTGGCAGACTCCCGTGTGCCTCCGTGCACACTTTGGGCATACGGGTAGGTCCAACTGGGGTCTACCCTGGTTTGGGTTGAACTGTGGGGGTGGTCTAGGTCGATTCGGGAAATTTGGTTTTCCACCCTTGGCCACGAACTGCCTCTTTGGGTTGCCTCCGCTCCCTTGCGGCCCTTGCACGAACTTGCGCTTTGCTTCTTGAGTGCGAGCAATCCTTACCTCGGCTTGCTCCGCCACCAGCGCTCTCTCAGCCACTTGGGCGTACGTGGCTCCTTGTATTCCGGCCATACTCACGTCTCTGTACAGCTCGGGTTTCAGCCCTTCCATGAACCGCGATGTCCTTTTCCATGCCTCGCCACCAATAATTTTTCCTTAAGCCTATGTACATCTTGGTTGCTCCTGGGTGAACGGAGTATGCCGTCGTGCCATAGGGAATGACCTTGTAGAGTGGACAGAATAATGTCGTCCGGACACCGGAAGGTAGTCAGGTCGAGCTGAAAATTTGTGTCGTGAACGTTGAGGTACATAGCTTTCTCGTAGATGTGGTTGTAGGATGGATATTGATCCATCTGAAAATCTATTAAGAAAAGCAAATCATTAGTTCAAGGATTTAAATTGAGTCGAAATTAATTTGAAGAATATATGAATCGGCACATAGGTATACGAAAATGAACATTGAAGAGATAATGATATTTCGACTTCATCTAGATCAGAGCAAGCCTCTCAGCACTCCTATGTCCACAAGCTGTAGGCTCGATGCCGATCACACTGGAAAAGCGGTCGACATCACCCTTCATCGCTCAATCTTGAGCGTGTCCGTACTGACCATATGAGCAGCGAACCTTGAGAGCTGCTCGAACTTCCTGATGTACTCCGCCACTGTCATTGCTCCTTGGCGGAGGTTGATGAACTCGTTCATCCTTTGGGCTCTGACTGGGGGCGGTGTAATACTTCCCTCGGAAGATTTCCTTGAACCGATCCCAGCTCATCGTCAGAGGGTTTTCGATGGCTGAGACGGTGTCCCACCAGTGCCCAGCGCTCCCCCTCAGTAGGTAGGCAGCGCACATGACCTTCTCCGCCTCGGGTGTGCGGCTATGCTGGAACATGTTCTCCAACGTCCTTAGCCAACCCTCGGCGGATGTGGGGTCTTCAGCATCCTCAAACTGTGGAGGATTTAGCTTCCTGAACCTCTCCCCGATCATCTCAATTCGTTCGGGTGGGGGAGGTAGGTTGGCTGATTGCCCACCAGCATTTTGCTGTTGGATCAGCTGTTGGATTTGGGCCGACTGCTGTCGGACCAACTCCGTTAATTGCAGGATAGTAGCATCCCGGCTATCAGGAGGGTTGTTGGTATCCCTACCTTGGTCAGATTCTCTACTTCCTTCGCCTCTAAGTCTTACCATTTTTCAACCTACCTTGACAATTCCTAAGGCCAATAAATTAAACCTCACAAGTAATTCACATAACATCGTACTTACAAGCAAGGCCGCTTCCGCGCTTTTGAGTGTGTGTGTATGGATAGTCTGCAGGACCTGTGACCGAAGCTCTGATACCACTCTGTCACGACCCGTCGTCCCACTCTCGTAATTCCGTTCTAATATTAAATATCTAATGCTTTGATGTAGAGCAATAGTGTAAAAACGCGAATAAAATTTTTCATTTTAAACTTTGCGTGTGGAAGTACTTTACACATGTCAAAAGAATGTTCATAGTTCATCTACATTCCATCGTATCCCTAACCACACGATATACAAGCGTGTGTGTATGTGCAGCCAAAAGCTCCCTATGCGCCCGGCCTTCACAGGTCGTCATCCATACACACACTCCCACCTCAAAAGCAGCCGGATAGCTTCAAAAGATCGGCCTCGCGTAAAGGTCAGATCACGTACCGTGATCGTCAGTACCTACAATACGTAACATAAAGAATGAGCCACCGAGGCTCAGTAAGCAGAAATTATGCATGTATATGTAATACTCGTAAAATTTAATAACGGGATTTAAGATATAATTAGGGGTGAAGATTATATTTATAACACATAATTATTTTGCGCTTAATGTGGGACATGATGCTTTTCATAATTTTTTATATATGTTATCTGAATTATGACGGATGTGATGAACTTTAAGACTTAGAAAATTTTAGATGAAATTTATACAGGTACAGTGAAATCTTTAGAGGAAGAATCGACTAAAGTGAATTAGTATAGAATGATTATTGATCGATTGTAGCTAGTGTCAAGATTCGACCGATTACTATGATTATAAAACCTAGAATCGCCGAGGTAGAGGAAGAATCAGACGAATTGTATTTACAGTACGTGCTTATTTAGGAATCAACCGATTCCTATGCTTTAAGGTGTTCAAATCGATGAGGAAAACAGGAATTGACCGATTCCCTCCTTGCATGTGATTACTAAAATTGCTGAACTAAGACAAGACTTGGTTGGGTGATTGTTGTGTGCCTTAGAATTAATTATAGTGGATCTAAATCGGACGAGTGGAAGCTTAAGAGGATCGACCGATTTTGTTGGAGTAAATTAGAAACAAACAATATTATATACTAACTAGAGTATAATCGATTGATTAAAGAACACAGTGTGGAAAGTTAGACTAATCATAAATTATATCAAGTGGTGGAATAAAAAAGGCACGTAAGGGTCTTGAAATTATTGATAATTATTAAAGTAGATACTAAAGAATAATTAACACATGGCTTTAAGAGTTAAGTAGTGGGTAAGTGTCTTTATCATTTAGAAGTGCTATTACGTTATTCAAGGGATGAGTGCAAAGTTCCAAGATTTAAAGCTAAGATAGAAAGTAACATAAAATTAAATTAATAAAAAGAATTGAGCTAAATTACAAGAATTGAGATAAGAACTATCGTTATGAACTATATACAAATTAACTAAGAAAGGGGAAACAAGTTATGAACTATATACAAATTAAGTAAGAAAGGGGAAATAACTCAATAAACTAAATATTCAAAGCACGAATCTAGAGAGAAGGCTTACAACTCGAGCAGTAGCCATCTTAAGTTTGGAGAAGGTAAGTTCGTAGCTATAGGTTGGAATGAAAATTTATATTTAGGTGTTTTCCTAAATTTAATTATGATATGGGTAATATAGCATCTTATAGAACTCTAATTTTTGGGTAGAACTAATAATGTTAGAGTAGAAAGAAACCCTAGAATTTTTAAGTTCTGGGTAGGATGATCATAGAAATTAATTTTCGAAGGAATGAATATTTGAAGAACGTTTGATCGAAGATAGAAAGGCAAAGTGAACATTCGATCGACTCTTAATACTAGATAAATTGGACGATATAGATATATATGTTTTTTTAGGTAGATTAAATGTTATAAGTCTCGGTAATTTTTAGGTCTTATATGCTACAAATCGGACGATTTTTAGGTTATGGATTTGACAAATCGGCCGAATGTTTAGAGGTTTGAAAATGAAATCGGGCGAAAGAGAGTCCAATATATGATGATCGGGCGACGTTGGAATATGATGAATCGGACGACTTTAAGTCTAAGAAATTGATATCTATATGTTAATATTACAATCGAGTGCTAACTTAGTTTAAACTAGAATGGAACGATTAAGGGTCCTTTGCAAAGTAGTGTAGTAGAAGTAGTTTTTATTTCGGCCTAGACATTTAATTGAGATTTGAGATTGATACGATATTATAATATTTTGTCTAAGGGTCGAAAAGTGAGGACGTTTCAAGGCAATAAGTTTATTTAAGCTCGGACGACAGGTAAGTGGAAATCTCACCTACAACACATAAAATACATGTTTATATTCGATTTATGTGGTTATCTGTGTTGTATGACTTTACGTGAGGTGATTATACGTGACGTGAATTATGTGGCATTACGTGATTATGTGGCAACCTGTGTTTGTTGTTTTACGTGAGGTGATTTTACGTGACGTGAATTATGTGGCATTACGTGATTATGTGGCAACCTGTGTTGGTTGTTTTACGTGAGTTGCTTAATGGCGATAATAAGATCGCATGGTAAGCTATTATTTATGATTTTGCGATGACGTGGGAAACCAGTTGGTATACCATATCATAGTATATTATGTGCACGTTTGGATTTAATGTTATTTTGGGAAGGTGAACGTGCATTGCATTTATCGCTTGTAGGCGAGCATGGTATGTATGCATGGCAACATCATTCATATGGTATGAGCATGTGCATACACGAAATATATGAGGATTTGCATTTATGAGTATGCACGGTATACAATCATATGAGAACGAATATTATAGCTACTTCTACAAAGGCACTATGACGGAATGTAAGCCGTCTAATGTATTATGTGAGGCAGGAGGAGCGACCTGGGGAAACCTAGCGTAGGCCACCCAGTGTGTAGCAACTGTCATTGTCATTAGCGGACGAGGGTCACCTGGACGAAACCATGGCGTAAGCCAGAGTGCCAGGAAAGGCAACCGCAATGGAAAGAAAAAGGACGATCGTCAGATAGAGGGGCGACCTGGTGAATGGAAAAACTGGAGATAAACCCTAGTTTTGTCCTAGCCAGAGTGGGCCGACTATCGTATTGTTATCCGTATAGGATTTGAGCTCACGTTATGGTGGTGCGAGTAGAAAGTTAGCTATGGGCCCTAATAGAAATGAAAAAGAAATGAGAAAGAAATAAGAATGATATGTGTATGTGAGTATTAGAAAGCACTGGCGCGGATGCCTTTGCTAGTTGGCACGTGCATACATGCATATTTCCACTTACTGAGCTTTATAGCTCATCCCATGTTTTATGTGTTGTAGGTACGATCGAGTCGGACGTTGAGATACGTCACGACTAGGGCAGGCTGATGGCGGTGACTCCACGTACTTTTGAGGGCTGGGCGTACATGGATGCGACCTGAGGGTGTTATTAATGTGTTAGAAATATTTTAATGTGTGAGATCAAGATTCTTGTAAGATAAGACAGTGTGCAAAATAAATGTGTGCGAGTGTAGAATATTAAATTATTAAATAAGAGTGTTTTTTTTATCGGGTCTTCTGCAGCTTACGTTGCGAAAAATCCGTCAAACTAGTTATAGGAAAAGTGGATCGTGACAGTGTGGTATCAGAGCTTAGGTAATAGGTTCTGAAGACAGTCCATGTACGGCCGCTCAAAAGTCTGGAGGAATCAGCCTTGCCTGTAAGTTTCATGTTTGATGTGATTATGTGATTATAATGATGTGCCTATATGTTTGGATGATTGTAGATGTAACAAGAAAATGACTAACGGACATGGGGAATATGTTGGTGAATCAAGTCGTGGGGTGGTATTCTCTATGAACGAACATGACTCGGTATTGTTGCACCTTATGGAACTGATCCAAGAACAAACGGATCAGACTGTAAGCAAGCTTAAAGATCTGTTCTATAAGCTCGCAACTAAGTTCGTCACATGAATGTGCGGAGACTTTAGGGAAAAGAAAAGCGAAGAACAGTTACAGTGAGAAGTTGACAAAAGTCGATTTTCCATGGATACTAATAATCAAGTAGGGCCGAATCTTTGGGAAGCTATCCTCCCCACTCGAGCTCCAAATTTAATTCCTTGATGCTGACAATGTGGGCAATTCCATAAGGGCATCTGTTATGGCATAATACCTAAACCCAATTGTCGATGCTTCCGATGTGGGAAGCAGGGACTCTGGGTTAAAATCATTGGGTGCGCAAATTTGTTTTCGCTGGACTTAGTCCAAATATCGGGACAACCCTCAGGGGTTCCTGACCGAATGTTTACTTTGAACCTCGTAAAGTCAAAAGTCCTTCCTACGGGGATAACGAGTACGATGACTATCTATAACATACTCGTTCCTACGATTCCCGAGCCGTACAATTTTATTCTTCCATGTCAACAGGCGAAGTTAGAAATATTCCTCGCCTATCCTAGTATAGCGACTTAGATACCTACCGACGCGGAAACCCATACGATTTAATAGCTGGAAGGATATTTAATACTCGAGCGTAGCAGATGAATATTGGTCTGAATTGTAGTTTTAATATATATGCTCTCAACAATATAAAGCCATATTCGACTTCTATAGAGAAGAGTGATCAACCCTAATTACTCAGGAGATGGGTATTCATCTTTTGGGTAAGACAAGGTTAAATAAAGTTCCTGAATTTCTGCCTTAAACTCTGAATAATTTCTAAAAATGAGTTATAAGTTTTTTTTGCATATGTAATGACGATAGGGGATCACCTCCGTCAGAACCGTTAATAATAGATAGTTATGTTGATATGTATTCCGATGATTTCACGAGATTTTTCTCTGACCAAATTATGATCGAGGACATACTCCCTTTTCACTAAATGTTCTTTCTTTCATCGAAGTATAATGATAAAGTTCCGCTCTATTCTTTTAGCCGATGATTCGAACCCTTGTTGTGTCCAAATAAACTTTGTGGTATTATTTTCTGGTCGTATTATCAGCTGTACATGTTCAAAGTTCAATATTCGAGTTGCGCAGCAGAAGCGTAATGAATATATGTGCTTCATAATTTTGCTTCCTATAATTGCATAATCGTTCATACCATCTCCTAGTTCTCTCCAAAGTAACCAGAATCGATTGAAGGGGTTGTCGTGAGTACTTACTGAAAATATATTATCCAAGTTCGAGTTGATTAGAAAGATCCCGCATTGACTTCTACGATTTTTGCTCCTTTATGAAACATATTTCCTATTTGAACTTCAGTCAATGAATGAGCATTCTGTTCCAAGCCTCTAGAGATGAACAATAAGCTTATCATAGTTTTTATAGGGATTATTTCTTAGACGGAATAAACTATAGTTGGTCGTTGATAGACTCTCCCTTTCAGCAATTGAGAGTTCGAAGAGATTTATATAAAAAAAATTGGTTTGAGAATGTTAGAATATCACTTCATCCTCGACGAATTTAGTCGAGTTATAGGTGTTTTCCTGAAAAATGATAATACCTAACGAGCTTTACAGCTCATCTGCCTCATTAATGCGGTATATATTTCTTATTTATGAGTTCACTACTGTACTGGAGAGAACCATATTATTTTCCTTTTCTAGAAGCAATAAGGGCCGAAGGAAATCTGTACGTAGATATTTCCATGGCGAATAAGCTGGTAATCTGATCGCCTATGATCTTCTATATCTATCGTTCGATCTCTGTCCTAGAACCGCTGAGATTCATTAACTTCACAAATTCTAAGCGGCTCAGAAGCTCTAAGAAATATTTCGGGGACAATTGGATGATTGTAGACCGCCTAATCGCTGATGCGAATTGTTCCACGGGCCTGATTTCGGGGGCGAAATCCTTTTTAAGGGAGAGAGAATGTAATACTCGTAAAATTTAATAACGGGATTTAAGATATAATTAGGGGTGAAGATTATATTTATAACACATAATTATTTTGCGCTTAATGTGGGACATGATGCTTTTCATAATTTTTTATATATGTTATCTGAATTATGACGGATGTGATGAACTTTAAGACAGAAAATTTTAGGTGAAATTTATACAGGTACAGTGAAATCTTTAGAGGAAGAATCGACTAAAGTGAATTAGTATAGAATGATTATTGATCGATTGTAGCTAGTGTCAAGATTCGACCGATTACTATGATTATAAAACCTAGAATCGCCGAGGTAGAGGAAGAATCGGACGAATTGTATTTACAGTACGTGCTTATTTAGGAATCAACCGATTCCTATGCTTTAAGGTGTTCAAATCGATGAGGAAAACAGGAATTGACCGATTCCCTCCTTGCATGTGATTACTAAAATTGCTGAACTAAGACAAGACTTGGTTGGGTGATTGTTGTGTGCCTTAGAATTAATTATAGTGGATCTAAATCGGACGAGTGGAAGCTTAAGAGGATCGACCGATTTTGTTGGAGTAAATTAGAAACAAACAATATTATATACTAACTAGAGTATAATCGATTGATTAAAGAACACAGTGTGGAAAGTTAGACTAATCATAAATTATATCAAGTGGTGGAATAAAAAAGGCACGTAAGGGTCTTGAAATTATTGATAATTATTAAAGTAGATACTAAAGAATAATTAACACATGGCTTTAAGAGTTAAGTAGTGGGTAAGTGTCTTTATCATTTAGAAGTGCTATTACGTTATTCAAGGGATGAGTGCAAAGTTCCAAGATTTAAAGCTAAGATAGAAAGTAACATAAAATTAAATTAATAAAAAGAATTGAGCTAAATTACAAGAATTGAGATAAGAACTATCGTTATGAACTATATACAAATTAACTAAGAAAGGGGAAACAAGTTATGAACTATATACAAATTAAGTAAGAAAGGGGAAATAACTCAATAAACTAAATATTCAAAGCACGGATCTAGAGAGAAGGCTTACAACTCGAGCAGTAGCCATCTTAAGTTTGGAGAAGGTAAGTTCGTAGCTATAGGTTGGAATGAAAATTTATATTTAGGTGTTTTCCTAAATTTAATTATGATATGGGTAATATAGCATCTTATAGAACTCTAATTTTTGGGTAGAACTAATAATGTTAGAGTAGAATGAAACCCTAGAATTTTTAAGTTCTGGGTAAGATGATCATAGAAATTAATTTTCGAAGGAATGAATATTTGAAGAACGTTTGATCGAAGATAGAAAGGCAAAGTGAACATTCGATCGACTCTTAATACTAGATAAATTGGACGATATAGATATATATGTTTTTTTAGGTAGATTAAATGTTATAAGTCTCGGTAATTTTTAGGTCTTATATGCTACAAATCGGACGATTTGTAGAAAGGGTGTATACTTTGCGAAAGTAAGTAATGATGTATAGTAAATCGATCGAAACTAGAATCTAAGTGTTAAGAATGGTGCAATCCGGCGATGGGATGTTATATTTATCACTCGGCAAAACTCATATTGATTTATGATCAACGACGAAAGTAGGGTAAGTGCATGGCCAAATCGGACGACTCTAAATGCTAGATAAATCGGGCGACTCAATGCCAATTATAGGACACGGCGAAACTAGGTTATGGATTTGACAAATCGGCCGAATGTTTAGAGGTTTGAAAATGAAATCGGGCGAAAGAGAGTCCAATATATGATGATCGGGCGACGTTGGAATATGATGAATCGGACGACTTTAAGTCTAAGAAATTGATATCTATATGTTAATATTACAATCGAGTGCTAACTTAGTTTAAACTAGAATGGAACGATTAAGGGTCCTTTGCAAAGTAGTGTAGTAGAAGTAGTTTTTATTTCGGCCTAGACATTTAATTGAGATTTGAGATTGATACGATATTATAATAGTTTGTCTAAGGGTCGAAAAGTGAGGACGTTTCAAGGCAATAAGTTTATTTAAGCTCGGACGACAGGTAAGTGGAAATCTCACCTACAACACATAAAATACATGTTTATATTCGATTTATGTGGTTATCTGTGTTGTATGACTTTACGTGAGGTGATTATACGTGACGTGAATTATGTGGCATTACGTGATTATGTGGCAACCTGTGTTGGTTGTTTTACGTGAGGTGATTTTACGTGACGTGAATTATGTGGCATTACGTGATTATGTGGCAACCTGTGTTGGTTGTTTTACGTGAGTTGCTTAATGGCGATAATAAGATCGCATGGTAAGCTATTATTTATGATTTTGCGATGACGTGGGAAACCAGTTGATATACCATATCATAGTATATTATGTGCACGTTTGGATTTAATGTTATTTTGGGAAGGTGAACGTGCATTGCATTTATCGCTTGTAGGCGAGCATGGTATGTATGCATGGCAACATCATTCATATGGTATGAGCATGTGCATACACGAAATATATGAGGATTTGCATTTATGAGTATGCACGGTATACAATCATATGAGAACGAATATTATAGCTACTTCTACAAAGGCACTATGACGGAATGTAAGCCGTCTAATGTATTATGTGAGGCAGGAGGAGCGACCTGGGGAAACCTAGCGTAGGCCACCCAGTGTGTAGCAACTGTCATTGTCATTAGCGGACGAGGGTCACCTGGACGAAACCATGGCGTAAGCCAGAGTGCCAGGAAAGGCAACCGCAATGGAAAGAAAAAGGACGATCGTCAGATAGAGGGGCGACCTGGTGAATGGAAAAACTGGAGATAAACCCTAGTTTTGTCCTAGCCAGAGTGGGCCGACTATCGTATTGTTATCCGTATAGGATTTGAGCTCACGTTATGGTGGTGCGAGTAGAAAGTTAGCTATGGGCCCTAATAGAAATGAAAAAGAAATGAGAAAGAAATAAGAACGATATGTGTATGTGAGTATTAGAAAGCACTGGCGCGGATGCCTTTGCTAGTTGGCACGTGCATACATGCATATTTCCACTTACTGAGCTTTATAGCTCATCCCATGTTTTATGTGTTGTAGGTACGATCGAGTCGGACGTTGAGATACGTCACGACTAGGGCAGGCTGATGGCGGTGACTCCACGTACTTTTGAGGGCTGGGCGTACATGGATGCGACCTGAGGGTGTTATTAATGTGTTAGAAATATTTTAATGTGTGAGATCAAGATTCTTGTAAGATAAGACAGTGTGCAAAATAAATGTGTGCGAGTGTAGAATATTAAATTATTAAATAAGAGTGTTTTTTTTTATCGGGTCTTCCGCAGCTTACGTTGCGAAAAATCCGTCAAACTAGTTATAGGAAAAGTGGATCGTGACATATGCACGTGTCCTAACGATCGACAATCCACGTCGTCGTTTTCTAATGTTCATACTCTCCTTCTCATTTTCTTGTCCTTTTCTGACTCATACTTATTTTCTTATACTCTTACTTCGTACGGGCCCTCGGCTTTCTATCCCTCTATGCGCCATTTCATAGAGATCTCATCTGTGGGGGTTCTCACACTAGAAGGTCACCCGAAGGAATCTTCCCTTACTCAGTGTGGCCTCCACGCGGGCGCTTCTCACTGGTAGCCAACACCGGGGCCACTAACCGCGGAGGTCACCCGAAGGAATCTTCCCTCCCGGTTAGTGCTTTACGCACTAGAAGGTCACCCGCAGAAATCTTCCCTTACTCAGTGCGTGCCCCGGGCCGCATCCTCCAGGTTGCATCTCCCGCATACGGGGTATTCTCCCAGCCTCTTATACAGGCCTTATGGCTTCTTTTGCCATGGCTGCATAGGGGAGCCGTGACTCTTCATTGAGTCGACACAAACGCCAATATCGGCGAGTATACATCGCACACAGGCGATCTTACGCACGTTCTTACCTCGTGTCATACGTACTACTTATGCGTGCAAGTGCTCATGTCATGCTCATGTAAATATGCAGGTCATGCTATCATGCATGTAAAATACTCTTATCGTAACATGCACGTTCCACGTAAAATGCACGAGCACGTAAATTTACATCATCGGACGCAGGCAAGTTACGTATCGTAGTTGAATTTCTACTTACCCGGAGTCCGTAGATTAACTGCTAACTGGTTCGGCGAAATTCCTAATTTTCGACCTTAATCATAAAATTATTATGTCAGTACATTTTCTAAAATATTGGTTATCTATGTACTTGAAAATGTTGAAATATTTTCCTTAATGTTGTATGTAAAGATCTCGGTATGCGTTTTCGAGATTACCCGTAATATACCAACGTCGGGATATAATTCGATATCATACTTAAGATGTCGAGAGGTGGGCATGACAAAAATGTCGATATGAAGTTAAATGTCGAGGTGCATAAGGGTTTCGACATTTGCCTTTCGACATTTGATAGGTCTCGAGATTGCATATAGGGTCTCGACATTTATACTATAGAAATCTCGGTATAACATAAGGGCTCGACATTTTATTTCGACATTTGAGACAACAAATGTCGACATGAGTTCAACGTGGCTCTCGACATTTTGTGCTTAATTTCACTCGACATTTTTATTCCTTTTATCTCGGTATTTAACTCGACATTGTACCTATCATTCGACATTTTATCCAGTTATGAGGTCTCGACATTTTGTGCATGGACTCGACATTTAATAAATCTCGACATACATTACGTCGACATCTCATCAATCCTTTCGACATTTATCCGGCTAGTAGATTTCGTCATTTGGCTAAAGGGTTTCGACATTTAGAAACCTCGACATAAGGTTCGACATCTTATGTTAACTTTTCGACATTTTTCCTTAGGAGGTCTCGACATCTTTCCCTTAATACTTCGACATTTTGAGGTTTCGATATCTATCATTAGACATCTCGACATTTTATCCAATTCGACATTCGTTTCGACATTTATATCGATTTGTTGAACTCGACATTTTATACTCAATTCCGCTCGACATTGAGCTCGACTTTAATGTCGACATTTAGTTCGACATTTACCTAAACACCTCGATACATGATAAGTCGACATTTTATCTATTATTTTGACATTTACTTCGACATTTGAATTAGAAAATGTCGACATGCATTTCAACGTGAACCTCGACATTTTATCATCTTCTTCACCCCGTCGAAATCAGTTTCATAGCTTGTTCTTCCTATCATTCTAAGTTGTAAATCACCTAACAAACTATCCAACTCCATATTTGCACCCACGAAAATCCTTATTGCGACCCTAAGCTTGGTATTTTAGGGTTTTGCGTGGTTTTCTCCAACCACTTGCATTTAACGCCATTAATGCCCTCAACTACACCCAAGATAGGGAATTAAAAGCTTAAAGAGGATGTTCTACTTACCAACTTCGATGCTTGAACTAGTTGGGAAAATTCCTTGTGCTCAATCTTCTCGGCTCCTTCTCTTCTCCCTTTTTTTTTTTTTTGCTTTCTTTCTTGCTTCGTGGGTTTTCTTTTTGGGGATTAAAGTATTTTGAATTGTTTTTAGTTGGATATTTTCCTTAGCTCATGGTAGATAAGGCACAAGATGGCGTGGGTTTTCCCTTCATTTGGGGAATTATGTCTCCTATTTTTGACTTAATCCTAATTGGGCCTAATTGTAAGGTCTAGCCCAAAATGAATTCTAGCCAATATTTGGTTATCATTTTGTATTCTTATGGGCTTGGGCCTTTTATTTATTTTCTAGTCCAATTCCCTTTCTTAGCCATGACCCAATAATAACTAAAATCCTAACCCAACATATATTCTATCAATTCCCCATTTAACCATCATTAGTTGTTTCCTTTGATATTTCGAAAATTACCCTTCTTAAGTTAGGGTCATAACGGACATAAAATCGATAGCGCGTAATTGCATGAAATTTCTCGTAATATTCACATAAGCATATAAAATACACGCCATTATCATGAAATCAAGTAAAGCACACACTTAATTTATTGGCCGACCTAATTTCCGGGGACCGGGGTCCTACACTTAGGAATACAATAAAATACATATCGGGGTTAGCGGGTCCTGACAGAGTGGTATCAGAGCTTCGGTCACCGGTTCTGCAGACTGTCCATGCACACACCCTCAAAAGCGCGGAAGTGGCCTTGCTTGTAAGTACTATACTATGTGAATTCTTTCTTGATTTATTGGCCCTCGGAATTGTCAGGATAGGTCGAAACAATGGTAAGACTTAGGGATGAGGGTAGAGGCAGATCAAGGTAGGGATACTACTAACCCTACCGATAGTCGGGATGCTACCATCCTACAACTTACGGAATTGGTCCGGCAACAATTAGCCCAAATCCAGCAGCTTATCCAACAGCAGAATGCTGGAGGACAAGCAGCTAGCAGACCTCCCCCGATAGAAAGAATTGAGATGATCGGGGAGAGATTCCGAAAGCTTAACCACCATCATTTGAGGATGCCGTAGACCCTACTTCGGCAGAGGACTGGCTCAGGACGCTGGAAATTATGTTCCAGCACAATCGTACCCCAGAAGCCGAAAAAGTCATGTGTGCTGCCTACCTACTAAGGAGGAGCGCGGGACACTGGTGGGATACCATCTCAACCATTGAAAATCTAGTTACGATGAGCTGGGATCGGTTTAAAGAGCTTTTCCGTGGGAAGTATTACACCACCCCCGTCCGGGCACAGAGGATGAACGAATTCGTCAATCTCCGCCAAGGCGCAATGACGGTGGCGTAGTATATCAAGAAGTTTGAGCAACTATCAAGGTTCGCCGCTCACATGGTAAGCACGGATGCGCTCAAGATCGAGCGATTCATGGAAGGATTATAGTCGGAGCTGTATAGAGATGTGAGCATGGCGGGAATTCAAGGAGCCACATACGCATAGGTGGCAGAAAGGGCGTTAGTGGCGGAGCAAGCCGAGGCTAGGATCGTCCGCGCCCAAGAAGCGAAACGCAAATTCATACAAGGGCCGCAATGGAGTGGAGGCAATCAAAAGCGACATTTCGTCGCCAAGGGTGGGAAGCAGAATTTTCAGAATCGACCAGGACCACCCCAACATCCCAACCCAAATCAGGGTAGACCTCAACTAAACCTACCAGTGTGCCCGAAGTGCGCACGAAGGCACACCAGAGTCTGCTACTCCCAGAACACTACCTGCTTCAAATGTGGCAAGACGGGCCACTGCATGCCCGGAAAATGGATTCGGAAGTCAAGCTGGAAACCAGGAAAAACCCCAATGGTACCGGCCCAGGTTTATACGATCACGTCCGAAGAAGCAGAAAACAACCCAGCTGTAGTGGTACCATCCTCATTCATCAAACTCCCACATGCATCCTAGTCGACTCAGGAGCGACGCACTCATTCGCATCCACTAAGTACGTCACGAAAGTAGGAGTGACGCCTCACCAAGCTGAGTGCGAGTACAGTGTAACCGTTCCAAATGGGAACCCAACCCAAACTAACCACATATTACGGTATTGCCCAGTATTAGTCGGGGGTAAGGAACTACCCATAGACCTCATAATAATCCCCATGAATGATTACGAGGTGATCCTCAGGATGGACTAGCTATCGATGTACGGAGCCGTTATAGACTGCCACCGTAAGATAGTGACGTTCAACATAGATGGAAATGAGCCCTTTTAGGTTCATAGGAACGAGCAAATGGGCGAATATATCTAGAGTTTCAGCGTTGAAAGCCCAACGATTGATCAAAGCAGAGTGCAAAGCATACCTGGTATTCACTATCAAATAGGAAGAACACTTCCCCCTGAAATTCGAGGAAGTGCCGGTATTTAAAGACTTCCCCGACGTATTTCCAGAAGAATTACAAGGATTACCACCCGATAGAGAAATAGAATTCACCATACCTAGTGCCTGGAGCGGCACCAGTATCTAAGACCCCTTATCGGCTAGCCCCAACTGAGATGAAAGAATTAAAGTATCAACTCGACGAACTCATGCGGAAGGGGTTTATCCAGCCAAGCTTCTCCCCCTGGGGAGCACCGGTGTTGTTCGTAAGAAAGAAGGACGCATCCATGCGATTGTGCATTGGTTACCGAGAACTGAATAAGTTAACGATCAAGAATAAGTACCCACTCCCCAGAATAGACGATCTGTTCGATCAATTACAAGGCGCGGCTGTCTTCTCTAAGATCGACTTACGCTCGGCTTACCATCAATTGAGAATTCAGAAAGAAGATGTTTCGAAAATGGCCTTTAGTACCTGTTATGGCCACTATGAGTTCTTGGTGATGCCATTCGAGCTGACTAATGCGCCGGCGGCTTTCATGGACTTAATGAACTAGGTGTTCAAGCCGTACCAAGATAGGTTTGTCATTGTCTTTATCGATGACATCCAAATCTATTCGAAGACAAGGGAGGACCAGGAACAGCATCTGAGGATAGTCCTATGTATATTACCAGACAAGCAATTATACGCTAAGTACAAGAACAGAATATTAAACCAAATATTAAAGCAGCAACTATCAAAATCGACATATGCTATGTTGATCCAAATGTTGGACCAACGTTTAAACTAACATGTGCAAACCTATGGATTTCTTCAGGTCCGAGAACCTTTCAGAATCCAATGCTTTCGTAAAAATGTCTGCTAACTGATTCTTAGTGTCTATATGCTCGATGCGGACCAACTCTTTTTCTACCACATCTCTCAGAAAATGATGCCTAATATCTATATGCTTTGTACGAGAATGTTGGATGGGGTTCCTAGAGATGTTAATGGCACTAAGGTTATCACAATACATAAGTACAGATTCGCACTCTAACCCATAGTCACATAACATGCTATTCAACCACAATAATTGCGTGCAGCAACTACCCGCCGCAACATATTCGGACTCGGCAGTAGATAAAGACACACAATTCTGTTTCTTGCTATACCATGCAACTAAGTTATTACCTAGGAAGAAACAGCCACCACTTGTACTTGATAAGCTATTATTTTACGTATTTTATACACCCATAAACTTGCTTCACAATCGTTATTATATGTCCTAATGACCTTGAATATTTTTCATATACTTTAGTTGGTGAATATTGGACCCGAAGGAAGACAAAGAG
Source organism: Craterostigma plantagineum (assembly GCA_027422505.1). Classification (NCBI taxonomy): domain Eukaryota; kingdom Viridiplantae; phylum Streptophyta; class Magnoliopsida; order Lamiales; family Linderniaceae; genus Craterostigma; species Craterostigma plantagineum. The sequence continues at coordinate 133,294 of JAPQWV010000234.1, forward strand.
GACAAACATACTTAAAGACACATGCTTATAATTGGAGTAGTTGTGATAAATAAAAAAAATCCAAGTTGGCAACTAAATGAAGCAATCACGATCAAAAGAAGACTTGAGAACGAGAACAACAATCTTCCAAACAATGTCACAATCTCACATCAAAGCACACTGCTCAATGAAGGAAAAAAAGAGAAAATACAAGACACGATCTATCTTATGACTGCGGAGATATTGATTGGGCTGCTCAAGAAGATTTGGAGATTACGCGTGATAAAGCCAGCTCCATGTCTACACCCTGAAAAGAGAAGAACTAGCTCACGGTTATCATCTATAAATAGAGAGAGCCATGAAGCACAGCAGAAGAGAATTCGAATTATTTTGCTTCAATATGTGTTACTTTGAAACTATGGTTCCGTCTTAATTTCGTCTATGTCTTTGTGCTATTTTAATTAATCTTGTATTTTGTTGGGTTTTCGGTTTAAAAACAGTATTTTACTTGTTAAGCTTCAAGATCCATCATCACCATTAGCTTGTGGTTATTTTATGGTATTTGAATTGTGTGTTGCCGAGAGTGAGAAATCAGAGACAGAAATTGAGTGGAGAAACCGATATATACACAAACACTTACATACCTGAGAGGGTTCCATAGAGGTCAATTAAGCGATAGAGAGCTAAGAGAGATTGAGCTGAGAAATGAGTGATGAGAGCAGAGATCGACCGACAATGAGTGATAGATGATAGTGTGAGAGAAATAGAAATTGAGGATAGAGCATAGACGAGTGGTTTGCCCTTTTCATTTCAAGTACTTTTATTTCCTTTTAGTTGTTGTACTTTTACATATTAAAAGTTATCTATAAATTATAACTTATTTATGATCAAAGAGTTTTAAGCTCATTAACGAGGATAGCTAAATTCTGATATCTGTGATTCTCGGGCAATAACGCAACAGTCTGATGTGCCTTTTTGAGGAAGAAAGCAAGTCGCAGTTCACATGGTTGTGGTTTAATTTTGTCTATTTCGATATATCATCGTTAAAATTAATTACTTTTAGCAGTGTTTTCGTTAATATGTTTAGCGACTATTATTTTATCATTTTTCGTTTCAATATTTTTTCTCGTTCACTATTGCGCTAAAACTTACCCCAAACCCCCCTTAATATAATTATTATTATTACTATTATTACTATTATTATTATCATTATTATTATCCTTATTATTATTATTACTATTACTATTATTATTATTACTATCCTTATTATTATTATATTACGATTATTATTATTATTATTAGTATTATTATTATTACGACTACTACTACTATTAATCGAGCTTGAAATTAGAAGTAAATAAACCATTTTCCCTGTGGAGACGATCCTTACTTACGCTATATTAGTAAGGTTATAAATTTATTTTTGGCCGTTTACGACGCGACCAAATTTTGGCGCCGTTGCCGGGGAAGGTGGTGTCTATTGATTTACTTCTATTTTTAAATCGATTTTTTTTTGTTCTAGTTTATGCCCCGATCTTCTCGAACAGGTATATTAATATTCGATCCAGAAATCGAGAGGACCGCGAGGGCGAATCGAAAGGCAAAAAAACTAAAAAATTCGACTGTATCAATTTCTCGCACGGAGTCCGAACAAGAATCTTCTGCAAGCGACATGGAGGAAACCGAACAGCAGCTGCCAATCCGTCTTACGTTGAGGGATATGGCTACACCGGATGTTAATCAACGACCGCTTTGCATTGAATTTCCTATTCTTCAAACACCGTTCGAATTAAAATCAGGGCTAATTCATTTACTTCCTACCTTTCATGGTAACGCAGGTGAAGATCCGCACAAGCACTTGAAGGAGTTTCACATGGTTTGCTCGACCATGAAGCCAAACGGAGTCACGGAAGATCAGATAAGTCTTCGCGCATTTCCATTCTCGCTGGCGGATCACGCAAAAGACTGGTTATACTACTTACCATCAGGTTCTATTACTACATGGGCCGAACTTAAAAAGCAGTTCCTTGCAAAATTTTTCCCTGCATCTCGTGCCGCAAACATTCGTAAGGAAATCTACGGGATTCGACAATGGAACGGAGAAACTTTACACGAATACTGGGAGAGATTCAAGCGGTTGTGCGCAAGCTGTCCATCTCATCAAATTTCAGAGTTAGCGCTTATTCAATATTTCTACGAAGGATTGCTACCCATGGAGAGAAACATGATTGACGCAGCAAGTGGAGGAGCGCTTGTCGATAAAACGGCAGACGAAGCACGTCGGCTGATCTCAAGCATGGCTACAAATGCGCAACAATTTGGAACACGTCAAGATGTAGGCCAGCAAAGGATGAACGAGGTAAGTGTTACTTCATTTGAGCAAAAATTAGATTCGCTAACGTCTCTTGTGGAAAAACTTGTGATTGGAAAAACGAGTCAGGTAAAAGCTTGTGGTATATGTCAATTTGCTGGACATGCAACAGCAAATTGTCCTTCACTTCAGTTTGATCCTAGCGAGCAAGCCAATACAATTGGAGGGTACACAGGACCATCTCAAAAACGCTATGATCCATACTCGAGTCAATACAATTCCGGGTGGCGTGACCACCCAAATCTGAGCTACGGAAATCGACCGCCAGGTTTCATGCAGCAAGCACCAAGACCACCAAATCCTCCTCAACCAACCACACCATCAAAGCCAGGTATGTCTTTGGAAGATATTGTCAAGGATTTAGCAACTAGTACTGCCATTTTTCAACAGGAAACTCGATCGAGCATTAACGAAACGCGCTCAAGCGTGCAAAATTTAGAAAGGCAAGTATCACAGTTGGCGACTCAAATGAGTCAAATACAGAATGAGAAGGGAAAACTACCAGCTCAAGTCGAAATAAATCCAAAAGCAAATGTGAGTATGATGACTCTTCGAAATGGGAAAGAGATCGGGCAGCCAAGTCATGACGAAGCCCACGCGAAACTTTCAAGTGATAACAAAAATAAGGGAAGCGGGAAGAAGGTAAGTAATAATTCGAATATTGATAAACCTTATATTGTTATTCCTCCACCTTTTCCTGGAAGGTTTGCTAAGGTGAAACAAGAAGAAGAAGAAAAGAGTATAATTGATACCTTCAGCAAAGTCGAGATCAACATTCCATTGTTGGATGCTATCAAGCAAATCCCACGCTACGCAAAATATTTAAAGGAAATGTGCTCGAACAAAAGGAAACACAAACCTGAAGGAAAAATCATAGTAAGTGAAAATGTTTCCTCTGCGCTTCAACGGAAACTTCCCCAGAAATGTAAGGACCCAGGTATGTTTGCTATCTCAGTTACTATAGGGACGAGAAAAATAAATAATGCCATGTTAGATTTAGGAGCTTCTATCAATGTTATGCCATTATCGTTGTTCAATGAGATGAGTATGGGACCTCTTAAGTGCACTGATATTTGTATTCAATTAGCAAATAGGTCCATTATTTATCCCGAGGGATTAGTTGAAGATGTTCTAGTAAAATGTGGTGAATTTATTTTTCCCGCCGATTTCTACATTGTTGACATGGGTGATGAACATGCGCTTGATTCTGCTGTTATTTTATTAGGTCGATCATTCATGAAAACGGCTAAAACTAAGATAGACGTTGATTCAGGAACCCTTACTTTTGAGTTTGATGGTAAAAAGCTTACTATGAATGTACTTGATGCTATGAAATATCCTGATAAACCAGAATCTATTAGCATGATTAATGCATTTGTTCGAGATAATTTTGAGCGTAATTTCACTAACGACACACTCGACTATGTGATTAAGAATAGTAAAACAGAAAAGGATTTGCATTTTGAAGCGGACAAAGATATCAGAAATGCGATCATGACATTACACGCACTTTCGGAAGATCACGACCAATCAGCTCTAAAATATTTGTTGTCGAAGGAGTTAAAACCGCACTTAATACGATGGATTTTGTTGCTTCAAGAGTTTGATTGGGAGATCAAGGATCGCAAAGGCGTGGACAACTCCTTGGCGGACCGTTTGAGCCGTTTGATTCGTGACGAAAAACCACTACCGATTTCTGAAACGTTGCCAGATGAGCAAGTATTTCACCTTCAAGAGGTCAAGCTGAGCTTGTCCACTTATGAATGAACTCGAGGAAAGGAGATTACGTCTAGCCAAAGACGTTAAAGAAAAGCGCTCATTGGGAGGCAACCCAATATTATCCTATTTTATTTTGTTATTGCAATATTTCTATTTTATCTATGTTTTCAATGATGATTAAGCAGGTTTTCTCTTGGCTCGGTATGCTACAAGATCTCACTAGGCTATGGAACAAATATCTTCTCGCTCGGAATTTCTCTACGACTCCATCATTGTCAGGGAAGTTTTCTTTTCAGTATCATTTTAGCACTTCTTCACATCTACTCTGAAATTTTAAAATGAAAATTAGGGTGGGAATCTTTAGATTTTAGCTACTATTTTCATTAGAATTCTACATTGAGGACAATGCAGAGTTTAGGTGTGGGGGAGATTTCTCATGTTAGTTGATGAACACATATCTTGTCTCGAGCAAACCGACGTGCGTTAATTAGAACATGAGATAAACAATTAGGAATAACTATTTGGTATTAGGATGATTATGCTTTTTCTTCAATTGATTTAAGACCGGATGTGCAAGAGTCGACACAAAGCCTACTTAAATATGTGAGATTTGAGCCTTTAAAAAAAGAAGAGTATTTATCTTTATACTCAGTTTTTTCTTTACGAGAGTATCACATATGTTTCGAATATTCTAGAACTTGCTCTATTATACATGTTGATATCATTGGCGGCTTTTTGTGTACAAAAGTGATTAAGGCACTTAGGAAAAGCCATTGGCCTCACATTGATCCTACCTTCAATATCTTCCACTTAGTGAGCCAACTTGAGCCTTAGCCTTATTTTTCTTGTTGAATTTAAGTCACTATATTTACCCAGATATATCCTTTTGGCTTTCTTTTCAACCCATTGTCGGATTGGGTGAGTTATTAATTGCTTAGATTCCACGATTTCGAGATTGCTAATACACTAATGAGTCCATATATGTGATAATAGGTGTCTTATAGTTATAGCAAAAAAAAAATATCCGGAAAAAAAAATATATATATATTCGAGAAAAAAAAAGCGAATACGAAAAAAAAAAAAAAAGAAAAAATATGTATTCGAAAAAAAAAAAGAGAAAAAAAATCATAAAAAATATATGATGTACTAGTTAGTTTTGTCGATATTGGGAAGCTTTGAGTGGTCCTGAAAATGAAATCGTAGAATGTTAGTATGATCAGAGTAATTCTCGAATTAGTCGTACGTCATGGTAAAGTAGTGGGATTTAGCGATTAAATAATCATTTGGTTCGACAATTTTAACCTACTTTCCCAAAATTATCCTACCTAATCCCTAAGCCCCATTACAACCCAATGAAAGACCTTCTGATTTGTACACTAAAGTCGATATGTGAATACAATGTGATATGTTAGCAAGCTTATGGTAATATCGTTTCATAGTGTTGACTTGAGCGTATACACATATATTCCATAAACATTTTGAGCGCATTGAGAGAATCCATGTGAGAGTTGTTGATTTTTGTGGCGTTCAGGCTTTACTGAGATTGTCGAAAATTGATATGATTGTCTAGTGCCAAATGTTATGAATAATTGCTATCTCTAGGGAAAATTACTGTATATCGGGGAACTCCTGACTAGAATGTTTGCATCTTCTATCTCGGGCAAATGCTTGAGGACAAGCATTGTTTGAGTGTGGGGGAATTTGATAAGCTATTATTTTACGTATTTTATACACCCATAAACTTGCTTCACAATCGTTATTATATGTCCTAATGACCTTGAATATTTTTCATATACTTTAGTTGGTGAATATTGGACCCGAAGGAAGACAAAGAGGACAAACATACTTAAAGACACATGCTTATAATTGGAGTAGTTGTGATAAATAAAAAAAATCCAAGTTGGCAACTAAATGAAGCAATCACGATCAAAAGAAGACTTGAGAACGAGAACAACAATCTTCCAAACAATGTCACAATCTCACATCAAAGCACACTGCTCAATGAAGGAAAAAAAGAGAAAATACAAGACACGATCTATCTTATGACTGCGGAGATATTGATTGGGCTGCTCAAGAAGATTTGGAGATTACGCGTGATAAAGCCAGCTCCATGTCTACACCCTGAAAAGAGAAGAACTAGCTCACGGTTATCATCTATAAATAGAGAGAGCCATGAAGCACAGCAGAAGAGAATTCGAATTATTTTGCTTCAATATGTGTTACTTTGAAACTATGGTTCCGTCTTAATTTCGTCTATGTCTTTGTGCTATTTTAATTAATCTTGTATTTTGTTGGGTTTTCGGTTTAAAAACAGTATTTTACTTGTTAAGCTTCAAGATCCATCATCACCATTAGCTTGTGGTTATTTTATGGTATTTGAATTGTGTGTTGCCGAGAGTGAGAAATCAGAGACAGAAATTGAGTGGAGAAACCGATATATACACAAACACTTACATACCTGAGAGGGTTCCATAGAGGTCAATTAAGCGATAGAGAGCTAAGAGAGATTGAGCTGAGAAATGAGTGATGAGAGCAGAGATCGACCGACAATGAGTGATAGATGATAGTGTGAGAGAAATAGAAATTGAGGATAGAGCATAGACGAGTGGTTTGCCCTTTTCATTTCAAGTACTTTTATTTCCTTTTAGTTGTTGTACTTTTACATATTAAAAGTTATCTATAAATTATAACTTATTTATGATCAAAGAGTTTTAAGCTCATTAACGAGGATAGCTAAATTCTGATATCTGTGATTCTCGGGCAATAACGCAACAGTCTGATGTGCCTTTTTGAGGAAGAAAGCAAGTCGCAGTTCACATGGTTGTGGTTTAATTTTGTCTATTTCGATATATCATCGTTAAAATTAATTACTTTTAGCAGTGTTTTCGTTAATATGTTTAGCGACTATTATTTTATCATTTTTCGTTTCAATATTTTTTCTCGTTCACTATTGCGCTAAAACTTACCCCAAACCCCCCTTAATATAATTATTATTATTACTATTATTACTATTATTATTATCATTATTATTATCCTTATTATTATTATTACTATTACTATTATTATTATTACTATCCTTATTATTATTATATTACGATTATTATTATTATTATTAGTATTATTATTATTACGACTACTACTACTATTAATCGAGCTTGAAATTAGAAGTAAATAAACCATTTTCCCTGTGGAGACGATCCTTACTTACGCTATATTAGTAAGGTTATAAATTTATTTTTGGCCGTTTACGACGCGACCAGTACTCTTGCGGTCATCCTCGTCACCGGCCCAGTCAGCATCGCTATAGCCTACAAGACTCAAATTAGTATCTTTGGAGAACCATTACGATCAAGAATAAGTACCCACTCCCCAGAATAGACGATCTGTTCGATCAATTACAAGGCGCGGCTGTCTTCTCTAAGATCGACTTACGCTCGGCTTACCATCAATTGAGAATTCAGAAAGAAGATGTTTCGAAAATGGCCTTTAGTACCTGTTATGGCCACTATGAGTTCTTGGTGATGCCATTCGAGCTGACTAATGCGCCGGCGGCTTTCATGGACTTAATGAACTAGGTGTTCAAGCCGTACCAAGATAGGTTTGTCATTGTCTTTATCGATGACATCCAAATCTATTCGAAGACAAGGGAGGACCAAGAACAGCATCTGAGGATAGTCCTATGTATATTACCAGACAAGCAATTATACGCTAAGTACAAGAAGTGCGAATTCTGGCTTGACCAAGTCGCCTTCTCGAGGCATATAGTCTCCGGAGCAGGGATTTCCGTAGACCCGAACAAAATCGAAGCCATCAACAATTGGTTCCGACCGACAAATGTGACGAAAGTACGAAGTTTCCTCTGTCTGGCAGGGTATTATAGGAAATTCATCAAGGATTTCTCAAAAATAGCATCGACACTGACAAGGCTGACCAGGAAAAATACGCTGTTCCAATGGACCGCGGAATGCGAACAGAGCTTCCAAGAGCTGAAAAAGCGGCTTACGACAGCCCCAGTTCTCACTATACCTTCAGGAACTGGAGGATTTACCGTATATAGTGATGCATCGAAGAACGGGTTAGGATGTGTGCTGATGCAAAACGGGAGGGTAGTAGCTTATGCTTCTCGCCAACTAAAGGAGTACGAGAAAAATTACCCGACACACGACCTAGAGCTAGCGGCAGTGGTCTTTGCACTGCAGATATGGAGACATTACCTCTACGAAGAACGGTGTGAAATATACATGGACCACAAAAGCTTAAAGTACTTCTTTATGCAAAAGGAGCGGAACATGAGGCAGAGCGGTGGTTGGAATTAGTCAAGGACTATGACGGCATAATTAGCTACCACCCAGGCAAGGCAAATGTGGTAGGCGATGCATTAAGTCGAAAGGCAGTTAGTGCTGAACTACAAATGTTGAAGTAGAGGTTGTAGAATTAGGCGAAGTCGAAACGCAATTAGCGACTTTAACCCTGCAACCGACATTGTTGGAGCGAATCAAGACGGCGCAAGTAGAAGATGAATTCTACGCAAAGATCAAGGAAGCACAGCCGGAACAACCAACAGGAGATTTCATGATACGGGAGGACGGGAGATTGTACTTCAAGGATTGACTGTACGTGCCGGACGACGCAGAACTCCGAAGGACGATAATGGTGGAAGCACATGCCATGGCATACTCAGTTCATCCAGGAGCCACCAAAATGTACAGAGACCTACGGGAAAGCTACTGGTGGCCAGGCATGAAGAAGGATATAGCGACCATCGTAAGTCAATGCCTGACGTGCCAGCAAATAAAGGCCGAGCATCAAAGGCCGGCGGGGACGCTGCAACCGCTACCTATTCCCGAGTGGAAGTGGGACAACATCACCATGGATTTTGTTGTTGGACTGCCTAAGAACGCAAAAGGGCACGACGCAATTTGGGTAATCATCGATCGGCTGACCAAGTCTGCCCACTTCCTACCAATTAGCACGACATTCTCTATGGAACGCTACGCAGAGCTTTACATACAGGAAATAGTGCGACTTCACGGGATTCCATCATCTATAGTCTCGGATCGTGACTCCAGATTTCTGTCGAAATTTTGGACGAGTTTGCAAAAGGCGATGGGAACGAAGCTGTCCTTTACCACTGCTTACCATCCGCAGACGGACGGCCAATCTGAGCGAACGATCCAGACGTTGGAGGACATGCTACGGGCGTATGTACTAGACTTTAAAGGAAGTTGGAATACGTACCTCCCACTAGTCGAGTTCTCGTACAATAACAGTTATCACGTTACCATTGGGATGGCATCGTACGAAGCACTATACGGGCGTAGGTGAAGATCCCCAGTGCACTGGGACGAGGTTGGAGAACGGGCAATGTTAGGCCTAGACTTAGTACGAGAAATGACAGAGGCCATTACTATAATACGAGAAAGGATGCGAACAGCACAGAGTCGGCAGAAAAGCTATGCAGATCAAAGACGCCGACCACTAGAATTTGAGGTGGACGACCCAAATCGCCGATGAAGGGCGTAAAGCGGTTCGGGAAGAAAGGAAAGCTAAGCCCTAGGGGCCATTTAAGGAAATGAAAAGGGTTGGTGAGGTAGCATATCAATTAGAGCTGCCAGCATCGTTGTCGCAAGTGCACGACGTATTCCAGGTTTCGATGCTACGAAAGTACATAGCCGACCCGAATCACGTGTTAGGGAACGAATCCCTACATCAACAATTGAAACTGGATCTGAGTTACGAAGAGACTCCGGTGGAGATATTGATGTACGAAACTAAGAGACTTAGGAATAAAGAAGTTCCTCCAGTGAAAGTGTTATGGCGAAATCAGCCGACAGAAATAGCAACATGGGAACGGGAGGACGAAATGAGGGTTCGTTACCCTGAGTTATTCCAAACGGGTTGATTTCGGGAGCGAAATAGGTGGGGAGGATGTAAGACCCGAGTCCCCGCAAACTAGGTTGGCCAATAAATTATGTTCATGACCTAAGTGATTACATGCTAATTTGCGTACATGTTATATGCTTATGTGACTTTACGAATACGTGCAATTATGTGCCCTCAATTATGTGATTATGATGACCCATAATTTATGTAAGGGATTTCCGAAAACATTAAGCAAGGAAAAGAAGAAATGATAATATTTAAATAAGACTTGGGCTAGGACTTCTCCTTGAACTATGAATTTATGATTAATGTACTAGAACTTAACCTTAGGCCCAATGTAAGAAAAGCCAAAATGGGAGACAACATTCGCTAAAATGAGGAAGACCCACGCCTAAGCCATGTCTCACTTACCCTATCTAAAGAAAATATCTAACTAAACAATCACAATACCCTAATCTCACCTAAGAAACTAATGGAAATGAAAGGGAAGAAACAAGGAGCAAGGGGCCGAGAGGTATTCGAACCAAGAATACTCGAAGTAGCTTAAGATTTCGAATTGGAATGTCAGGAACCAAAACCTCATATTATAATTTCATGCATTTGCATAATTTCATGCATTTATTTAAGTAATTTTAAAATGGAGGTATAGATGAATAAGGTATTTAAAGTATTATAGTCATAGGTTCTTAAAGAAAGACAAGTCGTAAGAAGTGAATGTTAGGGATATTAGAATATTTCTAAGTATGAAATTTCTAGGGTTTTCTCAGACTCTGAGAAACTTCATATGTATACTATTTAAAATAATTAAATAAATTAAGAAGTTTAATGATAATCTTAAAAATAAAAGAATAATAATATCAAAGTATAACTAAAGAAGAGATAATTTGAAAACCCTAAGTATAGTGTCGGAACTCTTTAAAATTAGGGTTTCGAAATTAGTTCAAAATGAATTTCGAAACTTTTCAATCAAGGTTTCGAGATTTATTAAGGATTTCGAAATTGGTTCAATGAGAATCTCGAAATTCTTCAATCAAAGAATTCGAGATTCCTTAACATAAGATCACGAGAATTTGAATTCTCGATATATAACTTGTGGCAATTTAAAAAATTCCTGAAGTTAAATATTGAAAACTTAGTCATGAAGGGAAATAACTATAATAATAAAATAACAGATGTGACATAGAAATTAGATAAGTACAAATAAAGTATACCAATGTCATTTAGTTAGTAACACACGTAACTAAAGGATAATAAGGAATGTAGTTCTTATCATTTTCATAATTCACGGCAGCTAAGAGCAAAAGGGAAGAACAAGAGTTTAGACGAAATTCAAAGCTAAGGAAGGGTATGAAATTGATTTTAATTTGCATGATTTAACACGGTTTAGATATCAATATGCATGAGTTTTCATGTTTGTTCATGTTTTATTTAAGTCTGATTTCTAAACAGTATGAAGTTCGATGGAATTCATCTCGTTCGAAAGAACTAAGTTATGATATCGAGGTTTAGAAATTCATTAAGATAGAATCTCTAGTATGATGTCGAGTGTGATGCAAGAATTAACAACTCACTGAGATAGAATGTCGAGATTGATAAATAGGAATTATGGAAGATAGATATCGACATACTATCTCGAATCAATAAGGCAAAACTAGAGATAAAATGTCGACAGATATATGATATCGACATTTACAAAGGAGGGTCTCGAGATTTAAAAGTTGAATGTTATCATAGAATTTGATCTCGAGACATTCCGATAGTTAAAGAGAAAGATCTCGAGTTATGATTATTAGTTATCGAGATGGGTTATAAGATGTCGATAGGTATAGAGTTAGAACTATACTAATTCATTTAAATAACATCTCGAACCATGATGTCGTATAGGATGTCGAAGCTTTAGAAAAGTTCTTGCAATTTGATTGGTTGGCAATCAAAGATGAATACACGTGGGAATTGAAAGATTATTGTTAAAGAATGACTAATGAGAGTTTTCTTAGGCTTGAAGAAATCAACATCATCAATAATAAAACACACACACACATATATATATATATATATATATATATGATGATAAGACGATATTACGTAAGTACTAGGGTTTTCTAAATTTAGAGGGACCTTATATATATGGGTGTGTTATTTTCCCGTAAGTTTTCGGTATGATATGGATTTTCAGAATTTAATAAATATCGATATTTTTAGGGTTTTCAACACAATAACAATTAGGGTTTTCAATGATATTGTCGGTATAATATAGTTACCAATTTTTAATGCAGGTTTCAACATTGATCAAAAATATAACTTCTAAGCCAAGAATTTAATATATTATAAGTAATGAACAGAAAGGCAAAGGCTACGGATAATAACGATCATGCATAATAAAGCATGCATATCACACACGCATGTCATTATAGGAATTTTATATTTACTAAAAAAAAATAATAATTGTATAGGTCAGGAGTCCGATAAGGGCAAGGACAAGGTCGCTTAAGCGAGCGGAGAAAATAGGCGAAACTTGTGAGTATGATTTGCAACATGTACCTTATGTGCCTTATGTGCTTACATGATTTATATGGATTAATTGACTAATATGTGCTTTATATGTTATTCATGAGTTTATGTGAATTAAGTGATGGTAAAGTGCCTTTATATGATTTATGTGTTATATAAAGTATTTTATATAGCATTGCGTACATATAAATAAAAGGAAAAACCGTTATGACTGCTATGACTACGGACGGTACGATACGGGTGCTACGGCATGCTTCCCTCTAAATCGGGGGATGACAGTTACTTCCCTTCAAATCGGGGGATGACAGAGTCCTGTACAGGCACATACAGATATTACAGTATTGACAGAGTCCCATGCATGGGCGCCGACTGGGCTTACGGAATACGAGTCTAGCTAGTCTATAACGGGAGTATCAAAATAAATGGACATATAGAATGGCATGCGATCTACGGATCGTATGAATGATGATTATGTGAACGATGATTTCATGATTGAAAACGGCTATCGTATTTACGAAAATGGATGAACTACTGCTTACTTTATTACTTGTATGTTATTAGTTAACATGTTGCGATCATACTCTGAATCGGTGTCTTCACAGTTGTTGTAGATAATTAGCAGGCTACGTAGAAAGCATCATCGTATAGCATGGATTCAAGGTTGGCCAACTACGCTCTCCTCCTGCTTCCCTCTGGTTCATCGTTAGCATATAGAATAGAAACGCTTTTAGACTGTTACATTTTGTGACTCGTATGATATGTACATATATGTACATTATTGTGAAAGGAACTAGATCGGATGTACGCACCCGTTTTTGTTAAAGGAAATGGTTATCGAAATCGCAAAAAATTTTATATGAATATTTTATAGCTACATAAAAAGGTAATAGGAAACGGGGCGCTCCATGGAAAGTGAAGTATCCTTCCTAAGCCTTGAAGTTTTCGTAATTTGGGATTTTGTAGATGTATTAGTCTCATGAAAGATGCCAAGCTTAGGAAATTAAGTGTGAAAAGGACACGAAGATCTTAAGTGTGGGGTATAAATTCCTATTAAGGCCTGTACTTGGATGAAGTTATGACCGGGTAGTTTAGTGTATGCCTTAGGATCTATAATTTTACTTTTGAGTAGGAAAAACGCGATTTTTAGCTAGAAGAAAGGACATGACTTAGGAGTTGTGACTGGAATAATGATATGAAGTTAGTTTCGATTGGATGAATATTTGAAGGTTTCGATCGAAGGTAGAAAGTTGCTTGCAAGTTTCGGACGAATTAATTTAAGTATTAGTTTCGATCGAAACTTAGTACATCCGGACGATACTTGAACATGATAAAATAAGTTTCGACCAAATTAAATGTTAAGACTAGTAAATCGGGCGAAACCCTTGAATCGATCGAAAGTGGCTATCCACTATGCATGAATTCGGGCGATTCGAGGTGATGCCATGCTGACGTCAGAACACGGCAAAACTCACTCACACACATGTATCATCGGGCAAAATCGGGATGATGAGATGATGACGTCTGCGTGCGGCGAAACACCAATCGGGCGATGACGAAATTTGAATCGGGCGAAAGTGGCCTACATGCATGAAGAATCGATCGAAAGTGACAAGGGCTGGCATCATCACACGGCGAAACACATGATTTGAGAACCAATCGGGCGAAACTCAGCCATGACACACGAATTGATCGAAAGTAGGGTTCCACGCACTAATCGGTCGAAACTGGAAATTTTATGAACTTCGCCCGCATACATGTCATATGATTTAAGGACCTATCGGGCGAATTTAACACTAACAAATTTCTAACTTTAGCCGAGCCTTTCACGTTAAGAATTTTAGTATCTTAGCTTAGAATTGATTTTCGGGCAGTAACTTTTTTTTTTCGAAACGATAGATTGTATTAATAACACACGTACAGAGCTGAATAGCCCAAGGGGTCTCACCGGTACATCGTCAACCGGGAGAACAAAGGCTCACAAAAGAGCACAAGACAATCCCACAAGGGGAACAAACCCTCCCACATGGGGAGAAAAAGAGTCTACAAAGGGACAAAAATCGACAGAAAACAAAACCCATAATCTACAACCAATAACTATAGAACCTATAACAGAAAAAGCTATTAAGCATAATCTGCGATACTCTTCACTTTAACCTGGTCTTCGACTTCTAGGTTCTGTCCACGTCGAACTCAAGGCTCCACAAGGGAGAAAATACTCCCGATAAGGTAGTCGCTTGGTTGATAAAGGTAAAGCCATTGTTACTAAGGCGGTCAACGTGGATGGCCTCGTTGGGGACGGCAAGAATCGTACCTCCCCTTATCTCGAACATGATAAGCGGTTGAGTAGGCCCAGCAATGACGAAGCCTCCGTTAGCAAGGGTGTTGAGACTCACTATCGCAACATGTTTTGAGGTTCTTGCTACATTCGAGACGCTGGACAATGATGCTGATGGTCCTCACGTTGACGTTGGATGATACGGCATTGATATGTTTAGTTGTCTTGGTTAGTTGTTGCGTTTGTGACTTGTGTTTGCTCTACACTTGGGACATGTTCCATTTTTCCTTGGTTGTGAGCTGGTAGCCTGTTACCGGTGGGTTTTGTGCTCTCTGAGCGGATCCAGTGTACTTTTTCTTTCTTTTAGTGACCCTTTCCAAAAAAAAAAAGAAAATACTCCCGACCCTTGGGTCGGGAGAGCCAGAGTCCCACTTCGGGAGACTCAAGGCAAGGCCTGTGATGTGAGGACGTGGCATGCGAGGCTGCCGCAAGTGGGGATGCGACGGCGAGCGGGTTGTGGCGGCAGAGGAGGCGGTGACTGCGACAGCTGATAGGAGGTGGGTCAGCGGCGGGGGAAGGGGGTTTGGCGGTGATGCAGCAGCAGTCTGGGAGGCGGCGTGCGGGAGGTGGTAGCGGCGGCAGGTGAGGAGGCGCGGCCGGCGGTGGGCGGAGGTGGTCGAATTTTTTTTTTTTAAATGTAAACAAAAACAAGAAAAAATCAAAACAGAAGGCTCCCCCTACCTCCATTAATGGAGGAGGGGGAGGAAGGTGGAGCGGTTTGGTGGTGACGGCGGATGGGAAGTGGGTAGGGTTTTTAGAGAGAAGGGAGGGAAAATTTTCGAAGAGAGAGAAGGAGCCGGCGTCGACGAGGAAGTGTTTGCTTAGGTGGAATTGAGCAAATTACTTAGTATAAATACCTTAATTCGACTTAGTCAAGTAATGAAGATACGGTACTGATATTATGATATTTTATTTCTGGGTCGAACGTTAGGAATCTCAAAAGGGAGCGAGCTAATTTAGCATGGACGACAGGTAAGTAGAAATTTCAACTACGACACGTAACTTATCTACGCATGACTTATGTGATACGTGCTTATGAGACCCTAAGTGAAATTTGTACGATATGATTTCTTATTGTGCATGAAGTCATGATATGCATATACACATGAATCACGGCATGAGCATATGCATGCATAAATAGGTATGAAAGGCGTGAGATATGAGCGTGCATAAAATTGCCTGTGTGCGATAGATATTCGCCGATATTGGCGTTTGATGTCGACTCAAAGAAGAGCGGCTCTTCTATGCGACCATGGCGATGCCGAATTTACCTGTTATAGGTAAGGGGGATACCCCGTATGCGGGAGATGCAACATGGAGGATGCGACCCGAGGCATGCACTACACAGAGGGAACCTCTGGGGTTAGTGACCTCGGCGTTGGCTACCAGTGAGAGGCGTCCGTGTGTAGGCCACACTGGGATAAGAAAGGTGCCCTCGGGTAACCTCTCAGTGTGTGAACCTGCACATATGTAAGAATTCCTTGAGGATTAGAGCTCTATGAGATGGCACATAGTAAGATAGAAAGCCGAGGGCCCATAAGACGTACGAGTCTAAAAGGGTATAAGCGTTAGTAAGCTCCGATGTGGATTGCCGATCGTTAGGACACGTGCATACATGCATCATTTCTGCTTACTGAGCCACGGCGGCTCATTTCTTACATTACGTGTTGTAGTACCAGCGATCATGGTACGTGATCTGTTAGGATGCAAAGGCCTATCTTTTGGAGCTTCTGGCAGCTTTCGAGGTGAGAGTGCGTGCATGGATGACGACCTTTAAGGCCATGTGCATAGAGCACTTTTGCTATGCACGTACACATGTCTTGTGTGGATAGGATTTATGAACCCATGAGCACTATGTAATTCTTTTGACGTGTATATATGACTTCCATTAACTAAACGGAAAAATTTTATAGGTATTTTTGTACCTTCCAAATCAACGTACCGTTAGGCACTTAGGAATACAATAAAATACGTATCGGGGTTAGCGGGTCCTAACACCCTGACAACGGCAGGGTTATCATCGATCTTGCATGCATCACCAAGAACATTGTCTGCCTCGGCCACCAGCTCCATAGCCGCCGTGCCTGCCTCCACATCAACTTGCGAACATAATATAGAAAATTTGTTATGATCATTCTATTATGTTATGACATTGTGTGTAGGAAACTTTAATAGAACGTGAAGAAATGGTTAGTACAGTAAAATTACGGACCTAATTCATCACGTGATGCGCGTAGACTGAAATCTGCTTGACCTTCTCCTCAACCAACTGAATTCAGGCGTCACTAAGCTTGGAGCTTACCTCCATGATTGCTCCCATCAATTTTGCCGAGAACCGTTCCCACCCTCTAATTAGTTGCAAGTGATAGTTGCGAGTGGTACTGTATGATCTCTCTAATTTTCTGCAACTCGGCGAGGATGGTTAGCGATTGTGGATCCGTTGCATCGGAGGCATCTGCTGTAGTTAGCTTGCAAGGAACCTTTTCTATTTTCACTCCTCTCGAGGGCCTCGCAGAGGTTGCTGCTGGGTGATTCGCCTACTAAAATGGCGCAGTTGATGTTCTGTTGCATCGTTTAAATCCGACATGCTAGGTAATAAATTCGACATTCAGCGTTTTACATAATCGAAGGCTTACCTGACTGGTTTTATCTCCCCGAGTATCTTGCGGCAAATTCATATCACTCCATAGAGTGGACCGGTCCTCTGGAGCATCAACTTGGCGATGTTTTTTTGACATCTTCGTTTCAGTCATTGCCTGCAAAGATGATGATTTTTACCAGTTTTAGTATGCTCACTGTCATCCTCGTCTTCACGTGCCCGATTCGAACGTCTCGTAATTCTAACTTGTGCGGCAGACGCCATCGACAAATCTCTATGCTGATCAGGGACGTCCACGTGCAATGGTTCGCCGCCAACAATCTCTAAGTCAGACGATTGGATGTAGTGGAGGGAGATTTGCCCTTGCGGTTAGGTTTCTCGTCACATATAGGAGACGCTAGTTTCGGTGTGTCCGTAAAAAAACCCTTCGATGGAGCTGATTTTTTCTCTGGTTTATCATGATGGGAAGAATCTGCGGTACCTGACTCGTCACTAACTTCAGCCGTAGGCTGTTCACGCACTTTGACGTTCTCAGACGCAAATCACGTTACTGTAACTCCACTCAATAGAAGCGAGGTTATGTCTTGGAGGAGCTCATTGTCATTAGTAGACGAGAACTGACTGTGGTCAAGAAAGAAGGACGCCCATTCTTCATCCGTGGGCTGTAACAGGCTCCTTCCGACGCCTGATGAAGAAGCTGCTCTCACAATTTCACCCATCGACGGAGATCCCCTTGTCTTCCAATCATTTGTGTACCAGTAACACATGAGGGGTTTTGGAATGCCCTTCAGCTGCTGCCGTTTCGCAAAGTTCTTTGCAATACCAGGTATACACACGTACGCAACTACCTGAGGAACGGCAGATGATAATACCGTTTGAAATGATTTGAATCACAATAAAACAATAAATAACATTACATTAATTTTTGAAGAACAAATGATTACCTGCAGTGGGTGTACAAACCCACCAAGTCCAATACCACGATAATGTTTCTTCTGTCCAATTCTTGCTGAGCCTTCCAAATAACTGAGGTCCCTTTTAAAAGCAACCAGAACTTCATCAAATGCAAGAGAACCCCGCGGAAATTTGTTGAATTCATCGAAGTCCTCAACTAAGTAGACAGAGCAGTGTCGACCATAGCATTCCGATAGCTTCTTCTTTGCAGCTCTCCAACTACGAACATCAAGCTACCAATCTTCAGTTTCTCAACATTGACATGGGTTGATGATTTGGCAGGCATTTTGGATAATGCTTCGGTCAGGTTATTTCCAACGTGCCTCTTAATAAAGGCTTCATTCGACTGAAAGGAAAGATCTTCACCAAACTTCAGACCAGTCAACAAACAATATTCTACAACTGAGATTCGCAATAGTTTTCCCTCTATCACCATCCATAGCTCTTCAGAATTGTCGTATGCTACTTGAGATTGAAGGATCTGAATTGATAGTTGGTACTGTGATGCACACTGAATGAGTTTTTCGAATGGACTTCTTTTAACCATAGCCTCTACTTCTTTCGCATTTAGCATTCCTAAAATCTGCTCACTAATCTTCTTGTATTCACCAATTACTGTTGGCTTACATGGAACAATTTCCTCAAGCTGAAGTTGAGGTTGAAGAACTACCTGTTTCTACAAAAGGAATATATCATTACTTTCTGGCAATTTAACATTAGTAATGTATTTTAAACTAATCCCTGTAGTACAAACCAGTGAGAGAGTACGTTTGCAGAACATCCATGCAAAAAAATCGAAAATTTTAGACAGGAACATACTAATTACAAATCGGGACTCATTTTTAAGTTAGACGATAAGAAACACAACTCCAGACCTGAGAATGTTTAGCTGCCATGGTCCCGAGTATCCCCTGCAAATGTGTCTAAGAGAACAACATATGGCTGACAGAGTGAGCAAGATGTTGATGGGGAGAAGTCGAAGAAATGAAATTGAAATCGGTAAAATTAGGTTTTCTCGCAACAGTAGAACTCGCACGGAGCACACAATGTTTAAAAAGAAAAGTACTGAATGGGCCTATCGCAGGGTACGATTTTTATTTTAGTAAAATAAGAAAGCTGGAATTTTCAGTATTAAATAAATTCGAACAGTATTATTTGAGACCGCTTTTGGCTTTTTAAATTTATATTAGGAGTGCGATATTTAATATATAAACAACTCATCATATAAAGCCACGTGGTATGATAGCATTCTTTTGCAGTTGCACTGTAATTTAAATAACGGAAAAACCAATGCTATAAAGGCCAATGATGTGCAGAAACCTTTATCAACCCACAATATAAACGATGCTATGAAATTAAATTAGGATTTACTTAATGCTTCAAATACCAAACACATATTCTAACGCATCAAGATTATCATATGTGGTCAATTTCAGGTCCAAGAATTACAGAATACTGACCCGGTAAGATATTGCCGTAATAGTTCGACCTGGTCGGCAACAAAATTGTACATCGAGTCATCTGCAAATGGTAGAGAAAGTGCAGCACGGAGCACATTCACGCCACGCTCACCACTGGTTGAAAACGTCAATACAAACATGAGAATAACGTTGTAGAAATATTCTTTGAGAACTATGGTACTTATTATATGCATTACCCCACATTTTGTCACGGAAAGTTGGGTCTCGATATATATTAAATCTTATTTTTGAGTCTGTCATTCCAAGATCACGAAGCAAATAGGGTATTGCAAACCGAGTTTTTCTAAATGCTAGATCGAAGAATCTCATGTCGACATCGACGGAAGGGTCAGAGTCGAGGACAATGATTAACTGTTTCCTGAAATCAACCACACACAAAACCCAGTGACACTTATTTATATTTATCGGCACAGCAATGATATCAGATTGTTGCCATGGAATTTATGGCCATCTATCATCGGTGCCTTCTGCGTAGGGCCACGGTAACGTCTGTACCTCCCTCATCTGTGCACTCCATTACAACCACCTGATTGAACATGACGCTCATGAACGAAACTCACAAGCCACCAACATGAGAAGTCCTCTGCCTCTCAATGAAACCTCGGAGACACTCATCAATATGCTGATAAGCAGAAACTATATTAGACAGTTAAAAGTGTGAGTACATAACAAATTGTGTGGTCTGAATACCTCGTCGTGCAGCCAGGTTGTCTTTGTCATAAGTGTTCTAAAGTAATGAACATCACGGCAGCCCCTAGTAGAGTCTTTATGCAAACATCATCTCCCATTGTTTGTATAGTTGCGGATATATGCGTGAACATCCTCAACAACCTCTTAATATGACTATCAAGCACGGTATTATCAGAGAATTTTCCTGACTCATGTGAAGTCCGTCGATACTTGCGCTTCAACAAACGGGATGTTTCGGCATTTCTCTTCTTCCTCCGGTTTTCCTTCTGCCAATCACTCTGTGCGACAGAGTTATAGCAGTATCGTTTAGCCCTTGATTTTGAATGTTCGCAGAGCTGTTCGGGCCTTTTCCGAAATACATACAATATAAAACAAAGCCAAAAGAGTACTAATGCAAAGTGCTTAGACAAAGATAAACTACATACAAAGTTTTTCCTCAATCGCAGAAAGCCTCTCATGAATTTCAATGTATTGGCCCTCAACCTTCATGCCTAAACGATCTATAGCAGCCACTTGTGTGTCGTACCTAGACTGCAATTCATTGAATTTCCTGAGAGCACACTTGTAGAAATCATCTAACTTATGCTCGATATGCGCAATAAAACGACTGAAGTATGAAATTCAGCAAGAGTTTGTGGGATGATTGATCGCATGTCATTCATTGTTTTATGTACGAACCACTAAATTATCCAGAAATGAACAATAAGGAAGCTGCGAAAATTTTATTTAAAACATGAAATGGAATCACAAATTAGATTTCTATTTACAGTTACAGTTATAGGAAGACAAAGAGACACAATAGTTATCACGAAGAGGCATGTAATTTGGACGGGACTTTTGCAATGCACTCGTGAATGCGCATAGAAATACGTAATGGCGATGGGACTTCTCGAATGCACTCCTTAGTGTGAATCGGCGCATAGAGACATAATTGTTGTGTTTATTTTTCGAGTTACTTTTGTGTGGCCAGGTTCAATGTATTAGACCGTTGAGCTGCTATGCGATGCTGAAATGTTTAATTGCTATGCTGTCGTTGAATTTACTTCCTTTTTCGAACAGAACGGTGGCCCAACAGTCGCCAGTATTGCGTAGCATTCAATGATGTTTTAGTATGTTTTGTTCAGGGTATTCCAAGGATTGCTCGATGCGACCCTTAAATTTAGCGATTTCGTATGCCGTTCAGTATATCTACCCAATATTGAATGTATCAATTTATAAGAAACGGTTGCCCTCTGCATTTATTGCCAAAGCTGACGTGCCATATTGTTGGAGCATAACAGTTGCGCTGTGGCGACCCTGACTTTCTAATCATATTTAGTGGCGGATTTTCGCAACGTAAGTCGCGGGAGACCCGTCCAACAAAAACTTTTCCTAAAATATGATATGTTACTACAAAACATAGCCTGTATTGTCTTAATTATACAAAGGCCGAAGCCCCAAAATATATTCCTATTAAAACATATCCTAACATCGCTCCACAGATCGTCATCCATGTACAGCCTTGCCCTCAAAAGACTCTGGAGTACCGCCGTCAGCCCGCCTTAGTCGTGACGTTTCTCAACATCCGACTCCACGTACCTACAACACATAAAACGTGGAATAAGCTTATAAAGCTTAGTAAGTGGAAACCATGCATGCAATGCACGTGTCCTAAAACGCAAAGGCATCCGCGCCAATGCTTCCTAATCGTATCATGTAATTAGTGTCTTAAAATTCATGTCTTGTATTCAAATCATGAATTTCGTGTCTTGTCTTATCTTGTAGTTCGTGTCTTGTCTTGTCTTGTAGTTCGTGTCTTGTCTTATAGTTCGTGTCTTGTCTTGTAGTTCGTGTCTTGTCTTATAGGGCCCATGGCTTATCTTGCTATGCACCATCATGGAGCTCAAACCCACTAGGGGTAAATATATATGTAAGTGGCATACCCACTCATGGGAGGCTAACCCTAGGGCGCCTTTTCTGTCCCAAGGTGGTTTCATACGCCACGCGGATACTTCCACTGAGAGGCTAACCCTAAGGCGCCTTTTCAATCTCAATGTAGTTTATCGATCCCACGGATGGTCACAATGGTAGACTCACTCTGAGGTTGCTGACTCCAATTATACCCTTGGTGCCGTTTGTTTCCTCAGGGTGCATCTTCTAGGTCGCAACTTTCCGCCACATGCATGCCCTTGCCTTGAGACATGTCATGTCATGAAATCGGTGACGTAAAATCACCATGGTAGCATAGAAGAGCCATTAAATGCAAACTTTTATCGTATTTAAGCAATCATAATTGACTTATGCGCGTGTCTTGTAACTTCGTGTATGCACGTGATAATGCGAACGTGAATAATGCCGAAGTGCTTGTCATGCCATTTCATGTAATAATTAATTCATGTAAATAGATAAATCACATGAGAAATCACGTAAAGCCATAGAAGCATATAATCATTTTCATTCAAACACGTAACCATGTAATTCATACACATATAAATTTATGTGTTGTAGTTGGGATCTCCACTTACCTGGTATCCTTAGCTATATCGTACGGTAAATCGCTAATCTTCAAACCCTGAGTGTGGAAACATATAAAATTAGGATTTGTTAGTCTACTTATAGTTTCATAAAATGGCTTAATTTAGAAAACCCTAATTTTAACTTATATAAATTTCGAAACCCTAAAATTTATAACTTTAACTTAAACTGAGAAATAACATTTCAAAGATAGATCTCGAGCTAGGTTTAAATGGTATATAATATTTTCAAAGTTAATCTCGGGGTGTATATCAGAATTATAGGCAAGATGTCGAGCTTTAATAATACACAATTTAAACAAGGATCTCGGCATAGTTAATAAAATTGAAGTTGAAATAGATCTCGATATATGATACCAGATAAATCTCGACATTAATCTCGAGATATTATACAATTTCGAAGTTCACATCAATATTTCGTTACCAACATGAGTCTCGACATACATTTCAAATAAATGTCGAGCTAGTGCCGAGATCCAACATCAATTTCGAGGCTTAATACTACACAAATTCGACCTGATTTAAATCCCGAGATTCTATACAACGATATGACTTCAAAATTAAATCCTAAAATTTCGAAAGTGGCTCATAATAAACTCTCGATATAATCTCGAGCTCGCTTCCACAGAATTAAATAAGGTTTTGAAATCTTTTAAACTGGAGATCATACTATCCAAAAACATCTTTTTTTGGTATGATATCGTCTAGACTTTCGATCATACTCTACTTTTCATGAACAGTATAAATATTATATGAACTGGTAAATATGCGACTTTGATAACACCTATTAACAAAATTATTCCTACTAACTGGGTTCTTTAAAACGCGACATAAACACTTAATGTTCTTAAACATTTTAACTATATAAGTTAGGGTAGAAATTTCATACCACTCCTAGCTTAAAGTAATCGGCTCCTCGTTTCTTCTCATGCTTTGAGTTCTCGAGGGTTTTATGTTAATGAAATGAAATTTCATTCATTCATTTTCTTTTATCCCTGAGTTAACGTGTATAGGTGAACAAATATCATTGACAACTAGTAAATTCCTTCTTAGCTAAGTAAGCAATACTTATCTCCTTGTTCGACATCTTTTAGTATTTATTGCTCTCGAGTTTTCAACAAGGATGTCGAGTTTTAATATCTCGACATTCATGCTTAAGAATTCAACGTAATATATTAATATTATACTTAAGATGTCGAGGTATCATACACAGAGATTTAAATCAATCTATGGTTTCGACCTGTGTTTCGACCTTTTAAATATTTCGACATTCTTAAACTCTCAAATCTCGACATCATCCCTATACAACAATTATGGCTTCGAGATTTATCAAGATGGGAATCTTATTACCTGATGTCTAGACCTTTAGATCTCAAACTCTATCTTTCTCATAATAGTCTAAGTATCATACGAACCTCAATTATTCTTAGCCCTAAGATTCGTATAACACTAGCATATAATGGTTTTGTACTTTCCAATCCTTAGATTACGATATTATCTAAATAAATCGTAACAGCATAACAAGAGCTTCATTAAAGCTTCATAAATGTGATTATTAGATTCCAATATCCTCAACTCAACATTCTTTAACTTTAATATCTTCATTTTCGAAAGTATACCTAGAAAACCCTAATATTTCACGAACTCTCCTTATCTAGTTATTTGTTAAATTATAACATAAGAATATAACTACAGAATTTACGTAATATGCAGTCATAAAATCATATAGTATGTATGCAAATTTATTGGTGAAAGTTTGATTTCACATAGCTTAACTGAATTTAACTATGGTACCCGAAATAGAGAACAATTTATGTATTGATTTTCTTGTAGTCCTAACCTCTTTATTTAATTTGCCTGGAAAAGCCACAAATTAGGACGCCAAGCCATTAATTATATTATGAATCCCGTAATTAGATTTTACGGGTATTACATCCCCCCCTTAAAAAGAATTTCGCCCCCGAAATTCCATCAGTTGGAATAATTTAGTGTAACGATTGGGGGGAAATTTGAAATAATCTTCGAAGACAGTAGAAAATGGGACGAAGAATTCTGAACCAAACGTGAAAATTTGGGATCAAGAGTCTTGCAAAACTTGTTCGGATATGATAAATCTTATATATTATTCCGAAACAAGTAAGATCCTTGTATTGATCTTTTCTTGTCTATGAACTTATCGTAGAAAAATAATTATAATTCTTGATTTCGTATTACTTGCATTCAAAAATTTCGATTGTCCTAGAATCACAATCGAATAACAAGTACGGAAGGTCATAAACAACAAGATTATCATAAATCAAGGAATTCAGCGGAACGGTATTCCCTGTCTTGAGATCTTACCCTTGTCGTTTTTCCATTATGCAAGGTTTCATCGAAGATTTCTATAACTTTCTAATGTCTTTATCGTAGGATACACCCTTGTCCTGAATCTTAACAGCACATGGAAGGAAATTCAACAATTAATTCATAATCTATTCTTCCTCTTTTAAAAAGATCTGCTACAATTTTGCTACTCCTTATTTTTGGAAGTTTGGAAATAAATGTTTCATGTGGTGACGGGAGTTCAAGAAAGAAAAACATTCCATTGAAGTAAACTGAAGGGAAGCAGAAACAAAAAAGTTAATATAAGGTCTCTCTTGTCGTCTTGGATGTTGACAACTAATTCCTAACAGAATGTGTATGATGCTCATCTAAGTTGGTCGGACCTATATCGCCTTAAGGTGGAGCTAACGAGAACGGTTATAATTCTGATTCAGACCAGAATTTAGAAATCATGAGCATCCACCACGCTTCCGCTGCGCCACTCTGATATGGAGCATGTATAATTTGCAGAAGGGGTTGAAAAAAAATTGGGAGATCATGTATATTCTGGTATAATAGGATTTAGGCTTATTGGGCTGAAAGAAATGAAATGTAGTATCACTATCGTATTCCATGAGGAAGAATATTCAAAGAAAAGAAATACAACCTTGATCATGAATCGATCAGAAAATATTGATCAGAAAATATTTTCGAAATATTATCGAAACATACATTGGCGTCTTTGGGAGCTATTGGCATTATTTCAGCTAAGACTAAGGAAATTTCTCTGCTTAACCATTTATGCGAAAAGATTCGCAACTTGTCCTAAGCAGGTACTGAGGTTTTTACTTAGATGTTTAGAGATTCTATTTTAGCTGATCTTGCCCGCAAGACGGGTATTTCTCTTCTCAGGAAATTGAAGCTTACGATCTTTCCTAGAGAAATCAGAAACGGCTTCATATCTTGAAATCCTATCTGTCAAGATCACAGTTTTCATCGATACCCAAGCTGCCATTATATGGAAATAATGGAGTATCTTTCTAACACTTAACTATTTCGTGGTGGACCTCCATGTGACAGGTTAGTCCATCATATTTGAATGGTCAGAAGGTATTTCCACCTTCGGTACGCGATATTGGCGACACATTTAAATGTGTGGCTCAGTTTCCTAAAATTAACCATCGGAGCATAGGTACATTATAAACTATTAACGTACCCGTTATTTCCATAGGAGGAATTTCTGTTTCCTCTAGGTTAAGGTTGAACATCCGTTGAGGAACTGGCGAGGGCTGCGTCAAGGTTTGATCTGGTTCTACTGATATGTGTATTTGACATATTTTAGCAAAATGTCCTTGCCTCCCACATTTAAAACAATTGGCATTCTGCGAAAAACAAATACCTCTTTTCTTTCATCCACACTGTTGACATCGAGGTATAGGGTTCGAAACATGAGTATGAAAAGGAACATCCATCGGGTTTGGCCTTGATTGGCAAAGTTAGGACCCTTGATGAGTTATCTGGACATTGTGGGGATTCTTAAAATATAAGGGCTTTAGTAGTTTTCGGTTCTGGCCTATTCTCCATCTTTTGCTTTCCTTTCTGGTTTTGGAAAATCCGGGTTTCTTCCCTAATAGGGTTAGCAATATTTACAGGTAAGAATCTACGGGGTTCGGATGGTCTATGTTCATTGATAAGCTTAGAGACCAAGTCCTTGAGTTCACCAACTTGATCTTTAAGTTCACTGATCTGACCCGATTGGCATTGGATCAGTTCAGTAAGATGTGAGAAGGTTGAGTCTCGTTCGTTCATAGGGGAGTTAGGTGTAACCCCACGACTTGACTCACCAGTAAATTCTTTATATCCGCTAGTCATTCTACAAATAGTCAAACAAATAGGCATGTCATCGTAAGCACATAATCATATCAAACATATAACTTACAGGCATGGCTGATCCTCCAGACTCTTGAACGGCCGTACATGGACAGTCTACAGAACCTATAACCTATGCTCTGATACCACCTGTGGCGACCCTGACTTTCTAATCATATTTAGTGGCGGATTTTCGCAACGTAAGTCGCGGGAGACCCGTCCCACAAAAACTTTTCCTAAAATATGATATGTTACTACAAAACATAGCCTGCATTGTCTTAATTATACAAAGGCCGAAGCCCCAAAATATATTCCTATTAAAACATATCCTAACATCGCTCCACAGGTCGTCATCCATGTACAGCCTTGCGCTCAAAAGACTCTGAAGTACCGCCGTCAGCCCGCCTTAGTCGTGACGTTTCTCAACGTCCGACTCTATCGTACCTACAACACATAAAACGTGGAATGAGCTTATAAAGCTCAGTAAGTGGAAACCATGCATGCAATGCACGTGTCCTAAAATGCAAAGGCATCCGCGCCAATGCTTCCTAATCGTATCATGTAATTAGTGTCTTAAAATTCATGTCTTGTATTCATATCATGAATTTCGTGTCTTGTCTTATCTTGTAGTTCGTGTCTTGTCTTGTCTTGTAGTTCGTGTCTTGTCTTATAGTTCGTGTCTTGTCTTGTAGTTCGTGTTTTGTCTTATAGGGCCCATGGCTTATCTTGCTATACACCATCATGGAGCTCAAACCCACTAGGGGTAAATAAATATGTAAGTGGCAATACCCACTCATGGGAGGCTAACCCTAGGCGCCTTTTCTGTTCCAAGGTGGTTTCATACGCCACGCGGATGATACTTCCACTAAGAGGCTAACCCTAAGGCACCTTTTCAATCCCAATGTAGTTAATCGATCCCACGGATGGTCACAATGGTAGACTCACTCTGAGGTTGCTGACACCAATTATACCCTTGGTGCCGTTTGTTTCCTCAAGGTGCATCTTCCAGGTCGCAACTTTCCGCCACATGCATGCCCTTGCCTTGAGACATGTCATGTCATGAAATCGGTGACATAAAATCACCATGGTAGCATAGAAGAGCCATTAAATGCAAACTTTTATCGTATTTAAGCAATCATAATTGACTTATGCGCGTGTCTTGTAACTTCGTGTATGCACGTGATAATGCAAACGTGAATAATGCCGAAGTGCTTGTCATGCCATTTCATGTAATAATTAATTCATGTAAATGGTATAAAATATTTTCAAAGCTAATCTCGGGGTGTATATCAGAATTATAGGCAAGATGTCGAGCTTTAATAATACACAATTTAAACAAGGATCTCGGCATAGTTAATAAAATTGAAGTTGAAATAGATCTCGATATATGATACCAGATAAATCTCGACATTAATCTCGAGATATTATACAATTACGAAGTTCACATCAATATTTCGTTACCAACATGAGTCTCGACATACATTTCAAATAAATGTCGAGCTAGTGCCGAGATCCAACATCAATTTCGAGGCTTAATACTACACAAATTCGACCTGATTTAAATCCTGAGATTCTATACAACGATATGACTTCAAAATTAAATCCTAAAATTTCGAAAGTGGCTCATAATGAACTCTCGATATAATCTCGAGCTTGCTTCCACAGAATTAAATAAGGTTTTGAAATCTTTTAAACTGGAGATCATACTATCCAAAAACATCTTTTTTTGGTATGATATCGTCTAGACTTTCGATCATACTCTACTTTTCATGAACAGTATAAATATTATATGAACTGCTAAATATGCGACTTTGATAACACCTATTAACAAAATTATTCCTACTAACTGGGTTCTTTAAAATGCGATATAAACACTTAATGTTCTTAAACATGAATTTAACTATATAAGTTAGGGTAGAAATTTCATACCACTCCTAGCTTAAAGTAATCAGCTCCTCGTTTCTTCTCATGCTTTGAGTTCTCGAGGGTTTTATGTTAATGAAATGAAATTTCATTCATTCATTTTCTTTTATCCCTAAGTTAACGGGTATAGGTGAACAAATATCATTGACAACTAGTAAATTCCTTCTTAGCTAAGTAAGCAATACTTATCTCTTGTTCGACATCTTTTAGTATTTATTGCTCTCGAGTTTTCAACAAGGATGTCGAGTTTTAATATCTCGACATTCATGCTTAAGAATTAACGTAATATATTAATATTATACTTAAGATGTCGAGGTATCATACACAGAGATTTAAATCAATCTGTGGTTTCGACATGTGTTTCGACCTTTTAAATATTTCGACATTCTTAAACTCTCAAATCTCGACATCATCCCTATACAACAATTATGGCTTCGAGATTTCTCATGATGGGAATCTTATTACCTGATATATAGACCTCTCGATCTCAAACTCTATCTTGCTCATAATAGTCTAAGTATCATACGAACCTCAGTTATTCTTAGCCCTAAGATTCGTATAACACTAGCATATAATGGTTTTGTACTTTCCAATCCTTAGATTATGATATTATCTAAATAAATCGTAACAGCTTAACAAGAGCTTCATTAAAGCTTCATAAATGTGATTATTAGATTCCACTATCCTCAACTCAACATTCTTTAACTTTGATATCTTCATTTTCGAAAGTATACCTAGAAAACCCTAATATTTCACGAACTCTCCTTATCTTGTTATTTGTTAAATTATAACATAAGAATATAACTACAGAATTTACGTAATATGCAGTCATAAAATCATATAGTATGTATGCAAATTTATTGGTGAAAGTTTGATTTCACATAGCTTAACTGAATTTAACTATGGTACCCGAAATAGAGAACAATTTATGTATTGATTTTCTTGTAGTCCTAACCTCTTTATTTAATTTGCCTGGAAAAGCCACAAATCAGGACGCCAAGCCATTAATTATATTATGAATCCCGTAATTAGATTTTACGGGTATTACATGCGCATGCTTAACATTCATTGTTCTTTTAAGTATATTTTTGTTAAGGGTATTCCAAGAGACATTTGAATGCAATTTTGTAGTTCCCGTCTCACTTAATATTAATAGTGCGGTGGCACATATTGATGATTGCAACTTATATTTGCAAGTAAAATAAAAACTTCCAGCCGTTCTATTGAACAGAATTACATGGCATCACAGCCAAAATTACATGAACACATAAGAACGCGGACACACAAATACGCACTCATTACGAATAAAAAAACCATCAGCGTTACGCGTGTCACTGCCAAATATACCGGTATACAAAACCGCACTATAACAAAATAATAATGTTGCACACAACAATTATATTAACTGCCCATGGAATTTATATGGAACTAATACCGTTGCACATAATAATAATAACGTTGTGGGATAAATTGACGACTGCAACTTATATTGCACTAGAATAAAACCATAAATTCGTTCCATAGAACAAAATATAGGACATCAAAACCAGAATTACATTAAGACATAAAAACGCAGGCACACAATAACGTGACACTGATCGCTGACTCACTACTGTTTGAGAAGGTGGCACCCAATCTTGTAAGAAACAAAAGCGTCGATGCAAGCATACTCGATCTGAGCGAGGCTAAGAACTCTATTCTCCCAATTGCTCATTGTCACTCGCTTCGGCTTGCTCATCACCATACCAAAAAGCACTGAGCAAGTTCCTTCAATCCTTGTCCTCGGAAATGCCTCGGTGGCCAACTTGTTTTTGCGACAGATGCCACATCTACGAAATTCCCAAAATTATACAATGCATAGTCACGGATTAGCTTGGCCATGTCTTCACCAACTGCAACTCCAACGAAGGTGATGTTAGGGTTCAACACGAGATCTTTGAGTGTTCTACTGATTTCGTCTAGATGAGCAAGCTGAATAATTATGCATTTACAGTCGATGGACAATTGCAGAGTGGCTTCTATGTCCACGACAATGCGCTCAGGTGGCTGACGAATTCCTTTACGCCGTCGCCTATTCCGTCCCGACCAAAGGTGGTATACCAGGGAGGCAATGGCATGGTGGGGCCCCATCCACTCTAAGTGTTTGCCACGCCATTTACGGGCCGCCCATCGTATTCCATTCGACCAGTCCCTATACGGTCATCGAAACTGCAATTTAGTACGTAATGATCGTAAGCACTGCTGAGAAAAAGGTCACTCAAAAAATAAATGATGTGTCGTTTGCATAGTGCCAATGTCACATAAAAGACACGTAGTTGTTCCCGCAGCAGTGGCCACCATGGTTATCCCTTGTCGCCATCTTCTCTATCGCCAGCCAGAGGATGAATTCATGCCGCGGGATGGAGATTGGGCCGCCAAACAGTGTACACCAAGGAACGTGTGGCCTACCTTAGATTCTCCCTAGCCGAATGTGTCGTAAAGCGGCCATCCCAGAAGTGGTCCATATAATCCGGTCTTCCTCTTGTGGCCTGACAGCGGGTAGTTGTGGCTCTATCTCCAAGAATTATGTCGTGGTCCGAGCAGGCCAGTTCCAACCATCAGCAGTGATTACGGCACTCAATCTCGAGTCAATAGGGAGGCCCATAACCATAGGCCCACGCGGGAAGCGTTCCCCCATAGGGT
The DNA here is from genome assembly GCA_027422505.1 of Craterostigma plantagineum. Classification (NCBI taxonomy): domain Eukaryota; kingdom Viridiplantae; phylum Streptophyta; class Magnoliopsida; order Lamiales; family Linderniaceae; genus Craterostigma; species Craterostigma plantagineum. Next base: position 165,104 of record JAPQWV010000234.1, read on the forward strand.
ACTCGAACAGCCATGGGTCAGTCCAAAGACGAATACTAGCCCAATTCCCAATACGGAACTGAATAAGAGGTCGGAGGAGACGGCGGAGTTTCATGGGCTTCTTCAAACTCCACGACGTCCTAGGTATGGGCCGGATTGACCATAAGGATGTATTGAGTAGACGGGTTTGTCGATTTGCCATCGTTTCTTAGAAAAAAAGTCTCACTGGACATCATTCTGATGGAGTACACATCCACAACCATAATGATAGGGAATACATTCGGCTGATCAGAACCACCAATTTGAGGTAGATATTTGGTCATTGGATCCACGACTTTGAAGACAACGAGCAGCTAAACAAGCGAGGAGCAAACAGACGTGATGTTAATCAAGTGAGCTGTGATAGTGTATTGTACCTTTTTTGATTGAGTATGAACTTGTTGCAATGACAGTGAGGGAGACGAAGATCCATATGACCACAGACGTAAACGAGAGGATGATTTCGCTCATACCCCCCCCCCCCCCCGGCGTTCTCTCGTGCTCTCCTCCTCTAGCCATAAAATAAGCTCAGCTCCATAACCTCTCTTCCGCTCTCGGAAGACGCCGTCCGTCGCCGGCGTGGCAGTATCTATTCACAAAGCAATTCTGTTAGGGACTGATTTATAAGTTAAACATTGGACTAGGTACTTTTCTCCAAAATCCCCTATAATCAATATATGAAAAAAAATCGTTTTCTTTTAAATTATCCTAGAGACTGAATTCGTTTATTGATTATGTTGCTTTTCAATGTTATTTTATTTTTCCAATCTAATTCTTGTTAACATTTTCACCTGCCCTTGCTTTCGAAGCTTTGTAAAGTCTCTTCGAGTTTTCTCATACTCTTCTTTTGATCTATAACTTGGCCATGCTAGAAGTATTTTCATCTTTTAGAAGCTCGCTATTATTCATTCTGGCATGACCCAACTCAACTCTTCGAATTCAGAAGTTGCATAGAGTTTAACTCGGGTACTGACATAGCGACTAATTTGCACAAACATGAGAGCATTCAAGAGTTGCCACCTGTAAAATATGCAAATTATCACTTTTACTGCATCCGGTTAATCAACTTCTCAAAACAATTAGAAACTGTTGGAAGTTGTGAAACAACCCTAAAAGAAAAACATTTGATTTTTTACTTAACGAACCTTGGAGCGGGTGAGTTAGCTTTGACTTCTGCAGTTCAAACAATCTAAGCAGAAAAGACTCAGCCTTTAAAACATGACTGTGAAAAAATGAAATGTTGTTGCTTTTGCTTGCTTGCTAAAGCAGAGATCACGCCTCCAAGAGCCGAAAACACCTTGTGACAATTTGGGGGTAAAAGAGATCAAGAGTTTATATCAGTCTAATTCTGTCAAATGGGCCGGGGAGGCCTGCCCGCCACTCAGGCGGGTCGCGGGCTTACCTCGCCAGATATAAAACAATAGAGACAAAATATTAAAAAGAAGGAAAAAAGTAGAAGAAAAGAGTTTTAGTTCGAAACTATCACTAATTTAATCCTAACTCTTTAGCTATTATTGTATTAACTTTAATGTGACTTAAATTGTACAATACAAATATAAAAAACCTATAAAATTTATTTATACTTCTAGATTTAATCTAAATTTTATTATGCTAAAAAACAGCGGGCCTCCCGCGGCATTCCAGGCCCGTCCCGTCAAAGCCCACGGCCTGTTGCCCGCCTCCAGGCGGGCCTAAAAATTCATAATCTGCCCCACCACTTTGGCGAGCGGGTGGGCCAGTCCGCGAGCCGCAGCCCTTTCTGATAGGTCTAATTCAAACCTTTATGTAGGTAAGAAACTCTTGAAAATATGAAAAGAATATTTAGCTATTTGCTTTCTTAAAATATTATTTGTATTGTGATTAAAAAAATCAATATTATTTTAAACATTATGTAAACATTATAATATAAAAAGAGTAATTAAGTGAATTAAAATATCTCCCTCTACGACAGTGATTAATATTGATAAATAATAATCTTTATATTTTTTAAGTTAATACGAAAGTAGAACGATTAATATAAGGAGCAATACAATGAAAAATATCAACATTGCAAATCTTTAATAATATAAATCATATCTTAAAATAAAAATATATGAGGAGAAGAAATATGATTAGCAACCTGATATAGTTGAGATATAATAATAATGAAGTTAAATGCTTCACTATCTTAAAAATTGTTTTATAAGATTCCTTTATTTTTAATTTTTAACGTACACGATGGAAGATTTATATGTGACAGATTTTTAATGATATAGAACATAACACTGATGTGTTGTGATACTTAAGTCATATGATAGAGCGTGTCCAGTGGTTTCCATTTCAAAGCGCCTATCAGCAATTTCCCAGTGAATACCGATGGAAGATATTCGATTTGGTAGGGGTTTTGTGGGCATTCCTAGATCCAATCCAATGTGTATCTAAAAGATATACAATAATCAATGATACGACGTTCATAACCAGATAACTTTTTTTCTCTCCACTAAATCTACACAAACTAACTAATTCCTATCCACTTGAATAGGCATTTCCCCCATGGCATAACAAAACACCCGCAAATGTTAACAGTCGCACTCCAACCATAATAACATTGCCTCTATACCGTAAAAATGACCAAAAGAAAATGTATACGTGCTATAAGCTCATATCTCTCATGCTTGCACGCGTCCCCTACATTTGTGAGGGTTGGAGTTTCGTCCCTTTTTCCTCGCTGGTTTGAGCTAAGTCTTGTCTCAACAGCAATAAACCATGTCATAACACCAATGTGCTCATGTGCAGCCTGAATCAGAGATCGAGCAGGTCATTAACATCCAAAAGGAGCGCCCAAGGGCGCTATCCAACGAAACACACAAATATCATTAATCGTACAGTTCAGGGGGCATATGACGAAAACAAACAATATTTACGTGGAAAATATGTGAATGCTTATTAATTGTTAAGAAAAGATGAGTGATGATAGTTACTTGAGGAACAACGATGTATGTCAAGTACTGGAACATAATAGACTTTTCTGACCGTGAATAGTACGGTAATGGGCGGCTGAAAGACATGGTCATGTTCGAGTATGGAAGTCGACAGATCTCGAGGACAAAGCTCACTATTGAGGATGTGATATTTAACCTTTGGTGAGAGAGAGAGAGAGAGAGAGAGAGAGGGAGAGAGAGAGAGAGAGAGAGAGAGAGAGAGAGAGAGAGAGAGAGAGGGAGAGAGAGAGAGAGACACTCCAGTTTGGAAACAGGCTGAGTCAAGACTCCAATTATTAATTTATGGTTCTTTCCCCAGCAGTGGCCCCTGTGTTTTAGAGAAGAACTATTATAAACATACATACCTCTTTCAGTTAGAAACGAATAATGAGTATGTATGCTGATACCTTCGGGTCACAAAGAGAGCGCGAAAGTTAGAAATGAACCCATCATACAATAGTTAAAAGAGCATTCTTTCAAATCTTCTCCGAACTTGGTTCCTTTCACGATTCCATCTTCAAGTGTATATGTTGTAGTTCTTCGCTAAAGTCGAACACTACATCAAAGTAACAGAGAGAGGGTCAGTCCTCAACTTAAATAGACAAACTGAAAAGTGAAGAAAGCGTAAACTTAAATTCTATGGGATATGATTGCGGATTTTATATGACTTGATAGAGAATTCATCTGGCGCGTCCTAACCTTTAGTTTAACATTAATACCCGTCACTAAACTTGAATGTAAATTGATCCACCACATCGTTAGAACCTCTAAAGCAAGACCAAAAGTTAAGCAATAAATTAAGTTCAGTTCAACATGAAGAACATCGTCAAAACTTAGAGGAACTATGAAGTTATGATGCAGCTTTCAATATAGATTATACAACTAACGTTTCTAACCTACTGCTGAAGCAAATGTCAAAACTATTCTTATAAAAAGAAGAAAAAAACACAGAATAAAGCGAAGCAGAATTTACTTGAGATCGTTATGGGATGAAGAAGCGTCAACCGCTGGATCATATGATGTATCTTTTGTATGAATCGATCATTGTGAATACTTATTCCTAAAACATCGGATTGGAACTTCTCCAACGGATAAGAAAGTCCAGTAAAAATTCCAGCCTTGAATAGGGGGCAACCAAACACTCCTTGTGTATCAATCTTGTCTGCAAATCTGAGCAACAAAGAAATAGCGTGTTTACAAACTTTGATGAAAATGTTTATCAATTGACATATGTACAGAACCAACACAAAGGATATATCTGCTCAGATAAATCGACCAAACAAAGTTTTCACCTTTCGATCCTAATTCAATCAACTTACGATAAATATCCGGCGGCAAAAGCTCTTCGCGGGCCACATAAAATATTGTTCGATGACACGAACTCGACACCCATCCTAAACAACCAATTGGTCATTGTAATAGCAGATTGTTTTATTTTCTTGTTGATCCAAATTTACAATCTTCATCAAACAACAACGATCAAAGAATTCTAAACCAAATGATTAGCATTGATTCTAAAAAGAAAAAAACAGAAAGTACTGATTTATGACAGATTGTTTTATTTTCTTGTTGATCCAAATTTACAATCTTCATCAAACAATATTCTAAACCAAATGATTAGCATTGATTCTAAAAAGAAAAAAACAGAAAGTACTGATTTACACCACCTTCGTAAAATCATATCTTTACTGTAACGAAAATTGTAAACCATTTTTTTCCTAAATCACGAAAAGGGTTTAACAACTTTAATAATAAATAATTAACACATTTTAAAATTTCATGATCAGAGTTGTGTAATGTATTTATATTTACTTAAAAATTATTAATAAAATAGAATCTCCTTAAAATCAAACAAAAATTAGGGTGGCAAAGACAGATTCTCACCTTTGGCCCGACCTGCTATGTGAAATGAATTTCAATGACTTTGAAATATTTTAAGGAGTCTAGTACCTGCAAATGAGAAGATCAATTGAACGTATTAACCTTATACATCTCTAACACTCTTCGATTTGGAATCGACAAAACCCCTTGTTATAATTAGTGCAATGCTCATTAGATCACATAAAATTCCCATTGAGAATTCCATAAAAGCCGCAAAAAAATATGCAAACAGATGCATAAATCCAACCTCCTTCGTCACATAAATTGAGCGAAAGCACGAACACAATTCATAAGCACAACACAACAGAACAATGGAAGTAAGCGTCGATTTACCCCTCTGAAACCGGTTGAAATTTGGGAATCAATTTATTATTTACTATCCAGTGTAATTAATTTCAACGTGAAAGGAAACTGTATGTTACAGTTACTGGTAGTTTTTTAGAACGTGGAATCTTGTCTTTTATATATAAAAAATTATTATCTTAACTAACAAGGACACGTGGCGCGCGCACAGTTCTCCTACATTTCCTTAGTATTGTAAGATTCCTTATAAGTACTTTTGAAGATTAAACTTCCTTTAAATACCTCGTAAACTATTTCTTCCTGATCAGTACTTTTCTGTGAGAAGTTTCCTGTTTAATACCCCAAACTCCTGAAATGACGACAATAACCCTTCTTCAATGATTTAAAAACTTCCAGATTATTATATCACATGTCGCAAAAATCGTACTACCACAAATTATACCAAATATGAAAGATATAATTCTACCAATAAAACCAGAGATTATACTAACTGTCTTAGTTATTCTTCTCGAAGAACACTATACCACGAAAGACAAAAAGTAAACCAACAGAGGGAAATATATACCAACAAAGTCATTTATTATGTTATTATTTTCTATCCAATTTCTAAATGTTATACCAATAAAGGCCGACATTGTACCAACAGTTTTAGTTATTTTACTCGAACTAGTATACCAAGAAAGACAAATAGTATACCAACAAAGGGAAATATTATACCAACAAAGTCATTTATTATATTATTATTTTCCATCCAATTCCTAACTACTATATTAATAAAGGCGACACTATACCAACAGTTTCAGTTATCTACCCGAACCATTATACCACGAAAGATAAATATTATACCAACAAAGGGAACTATTATACCAAGAAAGTCATTTATTATATTGTTATTTCCATCTATATTCTAATTGTTATACGAGTAAAGGTTGACATGATACCAACTATTTCAGTTATTCTACTCGAATTGCAATTCAATGATCATAGGCATGAATTCTAAGTAATTCGATGATAATGGTCGACATTGAAATTCGATCGAAAAACTCAAATGAAGAATAAGAGGGAGAATTCGAGTAGAGTGAGAAAGTTACTATTGTTTCCCTCTCTAGAAATTGAATTGCAAGCCTTTCGGATCAATTTCCAAAACTTTCTCTATTGATTGCGATTGTTTACAAAGTATTTATACCAAACAAACTTGGTATAAATATCAAACTAGTCCTAATCTAAGGACTACTATACAAAACGCCCCCAATTACAAGGACAACTAATGAAATCAGCACAATTAAAATTGATACTCTACAATCTCCCCCTTTGTGCTTGATTGCTTTTCCGCGCTGTTTGTCCTCGTCGGGCGTAGTACGACCTGCGCAAGCCCAGCGCATGCTCGAAGTTCCTGAGCGTTTCCCTCAGCTTGAGGCACTCCTCGATGTCGTCTAACAACTCCATCAGGAGCGGCTGTTCTCTCACGAACCTGTGGATCCTCAGGATTGTATCTCTATTGATTTCTTCCAACCTCTGCTCGATATTCCTCCTGATCACCTTGAGCATCCCCATCGCAAAACTTATGAATCTCAGTCTTCAGCATCATCCTAGTTTTCTTGGCAATTGTATTTGGGTAGGCCTAGGACTGAGCTGATATGCACATGATTGCTTGGAAGCCTTCGATCTCAGGTCCTTTGTTGAGCGGTTCGGCCATGTTGACCTTCTTCATGTTGCTCTCCGGAGCCATCTTAAGGTCATCACTGCAAAGTATTTGACTTGGCGCATCATGAACCGGTAGAGCCCTTCGAGGCCTTCTTTCTTGACGAAGCCTTGAGGATATTTGTACTCTCCACGTACAGCTGATAGAGATTGTATACCTCGTCAACAGGGAGATACGGAAGGTCGCTCTCTCTTAGTTCCTCTTGGGTTCTGTCCACTCACTCAGTTACGTATATTGGGATTGGAAGTCCTCCTTTGGCACAAAATTCTGAGAAGCTGGCAAATTGGGGGAGAGACTCTTATAGTTACTCTTGACTTGTCCTTTAGTCATCCCAGCCTTACGTCAGGTCCTAGTTGAGTAAGCCCAGAGGTAGATCATCATCTTCTGCTGATCTCAGTGAGAGATCCCTCTCAGCTCAAATTCGTTTGGCTTTTTGATTCTATCTGGTGACCTCTAAATATCCTCATGGACTTCTTCGAGGAAGGGTATCTCTATTCGGATTTTTCCCACGGCGTGTCGATCCGAACGGTTGGCATTTGTCTTGTGGGGGAAACCGTTCGTTGCGTGATCAGCTCTGAAAGCCCTATGGGATCTTGTTCATGGTCTACACCTTCCTGAAGTTCGTCGTCTTCTATCAGCAAGAGGTCCATCGAAGCTTGTTGCAAAATTTGTCGAACTTCCTTGAGCCGTTGTACTTGATGCTCCTCAGGCATATAATGGGTCGCCCACTGTTCTTCAAATATGAATTTGTCGAGATATTCATGTGGGTTGACGTCGTGTCCTGAAGGGCCCGGTTGTTCTGGAGCTGTTGAGGGAGTAGCTTGGGTTTGTGCCAGAGCTACGAGCATGGCCGCACTTGCTTCTTCTTCCGGAAGCAAGGGGCTTGTCAGAGTCGATGGTGTACGCGGAGGCGTCTGGAGGTGAAAGGTTGGTGGGTCGATATGGGTTAGAGTGGTGGTGCGGTGCGTGGTGTGGGTGGTTTGTGTTTGGGTTTGGGTTTCACCTGCTCCAGCACTTGTTTGCGTCGCGACCGAGCCTTGTCCTTGGCCACTCGTAGATGTCCGTGACCTCTTCTCCCCCTCATGATGGTCCTGATTGTCAGGATCGTCATGTCTGCGCCTTGGCGGGAGCTTTGTCCTCGGCAAGTTTCCGTCGGTGGCTCAGGATGATCCACCAATCGCCTATGAAGAGATTCTTCGTGAGGCGACCGAATGGAGAGGCCGATCAGGCGGGCGAGTAGGATGTCGTGGAGCCGGTTATGGGTATGGTGTATGGGTTGATGAGGATGGATGAAGTGGCTAAAGGGTCGGTGGGTGTGGGTTGTTGAGGTGTGAGGTTGGGCTGTGACGAGGTGCCTTCGGAGACAGGTGCTTTCCCGGTGTCTCTGCGAGATGTCTCTATGGGCGTGAGAACTCTCTCCATTATTGTCTTCAAGGATTGAACAGGAGCGGAGAGAGCGGCTTGGAATTGCTCGTTCGTCACAAACGGTGCGGACGCCTCCTTGGATGTACCAGGACGACTGATGTCGCCTCAAGAGTATTATGATTCAGATTACCTTTATCACGGCGAAGATGCTTCATGGCATGCTTAATCCGCTTTAGCCTCTGTACCGCGGAATACATAGGGTAACCAGCCACTCGACGTTGCCATGATTCCTCCACCAGCGGAGTGAAGCACGGGTCGTTGACTAAAAAATTATCAAATCTGAAAGTAGGGCCCTTTGCACGCATAGGGGTATTAGCCTCCAGATCAGCGGGGAGTGGTCAGAGGTCGAAGGGAGGGCACATCGATAAGTCAAGTCGCCAAATCGTGTGAACCAAGTCTGGTTGCCCACCATTCTATCAAGCCGTCTCCAGACACCCGCGGGGCGAGATTGTTGGTTATACCAAGTGAAGAAAGGTCCCACCCTAGGAAGGCCAATGAGGTCGGCCGAAGTAAGGCAAGCAGCCAAGTCGGGGCAGCCACCGCCGGGGGAGCCACCACGAGCGTTCGTGTTATCCAGGATAGCATTAAAATCACCCGTCACCACCCAAGGGAGGTTTGCACATGCCCGAGAGGTGTTGATGATGTTGGCCCAAAGTTCCCGTCGATCTAAGCGAAGGTTCAGCCCATATAGAAAGGTAACGTAGAATACCAGCCGTTCTTCCAATGCAAGTACTTTGCAATGAACCGCTTGATTGGTGTGTGCTTCAACTGTAACAGTTACAAAATGAGGGTCCCATCCAACCCAGATCCGAGAAGTCGGCCCATCGCCATACTCATAAAACTAGTTCCAAGCCCTGATTGATTGGGAGACATCAGAGGCATTTTGTTCCGAGACTCTTGTTTCCATAAGTACAATAATTCTAAGATCGTATTTAATAATCAACTCCTTTACCGCCCATCCGTGGACTAATCTATTTAGACACGCACATTCCAAGAGGTGAAAGGGATCATGGATTAACCTCAGGATGGGCTGCTATAGGACCCTGATTTGTAGTGAGCACCCATTCCAAATCGGCTAGAGCTGCCAAAGATTCTGGTCCACAATAGTGGGAATGTTTGTCGAGGCCGTGCTTGTCGAGCTACCATCATTTGTCTGTCGTGCTTGCGTGTTCCAGTTTCCCTGTGGCTGACATCTGTGAGCCCTGTCATTTGGCACTATTGGGACCTCCTTCTGAATGCCCTTCCTTTTATCTTTGTTTGATACTTGGTGCCATTCTCGGTGTGTCTGGCGATCGGGCCCGGGCTGATTAGTAACCCTTGGGGTGGGGGGTGGGTGGATCTCGGCCAAGGCTTTCGGCTGAACCTGCCCTTGTGTTCGACGCAGTCGTTGGGTGTTGCGCGTCCGTGTAGGTGCCCCTGGCTGTTCGGCCTGATTTTTTGGGAAGCTCCCTGGGATGGCCCATGAGTCCAATCATTGAATGTAGGGCAATTCTTAGGTTTCCATTCGTATTCGACTTGAATTGGTACCTCGCCCGAGTATCCTCCATCTTCGTTCGGAATTCTCACCTTGAATCGGTCGATGAAAGGTTCGTCAAGGGTATTCTCGATGCACACCCGTGCATATTCAAGCCTTTCAGCACTAGCCGTTAGGGTATCAGCGAATAGAGGTTTGCCAATGACGCTTGCAATGATTCCTAAGCCTCCTGTGTCCACATTTCGCTAGGGACATTGCGCATCTTCACCCATAGTGGGACAACCGCGTGCGGCTTCTTCTCGAAAGACATGCCTATTCGCCAGGTGTCGAGGAATAGGGGCTGCCCTTGCAGTAGCCGAGGACCACCAACCAGGGCAGCAGTTGAGGCCTCTGCCATCGCAAAACGAAATTTAAGAAACCCGTTGATCGTAGCTCGTACTTCGACAAGATCGGGCCAGATGGATCGAGTGAAGCGCTCGACGTGAAGGAAGTACGGTCTTTTCCCCAAGAAGTATCCCACGAGGGTGTGCTCCCACCTTTTCCGAGATTGTGGGACGGAGCCGTAGGCTGGTTGTAGGTAGGTCGAGGAGTGGGTGAAGCCGGGTGCTGATGGCTCGGTGTTTTAGGTATCATGGCAGCCGCCGGGGAATGATGGCTGGTTAGAGGAAGCGTTTCCATTTCCGGCGTGTTACGGGGTGGGTCCGTAACAGTTTCAGAACCGGGAGGTGAAGGGTCACACGGTAGAACCAAAGCCTGATTGGTTGTGCTCGTGCGTGTGGATGCGGCCGACGTAGGTTGTCGATCAGGGGAAGTCACCGGCGGGGTAAGAGGCCCATTAGCCGCGCTTGGCCCAAGAGAAAGGCATCCATGGGGCAAAACCCTAGCAGGGTTCTGGATGGGACCAGCCGCCATATGCATCTCGTCCTCTTCTGAGGTATCCTCGATGATCGGCCCTGAGCTCAAGGGAGGTGGCGGCGTGCCCTGGCGCTCGGGGAGACGGCGATCAACGTGGTGGTTGCGAACCGGCTGAAGGTTGTGTGTCGGGCATCGCAGGCGACGGTGGTGCAGCGGCAGCATCGGCATGTTTCGGGGGTTGTGTCCATCCGCACCTGCTGGTCGTCCATTGGGGTCTCCTGAGCGGGTCGCTTGCGGTCTTTCAGGTCCGGTTTTGCCGCCCTTGAGACGGGTCATGAGAGATTCAAACGTCTCGACGTCGAAACCAGTGCCAAAAGCAGCTATGTTGCGTCGGAGGAGTTCATAATCCGGCAAGGGCCCCTCCAAATCCAGATTTCACAAGAATCCATGGTGGGGTGAAACGAATACGAAAGGTCACGAAGGGGTGGGGAGAGGGAGAGAGACGATGGGACGCTAAAGAAGATTCAAAGACCTTCCATTGCCGTTTGATCCCGGCGATGGAGGGTGGCGAGGTGTGCTCCGGCGAGGGGCAGTAGGTCGCCGGCGGCCTTACGGTGGTGGAGAAGGTGGTGGGAGAGGGAAATCGCCTACTGTGTGAAAATTGCACCTACTGACGGTGTTTTGAGAGAAAGTCAACGGAAGTCAACGCGCTGTTCTAATTTAGTAAATCCATGTTAAGTACCCCATAAGAACCTGTTGGTAAGTGATACTTCGGTCAAAATATTCTTTCTTAGTGACTAAGTCAGAATTTTGCGATCTAAAACTAATTCGATACAAACAATATCTCAATTGAATCGTAATTCAATTAAGACTCTTTGCGATCGATAAAGTTCTTCGATGGCTTCAAACAATCAAATACCCAGTTTCTTTCAAAACTTAACTTAGTGGTCTAAGATGAAGATTTTTCGAAAGTTTAAACTACCAGATTCATAGAAAACATCGAAACTATCTTAAGTGCAGGCATTAACCCAGATTAAATTCGTAAACATGCCTAAATCACTATAAAATAGTATACGGTTTCTCAGTTTGAAGAACAGTCGAGAATCTAATCCTAATCACGCGAAAAGCTATAAAATGGAGATGCTAATGGAGTTAAATCTCACGCAAATGTCAAATGAATCTCATTTCTACCTTAAACAGACAATTTGGTGTTGAAAATCGAAAGATTAGTGAGGGATTTGAACTGTCTGTGAAAGTTTTTCGAGAGAAAAATTTTGCGATTTAGGTTTGCGTGAGATAAAGTTTTTCGACTGACAAAAAGTGAACTTATATTAACTCGTGTAAGTCAATGTTGGGTTTGCAATTGGACGTTTTGCGATTAAATGGAACAATGCTCGAGAAATATTGATTCGAAAATTTCTCTTCAATTCAATTTCTCGATCGCAAATTATCGCGGCCAATCAAAATCGTTCCCAACACTGTTTACGATCGAGAAACTTATGATCGCGAATTAATTCTTATATCTAGTTTCTCGATAGTAAGTACTTCTAAACTTTTCAGATTGACCCCTATTTCAAATAAAATCACATTGTAAAGCTCCCCCTCAGAATTAAAATAAATGCAATTAACTCCCTGGATTTTCTTTGTAGTGACGTCTAGCTCCCCTGGCAGAATAAAAATCTGTACCACTTAGAGAAAAAAAACGTTAGAAATAATAGAGTTAATCAACAATTATTTTTGGCATGTTTTCCTTTGAAATATTTGGTCTGTGACAATAGCTCCTTGTTTTGTAGTGTCGACGTCTCACTCCTTTATTTTGTTTGAAGAAATCTGAAATACTTAGAGAAGAACGTCAAAAATATTTGAGCTAATGCACGATTTTTATATTAACTACCCCTCAAATAATGTGCAAGAATTGACTTAACAAACATATGAAATCAATTCAAGTAACAAGCAAAAAATACGCAATTTACCTAGTAAGCACATATACATGGTCCCCAAAAACATGTATTGAAGATATTGCGTGAGGGTAAGAGCAATGAAAAATTTATCGCATTTAAACAATTCAGTACCAATGCAATCTAAAATTACATTTAGAATGTGGGATGACAAAATAAATTCGCATTTATTCAATTCAATGCATATGATACATAATATTTCATGCATAAATTTCACGAATTTTTTTATTATTATTTTTGTTATTTTTATTTTTCAGAAATAATAAAAAATATTATTTTTCTATATATATATATGTATATAACAATTTTATTTATTTATTTTTGTTTTATGTATATAATATGTGTTTATATGGGGTCAGATTATTTTGCTTCGATCAATCGTCACACCTAAAATTTTACGAGACATTTGAAAGAAGAAATGCCGTCAAACTAAAGTCCTAAGTTCATAGACTGGTCCATTTCGAAAACTCTCACTAGGTTCGCTCTTGCACTGAATTATTTCTAACTTGGAATTTTTATATTTATAACACTCGAGTCATCACAAGCAATTCTAAGTCAATTTACCTGTGATCGAGGCATTTTTAATTATTTTACCTAAGCGAGAGACCGTCAATTGGAATCAAAGCGTTGTAAGGGTTATAGTTTGGCTATCATAAAAATGGATAGTTCTTAAAAAAAAAAAAAAAAAAGGAAAGATATAAGACCGGATTATCGTTGGAGAAGTTCACTTCATGGTGCTCCTCTTTCCAGCCATTCTGACGAGCGTACGAGATTATCGTTGGAGAAGTTCACAGCAGGATCCATGCCATCTTCTAAGAGATAGTCGGAAGACAGGTTCCTTTGGTCTGATTTTTGCGCGTTGAGCAATGCCTTTTTTTGTCATCATCCCCCTTTTCTTTTGTTTTCTCCCCCTCATTTTTTCATTTGAACAACCATCCGAAGAGTATAGAATACGGTTGAAGGCTAGGAATGGGATTCAAAGGAAGAAAAGGACATCGGAGATGGCTCAAAGTGGATGACTAAGTGCTAATGTGAGGGAAAATTTTTATAAGGCCGAGTGAGGAATAACCTAAGCGCCCTTATCATTTTCCTAACGATCTAAGGCAAGGTGAGTATAAAGCCAAGTATCACTAGTTAAGACAAGTAATCGATGTGTGACTCACTCGAGAAATAGATCCAAAGAAAGGAAAAATAACAAGGCTAGAATCCTCACATATGTATAGTGGTTTTGTGTCTAGTTGAGCAACCTAATGACCTTTAGACACAAGAATGCGACTTAGACTGACAACATTAAGTAATTAAATCGATCGCATGTCGGGGTAAAATTCTAAGTGACTTTAGATCAAAGCATCCTAAAGGATTTCGTCATCCCCCTAAATTATAATGTTTTTTATTTTGATTTTTATATTATATATGTAGTTTTATATTTATTTATTTCACGCAAGATAAAGCAAATAAGCAAAGAAAACACATAGCATAGAACATTTAGTAGCACAGAAGATCAGGTAAAGCACATATTACGGAAGATTCAACATGCCTAATTTTCCGACAAGGAATTGAAATCGTTTTTCATCCAATGCCTTGGTGAAAATGTCAGCTAGGTGGTACTCCGTGTTCACGAAATACATATCTATGGTGCCTTTTTCTACATGATCTTTGATAAAGTGATATCTAATGTCTATGTGTTTGTGCGTGAGTGATAAACAGGATTGCAAGTGATAGCGATGGCACTTTGACTATCACTATATATGGGTATATTATTTAAATTGTACCCATAGTCGCGAAGCTGAATCCGCATCCACAGCATCTGGGAGCAACAACTAGCGGCAACCACGTATTCCGCTTCGGCCATCAAAGTTGACACACAGTTCTGCTTTTTGGATGACCAGCAGACCAGCTTTTCGCCTAGAAATTGAGCGCCACCGGACGTGCTTTTCCTGTCCGTTCGGCAACCTGCATAATCAGCGTCAGTATAGCCGATAAGTTTGAAATTCGTACCCTTTGGATACCATAGTGCAAGGGTAGAAGTGCCCTTAAGGTAACGTAGAATCCTTTTAACCGGAGCATATGGGATTCTTTGGGATCGGCTTGAAAACGGGCACATAAATAGGTGGCAAACATGATATCCGGCCGGCTTGAGGTGAGGTAGAGAAGAGATCCAATAATGCTGCGATACAGCGTGATGTCGACCAATTTTCCAGAGGGATCGGCATCCAACTTGCAGCTTGGTGACATAGGAGTGCTGAGAGGTTTGCTCTGATCTTGATGGAATTTCACAATATCCTTGATGTATTTTGTCTGACTGATGAAAATCCCATCTTCGAGTTGCCTGACTTGTAGTCCTAAGAAGAACTGCATCTCTCCCATGTGACTTATCTCAAACTCGCTTGTCAGTAGATCTCCAAACTTCGTGCAAAGCCGTGGATTAGTTGATCCGATGATGATGTCGTCGACGTATACTTGGACGACCATCAGATCTTTGTCTTGCCATTTGATGAAGAGGGTTGTGTCTCTCGTTCCCCGTATGAATCCAGACTTCACGAGGAATTCACTCAGGACATCGTACCAAGCACGAGGGGCTTGTTTTAGTCCGTAGAGAGCTTTGTCCAAACGATAACGTGATCGGGATGTTCTTGATTGACAAAACCTTCTGGCTGAGAGACATAGACTTCTTCTTTTAAAACGCCGTTGAGAAAGGCGATCTTAACATCCATTTGATAGACTTTGAAGTCTTTGTGAGCCGCATAAGCTAAAATAAGGCGGATAGCTTCGATTCGAGTAATAGGAGCATATGTCTCGTCGTAGTCGATGCCTTCCTGTTGATTGTATCCCTTCGCAACTAGCCTTGCTTTGTTCCGGATCACTTCATCATCTTCATTCTTCTTGTTTTTGAATACCCATTTAGTTTCGATAATTGTTTTCCCATGAGGACGGGGTACTAAGGTCCACACTCGAAGACGTTCGAATTGATGAATTTCATCATGCATCGCTATCAGATAATTCGTTTTGAAGTGCGTCTGCTACCTTGGTAGGCTCATTTTTACTTAAGAAGCAGCTGAAGAGACTGTGTTGACGACGTGTCCTCACTCCATCCGAAGGATCGACAATTATCTGATCAATCGGGTGACCTCTAGTCCACTTGCGCTCATGAGGCAAGGCTGAAGTCGATGCATCAGCCATCTGTGGGTTAAGATTTCCTATAGTCTCTGATTGATCAATTGTTTGAGGAAGTTCCAATTATGCACTTGGTCGATCGTCTCTGATGATTCTTCCTCAATAACCACTGTAGGTTCTTCGTTATTCTGTGGCAACTCTGAATCGGGTGAGGTAGGGATGTGAGAATAACTTGGTACGTCGGTCTCGTCGGGTGGAAAATCCACTGTAGGTGTAGCAGTGTGTGACCAATATACTGGCTCGAAGAGAGAGTCCAAATTGTCTAATGCAAGTCTCGTTGCTTCTTCTGACGTTGAATTCGGACTTGTTACCATCTTCTGTTGGTTTTGTGCCAACACACCAGTGAAAACAGATTCTGAACTGTTATATTCATAAGCTATCTGGTTAGGTACGGGTCTTGAACTGAGGTGTGCAGGAGCCACCGGGTTGAGCACGGGTCCTGGACTGAAGTGACCAGAAGCCATCTCGTTCACTTCGTGAAAAGTGACGTTATAGCTTTCCTTAATTGTGCGGTTGGACTTGATGTATACTCGGTACGCTTTGGATGTTGAAGAATACCGACGAAGGTTGCTTCGAGTGCTTTAGGGTCGAACTTAGCACGGTGCTCTCTGTCGTTCGCCACAAAGCACTTGCACCCGAAGACTTTGAAGAAAGATATGTTGGGTACTCATTTGTTGATAATTTCATACGGAGTCTTGTCGAAGCGCTTGTGAACAATCGTCCTGTTATGACTGAACAGGCGGTATTTACTGCTTCAGTGTAACGACCCTCACTTTCTAATCATATTTAGTGGCATCTTTTTGCAACGTAAGTCGCGGAAGACCCGTCTAACAAAAACTTTTTACTACGATATGATATGTTACGACAAAACGTAGTCTACATCGTCGTAGTTATACAAAGGCCGAAGCCACAAAATAAATATCATATAAAACATCCTAACATCGCTCCACAGGTCGTCATCCATGTACAGCCTTGCCCTCAAAAGACCATGGAACCGTCGTCAGCCCGCCTTAGTCGTGACGTTTCTCAACGTCCGACTCTATCGTACCTACAGCACATAAAACGTGGAATGAGCTTATAAAGCTCAGTAAGTGGAAACCATGCAATGCACGTGTCCTAAAATGCAAAGGCGTTAACGCCAATGCTTCCTAATCGTATCATGTAGTTCGTGTCTTGAAATTCATGTCTTGTATTCATATCATGAAATTCATGTCTTGTCTTATATGGTAGTTCGTGTCTAAAATTCATGTCTTGTATTCATGTCATGCAATTCGTGTCTTGTCTTATATGGTAGTTCGTGTCTAAAATCATGTCTTGTATTCATGTCATGAAATTCGTGTCTTGCTTATATGGTAGTTCGTGTCTTGTCTTGTATTGTAGTTCGTGTCTTGTTTTGTAGGGCCCTTGGCTTATCTTGCTATGCACCATCATGGAGCTCAAATCCACTAGGGATAAATAATTATATAAAATTGGCAATACCCACTCATGGGAGGCTAACCCTAGAGCGCCTTTTCTGTCCCAAGGTGGTTTCATACGCCATGCGGACACTTCACACTGGAAGCCTATACGAGGAAGCTAACACCAATTATACCCTTGGTGTTGCATGTCTCCTCAGATTGCATCTTCTAGGTCGCAACTTTACGCTACATGCATGCCCTTGCCTTGAGACATGTCATGTCAAATGCATGCCCTTGTCTTGAGACATGTCATGTTGTGAAATTGGTGACATAAAATCACCATGGTAGCATAGAAGAGCCATTAAATGCAAACATTTATCGTGTTTAAGCAATCATACGTGACTTATGCGCGTGCCTTGTAACTTCGTGTATGCACGTGACTATGCGTACGTGAATAATGCCGAAGTGCTTGTCATGCCACTTCATATAATAATAATTCACGTAAATAGATAAATCACAAAAGGATTCACGTAAAGTCATAGAAGTATATAATCATGTCATTCAAGCACGTAACCATGTCATTCATGCACATATATTTTATGTGTTGTAGTTGGGATCTCCACTTACCTGGTGTCCTTAGCTATTAGCTTTATCATATAGTAAATCGCTAACCTTCAATTCCTAAGTATAGAAACATATAAAATTAGGGTTTGTAGTCTAGTTCTAATTTCACGAAATTGGCTTAATTTGAAAAACCTAGTTTCGACTTCTATGAATTTCGAAATTAAACTTTAGAATTTAAAACAGTATCTAACATTTTAAAATTAATTTCTATATTGAATCTCGACATGTATCTTAAAATTGGATCTCGATATGGTTATAGGTTCTCGAGCTATATTACGAAATAACATCTCGACATGTTACATGGAATAGATCTCGAGAGTAATCATGAAATTCTATTAATATAGATCTCGAGCTTAGGTTAAATTTCGAGATGAATGTCGAGTCTCTTACATAAGATTTAGAGGTTAATATTAACTAGTTTTCGATATTATTCCTACAATTCCAATATGGTTTCCAGATTTTAACCAAATTTCGACATAGTATATCTAAAGATGTCGAGATATATATATTTAAAGATTTCGATACTATCATTTAAGATAGACCTTGGCATGAATCTCGGCATTACACTCAAACATTTCGACATGGATTGCAGCATAAATCTCGATATGGTTTTTGGTGAATCTCGAGATGAGTTATAAATAGATCTCGAGCTTGATGGTGGAACTAGATCTCGACATAAGACATGCTAAGATTTCGAGATTTAACTAAATAACACACAATTTCGACATGGATCTCGAGTTTAATCTCGAGATCCCATACCATGATTTCAAAGTTAATTTCCAAGTAAATTCTCGACATGAACTATAGAATGAATCTCGAGTTGGTTATGGAATTTTGACATTGAACTTATATCAGACTTCGGGGTGGATGTCGACATTACAAGCAAAATGTCGAGATATGTTCGATATTACACAAGAATTTCAACAGGGATCTCGAGCTTGATCTCGAGATCTCATACCAATCTTAACATAACTTCGAGATTTATAGTCTGAAGAAATTATATCACTCAATAAACACTTTTTACATGAAGGTCATTTAACCTTGGATCAAGAGACACGTTTTCGAAAACAGTATAAATACCACAGGAACTTTCAAAACATGCGACCTTGATAACCTATAAAATGAATTAAGGAGTCATTCTTACTGACTCATGTTCGCTAAAAATGATACCCACATTTAATATACTATATATGAATCTAAATACATGATGAGATAGGATAGATATTTCATACAACCTTTAGCTTAAAGCACTCGGCTCTTCATTTCTTCTGGTTCCAAGGTTTTTAGGGTTTTCTTATGGGTTGTGTTGATGAAATGAAGACTTTCCTTTCTTATCTTAAAGTTTGCGTGTTTTATTAAACAATTGACATCGACAAATGTTAGTTTCTTATCTCATTTTAGGTATTATATTATTATACTATAACCTTCCTTTGTAGTTAAGAAATCGAATTCCATTGTTTCGTAATCTTTCTGTTTCCATCCTTGATTTCGAGATTTAAAGAACTCTAGCTTCATAATTTCGGGCTTTAAGGATCTCGAGATCCAAAGATCTCGAGTTTCCAATGTATCGACATGTTATTTTCTGTACTCTTTCGAGATTTACACATATTAAAGTGCCTTGTTTCGACATCCTCATGTTCGTAGGTTGTTCTTTTAAAATTCTAATGCATTGAGATCCCTATCTAGCCTTTTCGAAATCTATTCCTACTAATTCATGTTTTCTAAAACTAATTTCTTGGTTAGCATGCCATGTACTAAAAACCCTAAAATCAATAACTAACCTAAATTCAAAATTTACTTTCCAATTCATACATGTCAGTTGGCATGTGGCATGAAATCATTTAAGCACATAAAAATCACCAAACGTGTCTTATGCAGTCACATAAGTCGTAATTCATGATACATATAAGAATTATAAATCACACAGGATGAAATCACAGCGGCATGTATATATGGCTGTAATACATATCATGTAATTCACATAACACACAAGACATGTAAAGAACTAAAATGGTAGTACATTTATTATAAAATAATTTGTGTGACATACTTATTCTCCTATATTCTCAACATCTTTATCTAAATAATCCAACAAGGTTTCTAATTAAATACTCTCCACCATTAATTTTATTGTAAATCCCGTAATAAAATTTTACGAGCATTACATCCTTCCCCCTTAAAAAGAATTTCGCCCCCGAAATTCCATCAGGTGGAATAATTTAGTGTAACGATCGGTGGGGAATTTGAAATAATCTTCGAAGACAGTAGAAAATTGGACAGAGAATCTTGAAGCAAACGTGAAAATTTGGGATCAATAGTCTTGCAAAACATGTTCGGGTACAGAAAATCTTACATATTATTCCGAAACAAGTAAGATCCTTGTATTGATCTTTTCTTGTCTATGATCTTATCGTAGAAAAATAATTATATTTCTTGACTTCGTATTACTTGCATTAAAAATTTCGATTGTCCTAGAATCACATTCGAATAACAAGTACGGAAAGTCATAAACAACAAGATTATAAATCAAGGAATTCAGCGAAACGGTATTCCCTGTCTTGATTTATCTTACCCGTGTTGTTTTTCCGATATGCAAGGTTCCATCGAAAATTTCTATAAACTCCTAAGGTGCTATTGTAGGATACATCCCTATCCTGAATCTTATCAGCTTAGGAAAGAAAATCTTATAATTAATCCATAATCTACTCTTCCTCCTTTAAGAAGATCTGCTACTCCTTATTCTTAGACGTCTGGAAATAATGGTGATGGGAGTTCAAGAAAGAAAAAACATTCCATTGAAGCAGAATGAAGGGAAGCAGAAATAAAAAGTTAATGTAAGGTCTCTCTTGTCGTCTTGGATGCTGACAACTAATTCCTGATAGAATGCGTATAACGCTCAAAAATCATGAGTATCCACCATGCTTCCGCTGCGCAACTCTGATATGGAGCATGTATAATTTGCAGAAGGGGTTGAAAAATTGGGAGATCAGGTATATTCTGGTATAATAGGATTTAGGCTTATTGGGCTGAAAGAAATGAAATGTAGCTTCACCATCATATTCCATAAGGAAGAATATTAAAAGAAAGGAAATATAACTATGATCGTGAATCGATCAGAAAATACCGATTAGAAAATATTTTCGTAATACTATCGAAACATACCTTGGCGTCTTTGGGGCTATTGGCATTATTTCAGCTAAGACTAAGGAAATTTCTCTGCTTAACCATTTACGCGAAACAACTTGTCCTAAGAAATTACTGAGGCTTTTAGTTAGATGTTTAGAGATTCTACTTTAACTGATCCTGCCTGCAAGACGGGTATTTCTCTTCTCAGGAAATTGAAGCTTACGATCTTTCCTAGAGAAATCAGATAGGGCTTCATATTTTGAAAGCCTATCTGTCAAGATCATAATTTCCATCGATGCCCAAGCCGCCACTCTTATGGAAATAATGGAGTATCTTTTCAACACTTAACTATTTCGTGTTGGACCTCCATGTGGCAGGTTAGTACATCATATTTGAATGGTCATAAGGTATTTCCACCTTCGGTACGCATATTGGCGACACATTTAAATGTGTGGCTCAGTTTCCTAGAATTAACCATCATAGTATAAGTACTTATAAATCGTGAACGGGATCATTTCCGTAGGAGGAAATTCTGTTTCTTCTAGGTTTAGGTTGGACATTCGTGGAGGAACTGGGGAGGGTTGTGTCGATGTTTGGTCTGGTTCCAATGATATCTGCATCTGACAGATTTTTGCGAAATGTCCCCGCCTTCCACATTTAAAACAGTTGGCATCTTGTGAGTACCAAGTGCCTCTATGTTGTCGTCCACACTAGAGCTATGGGGTTCGGAATATGAGCATGAAAAGTGGCATCCATCGGGTTGGGCCTTGATTGGCAAAGTTGGGACCCTTGATGAGTTATTTGGACATTGTGGGGATTCTTAAAATATAAGGGCATTTTAGTAGTTTTCGGTTCTGACCTATTCTCCATCTTTCGCTTGGCTTTCTGATTTTGGAAAATCTGGGTTTCCTCCCTAATAGGGTTAGCAATATTTGCAGGTCTACGGGGTTCGGATGGTCTTTGTTCATTGATAAGCTTATTGACAAAGTCCTTGAGTTCCCCAACTTGATCTTTAAATTCACTGATCTGACCCGATTGCCATTGGATCAGTTCAGTAAGATGTGAGAGTGCTGAGTCTCGTTCGTTCATAGGGGACTTAGGTGTAACCCGACGACTTGACTCACCAATGCATTCCCTAAGTTCGCTAGTCATTCTACAATTCATACAAACAAATAGGCACGTTATTGTAAGCATGTAATCATATAAAGCGCAAAACTTACAGGCAAGGCTGATTCTCCAGACTTTTGGGTGGCCGTACATGGACAGTCTACAGAACCTATATCCTAAACTCTGATACCACCTGTAACGACCCTCACTTTCTAATCATATTTAGTGGCGGATTTTCGCAACGTAAGTCGCGGAAGACCCGTCTAACAAAAACTTCTTCCTACGATATGATATGTTACGACAAAACGTAGTCTACATCGTCGTAGTTATACAAAGGCCGAAGCCCCAAAATAAATATCATATGAAAACATCCTAACATCGCTCCACAGGTCGTCATCCATGTACAGCCTTGCCCTCAAAAGACCCTGGAGTACCGCCGTCAGCCCGCCTAGTATTCATGTCTTGTCTTATATGGTAGTTCGTGTCTAAAACTCATGTCTTGTATTCATGTCATGCAATTCGTGTCTTGTCTTATATGGTAGTTCGTGTCTAAAATTCATGTCTTGTATTCATGTCATGAAATTCGTGTCTTGCTTATATGGTAGTTCGTGTCTTGTCTTGTATTGTAGTTCGTGTCTTGTTTTGTAGGGCCCTTGGCTTATCTTGCTGCACCATCATGGAGCTCAAATCCGCGAGGGATAAATAATTATATAAAACTGGCAATACCCACTCATGGGAGGCTAACCCTAGAGCGCCTTTTCTGTCCCAAGGTGGTTTCATACGCCATGCGGACGCTTCACACTGGAAGCCTACTACGAGGATGCTAACACCAATTATACCCTTGGTGTTGCATGTCTCCTCAGATTGCATCTTCTAGGTCGCAACTATCCGCTACATGCATGCCCTTGTCTGGAGACATGTCATGTCACATGCATGCCCTTGTCTTGAGACATGTCATGTCGTGAAATCGGTGACATAAAATCAACATGGTAGCATAGAAGAGCCATTAAATGCAAACATTTATCGTGTTTAAGCAATCATACGTGACTTATGCGCGTGCCTTGTAACTTCGTGTATGCACGTGATAATGCGTAAGTGAATAATGCCGAAGTGCTTGTCATGCCACTTCATGTAATAATTAATTCACGTAAATAGATAAATCACATAAGGATTCACGTAAAGTCATAGAAGCATATAATCATGTCATTCAAGCACGTAACCATGTAATTCATGCACATATATTTTATGTGTTGTAGTTGGAATCTCCACTTACCTGGTATCATTAGCTATTAGCTTTATCGTATGGTAAATCGCTGACCTTCAATTCCTAAGTATATAAACATATAAAATTAGGGTTTGTTAGTCTAGTTCTAATTTCACGAAATTGGCTTAATTTGAAAACCCTAGTTTCGACTTCTATCAATTTCGAAATTAAAGCTTTAGAATTTAAAACAGTATCTAACATTTTAAAATTAATTTCTAAATTGAATCTCGACATGTATCTTAAAATTGGATCTCGATATGGTTATAGGTTCTCGAGCTATATTACGAAATAACATCTCGACATGTTACATGGAATAGATCTCGAGAGTAATTATGAAATTCTATTAATATAGATCTCGAGCTTTGGTTAAATTTCGAGATGAATGTCGAGTCTCTTACATAAGATTCGAGGTTAATATTAACTAGTTTTCGATATTATTCCTACAATTCCAATATGATTTCGAGATTTTAACCAAATTTCAACATAGTATATCTAAAGATGTCAGATATATATATTTAAAGATTTCGATACTATCATTTAAGATAGACCTTGTCCTGAATCTCGACATTACACTCAAACATTTCGACATGGATTGCAGCATAAATCTCGATATGGTTTTTGGTGAATCTCGAGATGAGTTATAAATAGATCTCGAGCTTGATGGTGGAACTAGATCTCGACATAAGACATGCTAAGATTTCGAGATTTAACTAAATAACACACAATTTTGACATGGATCTAAACTCGAGATCCCATACCATGATTTCAAAGTTAATTTCCAAGTAAAATCTCGACATGAACTATAGAATGAATCTCGAGTTGGTTATGGAATTTTGACATTGAACTTATATCAGACTTCGGGGTGGATGTCGACATTACAAGCAAAATGTCGAGATATGTTCGATATTACACACAAGAATTTCAACAGAGATCTCGAGCTTGATCTCGAGATCTCATACCAATCTTAACATAACTTCGAGATTTATAGTCTGAAGAAATTATATCACTCAAGAGAAATTATATCACCTTTTTGACATGAAGGTCATCTAACCTTGGATCAAGAGACACGTTTTCGAAAACAGTATAAATACCACAGGAACTTTCAAAACATGCGACCTTGATAACCTATAAAATGAATTAAAGAGTCATTCTTACTGACTCATGTTCGCTAAAAATGATACCCACATTTAATATACTAAATATGAAATCTAAATACATAAGATAGGATAGATATTTCATACCACCTTCAGCTTAAAGCACCGGCTCTTCATTTCTTCTGGTTCCAAGTTTTTGAGGGTTTTCTTATGGGTTGTGTTGATGAAATGAAGACTTTCCTTTCTTATCTTAAAGTTTGCGTGTTTTATTAAACAATTGACATCGACAAATGTTAGTTCTTATCTCATTATAGGTATTATATTATTATACTATAACCTTCCTTTGTAGTTAAGAAATCGAATTCCAATGTTTCGTAATCTTTCTATTTCCATCCTTGATTTAGAGATTTAAAGAACTCTATCTTCATAATTTCGGGCTTTCAGGATCTCGAGATCCAAAGATCTCGAGTTTCCAATGTATCGACATGTTATTTTCTGTACTCTTTCGAGATTTACACATATTAAAGTGCCTTGTTTCGACATCCTCATTTTCGTAGGTTGTTCTTTAAAAATTCTAATGCATTGAGATCCTATGTAGCCTTTTCGAAATCTATTCCTACTAATTCATGTTTTCTAAAACTAATTTTCTTGGTTAGCATGCCATGTACTAAAAACCCTAAAATCAATAACTAACCTAAATTCAAAATTTACTTTCCAATTCATACATGTCAGTTGGCATGTGGCATGAAATCATTTAAGCACATAAAAATCACCAAACGTGTCTTATGCAGTCACGTAAGTCGTAATTCGTGATACATATAAGAATTATAAATCACACAGTAGGAAATCACATCGGCATGTATATATATGGCTGTAATAGATATATCATGTAATTCACATAACACACAAGACATGTAAAGAACTAAAATGGTAGTACATTTATTATAAAATAATTTGTGTGACATACTAATTCTCCTATAGTCTTAACATCTTTATCTAATTAATCCAACAAGGTTTCTAATTACATACTCTCCACCATTAATTTTATTGTAAATCCCGTAATTAAATTTTACGGGCATTACATTCAGCCCATAGGAAATGTGGAAGACCAGAGTGGAGGAGCATCGTACGCGCGGCTTCCACTAGAGTTCTGTTCTTTCGTTCGACTACCTCATTCTGTTGAGGAGTCTTGGCGGCTGAAAATTGTTGACTTATTCCAAGTTTCTGATAAAACTCACTGAGGTGATTGTTCTTGAACTCAGTGCCGTGTCTGTTCGAATAACATGAATAGTCTGTTACAGCAGATTTTGAGTAGTGTTCACAAAGTTGATTATCAAGTCACTAGTCTCATCTTTGGTTCGGAGGAACTTTGTCCACGTGTAGCGAGAGTAGTCATCGACGATAACTAGCACATACTTGCGTCCATTGATACTCTGTGTCTGCATTGCCCACAGAGATCCATGTGGATTAGTTCCAATGGGAGAGAAGTAGACGCAATTTGTTTGACATGATGAGACGCTCGCTTCATTTTTCCTAATTGACATGCCGAACATTGATGCTCCCTTTGTAGTAGTATAGTTGGAAGACCGTGGACCAACTTTTTCGTAGAAAGGTGTTGGAGAGCTTTCATATTCAGATAAGACATTCGTTGATGCCATAAGTTGTTCCTCTGTAAAACAGTCTGAGAGATGAGGCATATAGCTGTCGTGGGCCGCACGGACGTCAGGTTTATCGTGTATAGATTTGATTTCCGAAGTCCTTGAAGGAGTTCTGTGTCCTGGCTATCCAAATCTGCACCGGTCAGCATGAAAGACCACCTGGAACCTTTTATCACAGAACTGGCCTATGCTGAACAAGTTATGGCGGAGGCCTTCGACGTAGGAGACATCTTTTATAGTCAGATTCTCCAGAATGATATCCCCATGTCCTAGAATCGGGGCTGAATCGTTGTTTCCAAACCTGACTTTTCCATTCAGTCGGTCTTGATAGTTGCTCAGCAGCTCTTGATTTCCCGTCATGTGTGTGGAGCAACCAGAGTCAAGGTACCACACACGATGGATCTGCAAAAACAATGTAGAGAGCTTTAGGTACCCACTTAAAAATGGGTCCTCTCGATTAGCAGATTTAGATTTTGGTTCAGATATGGTTCCTAAGTTATTATCGATAGGAACTTTAGCGAACCAAGTTGCCTTCGAGGAAGTAACTTTGGGTTTATCTTTAGGAGACTTAGCCTTTATGGCTTTTGTCTTCTTAGTTGTTTTAGGAACCCAAGTGGGTTGAACCAGGCAGGGAAGTTGAATTTCAGCACGAGCAAATGCACGAGTAGGCTTGAGTGAGGAAAGATATTTTCATTGGATAGTCTCCTAAGGTGCTTGGGGGATTCAATCTTAACGGGATACCTTAGATGAGAACAAGCATGTATAGCGCCATATGCTTTCTTTATGGCTGGATCTTGTTTCCTACGTATCATCCTAGATGCATTTGTATTAGAATTATTAATTTTTGTGTTCGATGTGGAGCCTATTTCGAAATTAGTGCTTTTAAATGTGATTGGTTTGAGAGAGTGTGTAGAAGCAAGTATTTGTAATGAGGAAATGACTCTTTTATTTTTCCGAGTGTCTTATTTTTGCAGAAGAAGAAACGATATTGGAAACATTCACATCTATTGACTCATTCTCCATTTTTATTCTAGACACCCACGCTTTCGTACTAGTATTGGCCCTACGCTCCCTGTAGACGTAGGTGAAATAGTGTTAGGCTTAGCACTTCTAATAATACGTTTATGATCTACTAAAGGCGCTTTTTCATATTCACGCTTTGTTGAATAGCGTGGGAAATAACTTGGGATGTTGAAGAAGCTTTGAGATTCTCAATCTCTTCTAGGAACTTTTTCTTTTCAGCTTCAAAATTCTCTCGTTCCATTTTTAATGAGTTTCTTAACTCCTCAATTTTCTTAACAATAGGTGGTATATAGAGAGAATTTTCAGAATGATGAATTTGTGCTTCTTCTTTAATAGAAAGATCTTCGGGTAGTTTAATTGACTCAAGACTCCAACCTTTGGGAAGTTCCCTAATGTTGTAGCTTTGATTCAATTCGGTGTAGGAGAAGGGAATTTCAACCCCAGCCTTGGCTTTT
Organism: Craterostigma plantagineum; assembly: GCA_027422505.1. Lineage (NCBI taxonomy): Eukaryota > Viridiplantae > Streptophyta > Magnoliopsida > Lamiales > Linderniaceae > Craterostigma > Craterostigma plantagineum. The sequence continues at coordinate 192,602 of JAPQWV010000234.1, forward strand.
CTTTTGGTTTCTTCTAAAGCATCTATTTCTTTAGCATTAGTAAAAACCATAAGATTTGTTAATCCTAAACCCATGTATTGAATGTCGTAAAGTTGCTTACAGTTAACTTTTGACAAACACCGTGGGTTCTCAAAGCCTAAGCCAAATTTATAATCATAAAATTCTAAGTCCCTGGGTTGATTTAAAAATATTGTCTGTTCAGTCTGTCCCTTCCTAACAAGAAAATCTTCTAACTTTTTAACCTTAGTATATAACTTCTTTCGTTCTTCCCCTAAAAGAGCATAGTTATTTTCTATTGTAATTTTGGAGACTTAACAGGCATCTAATTCTACACCAAGTTTACTAACTTTTGCATTTGATTCTTCTAATTGGGCTTCTAAGTTAGTAATCATAGTGGTAGCTTCAGTTATCCTACAACTGAGGGTCGCTTTCTCGTTGAGATTCCTAACAAACAATTATAGTTATTTGCTAACCATCCTCCAATTTTTTAATCTTCACACTATACTGCTCTATCTTAGATGAGCTAGTCTCCCTAGAATGTAAGCTCTTAGTGAGTTCCTCTATTTTCGTATGAGAACTTCTAAGTTCGGATTCGAGACTAGTGATCTTCTCTTTAGACATAGAAAATTTGTCTTCTACTTCCTTTATACATTTCTGCTCATGTTTCATGTTAGCGTATTCTATTTTATACGATTCTAACATGGTCAATAATGTGGAAGAAGAGTCTACATCTTTTGACGAGGTGGATGCGTTGTCTTCGTCCGTCCGGTTGGATGTTTCGGCTCTGATTCATTGTCGAGACGGGCCACGAGGGCTAAATTTTCTTCTTCAGAACTCGACGTGTCCTCGAGCCATTGGTCTTGTTCGGCCATGAGAGCTACTCCAGCTTCCTTTCGTTTAGAAAATTGGAGCTTCCTGGAGTAGTAGTTGGCATCTCTCTTCTTCGGAAGAGTGCACTCTCTGGCAAAGTGACCTGGCTTGCCACAGTTGAAGCATTTGTTAGCCTCTTTTGGGTTCTTGACTTCGGAGCTCTCTAGTGCACGTTCTTTGTTTTTAGAGCTTGTAGTCCGAAGTCTGTTGGCTGAGGTTGAAGACTTCTTCTTGAAGTACTTCTTACTCATCATTTTTCCAATTAGAGCCAACTGCTTTCCTAGAGCTTTCATGTTTGGCTCAATGTCGGAGTCCGACTCTTCTTCTGACTCTGAATGCTTGGGAGGTCATTGGAAGGACGTCACTCATGCAATTCAAGAGTTCTTTCGGACTGGTCACTTGCTTGGCGAGCTGAACTCGACGCTTATCACTCTTATTCCAAAGAGCGAGAACCCAAGAACAGCAAGGGAGTTCAGACCAATATCATGCTGCAATGTTCTTTACAAAGTCATCTCAAAGGTGATTGCGAATCAATTACGGGGCTGCTTGGGGAAACTTGTCCACCCTTCCCAGACGGCGTTTATTCCTGGCCGGCGTATTACGGACAATATTCTGTTAGCTCAGGAAGTATGCCATGGGTATAACAGCACGGGGCTGCCTGAAAGAGTGGCGTTCAAAGTGGACCTTGCCAAGGCATATGACATGGTCGAGTGGGATTTCCTATTAATGACCCTGGAAGCACTCCACTTTCACCCAACCCTCATAGGATGGATTCGTGCTTGTCTCACGACCACTTCCTGCTCTATTAATATCAACGGCCGGCCAGAAGGCTTCTCCAAAGGTCGGCGGGGCCTGCGCCAAGGTGATCCTATATCCCCTTACCTCTTCACTTTGGTTATGGAAGTCTTGCATGGAATTATTCAGGAACGGATTAGGCTTAATGGCGGCATTAGGTACCACTGGCACTGTGAAACAACAAATATGTTCATGCTCTTCTTCGCGGACGACTTACTACTGTTCTCTCATGCAGATGCGAATACCGTTCAGGTTTTCAAAGATAGCCTTGATATCTTCGCGGTTATTTCTGGTCTATGGGCTAACCCTAGTAAGAGCGAGATGTTCATATCCAAGAGAGGCGACGGGATTAATGGAACACTGCAAGCTATTATGCGGTTCTCGATTGGCACCCTTCCTGTGCGCTACCTGGGTGTGCCTTTGATTACATCACGATTGACCATTACTGACTGTGAGCCTCTTCTTACTGCAGTCGACCGACGCTTGGGCTCTTGGACTAACCAATCACTATCATATGCTGGGAGAACCCAACTGATTAAATCCGTGCTTATGGGACTTCATATCCATTGGGCAGGAGTTTTCATGCTCCCCAAAGGTGTCATCCGGGCTATTGAATCACGCCTTAGAGCTTTTCTATGGAGGAGATCCACCGTAAAAGTGGCCTGGGCTGACATTTGCTTATCTATTGAGGAAGGAGGACTGGAGATCCGATCGATTGAAACGGACAACAAGGCGTTACTGATGCGCCTTCTCTAGAGCTTACTCAGCGGGGATGAGTCCTCTATCTGGGCCACCTGGATCCGCCGCACGAGATTGCATAGTGCATCATTATGGTCCGTTAGACCTAACGCTCGGACCTCCTGGAGTTGGAGGAAGCTTTTAAAACTACGTCAAACTATCCGGCCGCTTATTGAGCTTCACATTGGGAACGGGGCGAACACATTTTTTTGGACCGACCCTTGGCTCCTAATGGGCCCTATGGTCATGGGGCTGCCGCTAGACTCGAGGCTCAGTGCTGTCATAAATGAGGACGGATGGAACTGGCCGGGACAAACCACAGATGAATACATGGAGTTTGCTCCCATACTACCACAAGTGCACCCTACTGAGCATGATGGAATCTGTTGGACCGCGACTGGAAACGGACAATTCACTAATAGATCGGTTAGGGAAAAGATGAGACTACATAGGCCGCACGTCCATTGGAGTACACTGTTCGGAGGTCCACTCGCCATCCCAAGACATGAGTTCATCCTCTGGATGGCAATCAGAGATAAGCTGGCCACACGGGATAAGGCATGGGTGGAGATCCACTCGCCATCCCAAGACATGAGTTCATCCAACTGCCTTTTATGTGACTTACAAACAGAGGAAACGATTAGACATTTGTTTTTTATTGTACTTTCTCTAGACGCTGCCTTGGTCTGATGCGTTACAGGTTGCATTTTGGCTGGCCTAGAAGGGACTGGTTCGAGGGGATTCGTTGGGCAGTTTCGCGATGGAAAGGCCAACACCTCGCATGGATGGGACCACGACATGTCATCGCCTCACTGGTCTATCACCTTTTGGATGGAGCGGAATAGAAGATGGCATGATGGATGCAGGCGCACCCCGAATCAGATCACGGCCGAAATTGAAACCCTTCTTTGCCTGCCTAACCACTATTACACCCAAGTACCAACTCCAGGCTAGCGTCCTTCAACACGTTTGGCACATCGCCTGGTGATACTGCCGAGGAGAGCGCACTTACGTTTGAACAAGTTGGCGGCGGTACCCCCTACATGCGACCATCCGGCCTCCTCTTGGATGGCTTGGATGACTGAGTTGATCCTCTCCATCCACCCTTTCTTTGTTCGCGGTCTCTTTGTCTTGGTTTTCTTCTTTGTCTTGGTTTCTTGCTTTGGTGCAGCTTGGCCTAGGCGAAGTGGTGCGATGCTGATCCATGCACGGCGGGTGGTCGACCTTGACGTGGCATGCAAACTTATGTTCATCCGTCCTCGGAAAACAGGAGGTGGCTAACTAAGCCCTTGCCCGACCATTCGTGCGGATGCCTCTTTTTCCAGTATCATAGCTATCCTACGTGATTCGGCCTTTAGTTGTGTGCCTTTGGCGCTGTTTGGTAATACGCCTGGCTGCCCTGCTGGGACTGCACCTGGTACTAGGAACCTGTGGATGGAAGTGGTTTCTCGACACCTACGTTGCCTTGTGTGCTTGATTTATAACCTGTGTGTACTTGGCTGTGGTCTTGTTGGGACCTTGTAGTTGTTTGGGTAGTCAGGTTGGTGTTGCCAGTTGGTCGGTTGGTCATTACTGTTTGGTGTGTCATGAGCGATATCATGCACGTTGTTCTGTACCTCCTGTTTTTCCTTTATATTAGTGACATTTTCCAAAAAATAAAGAAGGAGAAGGAGGCCTAACGATCTTTTCTTTTCTTGATTTTGAGCTCCTCTTCTCCGAGACCAAGGCAACAGTGTCATAGATCTGTTTGCCCTTCTGCTCCTTGTGAATCTCGCTTATATCATCCTCATGTTGTGCGAGATTGTCAAACATGGCATGGATATCCAACTCCTTTAGATCTTTATTCTGTCGAATTTGAGTGAATATTTTCTTCCATTCCGCGGGCAGAGAAGAGAGAAATCTGATGTTTGTCTCCATATTGGTCTTTGTGATTTCTATCTTCCTCATCTCGTTGAGAAGAGTGAGGTATCTTTGGTAGATCTCATATAGACTCTCCTCCGGCTTTGCTTTGAAGGAGTCGTAAGCAGTAAGAATGTTCGCCTTTTTGACCTTTATGCCAACTTTCGTCCTCTGCATCATCCTATACAGTTCATCCCACATTCCTTTAGCCGATGAAAGGCTATCAATCTGTCTATATATGTCGTTGGGGATGCCCTACATGAGGGTATTCATGGCTACTAGATCAGCCTTAGCTCGAGCCCTTTCATCTATAGAGTATTCCCTAGGCTCCTTTAGTCGCCTAGAAGGTGGAATTGGAGGAGTAGCTGTTTCATCACCGGGTACATGGACCCAGAATTGTGTCGGTCCCTCTTCAAGAGACTGCAGTAGATTTTCAGCTTGATCTTTAAAGCGATGAAATTGAGGAAGCGGCTTTTCCAAACGGTATATTCGCCTCGTTGCAAAATCGGCGGACGGTTGTCATTTCCGAGAGAATATGCATCCATTTTGTGTAGTAATTGAGTTGTTGAAGGATCTTCGTTAAGTGTTTTGAACGTTTGAAGATGATGTAATGTGCTTCACAAGTGACAAAGTTCGTTAGTAGCGTTTGATTCGAAAATGGATTTCGATTCAATCGTTGAAGTTTGATCGAAATTAATTTCTTCGATTTGAAAAGATGTACTATTTCGCGCGTTAGGTACTGTTCAAAAATTTTCGAGTGGAAAATATTTCGACTTGAACGTAATTTTACGCTGAGAAATTGTGCAAACAGTGAGATCAATCGTAAAATTATTGAGTGAGGTTTTGCGATCGAAAATTTTAAGCGTCGAAAAATTTTGTTGACCAGAATCCACAATGTAGAGACTCGAAAAATTGACCAGAATTTTTTAGCGTTTAATTATTTTGGTCGTAGAGGTACAGTACCCTAAGGAGTTTCTCGCTGAGTCAAATCTAATGGTTGACCGAAAAAGTTTACGGGCGAGAATCAAATATGTGTGAACGACTAAACACGTTCTAAACACGTCGAAATATTATCGCTCGTAAATTTTTCTAAACACGTTCCTGACAACAGCGACTTCAGTAACTAATCCGTATTCTAATTGAGCTAAATTTCTCGCACAGAGGTTTTCGATTGAGAAATTAATTTCGATCGAAGACTTAGCGAGAAAAATTAAAATTCACAGTTTAAACACAGAATACGATTTTAACACAGATTCAAGCAAATACTGGAAATTAATCGATGAACCAGGTATATGCTCGGAATCAGCTACTGAGTATTCACGAACAGAAGATTACCCCGTGCGATGCACATGGCAACACCTAGTATATAAAAAGGGTAAATTCCTTATCAGTCAGTACCTTTTGAAGATTAAACTTCCTCTTAAATACCCTTAAATTATTTCTTCCTGATCAGCACCCATCTGTGAAAAGTTTTCTATTTAATACCCCAAACCTTGAAATCACGAAAATCTTTAAAACTGCAAAACAATTTTCATATTATTGCACCATCAGACGCGATTATTATACCAACCAAAGATGTTACCATACCACTAAAGAAATACATGATTCTACTAGTAGACATATTTATTATACCAACAGCGACATTATTATACCTAGTTAAATTTTCATACTATTGTACCATCAGACACGGTTCTTATACCAACCAAAGTTGTTATCATACCACTAAAGAAATACATGATTCTACTATAAGACATAACTATTATACCAACATCGGTCATTATTATACCTAGCTAAAATTTCATATTATTGTATCATAAGAAGCTATTATTATACCAACAAAAGATGTTATCATACCAGTAAAGAAATACACGATTCTACTAGTAGACATATTTATTATACCAAAAGCGACAATATTTTACCTAATTAAAATTTCATATTAATGTACCATCAGACCCGATTATTATACCAACCAAAGATGTTCATACCACTAAAGAAATACATGATTCTACAAGTAGATAAATTTATTATACCAAAAGTGGACATTATTATACCTAGTTTAATTTTCATATTATTATACCATCAGACGCGATTATTATATACCAATAAAAGATTTTATCATACCACTAAAGAATACATGATTCTACTAGTAGACATACTTATTATACCAAAAGCGGACATTAATATACCTAGTTACATTTAAGAGTATTATACCAATAGCTCTTAAAATTATACTAAGAAATAATATATATAAAAATTTATTATACGAACTGATCTTTCCACATTGTACTCGCAAAGACGAAATACCATCAAAACCCCAAAATTACGCCAACAAAAATTCTCAAACAATTATACCAAAAAAATAGTTCATTATACCAACAAAGATCTTAATTGCACCAACTATTTCGAGTACCATACCAACTTTCAGTAATCGAATTATACCAACTGACATGTTATTATACCATACTTTAAATTTTCCCATAATTTTACCAGTAAACGATACTAACAGTTTCACACATTATACCAAAAATATTGAACGATTAGTTTACAATTTTATACCAACAAAGAGCTTAGTTGTACCAACTATTTCGAGTGTCGTACCAATATTATAGCAACACAATTATACCAGCCGACATGTGTATTATACCATGAGTTCTAATTTGCCCATAAATTTACCAATAGCTATTTTATTATACTAACAGCTGCGCACATTATACCAAAAAATATTGCCGATTTTATTGGTATAATCAAACCGTATATTTGTATTGTAAACCAATTGGATGGTATAATACTTAAAGTATAGTATGTGTCTTTCGTGGTATGGTGAAGTTCGAGTAGAATAACTAAAACTGGTATTATATCGACCTTTATTGTATAATCACGACATTTACTTGTATAATGACCCTGTTAAAGCGGTATAGTATAGCTATTTGTTGGTAAACTATTTGTCTTTCGTTGTATAGTAAAGTTCGAGTAGAATAACTAAAACAAGTGGTATAATATTGGCCTTTATTGGTATAATCAACCCATTAATTGTATAAAGTTTTTAATTATAAGAATCAACTGAAGTTTTTAATTATAAATCCTTAATAGTATAGTTATAATTCCTTAATGTTGGTATAATAGCAAAATTGGACGTAAGTATAAGAATCAAGTTAAGTTTGCTAAATAATTGTAGTTATAATTCGTTAATGAGGCATAATATTGAATATGTATAAGAATCAAGTTAAGTTTGCTAAATAATATAGTTATAATTCGTTAATGAGGTATAATATTGAATACATATAAGAATCAAGTTAAGCTAAATAATATAGTTATAATTCCTTAATGAGGTATAATATCGAAACGTGTGTATAAGAATCAAGTTATACATAAACTAACACTCAACATGAACAAACATTCCAAACATGAACGTGAACATAAACATAAACGTGTGTAATCAACTAACACCTAAGCGATCAAAACACTAGAACAAACAAAAAAAAAAAAACTCATCATAGTTCAACAAAAACACTATAAACTTATAAACATAAACTAGAAACCTAAACTAACACCTACGCGATCGAAGAAAACAACTAAACATGAACAAAAAAACTCAGCATAGTTCAGCATAATAACATTATCAAGTTCGTGCCCCAATGAGAAAGTCGATTGTCGACAACCAAAATCGTGGGTTCTTGGTATTATTTATTTCTTTTGTTTTAATGTGATATGGATAAATTATGGTTAAATCGTTTTAAATTAGGCCTGTGTTGGTATATTCTATCCGTTTATTGGTATAATAGATATGTTTTGTGGTATACTGAAGTTCGAGTATATAAATTACAGCTGGTATAATTCGGCCTTTTCAGGTATAATATTTCCTTTTATAAGTATAATAGACGTCTTTCCTGGTATACTGAAGTTTGAGTAAACTAAAGCAACTGGTATAATTTCGGCCTTTATTGGTACAATATTTTCCGTAACCGGTATAATAAGTATATTGTAGTTCGAGTAAATAACTAAATCAGCTTGTATAATTTCAGCCTTTGTTGGTAAAATATTTTCTTTTATTGGTATTGTCTTTCGTGGTATACTGAAGTTCGAGTAAACTAAAACATCTGGTATAATTTCGGCCTTTAGTGGCATATTATTTTCTTTCACAGATATACTACATGTCTTCCGTGGTATATTGTAGTTCGGGTATATAAATAAAACAGTTGGTATAATGTCGGCTTCTGTTGGTATGATATTTCTCTTTATTGGTATAGTATACGTCTCTCCTGGTATACTGAAGTTCAACTAAATTAAAACAGCTGGTATATTCAGCTTTTCCTGATATAAGATTTCCTTTTACTGGTATAAGATATGTCTTCCATGGTATAATGTAGCTCGAGTGTATAACTAAAGCAGTTGGTATAATTTGCCCTTTTGTTGGTACAATACTTCCTTGTATTGGTGTAATATATGTCTTTCGTGATACACTTTTTTACTTCAAGTATATAACTTACAGTGTTGGTATAATTCCTTCTTTTGTTGGTAAAATGTTTCCTTTTATTGGTTAATATTTGTCTTCCGTGGTAAACTGTAATTCGAGTATAAGAACTATAACAGTTGGTATAATGTCAGCCATTATTGCTATAAGAGCTAGAAATTGGATGGAAAAAATAGAATTGTAATTAATGAGGTTGTTGGTACAATATTTTCTTTTGTTGGTATAATAACTACTGTAGAGTATCAATTTAATTGTGCTTGATTTCATTAGTTGTCCTTGTAATTAGGGGCGTTTTGTATAGTAGTCCTTAGATTAGGACTAGTTTAATATTTATAACAAGTTTGTTTAGTATAAATACTTTGTAAACAATCGCAATCAATAGAGAAAGTTTTGGAAATTGATCTGAAAGGCTTGCAATTCAATTTCTCGAGAGAGAAACAATAGTACCTTTCTCACTCTACTCGAATTCTCTCTCTTGTTCTTCATTTGAGTTTTTCGATCGAGTTACAATGTCGACCATTATCATCGAATTGCTTAGAATTCATGCCTAGGATCATTGAGTTGTTAATCGTAGGACCTAACAATTGGTATCAGAGCAGATTCATTCTGTTTTGAAACGAAAATTGTTAGAATTTGATCGAAATTTTATTCTGTCACTTTCAACGAAGAACAGTTTTGGCGTGAAGTTGAATTTCGGTCAAACAGTCTTAATTCTGTGCTTATTTGATCTGATTTTGATGTTTAAGTGCACGCATAAGTAGATTAATCAATCGGGATTAGATCGGTAGCAATCAGAATCATGATTTGAGTAGAATTTTTGATTTTGTGAGATTACTGTTCGTGCGAAAACAGTAGCTGAAATATTATATTTTTGAGTCACTGAGAATTTGCAAACATACGACTACGAGAGTTTTGAGGAGAAATATTATTGAGAGATTCCTGAGCGTTCGTTTGTGATAGCTTTCTGACTACCTGAGCGATCACTTGCAAACTACTGGCTGTACTGCGTTATTACAACCTCCCACCGTATATTCTATCTTCGGACGTGTTGTCTTCGGACGTGAGCAATACCAAAGAGGCAAGGTCGGTTTTTACGCACACGTGAAGGGAAGAACGAGTTCCGGGGGTCCTTCGGTAGCGAGCTTTGTTCTGATAGGAATTTGAGACTCCCATAAACGAAACTCAGCGGGTGGTAACCTAGTGTGTCTAGTGTTCGACTTGTTTCTGTTGTGTATTGGGCTAATAAATCAGTTTTGTATCCAACTAAGGTGCATTACACAAACGGTTGCCAGGAACAAAATAGTTGCATCTATATACACTGAGACAGGGGAGTTACTGGAGCAACCCGAGGTCGTTGCTGCACACATTGTGGAATATTATGAGGGGAGTGCACCAGAATGGACCATATAAATGAAGTGGAGGATGAGGTTATACACAGGGCAGAGTACTGTCTATTGCAGAACAGATGGAATTGCTTAGACCTTTCAGTAAGGCTGAAATCAAACAAGTAATGTTTTCTATATCTAGTGAAGGCACCAGGTTCAGATGGGTTTAATAGTGAATTCTACAAGAAGGCATGGTTGGTAATAGGAGAGGACATCAATCAGGTAATTCAGAAGTTTTTCCAGGATAACCAGCTGATGAAAACTCTCAACAAAACTACAATTACCCGGACTCCCATGGTAGATCATCCCAGCTATGCCAGGGAGTACAGACCTATCTCTTGCTGCAATACTACTACAAATGTATCTCCAAGCTCATATGCTCAAGAATCAGAGGAGTGCTGCCTCAGCTAGTACAGGATAACCAGGGAGATCCATTGCACACAACATTCCTCTAACCCAAGAATTGCTGAGGAAGTATAGAAGAGGAGCTGCTTCAGCTAGATGCCTGGGGGTGTTCAAAATAATCGAAAAATCGGAAAAACCGACCGAACCGTAAAGAACCGAACCGAATATACCGGAACCGAAAAAAACCGAACCGAATTGTAAAAAACCAAACCGAACCAAATTAAAATGGTTCGGATATCGGATTAAGCATAGGTAAAACCGAAAAACCGAACTGAAATTATCATACTATGTTAGGTATTCTCCCATAATGTAAACAACGCACTAAATATAATTTCATTGGTATACTTTTTTACAATGTTAGGTGAATGTTCTCCTCACAAATCAAATACTATTTTTCTCCCAAATAATTTATTGTATCTTCAGATGAATGCTTTTATATTTTGTTCCGTTTTCATGTTGTTTTTTTCGAACTTTGAATTATTTTGCTACATGTCACGTTCCATAAATCTTCTTTGGTTTTTAATAACCATAAATTGTTTTATGTATTTTCAGCTCATAATATTTTTTTTGTTGATATTAAATTCCTAACCGAAAAACCGAACCGAATTATAAAAAACCAAACCGAACCAAATTAAAACGATTCGAATATCGAATTAAGCATACGTAAAACCAAAAACTGAAAAACCGAACCGAAATTTGAAAAAACCGAACTGAACCGACCGATGAAAACCCCTATAGATGCCTGATGAATATAGATCTGAAGAAGGCTTATTATGACATGATAGAATGGAAGTTCATAATTAGCTTGCTGCAGAAATTGAACTTCCCTGTTAAAATGGTGGATTGGACTGAGGAATGCATAACCACGGTTACATATCAGATCTCTATTAATGGGACTTCAGAAGGGAATATAAAGGGGCTAGGAGGTTAGACAAGGAGATCCCATGTCACCATCACTATTTGTCTTGGTCATGGAATATCTAAAAAGGAAGCTTAGGCTGACAGCTTCTTGGAAAGAGTTCAGATATCATCCCCTTTGCAAACAGCTGAAAGTAGTAAATCTATGCTTTGCAGATGACTTGATCATCCTATGCAAAGCGCAACGGAGATCTGTCAGCATGATCCTTGAGAGTTCGAAGCAGCATCAGCTCACTACGAGGCTGGAGGCAAATAACAGCAAGTCACATATTACATTGCTGGCATTTCTACTGAGGGTAGACAGGAGCTGATTGATCTAACAGGTTTCACTGAAGGTAAACTTCCAATGAGATGGTCAGGAGATGGTGGATAGGATTGTGAAGAGAATTAACTGTTGGACTACTAGACATCTTTTTGTTTTTTCGTAACTGGGAAAAGCCGATGGTGAAACCCCGGGGCCGACCCACTATCTGCTTAACAGGCCGACCAGGTCAATCGCACATGTCTGGGCCCATGTGGGCAGGCCTAGGGAAATGTCACAGGGATGAGATTCGAACCCAGGACCTCTCCCAATATGACCCTAAGCGCCTCAGCTTGACCAGTAGAGCCAAGCCTCATCGGCTCTACTAGACATCTCTCATATGTAGGCAGATGCTGCGTCATAAATTCTGTGTTGCTGGCAATGCACAGCTATTGGGGGTCAATATTTGTATTACCTAGAAGTGTGGTTAAGCTAGTTGACCAAAAATGTAGAGAGTTCCTGCGGGGAAGGAATGAGAGGGGGTCAATGCAAGCAATTGTTGCCTGGGACTTGGTCAGTGCACCTCAGGACTGCAGCTGGACATGGAGGAAACTAAACAAGATCAAGGAGCTCATCAGACTGGGTGCGAACATGGAAGATGGCTGGCTACTGAACATGGAAGGTACACAATCTCCTCGGGGTATAACTGGTTGGGGAAACACAGAGAGGTAAAATTCGAACTAGCTGAAGCTGTATGGAATAGATGGTCTGTCCCAAAGCATAATGTGATGCTTTGGCTGATATTCCATGTGGCGACCCGCACTTTCTAATAAATAGTTTGGCGGATTTTCGCAACGTAAGTTGCGGAAGACCTGTCTGACAAAAACTTCTCTAAAATAAAATAAAATATGTACAACGAATATCGTCTACAGCATCATCCCTATACACGGGCCGTAGCCCTAAAATAACAAAATGTCCAAAATCCTAACGTCGCTCCACATGTCGCATCCATGTACAGCCCCGCCCTCAAAAGTCTGTCTAGCACCATCGTCAGCCCGCCTCTGTCGAGACGCGCATCAACGTTGGGCTCGGTACCTACAACACGTAAACTGAGCTCCTTGCCCAGTAGGTGAAACATGCATGCATGCAATGTATGCTCACACCCATTCCCGAATACCTCAAAATAATGCACGCTCGACTTTCTCCATTCTATCCAATCCTAACATAATCTGTAGCGCCCCGTTTCCTATTTCCTTTTTACGTAGCTATAAAATATTCATATAAAATTTTCGCGATTCCCATAACCATTTCCTTTAACAAAAACGGGTGCGTACATCTGATCTAGTTCCTTCCACTATAATGTACATATATGTACCTATCATATGAGTCACAAAATGCGATAGTCTAAATCCGTTTCTATTCTATATGCTAATGATGAACCAGAGGGGAGCAGGAGGAGAGCGTAGTTGGCCAACCTTGAATCCATGCTTTATGTTGATGCTTTCTACGCAGTCTGCTAATTATCTACAACAACTGTGAAGACACCGATTCAGAGTATGATCGCAACATGTTAATTAATACAAGTAACAAATAAAATAAACAGTAGTCCATTCCTTTTCATCAATATTGTAACCATGCCATTTCAAATCATATAATCATCATTCCTTTCCATCAATATCGTAACCATGCCAGTTCAAATCATATAATCATCGTCCATATAATCAATGTTCATATAACGGTCATTCACATGATCCGTAGATCACATGCCATTTCTATATGTCCATTTATTTTGATACTCCCGTTATAGACTAGCTAGACTGTACTGTACGCCCAGTCGGCGCCCATGCATGGGACTCTGTAACCATGTCGTAATCCCCCTATTTGTAGGGATACGTGTTGCCTGTACAGGACTCTGTAAAATCCCCCGATTTGTAGGGATATATGCCGTAGCATCCGTATCATACCATCTGTAGTCGTAGCAGTCATAACGGTTTCTCCCTTATTTTATATGTATGCAATCTATAAAAATACCTTATATGACACATAAATCATATAAGAGCACGTTACGGTCACATAGTTCACGTCGATTTATAAATAGCACACATATATCACGTACTAATCAATTAATCCACATAAAACATGTAAGCATATAAAGCACATAAGGTACATGTCGCAATCATACTCACAAGTTTTGCCTATTTTTCCCGCTTGCTTAGGCGACCTTGTCCTTTCCCTTATCGGACTCCTGACCTATACAATTATTTTATCCGTAAATATGAATTTCCTACAATGATATGCGTACGTGATATGCATGCTTTGTTATTATGCATGATCGTTCCTTATTCGTAGCCTTTACCAGAAACCCTAACTTATTTTATATCAAAACCCTAAAGATTGAATACTTTGTGTGATATTAAAATTCCTTTTATATTTGTATCACAATTCTTTTTATCTTGAAATTCTATTTAATTATATTACTAACTTTTGAAATCATCTCTCGACATTGTATCTACTTGGATTTAAAAATTTCGAATCATAACTTACAATTATAATTCAATATTATATCCAACTAAATTGCTAATTTCGACATCTTCCTTGCTAAATGCCGACATGTCTCGAAATAAATTTTGTGATGATGTTCAATTTCGATATCTAATTCGAAATCCTAACTCGATATCAATTGTCGAGATATTTATTCACTTATATGGGTACTTTAACAAGTGGTGATGTCGTTTTCTTTAATGTTAAGAAATCTCCTTATTAGTCATACTTGAGAATAGTAGAAATGGCTAACACGTGTACATGCTTGTTAAGTTCATAATTTTAATTATTATATGTGTATTCACTTGGATTGCGACAACCATTCAAAATTGAAGAACTTTTCTAAAGCTTCGACATCCTATATAGTTGACTTCATAACTTTAATATGCAACGTGTCGATATCTTATCTAATTGGATTTTTCAACATCTCGAATATATATATATATATATATACTCGACATTTTACTCGATCATACTCTCTCTAAGTGAATAGATAAGTCTCAACCTTACACTCGACATCTCATTTGATATCATGACTCGACATTTTATTCTAGTTTAATGAACTTCGATATCATAACACTATTCGACATTATAACTTAATATTTATCTAACTAAATTGCTCAACCTCTCGACATTCTATATGTACAAAGCTCGACCTTATACTGGAAATCATAATTCGATATTCTATTTAAACAATATAAATAACTTCTTTCAGAAATCCGGAAAACCCTAATTCTTCATACCTTTAGGACAAACCGTAATATTCTTATTAGTATACAAACTTTCATATACTAACAAGTTCTAACATTGAGAACTTTCTAACACCTCGACATTATTTTAATATCTTATTTAGCATCATGACTCCTTTCGACATCCTATCTTAATTAGGTTTCAATAATCTCGGCAACATACTCGACATCTTATATCAAAATTCCCCTTGAATTCTTAAGAACAAAAATGAACTCCATCGAAACTTCATACTGTTCATGTACCGAATTATCATCCAGTCAAGATATTGCTTTAAAAATTCAAACCTATATTAGCCCTTCAATATCGAACTTATCTCAAGAAATAATCCTATTCAAAATCTGAAAACTCTAATCCTGTCAGGTTACGAAAATCTCTTCAAACCTAATACAAATCAATTTCTATAATGATGTGACATATTACAAATAGACTTATAAATGTTCAATTCTTTCACTTACATCGAAATTATTCCTATAAATATTAGTCATTTGCTTAATATGATTATTGATCTCTAACATGCATATGTATATACATATATATATATATATATATACATGTATTATCAAAGCAGTATTGAATTCTTTACCTTCAGGAATTGGCCCAGTTTTATTCAGATTTCGTTTGCTATGTGAATTCCGTGCTTCTTCCCTGTTCTAAGTGCTTCATAAATAATTAGCTAAATGATACTTGTTTTTATTCTTATCCTAAGTTAACGTGTAGTACTAGCTCAATGACATAGACCTTTCATCAATCGTTATCATGACCTTATTTAATATGTGTTATTTTATTATTACAGTTACTTTCCTTCATAACTAAGTTTTAAATATCTATTACTAGGAATTATTTAGTTCACTACACGTTATTATATCGAGAGTCCAAGTTCTAGTATTTCGAGTTCTTTAATTGAAAGATTTCGAGGTCTTTAATTTCTAAATCTCGAAATACTTGAGTAAGGAATTTGAAGTCCTCAATAACTAAGTCTCGAAATCTTTTAGTAAGGAATTCCGAAGTCTTTGTTACATAGATCTTAAAATTTTTATGACATATTTCGACATTATTGAAAGATTTCCGGATTCTTCTTTAGCTATACATTAACACTATTTAAATATTTCTTCTATTTTAAAGAAACTCAAGAATACCATTAAACTTCCTAATTTAGTTTATCACTTCAATTAATACACATATAAAGTTCTTCAAAACCTAAAAAACCCTAGAAACTTTTAATTTTAGTAATATTCACTTTTATCTCTTTGAGGACCTAGAACTATAATACTTTAAATACCTTATTCTATCTATATGTCTATTTTAAAATACTTATATGCATGCATGAATTTATGTAAATGCATGAAATTATGATATGAGGTTTCGGTTCCTGACAATTCTCCCCCCCTTTTAAAATTTCGACCTCGAAATTTCGTACCTGTTTCGGCTAATAGCCATGGGTACTGGGTCTTCATATGTTCTATGGTTTCCCACGTAGCTTCACGAGCCGAATGATTTTTCCACCGTACTTTTACCATTGGAATCGTTTTATTTCGTAACTGCTTGTCAGCATATTCCAGGACTTCTGCCGGTTCTTCTACGTAACTAAGGTCCTCAGAAATATTTATCGGTTCGCCACGTAAAACATGTGTAGGATCTGATCTATATCGCCGTAACATACTAACGTGGAACACGTTGTGTATCTGTGAAAGTTCAGGTGGCAGTGCTAATCGATATGCTAACGGTCCAATTCTTTCAAGTATCTCGTACGGCCCAATATATCGCGGACTTAACTTTCCTTTCTTTCCAAATCGTAACACCCCTTTCCATGGAGATACTCGCAAGAATACTTTTTCTCCAACTTCGTATTCCATTTCTCGTCGGTGTTGATCAATATAACTTTTCTGTCTGTCTTGGGCCGCTTTTAATCGACTTTTGACTATTTTAATCTTTTCCATTGTATCTTGGATCAAATCTGGGCCTTCCAATACTTGTTCTCCTTCCATATCCCAGCAGATTGGGTTACGACATTTCCGACCGTATAAGGCTTCGTACGGAGCCATTCCAATACTTGAATGGAACTGATTATTATAGGCAAATTCCATTAGCGCTATATAATCATCCCATGATCCTTTGAATTCGATTACGCACGCTCGAAGCATGTCTTCCAGGGTCTGTATCGTCCTTTCTGACTGACCATCGGTCTGTGGATGAAACGCCGTACTAAAATGTAATTTAGTTCCGAGCGCTTCCTGTAAACTTCCCCAAAATCTGGAGGTAAATCGGAGATCACGATCAGATACAATAGAAATAGGTACCCCGTGTAACCGAACTATTTCGTTAACGTATCTTTTTGCCAAGTATTCTAATGTAGAGCCCCATTTAAATGGTAGAAAATGGGCTGATTTCGTGAGTCTGTCGACAATTACCCACACGGCATCATTTTTCTTAGCCGTTGGAGGAAGTCCATAAAGAAAATCCATCGTTATTCGCTCCCATTTCCAAACAGGTATGGGTAAAGGATGTAATTTACCCGCTGGCGCTTGGTGTTCAGCTTTGATTTGCTGACACGTTAAACATTTTAAAACGTACTCGGCCACATTCTTCTTCATTCTTGGCCACCAGTAATGAGTTTTAAGGTTCCGATACATCTTCGTACTGCCTGGATGCATTGCATAAGGAGCAGTATGTGCCTCTTCCATTATCTCTTGTCGAAGATTATCGATATCAGGAACACATATACGGCCATTTATCGTCAAAGTTCCATTATCGCCTATTACAAAAGACTTCCCTAACCCTTGTTTCACTTTATCCGCGATCTTAGCTAGTTTTTCGTCTTTAAACTGTACTTGTCTAATTCGATCTATCATAATAGGTCGAACTACTATCGAGGCGCAGATAGCACCAGTATCATCTACTTTCATCTCCGTATTCATCTTCCTGAGATCAATCAAACTTGAGAAAGCGCAAATCGATAAATAAGAGACAGAACCATACGATTTCCGACTTAGGGCGTCAGCAACGACGTTAGCCTTTCCAGGATGATACTCTATAGTACAGTCGTAATCCTTTAACAGCTCGATCCACCGCCTCTGTTTCATATTCAATTCCTTCTGGCTTAACAGATATTTCAGACTTTTATGGTCAGTAAATATCTGAAATGTCGTACCATATAAGTAGTGTCGCCATATTTTTAGTGCGAACACCACGGCCGCTAACTCTAAGTCATGGGTTGGGTAGGATGTTTCGTATGGCTTCAGTTGTCGAGATGCATACGCCACTACTTTCCCGTGTTGCATTAGTACGCATCCTAGTCCTTGATACGACGCGTCGCTATAAATCACAAAATTTTCAGTACCTAATGGAATAGTCAGTACAGGAGCTGTTGTTAATCGTTCCTTCAATTCTTCAAAACTCCTTTGGCATTCATCAGTCCACTTAAATACAACTCCTTTACGTAATAACTTCGTCATTGGAGCGGCTATCAGTGAGAAATTCTCTACGAATCGCCGATAATATCCGGCCAATCCCAGAAAACTACGAACTTCTGCTACATTTTTAGGGCTCTCCCACTTAATCACTGCTTCAATTTTACTGGGATCGACTTGGATACCTTTACCAGAGACTACGTGTCCCAGAAACACTACTTGATCTAACCAAAATTCACATTTCAAGAGCTTCGCATATAACTTCTTTTCCCGTAAAGTCTGAAGTACAATCTTCAAATGTTCTTCGTGTTCCTCTTTTGACTTGGAATATATTAGGATATCGTCAATAAAGACGATCACAAACTGGTCTAAGTAGGGTCGAAAGACATCATTCATCAACGCCATAAATACTGCAGGAGCGTTCGTCAATCCAAAGGGCATAACTAAAAATTCATAATGTCCATATCTTGTTCTAAAGGCCGTTTTTGGAATATCACCCTCAGCAATCTTCAATTGATGATATCCCGATCTCAGATCGATTTTTGAAAAGACCCTAGCACCTTGCAACTGATCGAATAAATCGTCGATCCGAGGCAACGGATATTTATTTTTCACCGTTACCTTATTCAACTGCCGATAGTCGATACACAATCTGAGCGTTCCATCCTTCTTTTTGACGAAGAGAACAGGCGCTCCCCAAGGTGATACACTCGGTCTTATATAACCCTTATCTAATAACTCCATCAGCTGTACCTTTAGTTCGTTCAATTCTATCGGAGCCATTCGATATGGTGGAATAGATATTGGCGCCGTGCCTGGTTGAAGTTCAATGGTAAATTCTGTATCCCTGTCAGGGGGTAATCCCGGTAACTCTTCAGGAAAAACATCAGGATATTCACTGACTACCGGAATATCTTCTATTTTTAGTCCACTTAACTGCGCATCTATAATATAAGCTATATATCCTTCGCATCCTTTCCTAATCATCTTAGAAGCTTCTAAACTTGATATCCGATGTGCCGTACGTACGCTCTTTTCTCCTTTAAGTATCATGTGGGTTTGATCTATAGGGGCCAATTCAATTTCCTTTTTGAAACAGTCAAGCTTCGCCCGGTATTTTGACAACCAGTCCATGCCCAATATTACGTCGAAATCCATTAAAGGAATAACGAACAAAGTTGCTCGCATCTCTATCCCTTTACTGACCATTTTGCATTCTAAGTATACTGTATTCACTATAATTACTTCACCTGTTGGAAGTCGAACATACAATTCCTCTTCTAGGGGTTCGGGTTTATCAGGTAATAATGATGCAAATGTTCGTGATATGAATGAATGAGTGGCACCTGGATCGAATAAAACATATGCATCAATATCACAGATAGATAATTTACCCGTAATCACGTGTGATCCTTCTTTGGCTTCCTCACGAGTCATGGTGAAAATCCTTGCTTGTGCTGGCGACCTATAGGCTTGGCCTCCTGAGCTTCCTCTTCCAGAACTTGTGTTAAACGGTCCTCGACCCCTTCCTCTTCCGTGATTCGTATAAGCTCCGCTAATCCTTGACTGTTCAACTGTGGTTTCTGTTTGTAATGTTGGACAATTCCTTGCTAAGTGTCCCCGTTGCCCACAACGAAAACATTCGCCTGTGAGCCATCTACAGACACCGGGATGATTTTTCCCGCAATGTTCACATGCTGGTATGGTCTGTGAACTTCCTCGTCCGACCGGTCTCATTCCGCTCGTACTGCCCCTTGCGGAACTACTTTGCGTGCTCATCGATCTAGGTGCACTAAATGTCTTTTTCATCTTCCCACCTGACGATTCTTCTCCTGGCCTTCTTTTATTACTCTGAAAATTTCTTGATTCGGTTTCTAATCTTTCGGCGCGAATAGCCGCCGCCCTCAGTTTCCCATAGGACTCCATATCTGATGGTGTAATACGATTTCTAATAGTATAGCGGAGTCCAGCTTCAAACCTTCGGCACTTATTTCTTTCAACTGCAACCATATGTGAAGCGTATCGGGACAACTGATTAAATAGTACTTCATACTCGCTTACAGACCGATTTCCTTGTTTAAGTTCTAAAAATTCTTTTTCTTTTTGATCCTTATAAACTTCAGGCATGTAAGCATCGCTGAACTCTCTCAGAAAATCTTCCCAGGTCAGCACTGGGGGTTGAACCATACTATCTGGGACAGTTTCCCACCATTCGTATGCATGTCCCTGAAGAAGTGAGACAGCATAGTCGAATCTCTCTTCCGGTGTACATTGCATCATGTTGAACACCCTTTCTGTTCTTTTTAACCACGTTTCTGCCTCAGCAGGATCTGTCGTACCCATGAAGTCCACAGCACCCATCTTCCTTAGTTTATCATATCGTCGTTCTCGGGGAATTGTCAGGGGATGTTCAGATTCATGCTGTCTAAGAGTATGAGATGAATGGGATTCAGGTACGGCCGTTCTTCCTCCTCCCTCTATTGTTTGTTCATCATGTTCTAAATGCGTTCGTTCGCCTATTGCCCTTTGCCTATATATGCAAGAAAAGTTTAAGGGCAATTCATAACATGTACCTACTATGCAAATGTCTACAGAACCTAAAGCCTAGGCTCTGATACCACTACATGTAGCGCCCCGTTTCCTATTTCCTTTTTACGTAGCTATAAAATATTCATATAAAATTTTCGCGATTCCCATAACCATTTCCTTTAACAAAAACGGGTGCGTACATCTGATCTAGTTCCTTCCACTATAATGTACATATATGTACCTATCATATGAGTCACAAAATGCGATAGTCTAAATCCGTTTCTATTCTATATGCTAATGATGAACCAGAGGGGAGCAGGAGGAGAGCGTAGTTGGCCAACCTTGAATCCATGCTTTATGTTGATGCTTTCTACGCAGTCTGCTAATTATCTACAACAACTGTGAAGACACCGATTCAGAGTATGATCGCAACATGTTAATTAATACAAGTAACAAATAAAATAAACAGTAGTCCATTCCTTTTCATCAATATTGTAACCATGCCATTTCAAATCATATAATCATCATTCCTTTCCATCAATATCGTAACCATGCCAGTTCAAATCATATAATCATCGTCCATATAATCAATGTTCATATAACGGTCATTCACATGATCCGTAGATCACATGCCATTTCTATATGTCCATTTATTTTGATACTCCCGTTATAGACTAGCTAGACTGTACTGTACGCCCAGTCGGCGCCCATGCATGGGACTCTGTAACCATGTCGTAATCCCCCTATTTGTAGGGATACGTGTTGCCTGTACAGGACTCTGTAAAATCCCCCGATTTGTAGGGATATATGCCGTAGCATCCGTATCATACCATCTGTAGTCGTAGCAGTCATAACGGTTTCTCCCTTATTTTATATGTATGCAATCTATAAAAATACCTTATATGACACATAAATCATATAAGAGCACGTTACGGTCACATAGTTCACGTCGATTTATAAATAGCACACATATATCACGTACTAATCAATTAATCCACATAAAACATGTAAGCATATAAAGCACATAAGGTACATGTCGCAATCATACTCACAAGTTTTGCCTATTTTTCCCGCTTGCTTAGGCGACCTTGTCCTTTCCCTTATCGGACTCCTGACCTATACAATTATTTTATCCGTAAATATGAATTTCCTACAATGATATGCGTACGTGATATGCATGCTTTGTTATTATGCATGATCGTTCCTTATTCGTAGCCTTTACCAGAAACCCTAACTTATTTTATATCAAAACCCTAAAGATTGAATACTTTGTGTGATATTAAAATTCCTTTTATATTTGTATCACAATTCTTTTTATCTTGAAATTCTATTTAATTATATTACTAACTTTTGAAATCATCTCTCGACATTGTATCTACTTGGATTTAAAAATTTCGAATCATAACTTACAATTATAATTCAATATTATATCCAACTAAATTGCTAATTTCGACATCTTCCTTGCTAAATGCCGACATGTCTCGAAATAAATTTTGTGATGATGTTCAATTTCGATATCTAATTCGAAATCCTAACTCGATATCAATTGTCGAGATATTTATTCACTTATATGGGTACTTTAACAAGTGGTGATGTCGTTTTCTTTAATGTTAAGAAATCTCCTTATTAGTCATACTTGAGAATAGTAGAAATGGCTAACACGTGTACATGCTTGTTAAGTTCATAATTTTAATTATTATATGTGTATTCACTTGGATTGCGACAACCATTCAAAATTGAAGAACTTTTCTAAAGCTTCGACATCCTATATAGTTGACTTCATAACTTTAATATGCAACGTGTCGATATCTTATCTAATTGGATTTTTCAACATCTCGAATATATATATATATATATATATATATATACTCGACATTTTACTCGATCATACTCTCTCTAAGTGAATAGATAAGTCTCAACCTTACACTCGACATCTCATTTGATATCATGACTCGACATTTTATTCTAGTTTAATGAACTTCGATATCATAACACTATTCGACATTATAACTTAATATTTATCTAACTAAATTGCTCAACCTCTCGACATTCTATATGTACAAAGCTCGACCTTATACTGGAAATCATCGATATTCTATTTAAACAATATAAATAACTTCTTTCAGAAATCCGGAAAACCCTAATTCTTCATACCTTTAGGACAAACCGTAATATTCTTATTAGTATACAAACTTTCATATACTAACAAGTTCTAACATTGAGAACTTTCTAACACCTCGACATTATTTTAATATCTTATTTAGCATCATGACTCCTTTCGACATCCTATCTTAATTAGGTTTCAATAATCTCGGCAACATACTCGACATCTTATATCAAAATTCCCCTTGAATTCTTAAGAACAAAAATGAACTCCATCGAAACTTCATACTGTTCATGTACCGAATTATCATCCAGTCAAGATATTGCTTTAAAAATTCAAACCTATATTAGCCCTTCAATATCGAACTTATCTCAAGAAATAATCCTATTCAAAATCTGAAAACTCTAATCCTGTCAGGTTACGAAAATCTCTTCAAACCTAATACAAATCAATTTCTATAATGATGTGACATATTACAAATAGACTTATAAATGTTCAATTCTTTCACTTACATCGAAATTATTCCTATAAATATTAGTCATTTGCTTAATATGATTATTGATCTCTAACATGCATATGTATATACATATATATATATATATATATATACATGTATTATCAAAGCAGTATTGAATTCTTTACCTTCAGGAATTGGCCCAGTTTTATTCAGATTTCGTTTGCTATGTGAATTCCGTGCTTCTTCCCTGTTCTAAGTGCTTCATAAATAATTAGCTAAATGATACTTGTTTTTATTCTTATCCTAAGTTAACGTGTAGTACTAGCTCAATGACATAGACCTTTCATCAATCGTTATCATGACCTTATTTAATATGTGTTATTTTATTATTACAGTTACTTTCCTTCATAACTAAGTTTTAAATATCTATTACTAGGAATTATTTAGTTCACTACACGTTATTATATCGAGAGTCCAAGTTCTAGTATTTCGAGTTCTTTAATTGAAAGATTTCGAGGTCTTTAATTTCTAAATCTCGAAATACTTGAGTAAGGAATTTGAAGTCCTCAATAACTAAGTCTCGAAATCTTTTAGTAAGGAATTCCGAAGTCTTTGTTACATAGATCTTAAAATTTTTATGACATATTTCGACATTATTGAAAGATTTCCGGATTCTTCTTTAGCTATACATTAACACTATTTAAATATTTCTTCTATTTTAAAGAAACTCAAGAATACCATTAAACTTCCTAATTTAGTTTATCACTTCAATTAATACACATATAAAGTTCTTCAAAACCTAAGAAAACCCTAGAAACTTTTAATTTTAGTAATATTCACTTTTATCTCTTTGAGGACCTAGAACTATAATACTTTAAATACCTTATTCTATCTATATGTCTATTTTAAAATACTTATATGCATGCATGAATTTATGTAAATGCATGAAATTATGATATGAGGTTTCGGTTCCTGACATAATCCAACACAACAGGGCCACTCCCTAATATTTTGGACTGCTGGACACGAAATAATATCATATTAGTAGATGTGCAAGTTCTCGAACTGTTAGTAGTATCATAGCTGTCTCGAATTTCCAAACCTTATGTATCGAAAACCCTAAAAACTCCAAAAACCTTAAATTGCGAAAACTTTAATAATATCAAAAGTTCTAAAATTCTGAAATCTTAAATTTGCTACAATCAAGTATCGAAAACTTCATGCATGTTCTATACTATTTACTTGTAGAACTATCGAAACTATTCCGTACCCTAGTAAACTAATCATATGATTATCAAACCCTAACAACAGTATTGCAACTCTTAAAATGTTTCGATAACGGTCCTAATACCAAAAATTAACCCCATGAATTCCATAGTGCACTTAACATAACTATCAAGAAGCCACGAGAAGTTCACATAGTAACATATAATTTCACCTTGAACATACATATAAAGATTGAATAAGCCACGAGAGGTTCACATAATGTATCTAAGTACAGACTAGAGTCACATACACTATCTAATTATATGAGTACTTGCATAACAAGATGAACTGAACTAAATATTTTAGGTGTTCCAATCATGTTAATCTCGAAACTCTTCATGCTTAATATATGATCACATAGAACTATATACACCTTAGAAGCATATTAAGCATATCAAGCACAAAATTCCCACATACCTTATTTTGAAAAGTAGTATTTTCGATTGGTACAACTTCTATGTTACTGATCCCTTATGTTGGTTTGGAGATAGCTCTGCTCTTGAACTGTTCGTCGGTGCGTATATTAAGTGATGAAATCGATTTCCCTTAGTGTTAAAAAATCATTTATTAGTCACTTCTACAATAACTTCAAGGCCTCCACGTGTAGTCTAAGCCCTTGATTTGATGGATATTATTATTATTATTATATCTATGAGGTTATATAGTATTAATTCTATGAGGATCTTGTACGAAACTTTGTTTTCAAGTGTAAGGTGTATTACGAAAATGTCCCAAGTTAATTTAACCTTCATGAAAACTCTTTAGTCTCTATATCCTTATACAAAAGCTTTGAGTCTTATGTCCCATAATTACATGTCACGAAAATTTTCCATCCACGAAGACTTCCTATTTAACCATGGACATAGTTAATCTATATCAAAACCCCATATTAAATTTTACGGGTATAACAATCTCCCCCATAAAAGAATTTCGCCACCGAAATTCAGTGGTAGGGGACTCGAGTTTGGCTCTACGACTAGAGCCCACATATTCCCATCACACTTCAGCTGCGCACTCTAGCTAAATTTAGCTAAGCAGACGTATTCCTATTCTATACAAATAGCCACGTAAGCAAATAATTTTTAAACACATAATCACATCGCGCCGTAAAACTTACAGGCAAGGCGAATCCTCAAGGCTTTTGAGCGGTCGTACATGGACAGTCTACATAATCTATATCCTACCGCATCCCGCCCCATACCGGATGTCACTGTAGCATCTGTCCCTACCGGGACCAGTGGAGTTGGGCCCACCACACTCCGACTGATAGTCATGCCCCACTGTACCACCATTTAACCTTTCAGCATGCTTCGTCCTCGCTCACACGCACCCTGGGCAAACTTCCCAGGGGGTCACCTGTAGAACCCAGGGTCCTCGTAAGTATTAGGGCCAATAAATTTGCACAAATGTTGACCACGATTATGTGCTTTTCATGCATTAATTTCGTGCTTATGTGACTTACGTGAAGTTTCGTGTGGTAAATTACGTGCTTAGGTGATCTTACGAAATTTGGTACAGTTAAATTGTACCAACTGACCCTTAATTTATTTAGGAATTTTTGAAGATAGGCCAAAGAAATTTGGGCCATGAACAAGGCTTGGGCTAAAATTAAAATTAGGCCCAAAATTTACTAGGAGCACTAACGGGCTAAATTGAGGGTTGAGCCCAAAACATTAAATGGCTTAGGGGCAAATTTCCTTAAAATAAGGGATATTTTCGTCAATTGAGTCCCATCATCATCCCTTAAAAGAATTAAATGTAGTCTAAAATACATTTGAAGTCCACAAACCCCAGTGTAAGAAAGTAACGAGAGTTGGGACAAGAAAGAAAGAAGGAGAAGCCGAGATACCAAGCTAACAAATTGGGACTAGGTATGATCTTTAAATCATAGCATTTACGTTTTCTTAAGGATTAGAGCTGTGCGACTTTAAATGACGGGGTTTCGATAAGGTTTTGAGCCTAAGGCACAAATTTAAGAACTGAGAGATGCCCTAACCTTAATCCTTGCGTTTTTAGTCCTATAACAACATGTTTTAGGGAATTTTAAGCACGAAAAATAAGGTTAGGAGCATGTTGGAATTAAACTAGAAATCTGGGGATCTGGAGTTTAAAATCGGTCTTCATAATATTCTTGGAGCAACCGACTTTTTGATCTTTAAAGTGGACACATCGCGAACCAAAAGCTGTTTGAGAGAGTGACTTCGCAAACGAGGAATCACGAGTTCAATTTGCGAACCCAAAACCATTTCGCGAAATAGGGAGCCGCACACCTCCTTTACGGGTCGATGTTCTGCGGGCTCGACTTGGCGAACTCATGTGGCATGGTACTTTGCGGGCTCAAGGTTGGCGGGCAGCTTTGCAAATTGAGCCCCACGGCAGTTGCGGGTCCAGGTTGGCGAACCCACTTTGCGAGCTCGAGCTTTGCGAGTTCAAGTCATTTCGCGGGTTGGATCTAGACAGCGAACTCAACAGCTTTGCAGGACCCAGATAATACGTGATCTAGCTTTGCGAATGCATGGAGGTTTGCGGGCCGGGGAGGTTTGCGAACTCAAACCATTTCGCGAGCCCCATGCAACAGCCACACCTTGCGAATCCAGGGAACTTGGCGAACTCAATGAAGGTTTGCGAATCAGGAAAGATTTGCGGGGTGAAACCATTTTGCGAATCCTTAGAAGCTTGCGGGCCATGCACTTCGCGGGTTAAGGAGTTTGCGAACCCACTTTGCCAACCCAAACCATGTCGCGGGCCGTGCTCCTTTTGCAGCCTCCACACTTTGCGGGTCCTATGAGGATGGCGAATGGAGAATGCTTTGCGAGTCCACACAAGTCGCGAAGCCACCTTGCGAACTCACCAACTTTACCGGTCCAAGCACTTCGCGGGCTGCAGTTATTTGACGAATCGAGTTTTACGATTCCAATGGTTTGCGAACTCAAACACTTCGCGAATCGCCTTTTGAGGAAAAATATTTTCGCACCATTTAATCAGAAAAATATTCCGATTCCAATGAGCATAGGCTCTTTCAACACCCGATCATAATTTACCTATCGGTGTCCTTAGGGCAAATTTTCGGTATAGGTAGACGTTGCATTCGTAGATTTGGAACGAAAAATCATGTAGTTGATTTAAAATAATTTATGGACTGACTTTATAGCCTTGGCAGGTTTAAAGGACGAAATTTTAGGAGTTTCACTAGACCGGCTAGCAAATAGTTTAAGGACGAATTTCGTACGCCTCACGAACTACATAAGTTCGCGATGTAACCTCATGAATCAATAGCAAGTTAGTGAACTATATAAGTTCACGAATCATATGAGGCTAGGATTAGTTCACGAGTCAGGTAGAATTCACGGGTTTACAAGTGTCCCGAGCTATAAGTCGAAAATTAGTTCGAAGTATTAAAAATTAGCGAATTAGCTAGCCAAGTAATTGGACAAAGTACTGATACCATTGTTTATTGCTTAAGGTCAAGAACTAGGGGAGTTCACCGAACCAGTAGCTAGAAATCTACGGATGCCAGGTAAGTGGAAATCCAACTACAACACATAGCATATGTGTATGTGCTTAATTCATGTGATTACGTGATAAGGTGCTTACGTGTTTATGTGAACTTTTACGATATGGTTGCATGCTTTCGGTAAGCGTTATGGCGTTAATGCATTATGCATATGCACGAGCACGCACGACACATTTGGTGGTAATGAAATGATGAGCGTGCATGATTATGTCGCAAATAGCGAAAATTAAATGCCGAGGTGGGTGAGGAAATTGTTAGTTAAGATAAGTGGTGGCTTTCGGGGCACCGAGATGGCGTTGATGCGCCGTCGGAGACGTTGATGCGTCGCCAGTATATGAACGACGTTGATGCGTCGGGGAATACCATGGTTGGGTTGATGCCCTCATGGTCGGGTTGATGCCCTTATATCCCTGATTAGCGTGGTTGGGTTGATGCCCTCATGCTTTAGTATGACTGGGTTGATGCCCTCATACTTTGGGCTGATGCCCGTGGTTGGATAGAGCTCTTTACGGTGTACGCCTGGGTAAAAGTCTGCCAAGGGCCCTAAGATAAAAAATATGAGATTAAGTTTGATCCATAAGACGTAAGATGCATCGGCGTGGATTGCCTTTGCGGGGTTTTATCACGTGCACGTCATGCATGATTTCTACTTACTGAGCATATCGCTCATCCCTTACGTTATGTGTTGTAGGTGCGAGCGACCACGGTACGTGATCGCTTAGATGGCAAGGAAATAATTTGGCGCTTCCAGCAGCTTTTGGGATGGGAGTGTGTGCATGGATGACGACCTGCGAGGCCGGGCGCATAGAGATTTTTGCTGTGCATGTATACACACCTCGTGTAATTAGAATTCACATGAAGTTAGGAATTCATGTTATTCTTTTGTCATGTATAGAGACTACTTCCATTACATAAATGGAAAAAAATTTCATACGCATTTCCGCATCTCTTTTAAGTTAAAGCAACGTTAGACACGTAGGATACGTTAGAATTAGGTAGTTGGGACAGTGGGTCCTGACATCACTTATCCCTAGATTGCCCCAAGTCAAGCACGCTTAACTTCGGAGTTTCTATAGACGGACTACCGAAAAGGTAGGTCGACCTTGGTGATATGAGGAGTACTATCAATTCTCTTATAAGATTCTTAGCCTGACACGCCCATACAATGCCAGTCTCAGGATCCCCTCTCATTCGGGTGTTGGATTGGTTCGTTCATGTACCCATTCGCCTAGAAGCCTGCCAGGAGCGGCTCCTTGTCCGTGCACCTCTCTGGCACAGGCGATCACTCCCCGCCCTCATTGTCAGAACCCTAGTGCTCGCTACCTAACCCATCATTAAAGTGCCTAATGGTGCGTTAATTCGAAAGAGACGCGAAAATGCGTATGAAAATTTTCCATTTATGTAATGGAAGTCGTTCTTTACATGTCAAAAGAATTATATAAATTCCTACACTCATACAAGTCCTATTCACACGAGATGTGTGTACATGCACAGCAAAAGTATTCCTATGCGCCCGGCCTCACAGGTCGTCATCCATGCACACACTCCCACCTCAAAAGTAGCTCGAAGCTTCAAACGATAGGCCTTCAAACGATCACGTACCGTGTTCGTGTGTACCTACAACACATAACCTAAGGGGTGAGCCGCCTCAGTAAGCAGAAATTATGCATGAATGCACGTGTCCTAACTCGCAACGACAATCTGCGCCGATGCTTTCTAACTTTCATACTCTTTTGTTCTCTCATTCCATATGGGCCCTCGGCTTTCCATCTTACTATGCGCCATTTCATAGAGCTCTAATCCTCGACGGATACATACATATGTGAAGGTTCACACACTGAGAGGTTACCCAAAGGCACCATTCCTGTCCCAGTGTGGCCCATCACGCTGACGCTTCTCGACAGTAGCCAACTCCGAGGTCGCCACACCAGAGATTCCCTCGTGTCGCCTCCTCCAGGTTGCATCTTCCGCTGTGGCGTGTTTCCCCTACCTATCATGTCAGGTAATTCGGCATCGTGAATCGCCATGGCAGCATAGAAGAGCCGTGACTCAACATCGAGTCGACACAGACAATGTCGGCGAATATCCATCGCTCAGGCGATCTTTTTGGTATACACGCTAACATACCTATTTTCATACTACTCATGCGTGCATATGCTCATGTCGCGGTTCATGTGTACATACATGTCATGTCCTTATTCATAATAAGTAAATCACATCATACAAAATTCACATATTGTCACATATGCACGAAACCACGTAAGTCATGTACATATGAGTTATGTGTTGTAGTTGAATTTCCACTTACCTGTCCTCCGAGCTAAGCTAAATTTGCGGCTTCGGGGAAATTCCTACTGTTCGACCTTTAAAATAGAAATATTAAAGTATCAGTATTGTCCCTGTACTAGATGACTAGGTCGATCTAATTATCTTGACTATACTAATTTGCTAAGACTAAGTCGCATGATTTCTAACGTTAAGTGTTAATATTCGTTTGTGACATGTAAAGCTAAATTCCTAAACCTTAAATTCGCCCGATTCATCACATCTAAATTCTAATGTCGCCGAGGTTATCAAATCGTCCAATCGCCTATCACTGAGGTCTCAATTTGCCTGATTGGTCACGTTCATCATCGCATGCAATCGCCCGATTTGTCGAGTTTGTCACTTTGTTTCGCCGACCATCCAATCGCCCGTTTTTGAGGTACTCATAAACCGAAATCGCCGCTTGCTTACATCATATGACTTAGTTTCGCCGTGTCCTATACCCACTTTGCATCGCCAGATTTGTGCTTATACCATGCAACATTTCGCCGCCCTTCTTGTCGCCCAATTCACCATGTGTGGAAATCACTTTCGCCCGCTTAGTCGTGCATGGGAATCGCCCGAATTTGTCCAATTCGTTACCACAAATAGTCTGATTTCCTAGGGTTTCCATTCGCTCAAATTACTAAGTTAATTACCTAGTTCCGCCGTGCTATTTTTCTATTCCTGCCAATCGGCCGATTTGTGGTATCCCAAACTAACATCCACATAAATTTCTAATTGCCCGAGACTTCATGCAAATTCTTTCATTCGATTGGAACGTTCAAAACTTCATCTGCACAAAACTCGATTCATAACTCACCCTTCCTAGAATTTATAAGTTCTAAAATCTTACTCCCCTTAAAACGTTTAACACCATCCAAAGATCGTCTTATACCTAGGTTATAAGTTCTAAAAACACTTTGAGCTACCCCAAAACATAGCAACTTCCAAGGAAATACTCAATTACGATTTTGCACCCTAAACTGGGATTTTTGGTGTCTTTCTTACACCTAGACTCTTAATATT
This sequence comes from Craterostigma plantagineum, assembly GCA_027422505.1. Lineage (NCBI taxonomy): Eukaryota > Viridiplantae > Streptophyta > Magnoliopsida > Lamiales > Linderniaceae > Craterostigma > Craterostigma plantagineum. The sequence continues at coordinate 224,225 of JAPQWV010000234.1, forward strand.
GTTACTTCAAGAGATTAAGATACCTAAGTAGTCCTAAGTTGCGAAAATTAAGCTTATGGGTAGTATTTACTTACCAAACTTGGAATTCCAACTTGCTTGGTGTTCCTTGGCTAGAGTTGCTTTAGGCTTCTTTCTTCCTCTTTTTTGGTTGAGTTTTGATGTTTATGAGGGTTTTTATCCCTTTTTTAGTTCTTATACTGATCTTTATCTATCGTTCCTTTGCTTTACTTAATCATTATTAAACCTAAACTTAGGGGTATGGGGTTGATGTGTCTACTAGGTGACTAATCTTTTCCTCATATGTTAAGAAATCGTTGTATAAATCCTTAGTCAATCGAAAGTTGATCTAAGTTTCTATCCTATTCCAGATCGATCGATCCCACTTGGTTCTGTGTGTGAATCGCTCGATTTCCTTCTCTTAATTGCTCGGCGATTTCAACATTTGTTAACATGGGAAGGTGTCCCCCAATAGCATGGCTTCTTCATCGAATTTCGACTTTGTCTTGGTGGATTGTATTTTGCCGAGCTTGGGTATATCATAGCCTTCGAGTGGGGGACGACGTTCGATTTCTGGGTGAAGGTCGATGAAGTGTTGAACCAGGATGGGAAACCATCTTACGTAAGGGAGGACTCTTGTGGAGCTGAATTTTCGTCTTCGCAGTTGATCAACAAGGTCAGACCATATTAGTTGGGCGATATCGTAGTTTTTGTTGAAGACTATGCCGTGGAAGATCAACATGATATGGCGGTTGCAGCGGTCTGATCCGGTGTGCTTAGGTGATAGGCACTTGTTGATGATTAAGAATAGCGTCCGCCAGGGTCGAGGTATGTCTTTGGCGCAAAAGTCTAGGAGATGAATGGATTCCTGGCCATTGGGCTTGTATCCCATGAAGAGGAAGTCGGCAATCAACTGATCAGAAGTCGGATGTTTATCATAAATGAGTGAGGCTGGTAGGTTTAGTTGGGAGCGTATTATAGCGGGGGTCAGGACGACAATGGTGTTGTCAATTTGGGCAGAGAGACGGAGTGGTTGTGGGTTGTCGGTTGGATTTTGGAGCGAGGACCAAAATTGTTGTACGTAGACTTCGGGGACACGCTCGATTTTACAAAAGGCATTGTTGAGAGGATGGTTTTGAAGAATTTTGAGGATGATAGGATCGGGGCCCAACTGGACGTTATTGGGAAGCCTTTGAGCCCAGTCTTTAGATGGGAAAACTTCGTCAATATTGCGCACCATAGTGATCAATTTGTAGAGATAGGATGCAACATTAGTAATATAAAATTTTATAATGTTAGCCATAAAATTTTGTTGAAGGTTGAATGATTAAATTTCAATCAGGTAACTTTCAGTGAAAAATCGCACAAAATGTTTACGGGACTTAGAAAATTTTAAGATCTTGTCTTGTATGATAATCGGACGATTTAATGATTAAGTGAGGCATTCAATCGGACAAATTCAATCTCAATGATGTATTGGCAGAATCGGGCGATCGAGAGTAGTATAGGCGGATTGAAGATGCAATCGGGCGATTTAAGATTGAAGTGTGAAATCGGGCAATTTAGAGTCGATTGAGAGTAAAATCGAGCGATTGAGTCAAATCGGGCGATTGAGTCAAATTGGGCGATTAAAATCGGGCGATTGTAGGTAGACACGTGCAATTGTAATTGAAGTTGAAATTGAACTTGTAAGTAGAAAATCAATTTTCGGGCAATTGTGGGACAGCTGTGAGAAAGAATACATACGAAATCGGCCGATTGAAACAAATCGGGCGATTTAGGAAGGAATTAGACTTTTGAATTTGGGTGTGAAATCGAGCGAATAAAGACAGTTTATTCTAAACAGCTGAGAACCGAAAATCAGGCGAAATGAGTTTGAGATGCAAGAGCGACTGTGAGCCCAAAGTAACCAGAAATCACAAAAGCAAGCTAAGCAAAACAGATAAGTGATATTAAGATCATCTCAGTAACCACATAGAATAGAAATTTGCATATTCAAAGTAATAAACTGAAAGTTACATATGGACGAGCTCGTAAACCCTAAACTAACGCTCTGAGGAAAAAGTAGAAATCAAACCAATACTTGCAGATGCAGTGATTGCGCTTACGTAGATAGGTCGGAATTTCCAGAAAGATGCAAAGAGAGGGATTTGTGAGCTTGAGCGATGTAGGTATTTTAAGATTTGAGAGAGATCTAACAGCGTTAATCGCGTAAATTTGGGGAAAATAGTGAGAAATCGGGCGATTTTAAATTTATATGAAGCAAGGTTACTGTAGCGGAGTGGCCGATATAGAAATCGGGCGAATAGCAAATCACCGATATTAATCCTTAGCTGAATCTGAATGCCACAGTTAGAATAATCGGACGATTTTGAGAAATCGGCTGAAGTGAAATTTACATTAGGGAGACTTACTGTAGCGGAATTGAACATTTAGAAATCGGGCGAATAACAAATCGCCAAATGACAAATCGGGCGATGTTAGGAAATTTTGTTGCGTTAGCCAATTTTAGAAGAATGGACGATTCTTGTGCATTGCATAAATTAACTTTGAAGAATATCAAGGATATCAAAATCTTCAATTAATCTATGATACTAGGCACCAAAATTTAATATCAAATCACCGAGTTTTCCAAGATCGATTTCTGTGAGACAGAATCCGATAAACGATAAAGAAAGCTTCGCTTTCGTTCGCGGCGCTAAGCCCTCAAGTCAAAAGTTCATCTGTATCATTAATTAGGTCCTCTGGACGAACGATTTTGTTGTTGGATTTGTGCCTATAAATAGACTCGATTGAAGAAACATGGTAAGATCGTAAATCATTCAATCGAACGAATCGAGTTTCTAAAGATGAACTGGAATCAGCAGCGAGACCAAGAAGAGAACAGGGAGCACGCAGAGTTAGTGCGTCGCTTCAATCACAATCCGGATATGTTAGTACTGGAGATTGCACTTCTTATGTGCTTGTTCATCGTTTTTATGGTGATTCTGTTTTGGGTTTTAACACAGCGTACTAGCTTTTGAGACCTTGTTACGCATTTCAAGTGATTTTCATAGTTTCCCTTACTGGAGTGATTTGGTGTTTTGAAGGTGTTTTGGGTATTTGAGTTGTAATAGCGTTTTTTGCTTATTGAAGGGTGTATGAATCATTAAAAATTAGTTTGTGAAAGCAACTACTCCCCTTCAATCTGTGTATATCATTAAAACGCTCCCCCTAGATTCGAATAATTCCTGCAAAAGCTCCCCCTCAAACAAAGCATATATGCATATAATTAAGCGCCCCTTCAAACTAAGCATATATTATTAAGCCGCCCTCAAACCAAATATTAATATTTTATTTTATTTTAATTTTTAATTATATATATATTTTTTAATTATTAAATAAGAAGAACAAGTATGTGCACTCTTACAAAAGACGTCGTGGAGCTAGATCATCTAGGGTTCACGATTCAGCATTCCTAACTCAGATACAAGGAAATGGAATCGTGTTTCATCCAGGGCCTTGGTAAATAAGTCGGCCAACTGAACCTCCGTATTTACGAAGTACATGGCAATTGTGCCCTTCTCCACATGGTCTTTTATAAAGTGATACCTAAGATCTATGTGCTTTGTGCGAGAATGGTGAACAGGGTTACAAGTAATGGCTATGGCGCTCTTGGAGTCGCTATATATAGGAATATTATTGAAATCAAACCCGTAATCCTGTAGTTGCGTTCGCAACCACAGAATTTGAGAGCAGAAACTGCTGCAGCTACATACTCCGCCTCAGCAGTGGATGTGGATACACAGTTTTGCTTCTTAGATGACCAACTTACTAGTTTGTCACCTAAGAATTGTAGTCCTCCTGATGTACTTTTCCTGTCCATCTTACATCCTGCAAAATCCGCGTCAGTATAACCAAGTAATTGAAAATTTGAGTTCTTAGGATACCATAGTCCAAGTGTTGGGGTTCCTTTGAGATACTTCATTATTATCTTCACAGCTAGCATGTGTGACTCCTTTGGATTGGCTTGGAACCGAGTGCATAGACATGTGGCGAAAACAATGTCAGGTCTGCTGGCTGTGAGATACATGAGTGAGCCGATAACTCCCCGATATGTGGTTGGATTGACTGGCTTTCCATCTGGGTCTGAGTCAAGCTTACAGGAAGGAGACATTGGGGTCTTCGTAGTTGAATTCTCCAAGTTGTACTTCTTGAGTATGTCGAGGATGTACTTTGATTGGTTAATAAAGATGCCTTCTGAAAGTTGTTTAACTTGAAGTCCAAGAAAAAAATTGAGTTCTCCCATCATGCTCATTTCGAATTTCGTCTTCATCAAATCGCCAAATTCTTTGCACAATTTTGGATTTGGGGACCCAAAGATAATATCATCAACATATATTTGAACGAGGAGAATCCCTGATTATGTCTTTTAATGAAGAGTGTTGTGTCAATCTTTCCTTTCGTGAACCCTGATTTAATCAAAAAATCTGAGAGTGCCTCGTACCAAGCACGTGGGGCTTGTTTTAGTCCATATAGAGCTTTCTCTAGAAAGTACACATGGTCAGGATGAGTTTCACTCACAAAGCCTGCAGGTTGAGCTACGTAGACTTCTTCTTTCAGTACCCCGTTGAGGAAGGCTGTCTTGACGTCCATCTGGTAAACAGTAAAGTTTTTGTGAGCAGCATACGCCAGAAATAGTCGGATGGCCTCAATTCGAGCAACTGGAGCAAATGTTTCGTCGTAGTCAATTCCTTCTTGTTGATTGTAGCCTTTTGCCACTAATCGGGCCTTGTTCCGAATGACGATTCCATCTTCATCTCTTTTGTTTTTGAAAACCCACTTGGTTCCTATAATTGTTTTGCCTTGTGGTCTTAGGACTAATTTCCACACTTGGAGTCGCTCAAATTGATTGATTTCTTCCTGCATAGCTTGTATCCAGTCTGGATCAGCTAAGGCATCTTCGATCTTATTTGGTTCGCTTTGACTTAGAAAGCATGCATATAAATTCTCGTTTATTGTTGAGGAGCGTGTGCTTTTCCTCGATTTGGATCCCGATAATTTGAGACGTCGGGTGAGCTCTAGTCCATTTCCTTGTGTGAGGAAGTGGTTGACTCAATTCCTCATGGTCAAGTTCCTCACTAGGTTCAGCTACGCTGGTACTAGAGATTTCAATGGGAGTTTGATCTTCGTTACCTGAATCATCCGATGGGACATTCTCTGCATCTTCATTGTGGATTTGCTGAGGTGGGATACTTGAAGTCATCTCATCAGCCTCTGTTGAAGTGTGTATCGACGGAATTGTTGTATCAGTTCGTTGTGGGCGAGGGCATATATATAGCTGATCAAACAGGAGATTCAGTTCGTCTTCATCAAATGTCTGTGAAGTAGATGATCCTTCTTCGGTTGAAGAGTTATGTTGATCTTCAGTCAATACTCTTAAGACTCCAGGTTGTGGACTTATCTGTTCAGCAGCAATAGATGGCGTTTCATCGAACGTAACATTTGCACTTTCCATGACGGTTCGTATTTGTGGCAGGTAGACTCTGTATGCCTTGGACTCAGCAGAGTATCCAATGAATATCCCTTCGATTGCTTTAGGATCGAATTTTCCTCGGTCTTCTCTATCATTTAGAACGAAGCAGTTGCAGCCAAATACTCGAAGAAACTTGATGTTTGGTATTCTTTTGGTAAGGAGTTTGGTATTCCAAATACTCGAGGAAGTTCGATTGTATTAGCATTGTACGCGCTGCTTCAACTAGACTACGATTTCTTCTTTCCACAACCCCATTCTGTTGGGGTGTCCTCACTACTGCGAATTGCTGAGCGATTCCTAGTGATGAATAGAAATTGTCAAGCAATTGATTCTTAAATTCAGTGCCATTGTCAGTTCGAATCACTTGAACATTGCATTCTAGTGAGTTCTGAGTCTTCCTCACAAAATCTATGATCAAGTCGGGCGTCTCATCTTTCGTCCTAAGGTATCTGGTCCACGTATATCGAGATAAATCTTCCACTATTACCAGAACGTATTTTCGTCCGTTGATGCTTTGTACTCTCATAGGTCCACACAGATCCATGTGCAGTAGTTCTAGTGGTCGGGATGTTGAAGCTACGAGCTTTGCCTTGTGTGATGCTCTTCTCATTTTCCCCATTTCGCACGCACTGCAGAGATGTTCCTTGTGATATTTTAAGGCTGGTAATCCACTCACTAGTCTGTCGGTGTGTAGTCTATTCAACGTTTTGATGTTGAGGTGGGATAGTCTTTGATGCCAAAGGTCACTTTGTTGAATTGAGTTCTTCGTCATGAGACACAGTTTGGACGAGTGTCGAGTAGTTTTCAAATCGATGGTATAAAGATTTGTCTTCCTCGTTCTAGTTAGAAGGTCTCGACCACTCTTATCAGTAATACTGCAACCTTCAGCATGAAATTTAGTTGTTTGTCGCAGAATTGACCAATGCTGAAGAGATTATGACTGAGACCCTCAACATATGAAACCCCCTTGATGTCAGGTTATCATGAATTAGATCGCCATGTCCTAAGATAGGAGCCGCGTGGTTGTTTCCAAAGCGCACATTTCCACCGAATTGTTCGGTGTAGTTACTCAAAAGCTCTTTTCTTCCAGTCATGTGTGTAGAGCAACTAGAATCAAGTATCCACACATGACGAATCTGCAAAAAGTAATCAATGAGATTTAGGTACCCATTTAAGGACGGGTCCTCCCTTATTAGTTTTATAGTCTGTGTATGCCTTTCTTATGGGTCTGTTTCTAAGGTCAGTATTAAATTTATCTACAACTCCAGTTGATTGCTTAGGGACCCATATCTTTCTAATTCCACGAGGATGACAGTGATTTGTCCATGCTATGAGTTGTTGTTTTGTAACCCATATGCTACGCATTCCTATAGCTTTGACTTTGTTGGCTTGTCCTGGTCTTTTGTCAGGTTTGTACTTTGATTTAAGAGAGGATGGTGGTGTTTCCTTGGAAGTACTGACATTGGTAGATTGGTATTTAGCGTTTAAGATAAAAGCATCATAATAGCTAGAATAGTAGGTACGATTCTTAGTAGTCGTTACAGGCTTAAGAAGAATAGACGAAGGTTCAACAGGATAATTATTAGCACACAATTGACGCCTATTACAAAATTTGAACTAGACGCTAAATCGACTGGCTGCTTCCTTTTAGAGGAATAAGCGAAATAGCTCTTTGGTAGACTGTCTCCTGTGGCTTTCTTCTTCCCTTTCTTATTTAGAGAATTGCCTGTGAGCACATGCAAGGATGGGTTAGTAAGCTTAGATTTGCCAGATGCAATCTGCTTTCTTTTCTTCCTAGTGTCGGTGGGGATGGACATTTGACATTTGGTTAAAGGAATTTGTAGAGATCCTGAAGCTATGCCGATGTCCATTTGAGTCTCTAGAGAGGGAATTATACTTAATAGAATTTTATTCTCTATTTGGAGAGTTATCCTTTTCTGAGTCTAGAGTTGAGACTGTAGTTCTGCTGCTGTCGATTTGTTTTTCAAGTGAGGAAATTATGCTAAGCAGTATTCCATTCTCTATCTGGAATTTTATCCTTTCAGATTCCAGGTTTGATTGCAAGTCAGACATTACTCTGATTTTAGTTGGTATATATGCATTAGAGATATTTGGTTCTTCGATACCTACTTCATTAGACGAAGGCGGATAAATAAGTAAGTAGTCATCAGGATTAGATAATGGTATTTCCTTAGTCTTGTAACTATCGTACAGTTCTTCATAGTTAATAGTGATTTCTGCCCAATCCTTCCTATTTCTCTTTTTCTCTTCTAGTGCATCATGCGCAGATGAGTGTGTGAAAGGCATTAGATAAGGCAGATTTAACCCGGAGAAACTAACATCATAAAGAGGGAGTGGTCTCTTTACTATAGAGTTTGGATTGAACCCTAATCCTTCATGTGGGTCATAGAATTCTATGTCTCTGGGCTTATTCATGAAGATCGTTCTATCTGATTGTCCTCTCGTAATAAGTAAGTCTTCGAGCTTCTTAATCTTAGCATACAATTTTGCACGTTCTTTATTTAGCATATCGAACTCGCATGTTTTGTTGATTCGCTTATCGTTGCAAGTTGTCAATTTGTCCTTTAGCTCACTAATCTGTGTTTTCAACCCTTCTATTTCTAAGTCACGACTATCATCTTTAGACTGTGCTACTTCTAGCAGACATTCTAGGTGGCTATTCTCTCGTCATTGCTTAAGTAGGCATGCATTATTGTCAAACCGAGCCTGTAAGTCATTGACCTTTGATTCAGATTCAGATAGGTTAGCTCTCAAGTCAACTAAGCAAGTTTCTAATCTACATACTTCTTCACGGGTCGTATCTAGGATTTCTAATGTGTTAGATAACTTCACTTCTGTTGACCTGAGGTATTTAAGTTCATTTTGAAGGATAATGGTTTTTTCTTGAAGTTCAGAATGCAGTCTTAGGTTAAGAGTTTCTACCTCCTTTCCGGAAGACAGCTCCTTGTCTTCAGTATCAGCATTGGCTTCCATGTTCTTTTGTTCAGAGTCATCTTCTTCCACCAGAGCCATCAGGGCTATCTTCTCCGTCTCACTTTCAGATGTATCGTCTAGCCAGTGGTCCTGTTCAGCCATCATTGCGGTTCCAGATTTCTTCTGCTTGAGCAGTTGAAGTTTTCTGGTGTAGTACTCTTCATCCTTTTTCTTGGGAAGGTAACAGTCTCTAGCGAAGTGCCCAGGCTTTCCACAATTGAAGCATTTGCTAGGCTCAGAGTCATTCCTAGTATCAGGTTGTTGAAAAGGCTTTGGCAGCTGCTTGGAACTTGACGAGACTCTCTGACGATTGGCAGATGGTGATGATTTTTTGAAATACTGTTTTGCCATTCTTTTCGTTATAAAAGCCACGTGCTTCTCGAAATCTTTGATTTCAGGGTCTGATTCTGTCTCAGAGTCTTCACTTGCTAATGGACTGGAGGACTTAACAGATTTACTCTTTGCAGCTTTTGCACTTTTCTTAAGATTAGTGTCTGTCACTAGGGAAACTGTGTCCATGATTGCTTTACCTTTCTTCTCTCTGATCGCTTCATAAACATCGTCATTGTGCTGCTCCAGACTTTCGTAAACACTGTGAATATCAATCTGATCTAGGTCCTTGTTAAGCCTGAAGTGTGTGGTGACTCTCTTCCATTCTGGAGGTAGGGAGGTAAGAAATTTGACATTGAGTTCCATGTTAGTTTTTATGATGTTTATCTTCCTTAATTCGTTCACGAGGACCATGAACCTGTTGTAGGTCTCGCTGATTTGCTCATCAGGCTTAGCCTTGAATGAATCGTATGCTGCAAGGGTGTTGGCTTTCTTGGCTCTTAGTCCACTCTCTGTTCCTTGCATTATTTTGCAATCTCATCCCACATTGCTTTAGCGGTTGGAAAGCTATCCACTTGAATCAGTATGTCATTAGGTAAGGCTTGCATCAAATAGTTTCTTGCCAGAAGATCTGCTTTAGCTCGTTTCTTTTCTGCATCATTGTATTGTGCTGGAGTTTTGAGAATTGTGCTCTCTTGAACTGCTGGGGTGACGGTGTTGTCACCACTGTGACCCAGAATTGTTGTGGTCCATTCTCAAGAGAACCGATGATGTCTTCGCCATTGTCCTTTATTTCAAGAAAGTTCAGGAATCTGCTTCTCCAGACTCCGAAGTCTCCGCGCCTTAGAACTGGAACACGAATGTCGCTTCCCATGGCTAAAGAATCCATTTGTTGTTTGGTAGTGATCGTTACGTGGAAGTGATCTGCGAAATGAAATGTTAGTCTCGAACAATTTTAGTCAAGTTTCAAATAAATAAGAATAATATTTAGTATTCTTATTTTATTTATTTATAATATGGTGGTTGTTGCAAGAAAGAAAAAAATCAAGACTAGTCGATATTACTTCAAAACTTTTGGTTCTTGCGACTCTTGTTAAGAGAATAAATCGGACGATTTCAGTTTTAAATTGATCGAACAGGTTAAGAGCTAGAATAGGACAACACAGATCCTAATTGTGAAAATTGAGTGACTTGATGTTTATTTAAATCGGGCGACTCAACAAATTTACTTGGAAAGGTTGGGTCAGAAACTGAAATTGGACGAGATATATGTTTCGGGCGAGGCTTAAAAGGATTTGATTCGGATGACTTTAGTTAAAAAAAGAAATCGGACGATTTGAAACTTATTACTAAGAGATTTAAATCGGACGATTTGTGGTAAGATAAGAATGTGTCAATCGGACAATTTGAGCGAAATCGTGCAAGGTTAATATTAATCGGATGATTTATCAGATCGGGCGATTTGACTCAAACTACCAATTAGTGTTTTGAAGAGAAGTTCGCTACAGTGAAATCGGGCGATTCTGTGGAATCATATGATTTCCTCTTGCAGGAAGGAAGGAAATCGGGCGATTTAGTCTTAGAGACTGGAAATCGCCGAGGCTTAAATCGGACGATTATGGTGCAATCGACCGATTTTCCCTTATATGATAGGAATCGGGCGACCTGCGAAATTAAAGCATCTCCATCGAATCCTTCAAAATTCAAGAAGCTGTGTGAAAATCTACCCGAAAGTGAAGAACAGACCCAGAAAAATAAATTTCAGACTCGATTTTCTGGTTTCAAAACAACTCAAACTTGACTATAATCTATGTGAAAGAACAGAAATGCACTCATTGACGATTTTCCTCACCAAAAGATGAAAAAAAAACGATTTAAAAGGCACATCAATGAAAAATCGAAAATGGATTTTGAGCAAAGGTTCTTTCAAATCTTTTCAGAATTGAACAAAACTGGATTCAAATTGATGAGATCGATCCACGTTTTGCTCTGATACCACTTGTAGGTCCACTTGTTACCAAACAAGGATCAAAAGATTATTAGAAAGATTAAGACCGCAAGAAGCACCTTTCAGTGTGTGTGTTTATCGAGAACTGCTTCAAGGAATTTTCTTTTGATAAACCCTAACAAGGGTAGAAATGGGCTTTATATACCACAAACTCTTTGGTATATTAAAGCCCAAGTCCAAAACTTCTACAAAATACTAGTTGTCTCCCCAACCTACTACAATACATTAATATCTCAATTTTAACCCAAAACACATATAAATAGAGGACACTATAATTAATTCCTAATAGAAGTTCTTGCAATAGTTAAATGTGTCCTTAAATTTCAAGATGATTTATATAATCAAAATTTTTTAACAAAAACTGATTGTCAAGCTGCAAAATTCATGTTTCAGAAAGATTTCAAACATGATGTCTCCAAACAAATGTTTGCGAGATGGCAGGCTCATTTAGCCCCATTTGATTTTGATATTATTTATAAGAAAGGAAGTGATAATAGTCTTCCTGATTATCTAACTCGAGAATATTTAACATGAGTTATTCGCCAATTGCAGCAATGTCCCAATATGGGAGAGGTTTCGCCTCTAATAGAGGTGGACGTGGACGTGGTCGTGTTATCGCCCAAATGGGTAACAAGAAACTTGTGAAAGAAAATCTTTCACAATTTTCTGAGTCTTCAAGCAATGCTTGGAATGAGGACGAGCCAATTTACAAAGAGTTTCTTGAATTCAAGAAGCAAAAGGGGCAATCTCAAAATAAAGAAGGTACTTCTTATGCAAAAATTATTGCAGAAGACGACGAAGATGTCGATTATGAGAAAAAGAATCATACAGAGGTAATACGTCTGTTAGAATTCAAAGACTTAAAATGGTCTGATGAACCCTGGACAATTATGTCTAGATATTTAGAAAGAGCATCATATGCTGCTCAATTTTATAAATCTCGTGATAATTACGAGAATATTTTAAAAGCTACCGGAACAACTGACTTTGAGCATTTTAGTGCGGGCAATACCCAAACTGCTCAAAGAAAAGGTTATACCTTTAGTAAAATTATTATTAAGCAGATAATAACTGCTGAAAATTGGGCACTTCAACCTTCAAAGGATAGAGAATATCTCCATCCTGAATCAAAAATTCTATTTAAATTTAATTATTATGATTATATCGAAGCCTTTAATAAGGTATTTTTATATCAAAATGATAACAAAAAACACTCTTGGTGGATTAAAATCTGCTCAGATGTTTACAAAAAGGATATCCCTAATTGGTTTTATCAATGGTGGCTATTATATGGCGCATCTATTGAAATTTTAAAAGAACCTTTCTGTCACGACCCGACGTTCCTAACTGCCTATTCTAGCGCATTCCTATGTGCCTAGCGAGTTGTGATTAGTAAGGTATACTGAAAATGCGAATAAAATTTTTCTTTTTCCATTTACATAATGGGATGATGTTCTGTACAAGTCAAAAGAATACATGTCAAACCCTAAGTTCCAGACATGATCTAACTACGAGGACGAAGGTGTGTCGGCACAGCAAAAGGCTCCTATGCGCCCGGCCTCACAGGTCGTCATCCATACACACACGTCCACCCCAAAAGCAGCGCGAAGCTCCAAAAGATTGGCCTTGCCATCTAAGCGATCACGTACCGTGGTCGCTCGTATCTACAACACATAACGTAAGGGATGAGCGATATGCTCAGTAAGTAGAAATCATGCATGACGTGCACGTGATAAAACCCCGCAAAGGCCATCCACGCCGATGCATCTTACGTCGTATGGATCAAACTTAATCTCATATCTTTTATCTTAGGGCCCTTGGCAGACTTTTACCCAGGCGTACACCGTAAAGAGCTCTATCCAACCACGGGCATCAGCCCAAAGTATGAGGGCATCAACCCAACCATACTAAAGCATGAGGGCATCAACCCAACCACGCTAATAAGGGATATAAGGGCATCAACCCGACCATGAGGGCATCAACCCAACCATGGTATCCCCCGACGCATCAACGTCGTTCGTAAACTGGCGACGCATCAACGTCGTCGACGGCCCATCAACGCCGTCTCGGTGCCCCGGAAGCCGCCACTTATCTTAACTAATAATATCCTCATTGCCCACTTCGGCATTCGCTTTTCGCTATTTGCGACATATACGTGCACACTCATCATCTCATTTTCCCCAACGTGTCGTGCATGCTCGTGCATATGCAGAATGCATCATAGTCATAATGCTTACCGAAAGCATGAAACCATATCATACCAGTTCACATAAGCACGTAAACACATCATCACATAATCACATAAATTAGGCACATACACATATGTTATGTGTCGTAGTTGGATTTCCACTTACCTGGCGTCCGTAGACTAACTGCTACCTGCCCCGGCGAATTTCCTAAGTCCCGACCTTAGGCACCCAAAACATTCATATCAGTAAGCTATTAATTAATTAAGCTAGCTAAGTACTCGAAATATTTTAAGTCGTGAACCTAATTTTCGTCTTTAAACTATTTGCTAGCCGGTCTAGTGCAATTCCTAAAATTTCGTCCGTTAAACCTGCCAAGGCTATAAAGTCAGTCCCTAAGTTATTTCAGTTGACTACGTAAATTTTCGTACCAAAAATTCTATCGAATGCAACGTCTACCTATACCGAAAATTAGCCCTAAGGACACCGATAGGCAAATTATGATCGGGCGTTGAAAGAGCCTACGCTCATTGGAATCGGAATATTTTTCTTTTTTTTATAACTTAAATCGTTTTAATCCAATGGGGTTCAATTCGTGAAGTTGATTCGCCAACTAGGACCCGTAAAATGCATGAGGCTCGGTTCGCAAAACGGGTTCGCAAAGTGCGTGAGAATTTGCAAAGCGCCGAGTTCGTAAACCACGGTCGGCCCGCAAAGTTGGTGAGTTCGAAATGTGAGTTCGCAATTCTCGTGGGTTCGCAAACCTTGGACCCGTGAACCTCCTTCGCAATGTGTGGGCTCGCAAACCTCGGACCCGTGAACCTCCATTCGCAATCCTCGTGGGTTCGCAAAGTGGAGTTCGCAAACTACAATGGCCCGCAAAGTTCCAAGGACTCGCAAAGTTGATAGTTCATGAGGTTCGCGAACCTCCATGATTCGCAAGCGATTCGCAAAACACTTGACCCGCGGAATGGAGTTTGCGGCTTGTGTGGACCCGCAAAGCATTTTCAATTCGTCAAGGCTTGGATTCGCCAAGTGTGCTCGCATACCTCATTTCGCGAAGTAGGTTTGCAGCTCCTTCACCTCGCAGCTTCGTGGATTCGCAAAGTGGTTTGGAGTTCGCAAAGGATCCAGTTCGCGAAGTGGCTTGTAGCCTTTGAATGGGTTCGCCAAGTAGGACCCGCGAACTTCTTAAAGATTCGCAAAGTCTTCCAAATTCGCCAAATGAAATTCGCGATCTTTATGCGACCATGGGTTCGCAAGCTTATGTTTTGCGAATTCTTGCCAAACAACTTTTATTTTCGCGATGCATCGTCTTAAAGATCAAAAGTTGCTTTTATTAAGAACACCTTTGAAGACCGTATGAACCTCAGGAACCCTAAAATTCGTGCTTAACGAAATCACCGAGTTAAACCCAACTCTTCATAGTTGATATTCCCTAAACATGCCCTTAAAGTGCTAAACTCACCAAATCAAGCTTAAAGGGTGTTCGTTTAGGGTTTAAAATCGCATCGGCCCCAATATGTGGTATTTTTGTGTCCTAAATCCTAACATATACCAATTCTAGACTAAAATCTAAACATCATGGTTAAAGGATAATTAATACCTAGTCCAAAGCCCTCGCGTTTCGTATCTCGGCCTCTCCTCCTCCTTGCTCAAGCTCACGTTAGTTCCCTAGCTATGGAGTTTGGTGGACTTGAAATGGTTTCTTAGCTACATTTAATTTCTTTAAGGGATGAGATGGGACTCAATTGACGAAAATATCCCTTATTTTAGGGAAATTTGTCCCCAAGCCATTTAAATGTTTTGGGCTCAACTCTCAATTTAGACCATTAGTGATCCTAGCAACTTTTGGGCCTAATTTTAATTTTAGCCCAAGCCTTGTTCATGGCCCAAATTTCTCTAGCCTATCTTTCGAAAATTCCTAAATAAATTAAGGATCGGTTGGTACAATTTAACTGTACCAAATTTCGTAAGATCACCTAAGCACGTAATTTACCACACGAAACTTCACGTAAGTCACATAATCGCGAAATTAATGTATGAAAAGCGCATAATCGTGGTCAACATTTGTGCAAATTTTTTGGCCCTAATACTTACGAGGACCCGGGTGCTACATCCTCCCCCCCTTAAAGAGGATTTCGCCCCCGAAATCAGCCCGTTTGGAACAACTCAGGATTGCGGACCCTCATTTCATCCTCACGTTCCCATGTGGCTTCCTCTACTGACTGATTCCGCCACAGAACTTTTACCAAAGGAATTTCGTTGTTCCTAAGTCGTTTGGTTTCATACATCAAGATCTCTACTGGGGTCTCCTCGTAACTTAGGTCTGGTTTCAGTTGTTGGTGTGGAAATTCGTCCTTCAGCACATGATTCGGATCAGCAATGTACTTTCGTAAGGTTGAGACGTGAAACACATCGTGCACTTGAGATAATGATGTCGGTAGTTCCAATTGGTAGGCTACTTCACCAACTCTTTTCACTATTCTGAATGGACCAATATACCTCGGGCTCAATTTTCCCTTTTTCCCAAACCTCTTAACGCCTTTCATCGGTGACACTTTCACGAAAACCCAGTCATCAACTTCGAATTCTAAGGGTCTGCGTCTCCGATCTGCATAGCTCTTTTGTCTGCTCTGAGCTGTCTGCATCCTTTCTCGTATCGTCGCGACAATTTCTGTCATTTCTCGTACCATGTCTGGGCCTAGCATCGCCCTTTCACCGACTTCATCCCAATGCACTGGGGATCTGCACTTATGCCCGTACAAGGCTTCTTACGGAGCCATTTCAATCGTAGCTTGGTAGCTATTATTGTACGAGAATTCCACGAGTGGAAGGTACTTGCTCCAATTGCCTTTAAAATCAAGCACGCAGGCTCGTAACATATCTTCTAGTGTTTGGATAGTCCGCTCGGATTGGCCGTCCGTCTGCGGATGATAAGCCGTGCTAAACGATAATTTTGTACCCATCGCCTTATGTAAGCTTATCCAGAACTTGGATAGAAATCTTGAGTCGCGGTCTGAAATTATTGATAATGGTACTCCATGGAGTCGTACTATCTCTTGGACATACAGTTCCGCGTATCGCTCCATGGTGAATGTCGTACTTATTGGCAGAAAATGAGCAGATTTCGTAAGTCGATCTACAATCACCCAAATTGCGTCGTGCCCTTTCGCGTTCTTCGGCAATCCGCTTACAAAATCCATCGTTATGTTGTCCCATTTCCACTCTGGAATTGGTAAAGGCTGCAGCGTTCCTGCTGGCCGTTGGTGTTCTGCCTTAATTCGTTGACAAGTGAGACATTGACTGACGAATTCGGCTACGTCTTTCTTCATTCCTGGCCACCAGTAGTGCGTTCGTAGGTCCCTATACAGCTTCGTGGCTCCAGGATGTACTGAGTATGGTGTAGTATGTGCTTCCGCCATTATAGTTCTTCGAAGTCCTGCGTCGTCCGGTACATATAATCTGCTCTTGTAGTACAAACTCCCATCGTCTCGGAATACATAGTCTACTGTCGGCTGCTCTGTCTGGGTTCCCTTGATCTTAACATAGAACTCGTCATTTTCCTGAGCCTTCTTGATTCGCTCCAGTAGCGTTGGTTGCAGAGTCAGGGTTGCTAACTTTACCTCGACTTCTCCCAACGGTACGATCTCCACGTCGAGCCGTTGAAGTTCCGCGCTCACTGACTTCCGGCTTAGAGCATCAGCTACCACGTTCGCCTTCCCTGGGTGGTAGTTGATCACGCAATCGTAGTCTTTTACCAATTCCAGCCACCGTCTTTGTCTCATATTGAGTTCTTTCTGGGTGAAGAAATACTTTAAACTCTTGTGATCGGTGTAGATTTCGCATCTTTCTCCATACAAGTAGTGCCTCCAAATCTTGAGAGCAAAAACTACTGCAGCTAGCTCCAAGTCGTGTGTAGGGTAGTTCTTTTCGTACTCCTTCAACTGCCGTGAGGCATAGGCCACTACATTTCCGTTTTGCATTAATACGCATCCTAAGCCGTTCTTTGAGGCATCGGTATAAACTGAGAATCCCCCGGTTTCTGACGGTATCGTAAGGACTGGGGCTGTAGTTAGTCGCCTCTTAAGCTCTTGGAAGCTCTGTTCACATTCCTCGCTCCAATGAAATGGCGTGTTCTTCCTCGTTAACTTTGTCAGTATTGAAGCTATTTTCGAGAAGTCCTTAATAAACTTCCTATAATAGCCTGCCAAGCCGAGGAAACTTCGTACCTCGGTCGCATTTGTTGGTTGTGGCCATTTACTAATGGCTTCGATCTTGTTCGGATCCACCGATATTCCTGCTCCGGAGATAATATGTCCCAAGAAGGCGACTTGGTCCAGCCAAAACTCGCACTTCTTAAACTTTGCGTACAACTGCTTCTCCCTCAATACTCCAAGGACCGTTTGCAGGTGCTGCTCGTGTTCCTCTTTCGTCTTTGAGTAGATTAGGATGTCGTCTATGAACACTATGACGAACTTATCCAAAAATTGTTTGAACACTCGGTTCATCAGATCCATAAAAGCTGCGGGTGCGTTAGTCAGGCCGAATGGCATGACTAGGAACTCGTAGTGTCCATAGCGTGTACTGAAAGCAGTCTTAGGAATATCTTCCTCCCGAATCTTTAGTTGGTGATATCCCGATCGTAGGTCGATCTTTGAAAACACCGTAGCGCCTTGTAGTTGATCAAATAGGTCATCGATCCTCGGGAGGGGGTATCTGTTCTTGATCGTTATTTTGTTTAACTCCCTGTAGTCAATGCACAGTCGCATGGTTCCGTCTTTCTTTCGCACGAACAACTGGCGCTCCCCAGGGAGAGAAACTCGGCTGAATAAATCCTTTCTGTAGTAGCTCGTCTAATTGCTCCTTGAGCTCCTTTAGTTCCGTCGGCGCTAACCGATAAGGCGCCTTGGATATAGGTGCTGCTCCAGGTACTAGGTCTATGGTGAACTCAATTTCTCTATCTGGTGGCAATCCTGGTAAGTCTTCGGGAAAAACGTCTGAGAATTCTCGAATTATTGGCACTTCTTCCAACCTTAGGGGTGAACTCTCTTCCGTTTTCATCGCGAATATGAAGTACGCTTCACATCCAGCTTTGATTAGGCGCTGAGCCTTTAGTGCTGATATCCTAGAGACGCTCCTTCCTTTCACCGTCCCTTCAAAGGTAAAAGGTTCGTTCCCTTCTATATGGAATGTGACTATCTTGCGGTTGCAATCAATCACGGCTCCGTACTTCGATGACCAATCCATTCCAAGAATGGCCTCATAGTCATTCATTGGGATGACTATTAAATCTATGGGTAGCTCCTTATTACCTACTGACACTGAACATTCCCTCAGTACTTGATTCGTTCTAGTCGGATCCCCATGTGGCATAGCTACACTATATTCGTATTCAGATTGACGAGGCCTAACCCCGAGTTTTGTCACATACTTAATGGACGCAAACGAGTGTGTGGCCCCTGAGTCTACTAGGATGCATGTGGGAGTATGGTGGATAAGGAGGGTACCTGTCACCACCGCTGGGTCGTTTTCTGCCTCCTCGGATGTAATTGTATACACCCGAGCTGGTACCATCTGGGGTCTTGTCTGACTTCCGGCTTGACTTCCTGTCGCCCAATCTGGGCATTGCCTCGAAAAGTGCCCTGGCTTCCCGCACTTAAAGCAGTTGTTGGTCTGGGCATAGCAGTCACCAGAGTGTCTTTTCCCGCACTTTTGGCAATTCGGGACAGTTGGGACTGGAAATCCCCCTTGATTTGGGTTCGGCGGTCGATTTGGAATTCCTTGCGGGCGTTGTGGTGGCTTATTCTGAAAGTTCGGCCTCCCGTCTTTGGGTACGAACTGGCGTTTCTGACTTCCTCCGCTCCACTGCGTTCCTTGTACTTGCGCAAACTTTCTCTTAGCTTCTTGTGCGCGGACAATCCTAGCTTCAGCCTGTTCCGCCACCATAGCCCTTTCCGCCACCTGAGCATACGTGGCTCCTTGCAATCCCTCCATACTCACATCGCGATATAATTCCGGCTTAAGGCCCTCAAGGAAGCGTTCGATCTTTAGAGCCTCTGTGCTCACCATGTGGGCAACGAACCTGGACAGCTGCTCAAATTTCCTGATGTATTCAGCCACAGTCATTGACCCCTGTCTGAGGTTGATGAACTCATTCAGGCGCTGAGCTCTCACTGGGGCCGTAAGGTACTTGCCCCTAAATAGTTCCTTAAATCTTTCCCAGCTCATTGTCACGGGGTTTTCGAGCACCATAATGGTGTCCCACCAATGCCCTGCGCTTCCTCTTAGTAAGAACGCGGCACATAGGGCCTTCTCTGCCTCAGGAACGCGGCTGTAAACGAACATGCTCTCCAAGGTCCTGATCCAGTCTTCAGCTGCCGTTGGGTCGGCTGTATCCTCGAATGTTGGTGGGTTCAACCTCCTGAACCTTTCTCCCACTATCTCTGCCCTGTCGGCCTGAGTGTTTCCAGCATTCGGGGTGTTCTGTTGGATCAGCTGTTGTATTTGGGTTGACTGCTGGCGTACCAATTCCGTAAGTTGGAAAATGGTCGCGTCGCGGTTGTCAGTATGGGCCGTGTTTCCCCTATTCTGGTCATCGCCACCGCTCGACTCACCTCTTGTTCTTACCATCCTCTATCCCTATCCTGATTGTCCTAGGCCAATAAATTATGCAACATATAGACCCACATAAATTTAACACTTACTTGCAAGGCTGCTTCCGCTCTTTTGGGTGTGTGTGTATGGACAGTCTACAGAACCTGTGACCGAAGCTCTGATACCACTCTGTCACGACCCGACGTTCCTAACTGCCTATTCTAGCGCATTCCTATGTGCCTAGCGAGTTGTGATTAGTAAGGTATACTGAAAATGCGAATAAAATTTTTCTTTTTCCATTTACATAATGGGATGATGTTCTGTACAAGTCAAAAGAATACATGTCGAACCCTAAGTTCCAGACATGATCTAACTACGAGGACGAAGGTGTGTCGGCACAGCAAAAGGCTCCTATGCGCCCGGCCTCACAGGTCGTCATCCATACACACACGTCCACCCCAAAAGCAGCGCGAAGCTCCAAAAGATTGGCCTTGCCATCTAAGCGATCACGTACCGTGGTCGCTCGTACCTACAACACATAACGTAAGGGATGAGCGATATGCTCAGTAAGTAGAAATCATGCATGACGTGCACGTGATAAAACCCCGCAAAGGCCATCCACGCCGATGCATCTTACGTCGTATGGATCAAACTTAATCTCATATCTTTTATCTTAGGGCCCTTGGCAGACTTTTACCCAGGCGTACACCGTAAAGAGCTCTATCCAACCACGGGCATCAGCCCAAAGTATGAGGGCATCAACCCAACCATACTAAAGCATGAGGGCATCAACCCAACCACGCTAATAAGGGATATAAGGGCATCAACCCGACCATGAGGGCATCAACCCAACCATGGTATCCCCCGACGCATCAACGTCGTTCGTAAACTGGCGACGCATCAACGTCGTCGACGGCGCATCAACGCCGTCCCGGTGCCCCGGAAGCCGCCACTTATCTTAACTAATAATATCCTCATTGCCCACTTCGGCATTCGCTTTTCGCTATTTGCGACATATACGTGCACACTCATCATCTCATTTTCCCCAACGTGTCGTGCATGCTCGTGCATATGCAGAATGCATCATAGTCATAATGCTTACCGAAAGCATGAAACCATATCATACCAGTTCACATAAGCACGTAAACACATCATCACATAATCACATAAATTAGGCACATACACATATGTTATGTGTCGTAGTTGGATTTCCACTTACCTGGCGTCCGTAGACTAACTGCTACCTGCCCCGGCGAATTTCCTAAGTCCCGACCTTAGGCACCCAAAACATTCATATCAGTAAGCTATTAATTAATTAAGCTAGCTAAGTACTCGAAATATTTTAAGTCGTGAACCTAATTTTCGTCTTTAAACTATTTGCTAGCCGGTCTAGTGCAATTCCTAAAATTTCGTCCGTTAAACCTGCCAAGGCTATAAAGTCAGTCCCTAAGTTATTTCAGTTGACTACGTAAATTTTTGTACCAAAAATTCTATCGAATGCAACGTCTACCTATACCGAAAATTAGCCCTAAGGACACCGATAGGCAAATTATGATCGGGCGTTGAAAGAGCCTACGCTCATTGGAATCGGAATATTTTTCTTTTTTTTATAACTTAAATCGTTTTAATCCAATGGGGTTCAATTCGTGAAGTTGATTCGCCAACTAGGACCCGTAAAATGCATGAGGCTCGGTTCGCAAAACGGGTTCGCAAAGTGCGTGAGAATTCGCAAAGCGCCGAGTTCGCAAACCTCGGTCGGCCCGCAAAGTTGGTGAGTTCGAAATGTGAGTTCGCAATTCTCGTGGGTTCGCAAACCTTGGACCCGTGAACCTCCTTCGCAATGTGTGGGCTCGCAAACCTCGGACCCGTGAACCTCCATTCGCAATCCTCGTGGGTTCGCAAAGTGGAGTTCGCAAACTACAATGGCCCGCAAAGTTCCAAGGACTCGCAAAGTTGATAGTTCATGAGGTTCGCGAACCTCCATGATTCGCAAGCGATTCGCAAAACACTTGACCCGCGGAATGGAGTTTGCGGCTTGTGTGGACCCGCAAAGCATTTTCAATTCGTCAAGGCTTGGATTCGCCAAGTGTGCTCGCATACCTCATTTCGCGAAGTAGGTTTGCGGCTCCTTCACCTCGCAGCTTCGTGGATACGCAAAGTGGTTTGGAGTTCGCAAAGGATCCGGTTCGCGAAGTGGCTTGTAGCCTTTGAATGGGTTCGCCAAGTAGGACCCGCGAACTTCTTAAAGATTCGCAAAGTCTTCCAAATTCGCCAAATGAAATTCGCGATCTTTATGCGACCATGGGTTCGCAAGCTTATGTTTTGCGAATTCTTGCCAAACAACTTTTAGTTTCGCGATGCATCGTCTTAAAGATCAAAAGTTGCTTTTATTAAGAACACCTTTGAAGACCGTATGAACCTCAGGAACCCTAAAATTCGTGCTTAACGAAATCACCGAGTTAAACCCAACTCTTCATAGTTGATATTCCCTAAACATGCCCTTAAAGTGCTAAACTCACCAAATCAAGCTTAAAGGGTGTTCGTTTAGGGTTTAAAATCGCATCGGCCCCAATATGTGGTATTTTTGTGTCCTAAATCCTAACATATACCAATTCTAGACTAAAATCTAAACATCATGGTTAAAGGATAATACCTAGTCCAAAGCCCTCGCGTTTCGTATCTCGGCCTCTCCTCCTTCCTTGCTCAAGCTCACGTTAGTTCCCTAGCTATGGAGTTTGGTGGACTTGAAATGGTTTCTTAGCTACATTTAATTTCTTTAAGGGATGAGATGGGACTCAATTGACGAAAATATCCCTTATTTTAGGGAAATTTGTCCCCAAGCCATTTAAATGTTTTGGGCTCAACTCTCAATTTAGACCACTAGTGATCCTAGCAACTTTTGGGCCTAATTTTAATTTTAGCCCAAGCCTTGTTCATGGCCCAAATTTCTCTAGCCTATCTTTCGAAAATTCCTAAATAAATTTAGGATCGGTTGGTACAATTTAACTGTACCAAATTTCGTAAGATCACCTAAGCACGTAATTTACCACACGAAACTTCACGTAAGTCACATAATCGCGAAATTAATGTATGAAAAGCGCATAATCGTGGTCAACATTTGTGCAAATTTATTGGCCCTAATACTTACGAGGACCCGGGTGCTACACTTTCTTTGGTTTATACCAAGAATGGGTTAAAGTTTCTCCATTTCTGATAGAAGCGGAGCATAATAAACAATGTATAGAAGGAATGGCTTCTTTACATTTTTACATAGAATTTTCTATTTCTTGGATTTGGAGATGGACTCCAGAAATGGGTTATACCCAACAAAAAATTCCTTGTTTACAGAGAAATTTTTATATAAATTTTGGAAAAAGATGATCCGAAAAACTCAGACTGGTGAATATGAAAGCCAGCAAACAATTGATAAGATCGAAGAGAAAATTTCTCTATATAATGATGCGATTAATAATCGTCAACAAAGGGAAGCTCCTAGTCCCTTTGAAGCTATTTCTAGAAGAATTAATCTTCAAAAGGGTAAAATGAAACCCAATGAGATAATTGATGTTTATCTCGAAGAGATGAAGAAGGATATTGCAAAAAATTTTGGTATGGAAATTGGAGATATTTCGATGGAGACATCTTCAAAAATTGAAGAAGATAAAGATTTTTGTCTTGCTGGAGAAGGACAAGATCCGGAAGATCCGGATAACATTATTATAGAAGATATTGAAGAAGAAGAAGAAGCTGAAAGGATCCTTTAATTTATGCATATTGCTTAAAAACTCCCCCTAATTCTCCCTCTAGCTTCTCTCTCTAAAATCCTCTCCCTAACGTAAAACCCTAGCAGCCAAAACAACCACGCCCCCTCATCTTCTCTGCCATCTCCGACGACAACACCGGCTGTTTTGGACGCGACTCGGCGACAGACGGTGACCCCCCCACGCCGGGATCAGACGGCGGTGGTTTGGGGGTTTTTTTCTCCATCTTGCTTTCTTCCTTACACAGTGACTGTTCACCTTCTTCCTTCTCTTTTCTTCTCGTCAATCTGCCATGGCTGAATCAGAGGAGATTCTGGACTACCTTGGGCCACTCCCGGACTATGGATTCCTGCGACGCACCATCCCGGAGTTTGATGATCGATTCGACGTGGCTATGTTTGAATCCTACCTAAGCCGCATCACCGGCGCTCAGCACGATGATAGGCCACCGCTGCAACCCAACCCTAACCCACCGCCGCAGCAAACAACCCTGAACCGATCTGCACCTCCCCAAAATCTGAATCCCTCAAACGGCCGATCTCTGAACCCCCTAAACCCTTCGCTACCACCACCCCAACAGCGCCGACGACGAAGAACCACAACCACCATCGTGCCTCTTCGCGACCCATCACTGCCCGCACAGCCCCCCCTCCGACGAGGCACCCCTCCGCCTCCATCAATCCCTGCACGGAATATGGGGAACCCCTCTGATGACGGGCCGGGCAGAATCGCTACCTCCTCCTCATTGGCGATAGTTACCAGCCTTAGGGTTTCGTCGAGGGTGCCTCCATCCATCCCTACCCGGAACATGGGGAACCCCTCTGATGACGGGCCGGTCAGAATCGCTACCTCTACCTCTTCCTCATTGGCGATAGTTACCAGCCCTAGGGTTTCGCCGAGGGTGGACCACCCGCCTAATGGTGGGCCTGGCGTCAGCACCTCTGGGCCTCGCTCACCACCAGATCCTGTGACACCAATAGACCTACTGGACTCTGCCCCTATCGTCGAAGACGTCGAAGATGATTCGGATGAAAACCACCCGCAATGCCTGCTAACCGATCGTTGTTTCCTTGCCCGCCCACTGGCTGCGGGTGTAGGGCCGATCGTGGAACACAGATCCACAGCTAGAGCTGTGCCAAACCCCCGACGCCCTGGAGAGCCTGTCCCAAGGACTAATGCCGACAATCATAACTCCTTCGCAGCTATTGTTCAGGGAGCTAAGCCCGATCAGGGACAGCCGCGGCGCCATTCCCCGACGCGCCTTACCTTGTCCTACACGGCCCCGACAATAATCGAAGGCGAGGCTGCCGCATGCCCATCATGGGAGGTGATTCAGAAGGGTACGGCGAGGTGGGATCATACCCTAGTTGGGTATTTTTTAGGGAAGAGACCCTACTTCCCTCATGTCGAGAGATTTGCTCGATCTATTTGGGCTGGCCTGGTTGAAGTCCAAACGACTATTAACGGGTTTTTCAAATTTCGGTTCGAGACGGCTGAAGCCTCGACTACAGTCTTGGAAGGCGGACCATGGATCATGCACGGGCAGCCACTCTTCCTCGAGGCATGGCGGATTGGCATGTCGTTTGCGAAGCACCAACACTTGGTTGTCCCTCTATGGATCAGAATGCGTAACGTACCATCGGAACTATGGACGCAAGAAGGGCTAGGGATTGTAGCAAGCGTAGTAGGAAAGCCATTGTTCGCTGACTCCATGACAGCTAACACCAAACGACTAGAGTATGCGAGGGTCTGTATTGAAAAATCCCTAGAAGACCCTTTTGTTGAAAAATTCAACGTACGAATCCCAAGCAAGAATGGTGGCCAGCCAACCATCGTTCCTATTGGGGTCGAGTACGAGTGGAAACCCAAGAGATGCGCAACATGCAATGCCTGGACGCATGGATCCGGGACTTGCCCTATGGACAAATCCAAACTACCTAAACCTACCCGCTCACAACCATCCGCGAATGCCAGGCACCAGGACACACGGCCGGGCAATCACATGCGCCCCCAAGGTTTAGCTGCTGCGCCAAGGACGAATTCCCGCCCTGACGTACGGCCAGAATGGCAACGAACGACTAACAAGGACAAGGGCAAAGGTGTGCTTGAGGACACTACCAAAGCTGTGGAAGACATGCATGCTAGTTCCCGAGGCATCGAATGTCATATAAGGAAGCGCCAGCCACAAGATGGATGCTCGACAAGTAACAACGACATGGCCAACGGAAACAAGTCGCAAAACATGTTTGAGATCCTTGCTGATCTCGAGGAGGAAAACACGTAAAATAAGGGTCCTACAGCAGCCCTCCAGGAGGGTTGTCCATGATACCAATAGCCACGTGGAATGTACGTGGTCTAAATCGGTTAGACCACAGATGGGCGGCGAAGGAGTTGATTTTGAAGAATAACTTGAAGGTGATTGGACTTGTTGAGACAAGAGTCTCTGCTCAAAATGCTTCCTCGATTGCCGACTCGATCATGCAATGGAGTTGGTTTTATGATTATGACGACGGACCCGGATCGCGTGTTTGGATTGGCTGGGACTCGCGTTATGTGACGGTTTCAATTGATGCATGGACCACTCAGACTGTACACTGTAAAATCCAGGTGCTTGATGAGAGGATAGATTTCAACGCCTCTTTTGTGTATGGCCACAACGCTCGGGCGGAACGGTGCGCCTTGTGGACTGACCTTGTCGCTATCTCGCGCTCACGGGCTAACACCCCCTGGATTGTCATGGGGGATTTTAATGCCATCATTGATGGTACGGAAGCACGGGGAGGGGCAAATATGGAGGGATGCCGAGACATGATTGCTTGCCTCTCCTCCTCTGAGCTTACTACGCTGCCTCGGGTAGGTGCATTCTTCACATGGTACAATCAACGGAGTGGACCATCCGGGATTTGGCGTCGTCTTGATAGAATACTTGGCAACCCCGCCTGGTTCGCACGCTTTGGAGATTTGGCTTATGGCTGCACTACCCCTGCCACCTCGGACCACACGCCAATCATTCTTGAGGCTGCACATCCTTCGGAAGCTAGAGGTAACAACTTTCGCTTTGACAATTTTCTTGCGCAGGACCCTCGATTCCTCCCTTTGGTTGAGAGCGCATGGAATCAGCATGTTGGGGGATACCCCATGTTCTCCATTGTCAAACGCCTTAAGATGATGAAGCCAACACTCCGTGCTCTTCGACGGGAAAAAGGAGACCTTAATCGCAATGTCCTCGAGGCCCGCCGTTTCCTTGATACAGCTCAGGAGTTGGCTATTCTCCACCCCATGAATCCTCAGCTCCTGATTCTAGAGAAGCGCTGCAGATTTGCCTTAGCTAGAGCAATTGAATTGGAACATGCGGCCCTAGCCCAACGGGCCAAGGTGGCTTGGTTAAAGGACGGGGACCGATGCACGGCTTTCTTCTTCAAGAAGGTCGCCACTCGTCGAGTTAGTAACCGCATTTTCTCACTTGAACATGAAGATGGAGAAATCATTGAGGGCCATAATCAAGTCAAGCATGAATTGATTCGATTCTACACGGAGCTCCTCGGGCAATCGATCCGGGTCAACCCTATTCGCTCAGCTGCTATTGCCCCTTTCATTGAACGGCAACTCACCTCGGCTGATGCCAATGCCATGATCCAACCCATCACGGAAGGAGAAATTGAGAAGGCATTATTCTCTATTGGGGATAACAAGGCACCTGGGCCTGATGGTTTTTCGGCCACCTTCTTCAAACGAGCTTGGGATATCATCAGCACGGACATTACTCACGCAATACAGGAATTTTTTCGGACGGGTTATCTCTTGGGGGAACTCAACTCGACTCTCATCACGCTAATTCCTAAGAGCACCACCCCTCGTATGGCTAAGGATTTCAGACCTATATCCTGCTGTAACGTTCTCTACAAGATCATCTCAAAGGTTCTTGTCAACCGTATTCGGGGCTGCTTAGGGACCCTTGTTCACCCTACTCAAACGGCTTTCATCCCTGGCCGTCGCATCTCTGACAACATACTCTTAGCGCAGGAGATCTGCCATGGGTACAATAGTATGGGGCTGCCTGAGCGCGTTGCCTTTAAAGTCGACCTTGCAAAGGCCTACGATAAAGTGGAATGGGACTTCATTCTGGCAACCATGGAAGCGATGAACTTTCACCCTACCTTTGTGGGCTGGATACGCTCCTGCATGACTACGCCGTTCTTCTCCATCAACATCAATGGCCGGCCTGAGGGATATTTCAGAGGTAAACGAGGCCTACGCCAAGGCAATCCCATATCGCCTTACCTCTTTACCCTGGTCATGGAAGTCCTTCATGGTATTATTGGCCAACGGATCAGGCAAACTGGCGGCTTTCAGTACCATTGGCGATGCGAATCTACGGTCATGTTCATGCTTACCTTCGCTGACGACCTTCTACTCTTCTCGCATGCGGATATGGAGTCGGCGACAGTGTTCAAAAACAGCCTGGACCTCTTTGCTACCCTGTCGGGCTTAAGGGCTAATATTAACAAGAGTGAGATGTTCATCTCGAAGCGTGCTGAACCGATAAAAGGGCCGCTCCTCGCTCTCATGGGATTCCCAATGGGCTCATTACCGGTACGCTACCTGGGGGTACCTCTGATCACATCCAGACTTACGATTGCAGATTGTGACCCACTCATCCGCAACATCGATCGACGCCTTGGCTCGTGGACCAACATGTCCCTCTCTTACGCTGGCAGAATTCAGCTGATTAAATCCGTTTTACTGGGCATTCACACTTACTGGGCCGGTGTTTTCCTTCTTCCCAAGGGTGTTATCCGAGCGATGGAAACTAGAATTCGAGCTTTCCTTTGGAGGGGTTCCAGAGCCAAAGTTGCTTGGGTAGATATCTGTACTCCACGGGAGGAAGGGGGACTTGGAATACGCTCTATTGAGTCTGATAACAAGGCGCTGATGATGCGTCTCCTTTGGAGTCTTCTGAGCACGGATGATACGTCAATTTGGGCTAACTGGATCCGTCGAACACGACTGCACAATGCCTCGCTTTGGAGCCTTCGACCTACCTCCACGACCTCTTGGAGTTGGAAGAAACTCCTCAAACTCCGCCAGCTCTTTCGGCCACTTATTGAGTTTCACATCGGTAATGGAGCTAATACTCGAATCTGGACTGACCCATGGCTGTTGATGGGTCCACTGGTCGATCGCTTCCCACGTGGCCCCATGGTTATGGGATTACCCCTTGACTCACGACTTAGCGCTGTCATCAACTCGGATGGATGGAATTGGCCAGCTCGAACTACGATAGAATTCATCGAGCTCGCCCCACTCCTACCGCCAGTTTGGACTAATGACATTGATCGGATTCGCTGGGTTGCTTCTGGGGATGGCCGATTTTCGACCCATTCTGCTAGGGAAAATATTAGGCTGAAGCGGCCACATGTCCCATGGCACACGCTCTTCGGAGGGCAGATCTCTATCCCGCGACATGAAACCATCCTCTGGCTTGCGATCAGGGACAGATTGGCGACGCGTGATAAACCTTGGGTGGCGGCGGCTGCAGGGAACAACACATGTCTTTTATGCGACGAAGATATTATGGAGACGACGCAACACCTGTTCTTTGACTGTCCCTTTTCTCGAAACTGTCTTAGACTTTTACGCTCTCACTTGCGTTTTGGTTGGCCTTACAGGAACTGGTATGATGGGATATGTTGGGCTGCCTCTAGATGGCGCGGTAAGCACTTAGCTTGGATGGGACTTCGCCAAGCTTCCGTTCGTAAAATTTGTGAAAAATGTCGCCTAATCCGTAGGCGGGGGCGTATTATAGTAATTTGTTCCAACCCAAGACATAAACAAAGACAAGGATAATCAGACTCGCTAACGCACTTGCTTCGTTAGTCTACCACTTATGGTTAGAACGCAACAAACGCTGGCACGATGGGAGAAGAAGACCGCCGGACCGTATCGTTGCTGATGTTGAGGCGACCCTCAGCGCTCGTCTATCCACGCTTCCCAACAAGTACTTGCTCCAGTTGAGCGGAATGCGTCGGCTATGGCGCATTGCTTGGTCTAGCTAGGGCGTTTCTCATCTCGTCTTTCTCCTCTCTTCTCTCTGCTCTTCTACTCTTCTTTTGCTTTTTCTTTCACTGCTCCCCTCTCTCCTCCTGCGTCTGGTTTTTTTCTTTGTTATTTCAGGTTTTGAGGCCGTCCACCTATCCATGTGGGACCTTGACGTATTTGGGACCTTGACGTACTTGGACTTTCAGTTGGTGGACTTGTTGCCCTTGGGCGGAACGAAACAGGAGCGGGTGCCTATGCACCTTCCCCGACCAGACCTGCGGACGCACCTGATGCACCCTTTTCCTCCGCGTGTTACCTCCCTCTGTGGACGTTTCCTCTCGCCGTGTGCTTTGCACCTTGCCTGCACATCCCCCCGGCTGCCCTGCTGGCACTACATCTGGTGCCAGGATCCTGTTGCATGGCTGTGGATTGTGACACCTACCTTAGCCTCTGATCTGCACTCCTTGTTATATGTAGGCTTTGGTCTTGTTTGGGACCTTGTAGGTGTCTGGGCTGTTTCGGCTTTGCTGATGTGCTGTCTGGTCGGTAGATTGTTACCGTTTTTGCGTCGTGAGCGATATCATGTACGCTACCCATTGTACTCCTGTTTTTTGTTTTTTAGTGAATATTCCCCAAAAAAAAAGAAGAAGAAAAATCTCAAAACCTGATGGGACAAGAAATTGCTATTATTAAAGACAAAGTAGCTCAAATTGTCAAGACCCGTGAAGAAATCAAGGAGTCTAGAGCTAAACAAGTGCAGAAAATTAAAGAAGCTATTGATGGAATCAAATAAAGTTGATGAAAGTTGATTATGACATCAACGGTGGAAAATTGGTCACTATTAGCTTTATTAAAGCTAAAGATAAGTCTGAAGACTTTTTTGCCAAAATGGGTACAGCTGTCCAGATTCCCTCGACAAGTTGGATTGCGATGAAGAAAAATTTTCTTTACTTTAATAATTGTACTTTACTTTTCTCTTCTATAAATAGGTTGGAAGCTTATACGCTTCAGGGTGTGCTTTCTTTTACATTCTTTTGTACTCTCTCTCTCCTTCTTCTGGTGTAATTCCCCCTCTACTGTAAAATATCTAAAGAATAAAGATTGAAGTTTTTTGTACTCCTCTTCAAGTAAGTTTTTATTTTTGCATTTAAATAATTTATTTTCTTTCTCATTTAGCCTTAATGGAAGGCTAAAACTTTAGTTAAACTACACCAAGATGCCTTAATACCTTAAATCATGGTTTTATATCATATGATATATATATATATATATATATACTAATATGATGTAGAAAAAATCTATTAAAAACGATTGAAAGAATTAAATCTTGGATAAAGGTTATAATAAAATTTGATTTTGATTAATTCTTCGTCGGCTCTTGGCAAAGCCCGTGTTGCCGAAGATAGGCGTTTGAGGGCATATGGCTGCTACCGATTGAATTAATTGAATAAAAATTTTATTATGTAAAATTCCTTGTATTCGATGATTTAATTCTAAAGATCACAAAAATAATTTTTAATTTTGGATTAATGGTATATAGGCTGGAATACCTTGGGTCCGAACGGGATCAAACTGTTTACAGTTTGATAACTGGACTAATAGGTTTAACAACGCCACGTACCATTTTTTCTTTTGATGTCTGGTATTTTGGATAAACTACCTCTGAACAAAACTTTCTAACGAAAGTCTGATTTTTGGTATTTGGCTTGACTACCTCAGGTCCGATTGGACTAAACTGGTTAAACAAAGCCTTATATCATTATCAAGGTTCGATAGGTTGTTTGTACTTTTTTTCAATCATCACTTTTTTAAATATTTTGTAAAAAGATCCTAAAATGGTTGTTTGTACTTTTATCAATCATCACTTTTTTAAATTTTTTGTAAAATATCCTAAAATGGTATCAGAGCCATGGTGGAGGTGTTAAGAAGTTATGGTGTAGTTTAACGGTCTTAATCGAATCACCATCTACGTAGCAATTCTCAATATATAAATTATATAGTCGTCATCCACGTAGCAATATCTAGAAAACAATAACCGACTTCAATGCTATATAAATATGTGATGTATCTATGATTGTAAGGTGTGTGCCTATATTGTCTTATAGTGTACGACTATGTAAAGTGAATGCGAGTTTAAATATAAAAAAAAATGAGTGTTAAGTGCTTGAATTGTGTACGGGAGCGGGAGCTGTGAGACATCTACCTGAGAGTCTTCTATAACAATTATTATTATAATAAGTTAATTGGCCTACTTAAATTTTCTACAATTGGTATGAGAGCCACCTTGTGAATATTTCAGAAATGCGTGGTTTTTTATGGGTTTATATCCACTGTCATTCATCAAACAAACATAGATTATCAAATTAAAGCATATTAAATATTCTGAAGCATGTGAGGCTTGGTTGGTTATATGGAGGTAGCTAAGTCAGAATGGCCGACCTACAGTTAGATATGTTCATATGGTTTCGGTTTGCCGGTTTGGAACCGGAATATGCTTAAAACCGAACCGTGGAACCACGGTTCAGTTACGGTTTTGGAGCCGGCGGTTTCAATGGTTCCTGTTTGAAACCGTCAGTTCCGGTTCCAACCGATTTTTTTTATTAATTGGAGAATAATAAGAAAAAATTGATTTTGTTTATAATGTACCTTCAATATTTTAAAAAGAATTGATTCTTGCTTAAAAAACTCAAGAAAATGTGAAAAAATACATGTTAAATATTTTTCTAAAAAATAAAGATTATTGCTTAATCTTCGCTTCCGGTAGTGTTCGACGAAACCTCGTATGCATCTCCACCTTCTTTGTCGGTATCATTAAAGCTCGGTTCTTGAGTTCTTGTTTCGGCCCTTGTCCAATCGTCGAGCAAACATTGGTTCTCTAGATTCTCAACGATTAGTATCGATCGCCTTGAGTCCAATGTATATCCTCCGACGCTAAACGCTTGCTTGATCGAAACGATGACGCAGGGCACGCTAATATTTTTCTCGCAATCTTCGTCATCACCGAAAAAGATGCACTTTCTTCGACCACCACCTTAAAAGATTGAATCTTCTAAGTTATATTAAAAAAATGAGGTTAAATAACTGTCGACCTCGACATATGCATTTCCACCATTAAGCTCCTTGCGCGTTCGTGTGCTCTCGCATTGTAAATGCTTTCAAGTTGTGCGAATAACGGATCATGATCCGAGCTACTTCCACCTTCACCTTGTTGAGATTCAAAAGCATCCGGCGTCGCCTCCAAATTTGATCTTGTATTCTTTAAAAAGTATCATTTGCACCGTTAGCGATGAAGCTCGCACTAGGTCTTTCGAAGTTTTCAAGACCTGCATCAAATACCTCTCTCGGACCAAACACGCCTTCATAATAAATTTTTGACATTTGTTCTAAACCAACGAATTCGAGGATCTAATAATTTAGCAACTAAAAGTACGTCGGGGATTTTAGAAAAATATTTCAACCATTTCGATCTCATTTGCGCAATACATTCACCCAAAATAGGACTGAAGAATATTTTCGGAACCACAAAATAAGCGAGATAAGAAAGAGTTTAGTAAAAGGGAATAAATAAGCTCTGAAACAAAGGGATTCCAACATGGTCGTTATAACAAAATCAGAAGCTCAAGGGAATTGAAGAAGGTCCATGCCACATTTGTGGCAAACCGAATCACTTTGCTAGAGATTGATGGCATAGAAAAAAGACTATTGAAAGGAATACAATAATTTCCAGCAGTCACAAGACTAAAAATAGCGTAGTGAGACGTAGAGGCATCTACGACCATAGTTGAGGATCTATCTAACGAGATTTGTAAAGAATAGGAGGAGTCATGCTTACGCGAACAATCGGCATTGACGGTCATCACGCTGGATAAATAAACTATGAAAGCTATTGGTTCGTGGACTCAGGTTGCTCCAATCGTATGATGAGAGACAAAGAGAAGTTACAAAACACAACGGAGTACAAAGGAGCATGAACGGTGGTTGCTAACAACATCAGGCTTCCAACAGCTCGTATTGGCAAAACGGTCATCACTCCGCGAACCTACACTGATAAAATGCAACTACACGATATCTACCATGTCCCAAATATGAAGAAAAATCTCTTACTGTGTCACAACTAACGACTTCGGGAAATTATGTTATTTATTGGCCCGCTAAAGTTAAGGTGTATCGAAATCTTAAAATTACTGGTACACCAATCATGGAGGGTAGAAAATAGCGTCTATCTATGTAATGAAATGTAGTGACCCTAGCCATCGCTACCATTTCTAACGTCATCCCACGTGCCTAACGTTGCGATAACTTAAAAAGAGATGCAAAAGTGCGTATGAAATTTTTCCTTTTCGTGAAGGAGTTCATTTTCTGTACACATCAAAAGAATACATATACACGACAAAAGAATTTCTTCTAATCTTGATTTCATGCTAGCCCTAATTACATGAGTTGTGTATACATTCGTAGCAAAAGTAATCACATGTCGTCATCCACGTACACACCTCCCCCAAAAGTCGCCCGGAAACTTCAAAAGATTGCCTTGCCGGCTAGGCGATCACGTACGTGTTCACTAGTACCTACAACACATAAAACGTGGGATGAGCTTGTAAAGCCCAGTAAGTGGAAATGTATGCATGCGGTGCCCGTGTCATGACTTGCAGAGGCATACGCACCAATTCTTACTATTTCTCACAAAAAATCGTGTCTTGTCTTGTCTTGTCATGTCTTGTAGGGTCCCTAATACACGTCATGTCTTGCACGTGTCTTGTCTTGTAGGACCCTTGGCTAATCTTGCTACGGGGGCATTTGCCCGTATTACACGTCCTGTCTTGCACGTGTCTTGTCTTGAAAACGGTGACATAGAAAGTCACCTTGTAGCGCTAGAAGCGCCGCATTACACGTCTTTTCTTCCACGTGTCTTGTTTTAAAAATGGTGATATACTAATATTAGCAACTACTTCTCGCGCCCCGGCGATGATACGTAACACATGTCATGTCTTAAAACTCTCGTGGGACTCGTGTATGCACATGAAGATGCATGTACGAAAATGCCAGATGACTTGTCATGCCATGTCATTTAACGTGTAATTCATGTCATGAAATAAATCACATAGCATCATAGAAGCACAGAGCCACGTAAACAATGCACACAAAATTTTATGTGTTGTAGTTGAAGTGAGGTTCCCACTTACCTGTCGTCCGTCGATTACAAGCTACTGATCCGGCGAAATTATTAGTCCCTATCCCAAGCATAAAATTATGTCATCAGTGTACTGCCTATATTCTCAAATTCCTAAGTGTTAAAATGCTTAACTATAGAATAATTAGATATTGAAATCTGCTAAGGTCAAGTTACCCCGCGAAAGTTCTTAGTTCGTGAAATTCATGGCATGGCTCATAATTCGTGACTTGCTCAATTCATGAAATAGAATTCGTGAACTTAGCTTATATCTTCTCAATTCATGAAGTATTACTTCTAAATTATCTTATGAACTCACCTTGCAAACCTTAGCTAAATTCGCGAACTCGACCTAATTATTAATTCGTGAAATTCCTAACTACTTCTGGTTCGCAAAATACTAACAAATCTTGAAAGCTAAGGCATTACTTAGGGTTCGCCAACCCCTCTCAATTTGCAAAATATTAGGGTTCACAAACCACTCTTGATTCGCGAAGTGCTTCGCCAATTCGCCGAGTTGAATTCCCCATGTATTCTTTTTGGTTCGTGAAGTGACTTGTGAAGCTTGCGTTGGGTTCGTGACTTATGGTTCACAAAGTCGTTTGTCACATTTCACCTAAAGTCGTCAACCTATATGATTCGTAAAGTACCAAGTTTGCTAAGTTTAACCTTTTACACCTATTTTACGAACTTAGGGTTCGCAAAGTTCATAACTTCGCAAAATCCCTAACATGTTTACGTTTTGCGAACTCCATCTCCTCCTCTTAATTCGTGAAATAGATTAGCTATTAATTCGTGAAGTGTCTAAAATTAGTGAAGTCCTAATTCGTGAAGTTTAATGTCTTTTAACTTGATTTGCAAACTATTTCTACACCCTTAGAGTTCGTGACTTATTAGTTTCATGGCACACCTCAATTCGTGAAACGCAACGTACATACAATTCGCCAACTTGTCAATTCGCCAACCTAGTTCGTGACATTTGTAGTTGCGAAGTATATCACATTTCCTATCGAGTTCGTGAAACTCTAAGGTTCGTGAGATTAATCTCTCTGAGTTCGTGAAATGTCCTAACACCTACTTCGCGAAACTTAGTTCGCCAACTAGCTCCATTCGTGAAATTGACTCCCTATGAGTTTGACGATCTAGCTTAATTCGTGAAACACATAGCTCACAAATGTTTTGCGAACTCCACCTACCTTTCGTTTGATTCGCGAAATGTTAGTGTTCGCCAAGTACTAGGATTCGCCGAGTTATTCCATTCGCCAAGTGATCAACTCGCAAAAAGGTTACTCTAGTTCGTGACTTGTGAATTTTGCGATATCTCTCATAAGTTTAATTCGCGCTTTGCATTGAGTTCGCGAACCTCCATCCATTGGCAAAACTCATCCATGTCGTGAAACTTTATCGGGTTCGCCAAATGGACACAACCCGCGAAATTCCCACTTCGCGAAACTCGGTTCGTGAGTTAGGGTTCGCCAAGCTTAGCTTGATTCGTTAATTTCATGTTACAACCTACAACCCGCGAAACTTAACACATCTCCTAGCCCGCGAACTAGAGTTCGTGAAATTCCTCCAACACTTCACTAATTCATACTTAATTTGTCTAATTCGCCTTGTTTGCGAAGTGTCTCTTGATTTGCCAAGTTTAGTTCGAGTTCCCCAATTTATATCCACCCATCTTAGGATTCGCCAACTAGTTCAATTCGCGAACCCTTTAACACTTTAACGTCTAGAATCTTTAAGGGCTTCGATCAAAATGGTATTTCTTCCAAGAAACATATAAATATCCTATGAGCTCTTAAATATTCAAAACCCTCGATACTTAATAAAATTCCCAAATTCCCTAACTGTGAAGCTCTCAAACAGCTCCTAAAATACCATGCTAATATCATACCATAGAGATTAAACTCGTATCCATCCACTAATCCTATTTTATTTTCACAAGGGTTCTATTAACCGAAGGCTATGCGGGTAGAGAAAACTCATTAATTCTATGCGAAGTACAAAAGAGCAACATCATAACCAAGTTCCTCACCTCTCGCTTCGGCTTCTTTGAATTGTTTAAGGATTCTCGAGCTAAAAATCACTTGCTTTCGTTCCTTCTTCCAAGCTTAAATTTGATTTCTTGTTCGACTTCTCCTTTCTTTTCTCCTCTCAATGTGATCGAATATTTCTTGTGGTATCAATATATCTTCCTTTCTTCCTCAGTTTGAAGTTGACGTGTTTTGCTCATTATTTAAGGTTTGGATAGGAAAGTAATCAAAGTATGTTGATGGGACATGAAGTGGCGTGGGACTTCCTTAATCTAAGGGACCTTGTTGCTAAGATTTTTCTAGGGTTTGGGCCAAGATAAGGTTCTACTTGGGCTTGAAATTCTAACATTTATAATCCATTGCATTTCCACTAATTTGACCCACTTTAGTTTATATGTTATCTTGGACCAAGCCTATAAATTGTCTTGGGCCTAAGTTTGGATTTAAATCTAGTCCAACTATCATCATAGCCCAAATTTCAATCCCCACTACTTTTATCATCCCAATCCCCCTTATTTTATATGTCCGAAAATTCCTACTAGCTTAGATGTCACAAGGGCACGTAAATTTTAGATGCACACTATTTCATAGAATTCACATAAGCACATAATTAATGCACAACAATTCACATCATCGCATGAGCACATAGTCACATGCACAAAATTCATGAAATCGTGCGGGCACGAAGTTAACCCATGGGGTTCATGTAGTCACGTAAAACACATAAAATGCCCCCAATGTATTGGCCTATTAGCTTACGGGGATTCGGGTTCTACATGAAAGCAAAATCTGCTTACGTAGATAAGACCCGAAATATGAAACTGCTGAATTGTGTCACTTAAGGTGTGGACATGTGAGCTATCAGAAGCTCAAAGTAATGATGATGGTGAAAGGTCTCCCTCAACTAGATATAAAGGATAAGGCAGTTTGCGTTGGTTATTAGTATGGTAAAGCACATCAATTGCAATTTGAAGACTCGAGCTGTAGAGCAAGGAAACCATTAGAGACAATCCATTCTAATGTATTTGGGCCAGTCGGACAACTTTCAATCAGTGGTATGCACTATATGGTGACTTTCACTGGTGACTTCTCAAGGTATGTTTGGGTTTTCTTGATAAAAGAAAAATCAGAAGTATTTTCAGAAAAATTCTCTCAATTTCTGAGGAGTAGAAGATATACCATCAGCTAACGTGCCGTAACACAACTTAACAAAATGGTGTGGCAGAGAGGAATAATCGTCACTTGGCTGAAACATGTCGAAGCATGATACAGGCAAAACATGTCCCACCAAAGTTTTGCCCAAACCATTAGAGATAAACTTTGGAAAGAAGATTCCTTAAACCGAGGGAATTCACGTCAATATAAGTCCCATCACCCATACCTTTGGTAAATACCTATCTAAAACCCTTCACGTTTACAAACCCATTTAGTAAGAATCCACCGATTGCTTAAGAGAAAGAAGAAGGGAGAAATCGAACTAAACCCACAGAAGCTTGGAATAGGTATGAGTTTTCTTACCATGATTTTCGTATTTTTATTTAAGAAATGGTATACCCTAAGGATTTTAAGCACGCGAATGACATTTGCTAGGTTTACTAATTTTAATTGTCAAGGGTATATATTCTCACCTTAATTTTGTGTCATTAGTCCTATATTAACATGTTTAGGATGTTAGGGTACGAAAATCTGTCCAAAATGGCACTCCTTAGTTCATTCGATTTTTAGGGTTTTGACATTCAAATGACCTTCAACGTGTTCTTGAGTGAAAATGGTACATTTTGATCGAAAATTAAAGGTCTCGCTAGGTGTATTTGGTGTAATGGAAGTCGTGAAGTGTAGACTTCGCGACCCTTAGTCCGCGAACCTAAGCTTGGCGGGTCCATGACAAGTCACGAACCCAAAGTCGCGAGCCCATGCTGAAATGAGGTTCACGAACCCTAAAGGTTAAGTACATGAAGTCGCTAAGTTAACCTTAGAGTAGTTCGCGAAGTGAGTGTGAGAAGTTGAACATGGTGAATCAATAACACTTCACGAATTGTAAAATGATAGTTGTCACAAATTGAGAAGTTCACGAATCCCAAAAGGTTTACATGCATGGTTCGCGAAGTGAGCATGCAAAAGTTTAACTTGGCGAATCCATGTACTTTACGAATTAGGAACTTTACGAGCTAAGCATAGGTTGGCAAATTAAAGTAGATGATACCTTAGACTTAGCGAATTTAGGACTTTGCAAACTGAGCCGAGATGCACTTCGCGATTTAGGGCGCTTCACGGGTTGAGAAGGTTTCACGAGTCCAACGAGTCGCGAACCACGGAGCATGAACTTCACGGACCATGGGAGGCTCACATGTCTTAAATAGTTCGCGAATTGAGGTGTGTCACGAATGGGACAAGTCACGAACAAGGTGAAGATGAGTGACTTCGCGAACTAGAAATGCACTTCACGAATTAGGCTAAGTTGGCGAATTACTATGGCACTTCACGAATTGAGGACTTTGTTAGGTTAAGTAGGATTCGCCGGAGATCATGAGATGATGACTTCGCGAACTATGAGTTAGGAGTGAACTCCGCGAATTGAGTTAGGGTTCGCAAAGTCTATGAGGCGAGAAATGTTGGGAATCCCCGAGGGTCCCCAGACCCACGTTTGGACGCCGGAATTTTAAAATTTTACGGGGTTCCCTGCGTATCGAAGATCGCTTGGTTACAAACACGAAAATGTAATAACACAAAGAATAAGGGATCTGCCATGACACCTCGTCGAAACCTCTTGACGATTGCTAGCTTAGAATCCTTCGAATCCCCGAGGCGTAGTGCCCCTCTCCTACGCCAAGAGCACACGATCGTCATGCCGGCACCTCACGAACGTCGCTGCTGTTCTTGCAAGTGCGGCTAGGCCAAGAACGCGCTGCTTGCTGCTCCCGAGAGAGAGAGAGTACGAGAGAGAAAGTGGTTAGAGTAGAAAATTCTTTGTTTTCCTCACTTTACCTATAATTTCGAAAATTGTGCTTCTCCTCTTTCTAGGATCTCGAAAATCCCTATTAATACTATTTAGGATTGGTTGCAATTAGGTTGAGGTGGTGGAAGAAGAAGCCTCACACCTCCCCTTTTATCAAGTCTTCGTTTTAACGAGTAATGAATTCAAAATTCAAAGTTTAAATTTAATTAATTAAATATCCAACATCTTAATTAATTAAAATAATATATTTAGTATATTTTAAACATATAATAGCCAATATAAATGTATTTAATAATTTTCTAAATTTTATCTAATATAATTCAAAACTCATATATATCCGATATATATATATTATTCCCAATTAAACAATGTTATTATTCTAAGACAATGATAAAGATTTAAATCTAATATAAATCATATACTAAATATTAAATATCTAATATTTTATTTCACAATAGCTCATGAGGTGAAAAGACCTTGTAACGACCCTCACTTTCTAATCGTTGTAACTGGCGAATTTTCGCAACGTAAGTCACGGAAGACCCCGTCTAATAAAAACTTTTTCCTAAAAAAGATATATTACATCAAAATGTTAGTCTACATCGTTGTTACTGTAGACCTTTTTGGTCCAAATGATTATGAGAGTTTTGATTATTCCAAGTAATTATGTAAATTGGGGGTACAAATTAGAAAACTCGATATGCATGTTGTGTGATGTTTAAGTATGTGAAAATGTTCGACTAAGCACTTAAATATGATTAAACTGTTAAGAAAATCGAATTTGAGTGATCATGTGCTTAACTGGAAAATTTTCGAGATCACCTGGTTATGAACGTTTTCGTATGAATGGAATCTCGTTGCGTGCTATATATGGAAAATATATCATGTTAAGTGATATGCAAACTGTCTGTGAGATTGAGTTGTTTTTGGAAAGAATATCACTATGATCATCCGAATAATGAATGACTATGCTGTATATATGAAAAGGATATTCTGACTAAGTGCTGAAACGTGATTGATCTATTTTAGGAAAGAATATCATGATATATCCGTTTCAGTGCTATCTTAATTGACTCTTAAATCAGTGAATCATGATCCTGTCGCGACCCGACTTCCTAACCGCCTAACCTAGCGCATTCCTACGTGCCTAGCGAGTTTGTAAATAAAGAAATGCACCGAAAACGCGTACAATTTTTTTTTTCATTTTCATATATGGAATGAAACATTGTTCTATACAAGACAAAAGAATGCATGTCGAACATCAGGTTCTAGACATGGTCTAACTACAACGGCGAAGGTGTGTCGGCACAGCAAAAGCTCCTATGCGCCCGGCCTCACAGGTCGTCATCCACACACACACGTCCATCCCCAAAAGCAG
This sequence comes from Craterostigma plantagineum, assembly GCA_027422505.1. NCBI lineage: Eukaryota > Viridiplantae > Streptophyta > Magnoliopsida > Lamiales > Linderniaceae > Craterostigma > Craterostigma plantagineum. The sequence continues at coordinate 265,189 of JAPQWV010000234.1, forward strand.
CACGAAGCTTCAAAAGGTCGGCCTTGTCTTTCAATACGATCACATACCGTGGTCGTCGGTGCCTACAACACACAACGTAAGGAATGAGCCACCGAGGCTCAGTAAGCAGAAATCATGCATGTATGCACGTGTCACTCCCCTGCAAAGGCAATCCACGCCGATGCATAACATCACTACGCAAAGGCAATCCACGCCGATGCACATAACACTACGCGAAGGCGATCCGCGCCAATGCTCCTAGTACTCATACTAGTATCACTCAGGGCCCGCGACGCACTTACTATGCACCACTATGAGCTCAAATGTCCTCAATAGGATCGTGACAGCGACCCACGCTGGGTAGCCTACGCTAGGTCTCCCTAGGTCGCACCCTCCCAGGTCGTCCCCTCTGTCATACGGTAGCCCACGCTGGTAGCCTACGCTAGGATTCCCCCTAGGTCGCTCCTTCCAGGTCGCTCCTTCCGCAAATAGGGCAGTTGCCTACGCCAGTTAGCCTACGCTAGCATAGCTAGGTCGCTCCTTCCTGGGTCGCTCCTCCTGCCTCAATAATAATCGGCGTCGTACGCCATACAGGGTGCCATAGAAGTCGTCCATGACTCAACTACGAGTCGACACACCGGCCTATATCGGCGGGTCTTAGTCGCATACAAGCGACATAATGGTATGCACACTCAACCCCACGACCCTCCCTCACGAGTTCGTGTGTGCACGTGAGTATGCATATGCAGATGCAGGTAGATGCAACATAGACTTACCACATTTAAATACTTCAATCAAATTACGAAATTCATAAAAACACGTAGGCATTTAATCACGCAATTTGGGCACGTAACACAAGTTGTGTGTTGTAGTTGGATTTCTACTTACTTGTTGTCCGTAGATTAGCAGTCACCTGACCCGTAGGTGTTCCTAAGTCCCGACCTTAGGCATGAAATATTGGTGTCAGTGCGCTATTTTATTTAATGGTTTAAGTATGTTAATCTTCAAGCCCTATATGTACATCATGGGTTAAAATAGATTTCGAGTCGTTGGTTAAATTAAATCTCGACATTAGAAAGAAAATCTCGATTCCATACTTAATCTCGGCATGTGGATAAATCTTGGGTTCCTACGAATTCAAAATCGTGCCATGTGCTTCGATATTTTAAACAAAATGTCGATATACATTTTAACATGATCTTCGACATTTCTTATATTAAATGTCGATACTGGAAGCAAATCTTCGAACTTCACTTCGATATTTTCTCAAAGATTTCGACATTTGAGTTATTTGAGGATCTCGACATTTTCGAGTTTCGACATTTTACTTTGTCATTTCGACATTTTATTAAAGGGTCTCGACATTTAGAAATCTCGACATTTAAACGATTTAAAGATCTCGACATTTTGTTCTTAATTTCGTTCGACATTACAAAAATCTCGATATGATATATATAGACATAAATTCAACATAGGTCTCGACATATTTCCTAACAAGGTTTCGACATTTCTCCTTAACACTTCGACATTTTGAGGGTTTCGACATTTATCGTTAGACATCTCGACATTATATAAATCTCGATATGTAAGCTCGACATTTTAGCTATCATTCGACATTTATCCTAACAGTTCGACATCCCTTTTTTAACGTTTCGACATTTTACTTTTAGGATATCTCGACATCTTTTCTTAACACTTCGGCATTTTTAGGGTTTCGACATTTACCTCGTCATTGTAGTACATAAGATGTCGACATAAATTCCAAACATGTATTTCGACATTTTTTTTTGGAATATGTCCCAGTTTTATATATATATGGGTGAATGTATACAGAATGGGTGCGAGTATAACTCAACACATGCAACCAGTAACAGGCTATTGGTGAACAAACCATATGTCAAACATAACTATCTACCATGCCACTCTCCATAGCCGCCGAATAGCAGCCTGCTGAAGAGCATGCTTCTCGCCTATAGTCCCAAGCCGGGCACCAAGAATACCGAGGGCCGTGGCCACGACATGGGCTGGGGTAGAACGGATGTGCTCCCTCCATCGCCTGTTCCGCTCCTGCCAGATGTGATAGACAATCGATGCAAGGACATGTCGATAAGCAATATGAACTAGATGTCGGCTTCTCCACTTCAGGGCAGCCCAGTGAATGCTCCTGTCCCACTCAATATATGGTATCCGCCACCTTATCCTGTCCCTAAGTATTCGTCGGCATCGCAACGAAAAGGGGCAAGAAAAGAATAGGTGAGAGATCGTCTCCCGACTCCCAGTATCACAGAGGAGGCAGGCATCCGTTCCTGCGCGCTGAGCCACCCATGGTAAGCTACGAACGGATAGACGGCCTCGTATAGCAAGCCAGAGAATGAACTCATGGCGTGGGATACGTAGACAGCCTCCGAAGAGAGAAGCCCAAATGACTCTGTCCCGCCGCGGTCGAGTGGCCTCACGAACCGCCCTCGAAGAGAAACGTCCATCAGGGTTCCCTATCCAGCGAACACGATCAGACTGCGACGGATCCACCTGTGGTAAAAGAGGGCCAAACTCCAAAAACTCGGATGACGTCGTAGCTGGCCAAGACCAACCATCCGACGTAATAACCTCACTGAGGCGTGAGTCATGCGGCAGTCCCATCACCATCGGCCCCCTTGGATATCTTTCCATCAGCGAGGTCATCAGTAGCTAAGGGTCCTTCCATAGCCATATGGAGCGCCCGTCTCCCACCTGATAAGATATGAAGGAACGAAGGACGTTCCGAATCTTGAGCAACTTCCTCCAACTCCAAGAGGTGTTGCTCCCCGGCGAAATCTCCCAAAGCGATCTGTTATGCAATCTAGTGCAGTACAGCCAGTCAACCCAAATCGAGTCTGGAGCATGCGAGGCCACACTCCATAAATGTCGAAGCAGCAGTGCTCGATTTTCGGTCTCAATGGGGCGTATCCCAAGTCCTCCCTCGGCGATCGGTAGACAAATATCAGCCCATGCAACTCGCGCCGGTGAGCCAGCCCATAAGAAATTCCTCAAGCGCGCCTCAATAGCCCGAATAACCCCCTTCGGGAGAAGGAATATTCCCGCCCAATAGATATGAAGTGCAGAGAGAACGGACTTAATAAGTTGCACTCTCCCAGCGTAAGAGAGCGACTTGTTCAGCCATGAGCCCAACCTCCTATCGACCTTCTGCACTAAAGGCGCACAATCAGAGATAGATAGTCTACCTGGAATCAATGGAACTCCCAGGTAGCGCACAGGCAGATGCCCCTGAGGAATGCCTAGAATCGTCTGAAACTGCGCCGATGAGCTCTCAGCGCGCTTGCTCACAAACATCTCGCTCTTGGCGGGGCTCGGTTCTAACCCCGAAGCCGCCGCAAAGTCATCCAGCGCTGCCTTAAGAACCCCAATCGAAACCTCATCAGCATGACAAAGGAGTAATAGGTCATCCGCAAACGCAAGCATGGCCAGCTTCGACGTCTCACAATGCCAATGATAAAGAAATCGCGGTTCATGGCAGATGCGGTGTGTAACCATCCCCCGTAAAATCTCCATCACCAGCGTGAAAAGGTACGGGGATAAAGGGTCTCCTTGTCGAAGACCTCTCTTCCCCTGGAAGTACCCCGCCTGCGCTCCATGTAGGTTAATAGAAAAGGTCGTCGTAGTGACACAACAGCGAACCCAATCCACAAACGTCGGGTGGAAACCCATTGCTTCCATAGCAGCCAGCAAGAAACTCCACTCGACCTTATCGTAGGCCTTAGCCAAATCCACCTTGAGCGCAACGCGAGGGGGACGGCTCATGCTGTTATACCCCAAACAGATCTCCTGGGCTAACAGAATGTTATCACTGATCTTCCGTCCCGGAATAAAGGCCGTCTGAGTCGGATGAACAAGCTCCCCAAGAACAAGCTTCAACCTGTTGGCAATAACCTTAGAGATTACCTTGAACAGGACGTTGCAGCACGAGATAGGTCTATAATCAGCCGCTGTCCTCGGTGAGTCCCCCTTAGGAATGAGCGTGATGGACGTGCTATTAAGACCCTTAAGCAGCCGGCCCGTCAAAAAGAAGTCCTGAACCGCGAGAATGAGATCCTCCCCAATAATACTCCACGCCGCTTTAAAGAAAGCGGCCGTAAAGCCGTCCGGTCCCGGAGCTTTCTCGTCCCCCATGGAGAAGAGAGCCTCCTTGATCTCAGTCGGCTCAATGGGTCTAATCATATGAGTAGCCGTATCCCCCGAAAGAGATCGAGTGATGTAAGGCTCTAGATCCGCCTGGGTAACCTGATTAGACCTCGCCGAGACGCCCAACAGATCTCGATAGAATCGCACCAACTCATCCCGAACGGGCCCCTCACCATGGATCAGCTCCCCGCTCTCAGAATCCAATGCAAGAATCCGGTTCCTTGCGCGTCGCATAGCCACCCTTCGGAAAAAGAATGACGTGCACTGATCATCCTCCTTAAGCCAAGTTAGCTTGGCCCGTTGTGACAACGCAGAATGCTCCATATCAACCGCCCTCGTGTATAAGTCCCGGCAGAATCGCTCCAAGTCATGGAAGAACGTCTCATCCGGGAATCTGCTTGTGAAATCTTGACTAATGTCGAGGAATCGCTTGGCCTCAACAACATTCATTGCTAGGTCCCCCTTCGACCTACGCATCTGTCGAAATATATGCTTGAGGTCCTTAAGGCGCCTTGTGAGAACATACATAGGGTAACCGGATCGCGCAACCTCCCAAACCCGCTGGACTTGCGCCAAAAATGATGCATCATGTATCAAAAAGTTATCGAAGCGAAACGTCGATAGCCTCGGGGTACCACGGACTTCGCCAAGAAGCAACGGGCTATGATCAGAAGGCCCGGGCAAATCAGCCCTATAGGAGCAATCAGGGTACTTGGCGAACCACACCGGATTACCAATCACACGGTCAAGTCTTCGCCAGATTCCCGCCTCGGCCCGTTGCTGATTATACCACGTAAAAAATTGTCCGGTATGCGGCAATGTCATCAAATCCGCTCGAAGCAAGCAGTCGCGTAAATCACGGGTATCTCGATCGGTAATGACTCCTCCCCTTCCTTCCGCAGCTTCCACAATAGCATTAAAGTCACCTAAGACAATCCATGGGTCATTGTGGCGTAGCGCAGACGTACCAACAATATCCTCCAAAAGCTCACACCTCTCCTCCCTTCGGTTCTTTCCATAAATAAAAGATACGTAAGTTGTCTCATTAGCAGCAATAGAGAACACCTTACAGTGGATAGACTGCGCAGTAAAGGCCTCAACCGAGACCTGAATCCAAGATGGGTCCCATCCAACCCAAATGCGTGATCCGGGGCCGCCATCATAGTCGAAAAACCACGTCCATGCAGCGTTAATTCTGCCCGAGGTTGAAGCTGCATTAACTGTGGAAACCCTAGTCTCCAAGAGAGCAATCAAATGCAATCCGTTACGTGCCCCAACTCCTCCACTCCCCTCCCGTGGTCCCGCTTGTTGAGAACACGCACATTCCACACCCCGACACTGATCATGGATCACCCCTCGAGCGGGCTGCATAATTAGGACCCGAGGATGTAGAGGGTATATCACCAGATTCAGAGAGACCCTGAAGTACCGAGAAGGAGTTCCTATCAGCTCCGGCCACCTTCGAGAGAGCCGGCACTCCATTCGGCCGAGGCGGGCTACTTCTTGGGGAAGTGAGTCTCGGCGAGCTTTGTCTAGGCGGCGGATTAGGATTAATCCGTGGCTCGTCGTGAGAAAGCCGGCTGGCCGTTGCCCCAATGTCGTGGTACGTAACTTTTGCTTTTCCCTTGCGGCCCACACGTTTCCATTCACGATCGGGTTGGGCTTCAACCGACTCGTTTGCGCGACGCCGAGGTTGGACCCGGGCCGGGGTTTTCCCCTTATTCCGTAGACATGCGGCCGTTGAATGCATCCAAGATTCACACTCCCCGCATTTTGTTGGCTTCCATCCATACTCGACCCGTACAAGAACACTCCCATCCCATCCACCATCGGCATTCGGTAGGCGAATCTGAAACTTGTCGATAAACGGCTCATCTAACTTCTTCATGACACAAACTCGCGCAAAGTCAATACGAGTCATATTGGTCGTCCCACCATCCGTAAACAATGGACGCCCAACCGCACTAGCCACAACACCGAGGCCCTCCGGAGTCCAGAATTCCCCGGGCACGTGCCATAATCGAATCCAAAGAGGAACCTCAGATTGGTCCCGCTTATCAAGAGCCATGCCCGGCCGCCATGCCTCAAGAAATAGAGGCTGCCCATGCATAAGCCACGGGCCTCCGTCCAACACACGGTTCATCGCCTCCTCGGACTCAAAACGGAACTTAAAGAACCCGTTTTGTGTCGCCTTGACCTCGACAACACCCACCCACAGATTACGGAAAAATCTCTCAACGAAAGGAAAGAACGGTTTCTTCCCAAGGAAATATCCAACAAGTGTATGATCCCACCTCGCGAACCCCTTCTTCGCAACATCCCACGTGGGTCGTACTTCAAGCAAGCCGTCAATGAGCGTAGGTGGCGTATAGTCCAACTTGATTCGCGTCATGTTCTCCCGCCCCGTCGTAGAAGAACCAATGAGTCTAGCCGCATACGACTCAGAAACCCTAGGCCCATGAACGGAAACCCTAGGCTCCGGCGATGGAACTATCGTGTCGTCGACGTCACGGTTGGCTTCAAGATGGTCATGTGGCCGCACGTCATCGTTCGCACCATCAGAAATACCATCAGAAATTTTCGGCGGCGGTGGTGTACCCTTCTGATCGGCAGCCCTTTTCAAAATGGAGACAACCGGTCGTCGATTTGGATCCCATCTCCGATCAGACCTATCATGGACCTTCGACCCCTGTGCAGACGCCCTAGAGACGGTCGCAGCCGACGCGGAACTCGCCGGGATAGGGTCGGCTGCTTTAGTTGTAGCAGTAGAAAACCCTAGAAATTTAGGGTTTCGCTGAGATACCGTGGCCAAATCCATTGACGGCTCAGAATGATGGCCGATCGATGAATTCTGGACCGTCGTGGTGTGAGCCACATTCACGGCAACCTTCCTCCCCATAACACGATCAGCCAATGCTTTACACGATTCAAAATCAAACGAAGCCGCGAATTCGGGATATTTCAACCGGATAAACTCAAGATCTTGAGATAAATCCCGCGCCGAACGATCAAAACCGGTATTAGATTCCGTAATATCAAATGAAATCCTCTCAGACCGATTCAGATTCGACAGACCATCGTCACACTCTGCCAAAGAAGAAGCGCCGCCACGTTTCTTGGTCACCAAGAGATCGAACGCGGCCCCATTATCACGTACATCAGATCCCGGAAAATTCTCCACTTCCGGCGTTAGTATCCTAATCACCCGAGCAGATGGAGGCGCGGATGACATCAGAGAACCAATCATGGTCGAAGAGGACGCCATGAAATCAGATTCAAGGGCGATCGCAACAGCCCTTGACAAGTTTGAACGAGATATTCAAACGCAAATAGCCGAGAAGGATTAAAATCCTTCCACCGCCGTGAGAATCCGGCGATGGAGGGGGTAGGAAGGTTCGTCGACGATCTGCAAGGCGGTAAAGATCGGCGCCGGTGAGGTGATCGAGGTAGGCGGGAATCAATTTCCACTCGACATTTCGCCTAGGTGAAAGGACTCGACATTTAAATGATTTAAGAACTCGACATTTATTTCAATTAGAGGTCTCGACATTTCGCCATAGCTTCTCGACATTTTGCTCGGCATTCTATCATTCGACATATTATTAACCCTAAATCTCGATATAACTTATGTGAAGGTCTCGACATTTATATAGTGTAAAATATCGACATGCTAAGTCGACATCTTATTCAACATGTCGACATTTTACCTTAGGATGTCCCGACATCTTTTTCCTATGAGGGTTTCGATATTTATATCAACTTCTAGCTCGACATTTTATTCCTTTCATTTCGACATTTACCCGGATAGAGACCTCGACATTTATGCTTCGACATTTTGTACAATGGAAATGTCGACATGCATTTTAATCTCAACCTCGACATTTACTATTTGCCTCGACTTTTATATCGACATTTTTCCTAAACATTCGACATTGTGTTTTCGACATTTTCATCATCTTCGATTCTTTATCCCTACCGAACGAGATTCTTAGCTTGTTCTCCCTAGAATTTCAAGCTCTAAACCTCTCCTCTACCCTTAGAACATTTAACACGAATTTATGGCTCCCTCGTCTCGGAAATCTTCTAACCCTAAACATGTTTAACTAACTAATCTTGATACAAGATGTCGAATTAGTTTAGAAGCTAGCTTTACTTACCAATTTCGATCTTCAACTTCTTGGAGTGCTTTGGGTTCGAAAATCCGTCTCAGCTTCCTCCTTCTCTTCTTCTTCCTTTCGTTGGCTTTCAAGTGTGGGTGTGGAGTTTTGAATAATTAACTTAGATATTTTCTTTAGCTTATGGTAGATAAAGTGTGGGGTGGCGTGGGCACTCCCTATTTTAGGGAAGTTTGTCCCTAAATTGTTTTATTTGTGGTTTGGGCCTAAATCAATATTGGGCCTAATTTTAAACCTAGCCCACTAAAATTGTAGTCTATTTTCGAAAATTGCTAGATAAATTAAGGGTCACTTAGCACCATTTAATTGCACCCAATTTCGTAAAACACGAAGCTTCACTTAATGAGCACGTAATTCACGTTTATGCACATAATTCACCTTAATGCACATAAATCACGAAGTCACATTTTGCTAATTTATTGGCCCTAAATACTTACGGGGAACCCGGGTGCTACATCCTCCCCCCCTTAAGGAGGATTTCGCCCCCGAAATCAGCCCGTTCGGAACAATTCAGGATAGCGGGTTTTCATCTCATCCTCGCGTTCCCATGTGGCTTCCTCTACTGACTGATTCCGCCACAGAACTTTTACTAGAGGAATCTCCTTGTTCCTAAGCCTCTTCGTCTCATTCATCAATATCTCTACGGGAATTTCCTCATAACTCAAGTCTGGTTTCAAGTGTTGATGCAGTGAGTCGTTTATCAACCCGTGGCTTGGGTCAGCGATATACTTCCGCAACGTGGAAACATGGAATACATCGTGTACTTGCGACAACGATGCTGGTAGTTCTAGTTAGTAAGCCACTTCACCAACTCTCTTTATTATCTTGAAGGGACCGATGTATCTCGGGCTTAGTTTTCCCTTCTTTCCGAACCTTTTGACTCCTTTCATTGGTGATACTTTCACAAAGACCCAATCATTCATCTCGAATTCTAGCGGTCTGCGTCTTCGATCCGCATAACTCTTCTGTCTACTCTGCGCCGTGCGCATTCTCTCTCGGATCATCGTAATAATTTCCGTCATTTCCCGTATCATATCTGGGCCTAACATCGCCCGTTCACCTACTTCATCCCAATGCACTGGGGATCTGCACTTCCGCCCGTATAAGGCTTCATAAGGAGCCATCCCAATTGTAGCTTGGTAGCTATTGTTGTACGAGAATTCTACAAGCGGAAGGTACTTGCTCCAGTTGCCTTTGAAATCAAGTACACAGGCTCGTAACATATCTTCCAGCGTCTGGATCGTCCGCTCGGATTGACCGTCCGTTTGCGGATGATATGCGGTGCTGAATGTCAATTTTGTCCCCATGGCCTTTTGTAAACTCGTCCAGAATTTAGATAGAAACCGTGAATCGCGGTCTGAAACTATCGTTAAGGGTGTCCCATGGAGTCTTACTATCTCTTGGATGTACAATTCTGCATACCGCTCCATGGTAAACGTTGTACTTATCGGTAGAAAATGGGCAGATTTCGTAAGTCGATCTATGATTACCCAAATTGCGTCGTGTCCTTTCGCGTTCCTCGGCAATCCGCTCACGAAATCCATCGTTATATTGTCCCACTTCCACTCTGGAATGGGTAAGGGTTGCAGCGTCCCAGCCGGCCGCTGATGTTCTGCCTTAATTTGCTGGCAGGTGGCTCACGAACGTTGCTACGTCCTTTTTCATTCCCGGCCACCAGTAGTTAGTCCTTAGATCCCTATAAAGCTTCGTAGCTCCTGGGTGTACCGAATACGGTGTGATATGTGCTTCCGTCATTATAGCTCTGCGGAGGTCTATATTGTTCGGTACGTATAATCGGTTCTTGTAGTACAGGCTTGTGCCGTCCCGAAACACGAAGTCCGTCGTTAACTGTTCGGTTTGCGCTTCCTTAATTTTCAGGTAAAACTCGTCGTTTTCCTGTGCCATTTTGATCTGCTCCAATAGCGTTGGTTGCAGAGTCAGGGTTGCTAACTTTACCTCGACTTCTCCCAATGGTACGATCTCCACGTCGAGCCGTTGAAGTTCCGCGCTTACTGATTTCCGGCTTAGAGCATCAGCTACCACGTTCGCCTTCCCTGGGTGGTAGTTGATCACACAATCGTAGTCTTTTACCAATTCCAGCCACCGTCTCTGTCTCATATTGAGTTCCCTCTGGGTGAAGAAATACTTTAAACTCTTGTGATCGGTGTAGATTTCGCATCTTTCTCCATACAAGTAGTGCCTCCAGATCTTGAGAGCAAAAACTACTGCAGCTAGCTCCAAGTCGTGTGTAGGGTAGTTCTTTTCGTAGTCCTTCAACTGCCGTGAGGCATAGGCCACTACATTTCCGTTTTGCATTAATACGCATCCTAAGCCGTTCTTTGAGGCATCGCTATAAACTGAGAATCCCCCGGTTCCTGATGGTATCGTAAGGACTGGGGCTGTAGTCAGTCGCCTCTTAAGCTCTTGGGAGCTCCGTTCACATTCTTCGCTCCATTGAAAAGGAGTATTCTTCCTGGTCAACTTCGTCAGCGTAGAAGCGATCTTCGAGAAGTCTTTTATGAATTTCCTATAATAGCCCGCTAAGCCTAGAAAGCTCCGTACTTCTGTTGCATTGGTCGGTTGTGGCCAGTTATTGATTGCCTCGATTCTGCTTGGGTCCACTGAGATTCCCGCTCCCGAGACGATGTGCCCCAAGAATGCTACTTGGTCCAGTCAGAATTCACACTTTTTGAACTTAGCGTACAGCTGCTTTTTCCTTAATACCCCGAGTACTAATCGTAGGTGTTGCTCGTGCTCCTCCTTCGTCTTGGAGTAGATGAGGATGTCATCTATGAAAACAATTACAAACTTGTCTAGATAGGCTTCGAACACCCGATTCATTAGGTCCATGAAGGCCGCCAGTGCGTTCGTCAGCCCAAAGGGCATGACTAGAATTCGAAATGCCCGTATCTGGTACTGAACACCGTTTTGGGAACATCTTCCTTGCGGATTTTCAGTTGATGGTAGCCCGACCTCAAGTCGATCTTAGAAAATACTGTGGCGCCTTGTAATTGGTCGAAGAGGTCGTCTATTCGGGGTAGTGGATACTTATTCTTGATCGTCAACTTGTTAAGCTCCCTATAGTCTATACACAGTCTCATCGAGCCATCCTTCTTTCGTACGAACAGGACTGGCGCACCCCAGGGAGAAAAGCTGGTCTGAATGAATCCTTTTTGTAGGAGTTCATCTATTTGTTCCTTCAACTCCTTTAATTCGGTTGGCGCTAATCGATATGGAGCCTTGGACACTGGTGCTGCTCCCGGCACCAGGTCAATCGTAAACTCAATTTCTCTATCAGGGGGTAATCCCGGCAAGTCTTCCGGGAATACGTCGGAGAATTCCTTAATCACGGGTACGTCTTCAAGTTTCGTGGGGGTATTCTCTTCTGCCTTTAGCGCGAACACCAGGTATGCCTCGCATCCGGAATTGACTAATCGTTGAGCTTTTAAGGCTGATATCCTCGGAGTGCCTCTTCCCTTCATTGTCCCCTTGAAGGTGACAGGTTCTTCCCCTTCTAAGCTAAACGTAACTACTTTACGGTTACAGTCTATCACTGCTCCGTACTATGAGAGCCAGTCCATCCCGAGGATCACTTCGTAGTCGTCCATCGGGATGACTATCAGGTCTACCGGCAATTCTCTATTACCGACTAAGATTGGGCAATTTCTTAACATTTGACTAGTCCTAGTTGGTGCCCCGCTTGGAATTGCTACGCTATACTCGTAATCTACTCGCTCAGGCGTTACCCCTAGTTTCGTCACATACTTCACAGACGCAAACGAGTGGGTCGCCCCGGAATCTACTAGAATGCACGTGGGAGTTTGATGGACCGGTAGGGTACCTGTTACCACCTCCGGGTTGTTCTCTGCTTCCTCGGACGTGATGGTGTACACCCGTGCTGGCACCATCGGGGGTCTTACTGGGTTTCCTGCCTGATTCCCTGGAATGTTTTCAGGGCACTGCTTCGCGAAGTGACCAATCTTCCCGCATCTGAAGCACGCATTGGCGGGTGTGTTGCAGTTCCCAAAGTGCTTCCTTCCACACCTCTGACAGTTAGGGAATTGAGCTGCCCCTTGATTCTGGTTTGGGTTCGGTGGTCTGTTCATCATTCCCTGAGGCTGTTGAGGAGGCCGGTTCTGGAATCTCTTCTTGCCCCCTCTAGGCATAAACTGCCGTTTCGGGTCTCCTCCACTCCATTGAGCTCCTTGTATCTGAGCGAATTTGCGTTTAGCCTCTTGTGCCTTCACGATCCTGGCCTCCGCCTGTTCGGCTACCATAGCTCTTTCTGCTACCTGAGAGTATGTAGCTCCCTGAATCCCTGCCATGCTCACGTCCCTGTAGAGCTCAGGCTTCAATCCTTCCAGGAAGCGTTCGACTTTTAGAGCTTCCGTGCTGATCATGTGAGCAGCGAACCTGGACAGCTGCTCAAACTTCCTTATGTACTCGGCCACTGTCATGGGCCCCTGCCTGAGATTGATGAATTCGTTCAGGCGCTGTGCTCGAATCGGGGCGGTGAGGTACTTGCCCCTGAACAATTCCTTGAATCTTTCCCAGCTCATTGTAGCGGGGTTCTCCAACACCATGATGGTGTCCCACCAGTGTCCTGCGTTCCCTCGTAGTAGGAACGCAGCACAGAGGGCCTTTTCCGCCTCCGGAACCCTGCTATAGACGAACATGATCTCGAGAGTCCTCAACCAGTCCTCAGCTGCTGTCGAGTCAGCTGTGTCTTCGAAGGTCGGTGGGTTCAACCTCCTAAATCGTTCTCCCACCATCTCAGTCCTTTCTGCCTGAGTTGGTCCAGTATTAGCAGCATTTTGTTGGATCAGTTGTTGGATCTGTGTCGACTGCTGGCGGACTAGTTCCGTCAGTTGGAAGATCGTCGCGTCCCGATTGTCGGGAGGGGCCGTGTTTCCCCTGTTCTGGTCGTCGCCACCACTCGACTCACCTCTCGTTCTTACCATCTCTACACCCTATCCTGATTGTCCTATGGCCAATAAATTATACAACATAGAAGTTCACATAGACTTAACACTTACTTGCAAGGCCGCTTCCGCTCTTTTGGGTGTGTGTGTGTGGACAGTCTACAGAACCTGTGACCGAAGCTCTGATACCACCCTGTCGCGACCCGACTTCCTAACCGCCTAACCTAGCGCATTCCTACGTGCCTAGCGAGTTTGTAAATAAAGAAATGCACCGAAAACGCGTACAATTCTTTTTTCATTTTCATATATGGAATGAAACATTGTTCTGTACAAGACAAAAGAATGCATGTCGAACATCAGGTTCTAGACATGGTCTAACTACAACGGCGAAGGTGTGTCGGCACAGCAAAAGCTCCTATGCGCCCGGCCTCACAGGTCGTCATCCACACACACACGTCCATCCCCAAAAGCAGCACGAAGCTTCAAAAGGTCGGCCTTGTCTTTCAATACGATCACATACCGTGGTCGTCGGTGCCTACAACACACAACGTAAGGAATGAGCCACCGAGGCTCAGTAAGCAGAAATCATGCATGTATGCACGTGTCACTCCCCTGCAAAGGCAATCCACGCCGATGCATAACATCACTACGCAAAGGCAATCCACGCCGATGCACATAACACTACGCGAAGGCGATCCGCGCCAATGCTCCTAGTACTCATACTAGTATCACTCAGGGCCCGCGACGCACTTACTATGCACCACTATGAGCTCAAATGTCCTCAATAGGATCGTGACAGCGACCCACGCTGGGTAGCCTACGCTAGGTCTCCCTAGGTCGCACTCTCCCAGGTCGTCCCCTCTGTCATACGGTAGCCCACGCTGGTAGCCTACACTAGGATTCCCCCTAGGTCGCTCCTTCCAGGTCGCTCCTTCCGCAAATAGTGCAGTTACCTACGCCAGTTAGCCTACGCTAGCATAGCTAGGTCGCTCCTTCCTGGGTCGCTCCTCCTGCCTCAATAATAATCGGCGTCGTACGCCATACAGGGTGCCATAGAAGTCGTCCATGACTCAACTACGAGTCGACACACCGGCCTATATCGGCGGGTCTTAGTCGCATACAAGCGACATAATGGTATGCACACTCAACCCCACGACCCTCCCTCACGAGTTCGTGTGTGCACGTGAGTATGCATATGCAGATGCAGGTAGATGCAACATAGACTTACCACATTTAAATACTTCAATCAATTTACGAAATTCATAAAAACACGTAGGCATTTAATCACGCAATTTGGGCACGTAACACAAGTTGTGTGTTGTAGTTGGATTTCTACTTACTTGTTGTCCGTAGATTAGCAGTCACCTGACCCGTAGGTGTTCCTAAGTCCCGACCTTAGGCATGAAATATTGGTGTCAGTGCGCTATTTTATTTAATGGTTTAAGTATGTTAATCTTCAAGCCCTATATGTACATCATGGGTTAAAATAGATTTCGAGTCGTTGGTTAAATTAAATCTCGACATTATAAAGAAAATCTCGATTCCATACTTAATCTCGGCATGTGGATAAATCTCGGGTTCCTACGAATTCAAAATCGTGCCATGTGCTTCGATATTTTAAACAAAATGTCGATATACATTTTAACATGATCTTCGACATTTCTTATATTAAATGTCGATACTGGAAGCAAATCTTCGAACTTCACTTCGATATTTTCTCAAAGATTTCGACATTTGAGTTATTTGAGGATCTCGACATTTTCAAGTTTCGACATTTTACTTTGTCATTTCGACATTTTATTAAAGGGTCTCGACATTTAGAAATCTCGACATTTAAGCGATTTAAAGATCTCGACATTTTGTTCTTAATTTCGTTCGACATTACAAAAATCTCGATATGATATATATAGACATAAATTCAACATAGGTCTCGACATATTTCCTAACAAGGTTTCGACATTTCTCATTAACACTTCGACATTTTGAGGGTTTCGACATTTATCGTTAGACATCTCGACATTATATAAATCTCGATATGTAAGCTCGACATTTTAGCTATCATTCGACATTTATCCTAACAGTTCGACATCCCTTTTTTAACGTTTCGACATTTTACTTTTAGGATATCTCGACATCTTTTCTTAACACTTCGGCATTTTTAGGGTTTCGACATTTACCTCGTCATTTTAGTACATAAGATGTCGACATAAATTCCAAACGTGTATTTCGACATTTCATGCTCAATTTCCACTCGACATTTCGCCTAGGTGAAAGGACTCGACATTTAAATGATTTAAGAACTCGACATTTATTTCAATTAGAGGTCTCGACATTTCGCCATAGCTTCTCGACATTTTACTCGGCATTCTATCATTCGACATATTATTAACCCTAAATCTCGATATAACTTATGTGAAGGTCTCGACATTTATATAGTGTCAAATATCGACATGCTAAGTCGACATCTTATTCAACATGTCGACATTTTACCTTAGGATGTCCCGACATCTTTTTCCTATGAGGGTTTCGACATTTATATCAACTTCTAGCTCGACATTTTATTCCTTTCATTTCGACATTTACCCGGATAGAGACCTCGACATTTATGCTTCGACATTTTGTACAATGGAAATGTCGACATGCATTTTAATCTCAACCTCGACATTTACTATTTGCCTCGACTTTTATATCGACATTTTTCCTAACCATTCGACATTGTGTTTTCGACATTTTCATCATCTTCGATTCTTTATCCCTACCGAACGAGATTCTTAGCTTGTTCTCCCTAGAATTTCAAGCTCTAAACCTCTCCTCTACCCTTAGAACATTTAACACGAATTTATGGCTCCCTCGTCTCGGAAATCTTCTAACCCTAAACATGTTTAACTAACTAATCTTGATACAAGATGTCGAATTAGTTTAGAAGCTAGCTTTACTTACCAATTTCGATCTTCAACTTCTTGGAGTGCTTTGGGTTCGAAAATCCGTCTCAGCTTCCTCCTTCTCTTCTTCTTCCTTTCGTTGGCTTTCAAGTGTGGGTGTGGAGTTTTGAATAATTAACTTATATATTTTCTTTAGCTTATGGTAGATAAAGTGTGGGGTGGCGTGGGCACTCCCTATTTTAGGGAAGTTTGTCCCTAAATTGTTTTATTTGTGGTTTGGGCCTAAATCAATATTGGGCCTAATTTTAAACCTAGCCCACTAAAATTGTAGTCTATTTTCGAAAATTGCTAGATAAATTAAGGGTCACATAGCACCATTTAATTGCACCCAATTTCGTAAAACACGAAGCTTCACTTAATGAGCACGTAATTCACGTTTATGCACATAATTCACCTTAATGCACATAAATCACGAAGTCACATTTTGCTAATTTATTGGCCCTAAATACTTACGGGGAACCCGGGTGCTACAGATCCTGCTTTCCTTGTGCAACTTAGGATTCATATTATGGAAAGTGATTAATTGATTGTGCTTATATGTGGTAAGATGCTGATTGGGTCTATTTATGGAATGTGCTGAAATCGGATGAGATCACTATACATGGAAAATATACTTTGCATTATACTCAGTAGATCAAATCTTTCTCTGTGCGAATTGGCTATCATATTTGGGAAAGAAATCAGTTGATTGAGCTTACAGTTGATAATATGCTGAGTGGAATATATATGGAATATGTTGGCAAATGGATGAGATTACGGTGGAATGGATGTTAATCTGTGGTATTTATGGTAAGTGATCATGCATGACCGTTGAGCTTAATTGGTTTATTCTTGGCATGCTTGTTTGAGTTAATGCACGTGATTATTGAGCTTTCTCTTGCATATTCTTGTGCTTAACTTTCCTTGTGAAGTGTAGAAGCTATTCTTGGGTCTATATAGAAGGAAACACTTCACGATTGAAGGGTAGACAACGAACTCACAGGCTAGCGAATCCCTTAGAGTTCTTGAGCGAAATTTGCGATTAATTCGTAGTTTGTGTTGAGCTTTCATTTGCGATTTCTGTACCCTTTGAGCGATCTTTAGCAACACCCTATCCTAAACCCTTGTCTTCGGACGTGTTGTGTCTGCGGGCACGTTGAACGCACAAAGGAGCGCGGTTGGAGTCTTTCGCACGTGGAGGGACGAATTTGGTGGATTCGGTGGCCCTTCGCTAGCAAGCTGTATCCAGTCGGGGAATAGGTTTCCTGGGTTAATGACGTGGATCGCAACTTGGTGTGCGACAGACAGCCTAGGTGGAGGTCTAGTTTCCAAAGTGCTTCGGTTGTGTAAGGGTCAATCATCTTGTAACTATAACCGGTAATACCTAGTGATTGATTGGAACTCTTGGTGAGATCACACCCCAAGGACAGGATTAAACCGCAGTTGGGGATATAACCTCTATAAAAATCTCGTCTCACTTTACTTTCTGCTATTTACTTTTCTGTGAGACAAACCTGGAATGCGCGCTAATATCTAGGTGATATCGTAGAAACCATTTCCGAAACTAACGTGATATTTTGAAATAGGGTTAGGGAGATAACTTTAATACTCGTACTGATTTCTGGGAAATAACATACTCTGCAAATATCTTCTTAAAGAAAAGTAATTTTCAAAGAAGAAGAAGCCAAATTTTTATAGCCTAATTCACCCCCCTCTTAGGCATATTTTACACTTCATTTGGTATCAGAGCGGGTTACTCAACGATAGGCCTAACACGCCTGAGTTAAGATCTAATGGCTTTTTCGAGTCATGTTTTTGTAGAGGGTCAATCCCACTCTAGGCTATCTCTCTTCGATGGAACGAACTACGCAGTGTGGAAGAATCGCATGATCGAATTTCTCATCGCTGTCGACTACGAACTTTGGGAGACAATCATCAACGCACCATATACGGCTAACAAAATCGATGGAACCCCAAAGGACGCTAAAGATTACAATGCTGATGACAAGAAAGGAATCACGCGAAACGCCAAGGCGAAAAACATCTTCGAATGCGCACTCACACGGGAAGAATACATACGGGTTAGCTCCTGTTCATCGGCAAAGGCCATGTGGGATATGCTCCAAGTTACTCATGAAGGAACTCAACGAGTTGTGCAAGAAAGACTGGCTCTGCTCACTCATCAATATGAACTGTTCTCGATGGAATCTGATGAGAATATAAGCCAAATGTTCTCTCTCGGCAAGAAGGTTCCCGACAGTGAATAGGTGAGAAAGATACTGAGATCACTGCCGCGAGAATGGAATGCCAAGGTTACTGCCATCTACGAAGCAAAGGATCTAGAAGCACTTAGCATCTCCGAACTGATTGGATCTCTTATATCCTACGAGATGATTCAAACGTCAATGAATGAGAAGTTGCAAAACAAAAATCAGAAGTCCATTGCATTCAAATCAAATAAAAAAGAATCTAGTTCTGACGACGAAGAAGAAGGCTTGATGAACGACCTAGCCATGCTTACAAAAAGATTTGAGAGATTCCAGCAGAAGAGGAAATTCAAAGGGAACTTCAACAAGTTCCAGAATAAAAGCAAAGGAATGCCCACGTCTGGGAAGAAAGTCCAGAAGTGTTTCCGATGCAACAAACCGGGCCATTATGCACATGAATGCCCCGCAACCAGCAATGAGAAACCAAGGAAGCAGAAGGCTATGGTGACGGAATCAAATGACTCTGAACTGGAATAAAGTGAGGACGAGGATCGCACTTACATGACTGAAGAGATCAGGTATCTCACTCTTTCTCCATTGAGAAAATCCACATCCTAAACAGTTTATATAACAATGATTGTGAGAGTGACTCATCTGTTTCTGACATAGAAGAAAGTAAGGAAGATTTGTGTAGGTTACTTCAAAAGGCTGAGAGAAAGATTGTCACTAAATTCCTTGAATAAGGAACTGATAAGCAGCGACTAGCTAAGGAAAAACATGAGGCTGATTTAGAGATCTCATGATTGCAAGGAGAATTAGATACTACTAAGAATGAGGGAATTTCCTGTGACTGTGAGAAAACAGAAAAGAAAAACAGTGACTTATCCAGAGATATTATAGAACTTATGAACTCCTTAGAGAGGGAAAAACAGACAGTTGATAGACTCCTTGAGGGTGGGCAGAACCTAGACATGCTGTTGAATACTCCTAGAAACATTGGTAGGTCAGGGATAGGTTATTCCACTGAGGAAAAGCATGTTAAACATTTTGTGCCTAAGTTGAAGTGTTTTTGTTGTGGTAGAAATGGTCATTATGCATACAACTGTCCCTTAAAGAAGATTGATAAAGCTAAGTATGTCTGGAGACCTAAGAAAGTCACCTGTAATTGCCACTGTTGTATCTGCTTGTAATAGGAGATCACCGTCTATGCAGAATGATATCTCATATGTTAACAGAAGTTATTTCTCCGCTAACATGTTAGGACCCAACAGAAATTGGGTACCTCAGAAGAGTACTTCTTTCTATAGGTACGAAGGAAGAACTCCAGTAAGAAAAGTAGGTGGTATCTCGACAACGGGTGCTACCGCCACATGACAGGTGATATAGGTAATTTTGTGTCGTTGAAGGCGGTTGATGGAGGATATGTTTCGTACGCCAACGACGCAAAAGCCAAATCGTGGGAGTTGGTACTGTCGGTAACAATTTAAATATCACTATAAATAATGTATGGTTTGTTAAAAACGTCGAACATAATTTAATTAGCATTAGTCAATTATGTGATGATGGACATACCGTAGCTTTCGCCAAAGATAAGTGCTTTGTTAAAAAGGATGATGAGATTGTGTTTAGTGCATCTAGGCATGGTAACATTTACTGCATCACTCTTGATGATATTGCTAACCAAAATGTCAAGTGTCTAGTAGTTACGCAGGATATCACATGGTTATGGCATAGACGTCTGTGACATGCTAACATGGAACTGATGTCTCACATATCATGCAATGAATTAGTGAGAGGTATTCCAGATATCAAAGCCACCAAGGACAGAATCTTGCCAAATGGGGAAACAGACCAAGACGTCCTTTAAACCTAAGAATGTGATCTCTACGTCCAGACCACTAGGAACTGCTGCATCTTGACCTTTTTGGTCCGGTACAGGTTATGTCATTGAGAGGGATAAGAGAGGAAAGTTCGATTCCAAGGTAGACGAGGGATCCTAGGTTATAGCCTTCATTCCAAAGCTTTTAGAGTGTTTAATAATAGGAAGAAAACTGTTCAAGAATCTGTGCACGTTACATTTGATGAGTTTCATAATGCAGATGCTACTGAGGAAGGTATAGTTGTGTCTCCTGCAGATATACAGGTTACTGACAAAGAAGTGAACGCGATTCCATTGGAACTAGATACTGAGTCAGAGGAACCTAAAGCTTCAGATGAACAACAGCGCAGAAAATTCAAACATGCCTCCAGCCATCCCACTGAGCAAGTCATAGGGAATATCACTTTAGGGATCAAAACGAGAGCAACTGCACGAAACGATATTGCTGAGAACATGACGTGATGTTGTCAACCATGGAACCTAAGACAGTGAATGAAGCGCTTGACGATGAATCATGGGTGATTGCCATGGAAGAAGAGCTGGCACAATTCGAAAAGAGCCATGTGTGGACTCTTGTGGAAAGACCTAACGATAAGTCCTTAATAGGCACGAAGTGGGTGTTTCGCAACAAACTGGACGAGAACGGTAACGTGACATGAAATAAGGTCAGGTTAGTTGCCAAAGGTTATTCCCAAGAAGAAGGTATAGATTTTCAAGAAACCTTTGCACCCGTAGCTAGGCTCGAGTCTATACGTATTTTACTTGCATATGCATCTTTTAAAAGATTTAAGCTTTTTCAAATGGACGTGAAAAGTGCATTTTTAAATGGTTTTATAAATGAGGAAGTCTTTGTCGAACAACCTCCCGGTTTTGAAAAAGAAGAATTTTCAAATCACGTCTTTAAACTAAACAAAGCTTTATATGGTTTAAAACAAGCCCTAGGGCATGGTATGAAAGATTGAGTAGGTTTTTACTAGACATGGGCTTCACAACAGGAACAATAGATAACACTCTGTTTATAAAGTGCGAAGGGAATCACATACTACTTGTGCAGATATACGTTGATGATATCATATTTGGTAGCACTGACACCACTCTTTGCGAGAATTTTTCTAAGTCTATGCAACAGGAATTTGAGATGAGCCTAATGGGAGAACTCACGTACTTCCTTGGATTGCAAATCAAGCAATTGGATACGAGAACATTCATATCTCAAACAAAGTACACGAAGGAACTACTTGAAAAATTTGGAATGGCTAATTCCAAGGTACTTCCCTCAAATTGTGCACCGAAATTGATTTAGCACGAAGGCATATGGAATCAATTTCAAGTACCAAACATGTAGTACGCAATTTAGACAATTTCTCCTAGATACATGGTCCCCTAATCATGTATTCAAAATATTGAAGGGTATGAGCAAGAAATTCGCATTTAATCAATTCCGCATATATGCAAGTTAAGATTGCATATTAAAATGTGCGATCAGAAATATTTATATATATAATTTTTTGTTTTATAATATATATATATATATATATATATATAAATTTTATTAATAGTATGGGGTCAGATTATTTGGCTTCGATCATTTGTCACATCTAAAAATTTACAAGACACTTGAAAGATTTTATGCTGTCAAGTCCTGTCAGCAAACAAAAGTCCTGAGTTCAAAGTATGATCCATTTCGACAACTCTCACTAGGTTCGCTCTAGCGCTCATTTATTTTTTACTAGGATTTTTAATATTTATATCATTCAAGTCAACACAAGTCATATTAAGTCAATTTACCTTTGATCGAGGCGCTTTTAATCATTTCACCGAGCGAGAGATCGTGGTTTTGGAATTAAAGGGACTTTGAAGGCTTTAATTGGGTTATGAATAAGAAATGAATGGGAACTTTTGGGAGAAGTGAGCTTTACGTCATCTTCCATTCCTTCATCGTTCTCCTTTTCTTCGGCATTTTTCTCTTTCGTCTTTTTGTCTTTTTCATCCTTTTATCTTTTGTAAATTTTCTGCACTTGCCCAAGCTGAAGCAACGCTTCTCTACGAGGCTGAGAGATTATCTAAGGCAAAGTTCTTCTTGTTGGTTCTCGGGCCGATACCGTGCTCCTTTTCTCTTAATCGCTAAATAGGTTTCAGAGATTATCGATTTGAAGAAGTTCACAGTTATGGAATTCGAACCCAAGGCCGTGCTCCTCTTTTCGTTGTCTCGATATAAGACCGGATTATCATTGGAGACGTTCACTTCGTGGTGCTCCTCTTTCCAGCCATTCTGACGAGTGTACGAGATTATCGATGGAGAAGTTCGCAGCAGGATCCATGCCCTATTCTTAAAGATTTTGAGAGGCAGGTTCTTTTGATCTGTTTTCTTTGTGCGTTGAGCATTCCTCGTGTGCATTTTCCACCTTATTTTGTCATCTTTTTCTTTTTCGTCTTGTTTTTCTCCCACTCATTTTCTCGATTGAACATCCCGCCGAAATTCTACATTGTCGGTTGAAGGCTCTAAGGGTTTTCAAATGAAGAAAAGCAACTTGGAGAGGGCTCAAAATGGATGACTGAAGGCTATGCTAAAGGATTGAAAAGTTAATAACTGGCCGAGTGAGGACTTTCCTAAGTGCCCTAATCATTTTCCTAACATTCTAATGCAAGGTGAGTATGAGACCAAGAATCACTAGTTAAGACAAGCAATGACTGTGTGACTCTCTCAAGAATAGATCCGTGGAAAGAAATAAAAAGGCTAGAAATCTCACTCATACACAGATGAATGCGACTTAAGATTGACAAAATTAAGCAATTAATCAGTCACATGTCAGGAAATTCATATGTGATTTTAGATCGAGCATCCTAAAGGTATCTTCATTCGCCTAATATTGTACTTATATTTATAATATTTTTGGCTTTTTTTAGATTATTTTTATTTTTATTATAAAGAAATATTTCACGCAAGATATAGCAATTAAGTATAGAAAACATATAGCGAGAACATGTGTAAGCACATTGGAGCACGTAAAGCACAGATTACGGAAGATTCAACATACCTAATTTTCTGACAAGGAATTGGAACCGTTTTTTGCCCAAAGCCTTGGTGAAAATGTCAGCTAGTTGATATTCCGTTTTCACAGAATACATGTCAATCGTGTCTTTTTCTACGTGATATTTTATAAAATGATATCTAATATTTATGTGTTTTGTGCGTGAGTGGTGAACAGGATTGCACGCAATCGCAATGGCACTTTGGCTATCGCTATAAATGGGTATATTATTGAAATTGTACCCATAGTCGCGAAGTTGAGTCCGCACCCATAGCATTTGCGAGCAACAGCTGGCAGCCGCGACGTACTCAGCCTCAGCCGTCGATGTTGAGACGCAGTTCTGCTTCTTGGATGACCAGCAGATTACCTTTTCGCCTAGAAATTGAGCGCCACCAGATGTGCTTTTCCTGTCCATTCGGCAACCTGCATAATCAGCATCAGTATAACCAATTAATTTGAAATTCGTGCCCTTAGGATACCACAATCCTAGGGTGGAGGTGCCTTCGAGGTAGCGTAAGATTCGCTTGACCGCGAGCATGTGGGATTCTTTCAGGTCGGCTTGGAAACGGGCGCAAAGGCAAGTGGCAAACATGATATCGGGCCGGCTTGAGGTGAGATAAAGAAGAGAGCCGATGATGCTGCGATAGAGTGCGATGTCGACCTCTTTTCCTGTGGGATCGGCATCCAACTTGCTACTAGTAGACATGGGTGTGCTGAAAGTTTTGCTCTGATCTTGATGGAACTTCTTCAGAATGTCCTTGATGTATTTGGTCTGACTTATGAAGATGCCATCATCGAGCTGCCTGACTTGGAGTACCAAGAAGAATTGCATCTCTCCCATATGACTCATTTAAAATTTGCTCTTCATTAGATCTCCAAACTTTTTGCAAAGCCGTGGATTTGTTGATCCGAAGATGATATCGTCTACATAAACTTGGACGATTATCAAGTCTTTGTCTTGCCATTTTATGAAGAGGGTCATATCGATTGTCCCGTGGATGAATCCAGATTTTACGAGGAAATTGCTCACGACATCATACCAAGCACGTGGGGCTTGTTTTAGTTCATACAGACCTTTGTCCAATCGATAGACGTGATCGGGATGTTCATGATCAACAAAGCCTTCTGATTGAGCGACATATACTTCCACCTTTAACACGCCATTGAGGAAGGTGGTCTTAACATCCATTTGATATATTTTGAAGTCTTTGTGAGCGCATAAGGCAAGAAAAGGCGGATGGCTTCGATTCGGGCAACATGAGCATAGGTCTCATCGTAGTCAATGCCTTCCTGTCGATTGTATCCCTTCGCAACCAGCCTTGCTTTGTTCCGGATCACTTCCCCATCTTCATTCTTTTTATCCTTAAACACCCATTTCATCCCGATAATGGTTTTACCATGCGGACAGGGTACTAAATTCCATACTTGAAGACGCTCGAATTGGTTGATCTCATCTTGCATTGTTATCACCCAATCCCAGTCTTTTACTGCATCTGCTACATTGGTTGGCTCATTTTGGCTTAAGAAGCAGCTGAAGAGGCTGTGCTGATGTCGTGTCCTTACTGCACTTGAAAGATCACCAATAATCTGATCAACTAGATGTGCCCGAGTCCACTTTCGCTCATGTGGCAGGGCTGAAGTAGATGCATCAGCCATCTGTGGACCGAGTTTCCAAGAATTTTTGTTGTTCATTAGGTTGAGGTAAGTCTGATTCTTCTCTTGGATTGATCGATTCTTGTGAGACCTCTTCATTGACTATGGTAGGTTCCTCAGTGATCTGTGGTAATTCTGAGTCGGGTGAAGTGGGGACATTTGATTGGAACATCGGCCTCGTCTAGTGGGGAATCCACTAGAGTCATGTTCTTCCTTTCAACGACATCGTTCTGTTGAGGTGTCTTGGCGACTGAGAATTGCTGACTAATCCCATGTTTTTTATAAAAATCACTGAGGTACTTGTTCTTAAACTCAGTGCCATTATCCGTTCTGATGCCTTGAATGGTTTGTTGCAGCAAATTCTGACTAGCGTTCACAAAATTAATTATCAAGTCCCATGTCTCATCCTTAGTTCGGAGGAACTTTGTCCATGTGTAGCGGGAGTAGTCATCAACGATAACTAGCATGCACTTGCGCCCACTAATACTCTGTGTCCGCATAGGTCCACAGAGGTCCATATGTAGCAATTCCAAAGGACGTGAAGTAGAGGCAACTAGTTTGGCGTGATGGGATGCTCGCTTCATTTTTCCTAGTTGACATGCCGAACATTGATGCTCTTTTTGTAGAATGATGGTTGGTAGACCGTGAACCAACTTTTTCATTGATAGTCGTTGAAGAGCTTTGATGTTTAGATGAGACACACGTTGATGCCATAAGCTGTTCCTCTGAGTTGTGGTCTGGGAGATGAGGCATACAACAGTCGTGGTCCGCATGGACGATTAATCGTGTAAAGATTGGATTTTCCGAAGTCCTTGGAGGAGTTCTTTATTCTGACTGTCCAATATTCTGCACCGATCAGCATGAAAGACCACTGGAATCCTTTGTCACAAAATTGGCCTATGTTGAACAAGTTATGACAGAGACCATTGACGTAAGAGACATCCTTGATTGTCAGATTTTCTAGAATGATGTTCCCAAGTCCTAGTGGGGGCTGTCGTTGTTCCCGAATCTGACTTTTTTTGGTCGGTCTTTGTAGTTGCTCAGCAGCTCTTGTATTCCCGTCATGTGTGTGGAGCAACCGGAGTCAAGGTACCACACATGATGGATCTGCAAAAACAAATTTAAAGAGCTTTAGGTACCCACTTATAAATGGGTCCTCTCAGATTAGTAGATTTCATCTTAGGTTCAGATATGGTTCCTAAACTAGTGTTAGTAGGAGCGTTAACAACCCAAGTCAATCGTGAAGGAGTTGAGTTGGGTTTGCCCTTTGTAGACGACATCGCCTTTTTGCCTTTCGTCTTTTTAGGTGGGGATTTAGGAACCCATTTAGGTTGAACCTTGCAAGGAAGATTGATTTCAGCGCGGACAAATGCTTTAGTAGGCTTGAGCGTGGAAAAGATCTTTTCATTGGATAGTCTCCTAAGGTGCTTGGGATTCGATCTTAACGGGATACCTTAGGTGAGAACAACCATGAATAGCGCCATATGCTTTCTTTATGGCTAGATCTTGTTTCCTACGGGTCTTCCTAGAGGCATTTGTCTTAGAATGATTAAATTTTATTGCTGAAGTAGAGCCTGTTTCGAAATTGGTGCTTCTAAAAGTGATTGGCTGAATAGAACATGTAGAAGCAATTATTTGAACAGAAGAAGCAACTCTTTTATTTATACGAGTGTCTTTTATTTGTAAAGAAGGAGATATTTTCTTAAATGCATTCAAATCTACGGGCTGATTCTCTATTTTTAAACTAGACACTCCCGCCTTCGACTCTTGCTCGCCCTACGCTCCCTGTAGACGTAAGCGAAATAGGATTAGATTTAGAATTCTTTAAAATATTATTCTTAATTTTCTGACCTTTTGAAGATGCTTTTTCTTTCTTCACGCTTTTCAGAATGATATTTTCAGTTGAGGGAGATGCGTGAGAAATAGCTTGTGGGATGGAGGAAGCTTTGAGATTTTTCATCTATTTTAGTATTTTTTTTCTTTTCAGCTTCAAAATTCTCTCTTTCTTTTTCCAAAAAAATGCTTAACCCTTCTATTTTCTTAACAATATGGGGTATATATAGAGAATTTTCAGAATGATGATATTGAGCTTCCTTATTATTATAATGATCTTCAGGAACTTGAACTGATTCAAGGCTCCAACCCTTGGGAAGATTCCCAGTATCGTTGCTTTGATTCAGTTCGTCATAGCAAAAGGGAATTTCAGCCTTGGTTTTGGCTTTTTCCTTTTCCCCAGTAAAAGCCACGACTGAGGTTAGTCCGAGACCCATGTATTTGACATCGTAGAGTTGTTTACAGTCGACTTTCTTCAAGTGACATGGATTCTCGAAACCTAGGCCATACTTATAGTCATAAAATTGGGCTGATTCAAAAATATAGTCTGTTCACATTGTCCCGTTTTACTATAAGATCATCTAATTTTTTTTAGCGTATAACTTCTTACGCTCTTCTCCTAATAGAGCAAAGTTATTTTCTACCGTCAATTTGGCGACTAATTCTGCTTCTAAGTTGGTGATCCTAGTAGTCGCTTCTGTTAACCTACAAATGAGCTTAGCTTTCTCATTGAGATTTCTAACTAAGCAATTATAGTTATTTTCTAGCCTGTCTTCTAATTCTTTAACTTTTAAATCATGTTGCTCTATCTGAGGTTTTGTAGTCTCTCTAGAATGTAGGCTATTGGTAAGATCATCTATTTTTGAACTAGAGCTTCTAAGTTCTGATTCGAGACTAACAATTTTCTCCTGATATTTAGCTAGTTTCTTCTCTACTTCCTTACGTTTTTCTGCTCACATTTCATGTTAGTGCATGCTAATTGATATGATTCTAATATGGTCAATAATGTGGATGGAGAAACTACCTCCTCACAAGGTTCGGATGCTTGGTCTTCGTCCGTGTGTTATGAGGTTTCGGCGTCAGAATGCTCGTCCAGACGGGCCATTAGGGCCAAATTCTATTCTTCTGAGCTAGACGTGTCCTCGAGCCAGTGGTCTTGTTCTGCCATTAAAGCTACTCCAGCTTCATTCTGCTTTGTGAGTTGAAGCTTCTTGGAGTAGTAGTTAGCGTCTCTTTTCTTTGGGAGAGTACATTCTCTGGCGTAAGGAGCAGGTTTCCTGCAGTTAAAGCACTTGGTCGGTTCTTTGGAAGCTTTGACTTCGGAAGTCTCAGGTACATGTTCTTTGTTCTCAGAGCTTGAGGTCCGAAGTCTATTGGCTGATGATGAGGACTTCTTTTTGAAGTATTGTTTGCTCATCATCTTCCCGATTAACGCCAACTACTTTCCCAGCACTTTCATGTTAGGCTCCATGTCTGAATCAGTTTCATCTTCAGACTCTGAGGGGGTAGGAGGCTTAATGGTCTTTTCTTTTCGTGGTTTTGAGCATCTCTTCTCCTAGACTAGGGCAACTGAGTCGTCGATAAGTTTGCCCTTCTGCTCCTTCTGATTCTCGCTAATATCTTTCTTGTGCTGTGCAAGATTGTCGTACATGGCATGGATATCCAGCTCCTCAAGGTCTTTATTTTGTCGGATTTGAGCGGATATCTTCTTCCATTCTGAGGGCAGAGAGGAAAGAAATCGGATGTTGGTTTTCATGTTCGTCTTCGTGATTTCAATTTTCCTCATCTCATTTAGGAGGGTGAGATATCTCTGGTAGAGACCGTGTAAGCACTTCTCGGGTTTAGCTCTGAAGGAATCGTAGGCTGTGAGAATGTTTGCCTTCTTGGCCTTGATGCTGACTTCTGTTCGTTGCATCATCTTATGCAGCTCATCCCACATTTCCTTAGTTGTTAGGATGCTGTCTATCTGTCGATAGCTGTCGTTTGGGATGCCCTGCATTAAGGTGTTCTTTGTTATCAGATAAGCCTTAGCTCTCACTCTTTCCTCTGCAGTGTACTCTCTAGGCTCTTTAAGTCATCTAGAGGTAGGGATCGGAGGATTAGCGGTGTTGTCACCAGGCACATTTACACATAACTAAGCTGGGCCTTGCTCAAGTGAACTGAGAAGGTCATATGCTTGATCTTTTAGCTCGATAAAATTTAGAAATCGGCTTCTCCACACTGTGTATTCGCCATTCTTTACTATCGGGGGACGGTTGTCATTTCCAAGTGAGTAGCATCCATTTTTGTTTGTTGAGTTGATGAATGATCTTCGTTGGTTGTTTTGATGATTTGGACTGATGTTATGTGCTTCACAAGTAGCAAATTAGTCAGCAGCGTTTAATTCTCAAGTAGTCGAGAATTATTTTCGATTCAATCTTTAGAGTTTGATCGAAAATAATTGTGCTGAGATAAAATGTATTTATTATTGTTCTCGTGCTAGAAATTTTTGTCAGCGAAAAATTTTACGAGCGAAAAATATGTTCGAAATCTTTCAGTCGAGAATCTTGAATTTATTTCTATCACAAAGAAACAATATGTAGTATATCAGTTTAATTGTGCATTGATTTAATTAGTTGTCTTCGTAATTTGGGGTGTAATAGTCCTTAGCTTAGGACTTAGGTTGTTATTTATACCAAGTATGTTTGGTATAAATAGTTGTACAAACATTGTGCTTAATGAGAAGAGTTAGAAAATTGATCCAAAAGCCTTGCAATTCAATTTCTAGAGAGAGAAACACAATAAATCTTCTCACTGTAAGCGAAATTCTCTATCGCGCTCTTCAAGAAGGTTTTCGATCGAAATATCAATCTCTTTAATTCTTATCGATTGCCTTAGAATTCATGCCTAGGATCATAGAGTTGATAAATTAGGACCTAATAATTGGTATCAGAACAGATTCGTTCTGTTTTTGAATCGGAAATTGTTAGAATTGGATTGAAGTTTGAGTTCGGGTACTGTTCCATCGAAGAACAGTTTGGCGCGAAATTAAATTTCGATAGCTCAATTCTGTGCTCAATTGCTTTGAATTTGATGTTTCTGTGCTCGTTTTAGTGATGTACATTGATTACGATTTGATTCATAGCTGTTTGAACATCATTTTAGCAGATTGGATTTAATATGAGAAGTTATTGTTCGCGCGAAGAACAGTTTGAACACGTTCTGATTTTGCTCAAATTCGATATATTTTGCTTCATGACGTGTTTAATTGCCTGTTCATGCGTAGTCAGTAGTTGATTTCGAGCAGATTCGTGTAATTTCGAGGTCTAATTCATCTTTTTTGCTTGAATCAGTGTTAAGTGTATTCTGTGATTTTTCTTGATTATCTTATTTTTCTCGCTAGGTTCTTCGATCAAGTTAATTTCTCGATCGAAAAACTCTGCGCGAATATTTTTCTCGATCAGAATACTTAGTCAGGACTAAAGTCGCCTCTACCAAGAAAGACTTTAGTAGAACAAATTCTCGAGCTTTAATTAGCGAAATTTTTTTTTGACGAAGACTAATTTTGACCTTTGCGCGCATAAAACTTACAGGTTTCGGTCAGACTTCTCAGTTTGACTAAGCGAAAATCATTTGCGTACGAGAAACCTTTTTCAGTCAATGAATGTATTTTGACCCAGCGAGAAACTTATTAAACATATTGTTTCTCCGCGCTCGAAATAATTTCACGATCCAAATTTTTTCTCGACCGAAAGATTTTGAGCAATTTTTCTCGCTCGTAAAATTTTTCGCTGACGAACTTTCTCGCACAAGGACTGTAACAGCGCCAATTTTTCTCGACGAATTAATTTTTGATCAAATAAACATTGAGTCAAAAATTATTCTCGAAACTCCTCTAGAATCAAACGCTACTAACTAATCCGCTACTTGTGAAGCACATCACATCAATTCAAGACATCAAAACAACAAACGAAGATCCTACATCAACTCAAAGAAGAAATGGATGCAATCCCCCCATGTTTTAATTTACTGTTTTATTAGATTAGACTTAAATACGAACACGATGACCCCTTTGATGGATGTTGACCCCCCGACGGTGCCAAGGTGGTGGACGCTCGGTGATGAGGCCGTTCGAGTGACGAAGGACGTTTGACGACTTCAAGACCCATACGACGACCGGAAGTCTTTGGTAGTTTATTTTTCTAGGGTTAATTTACTACGTACGTGCGTGTTGCTTTTTGAAATGATATGCATGTTTTATCTCTTATGTGAGATGGTTTATGCTCTCGTTTGATAAATACTAAGTGGGTAAAGGAATTGAATTGATATATTCTATCATTGTTGAGATGTCTAGCATTGGGGAGTTTTGCGATTTGTTCCGAGTAAGTTGGCATCATATATTCCGCCCTAGTGTTAGCGTCTCGGGTGCGTCTTGGACTGAGACATACCAGTCCACCCCCACGAAGCGCATGGCAGCAAGGGGCGGTACATTTGGTGCGATTTGAGCATAAGCTGATAGGTCACACTTCGACAGTTATACCCAATAAACAGGGTTAGCCGTGAGGGTCAATGACTGAGACAAAGATAATTGAAACTCTTATTGGATAAGTTCGCATTTGACGTGACTTCGATAAGATTAGATGAGTCAATTATTGCGTTAAAGGCTGAGGTGAGTCTAGCCGAGTCGGCGACATCAACTCCACTATGAAACTTTCAACGAGGTTTCCGAAACTCTTCTCGGGAGGATAGTTTTTCCAGAAAAATAGTGGGAGTCAAGAGAAATGAAAAGTCCTTGTTTGCGCTTGCTGAATGATAAGATAAACCTAATTAGATCTTTATTTTTGCAGCTTTACGTTTCTTTCTATTACTGCAATGACGAACATTATTACTATGCTCCTTGTGTGAAACTGTGTGGCGGGACCAAACTATGTGGACTGGCTCCGTAACCTAAGGATAGTCCTAGGTATGGAGTCGCTAATTTATGTCCTCGATTCCCCCGTACCGTAAGTCCCAGGGGCTGATGCGAGTGACGAAGATCAGGTTGCATGTGCCAAGTGGAGATAGATGAACCAAAGGTCAAGGGCTATATACTTCTTTCCATGAGCAATGAGTTGCAGCGCACTCACTCTAAAATGGAAATGGACGTCATTTTGCTTCATTTGAAGGAGCTTTTTGGCGAACATTCCAGGAGTGCTCGTTATTCCCTATTAACTATTTCATTGCAAAATGGCTGAGGGAAGTGACATCGAGAGCATGTGCTCAAGATGATCGATCGAAAGACACGAGGCACTAGACTTTATCATGATAATGAGCTCCAAAAAAGATCTCATACTTCAGTCGATCCCACCTTCCTTCAATTCGTTCATTGTTAACTTTAATCTGAACAAGGCGAGATGACATTGACTGGATTCATGAACCAGTTGTTGGCGGCGCAAACTCATATGAAGAAGGTGAAAGAAAAAGGAAGTTGTTCTTGTCGCAAATGCTAAGACTCGAGTGTTGAGTAAAAAAGACAAAGTTGGACAAGCCTACTAAGCTCGAAGGATGAATTTCGAAAGGCAAGACGAAGAAGAACGTGTTCAAAGGCACCAAGCCGATGGACAATGCCTTCACTGCAATGAGCTTGGCCACTAGAAGTGCGATTGCCCAAATCTCGCCGCCTCAGGGTCTGGAACGAAGTAGGAAGCTAGCAGACCGAGAGATCATGATCAACGTAGGAGCGGACATAGTATACGGGCGACCCACATTGGATTACGAACTCTCGTTTTATCTACTAGACATAGTTTACTGCTTTCCGATTGTTAAGTTTTGCCCAAGGGGCTTAAGAATATTATCACTATTCCCATTTTCAGCGGAAATAGTTACGAGTTCCATTTTAGTAATACTATATGCAATATTTATTTTGGAAATAATTACGTAGGAAGTGCAAGTTTACTGAACGAATTGTATTATCCAAATATCGAAGATAAAACAAAAAATGTGAATACAATCACCAACAAATAAAAATTAGAGTCGAACTCAAGACTGCTGTGGCGTCTTCGACTAGGTCACGCTGGAGAACAGAAGATTCTCGAGTTTGAGAAAATCAGCGTTATAAAGCCGCTTGGGTCAGATCCCTATCCGACTTGCAAATCTTGTATCCTTGAAAAGATGACCAAGTCGCCCTTCACAGGGACTCAAGAGAGCTGCAGAACTTCTCGATTTGATCCATATGGATGTTTGCGGACCGTTCGAGGCGGCTCTCGGTATTATTTCGTTACTTTCACTGATGATCACTCTCGCTTCGGCAAGGTGTATCTCATGAAGCACAAGTCTAATACTTTTGAATGGTTCAAAGAATACAAGACTTTGGTGGAAAATCAGACTAGAAAGAGCATTAAAGCCGTTCGATAAGATCAAGTTGATGAGTTCTTGAAACGGATCGGGATCATTTCACAGTTGACACCGCCCAGAACACCGCAGTTGAATGATGTGTCCGATCGCAGAAATGGAACTCTGTTGGATAAGGTTTGATCTATGCTGAGCTATACAGACCTGCCCATATCGTTGCGGGGTCATGCCATGTTGACAGCGGCACACATTCTGAATAGGTGTCCTACAAAGTCTGTCAATCGTATTCCATATCAGATATGGACAGAACGAAAACCGATCTTGAATCACATTAGAATTTGGGGTTGTCCTGCATTCGTGAAAAAGCTCAAGACGGATAAACTTGAATCGAAGGCTGTGAAAGGACTTTTGTCGGGTATACTGAGGATTCCATAGTAGACCTCGCAGATGGTTTTAGACCAATTGGGTGTAAATGGATCTACAACAGAAAAATTGGATATGACGGATGGTTGACACATACAAAGCTAGGCTTGTGGCGAAAGGTTATAGTCAAAAGAGGGCATTGACTATGAGGAGACTTTTTTGCCTGTCGCTATGATGAAGTCCATTCAAACATTGCTTGCGGTAGCTGCGCGCTATGACTATGAGATCTGGCAGATGGATGTAAAAACTGCGTTTCTAAATGGATACCTCAAGGAGGAAATATATATATAGTAGTCCAAGAGTTTTACATCGCAAGGAGATGCTCGTAAGGTGCGCAAACTGAATAAGTCCATTTATGAACTCAAACAAGCCTCTAGAAGCTGGAATCTTCGGTTCAATGGAGTGGTCAAGGGCCACGGAATCTTGAAGAACGAAGATGAACCTTGCGTCTACAAGAATGTAGTGGGAGCATAATTTTTTTCCTCGTATTGTACGTGGACAACATCGTCTTTATAAGAAGCTGCTAAGAATATGCCCTCGAATGCTATACGAGGATTAGATTGTACAGGGCATTTGGTTATTATCATTCGACCTTTTGTGTAATAAGATATTTTCGTGTGTTTAATGAAACGCATTGTTCGTTTATTGCATATAAGAGTTCTTTACTTAGCATCCTGTAAAGCAATAAATGAACAAATCCAAATGTGTTGAGTTGAGGCATTGTTCTCGATGGGTACGAGTTCTTCAAAGAGAACGGGATCATTTCACATATGACACCGCCCGGAACACCGCAGTTGAACTGTGTGCCCGAATGCAGAAATCGAACTCTGTTGGATAAAGTTCGATCTATGCTGAGCTATACATACCTACCCATATCGTCGTGGGGTCATGCCCTGTTGACAGCGGCCACATTCTGAATAAATGTCCTACAAAGTTTGTCGATCGTATTCCGTATCAGATATGGACATGATGAAGATCGAGCTTCAATCACATTAGAGTTTGTGTTGCCCCGCATTCGTGAAAAAGCTCAAGATAGATAAACTGGAATCGAAGCCTGTGAAAGGACGTTTTGTCGGGTATCCTGAGGATTCCATGGGATACCAATTTTACTTCCACGACGCTCAGAGAATCATTGTAGCCCTTCATGCCCACTTTCTCGAAGAAGAGTTCGTTCGAGAAGGTGGAGCGGGTCGCAAAGTAAATCTTGGAGAGTCGTCAGAAGCGCTTTCATAGACTCCAGTGTCAGATGACACCGTAGAGTAGTCCAAGAGGCAACCTGAGTTGCGTAGGTCGGGTAGAGTATCTCGCCAGCCTGAGAGATACGAGATGGTCCACAACGAGCACGGGGTTGCTGCGATGGGTCGGAGATGATCCCACTACCTATGATCAGGCAATTAGGGATAAAGATTCGGAGAAATGGCTTATAGCTATGCAAGCCGAAATGGATTCTATGCACGAAAACCAAGTCTGGACTCTAGTAGACCTCATAGATGGTTTTAGACCAATTGGTATAAATGGATCTACAAGAGAAAGATTGGATCTGACGGATTGGTTGACACATACAAAGCTATGCTTGTGGCGAAATGGTACAGTCAAAAAGAGAGCATTGACTATAAGGAGACCTTTTTGCATGTCACTATGATGAAGTCCATTCGAATATTGCTTGCGATAGCTGTGCACTATGACTATGAGATTTGGCAGAGGGATAACTGCGTTCCTAAATTGATATCTCAAGGAGGAATATATATGGAGCAGCCCAAGGGTTTTACATCGCAAGGAGATGCTCATAAGGTGTATTGAACAAGTCCATTTATGGACTCAAACAAGCCTCCAGAAGCTGGAATCTTCGGTTTGATGAAGTGGTCAAGGGCTACAGAATCTTGAAGAAGGAAAACGAACCTTGCGTCTACAAGAAAAGCAGTGGGAGCAAAATATCTTTCCTCGTATTGTACGTGGACGACATCCTTTTGACAGGAAATGATATTGGACTGCTCTCGATGGTGAGAGCGTGGCTTTCGACCTAATTCTCCATGAAAGACTTGGGAGAAGCTACCTACATCTCGGGTATTCATTCGCCTTTATAGAGATCGAGCGAATCGTATGTTCGGACTCTCCCAGGTCCTTTACTTAGAGAAGGTCCTGAAGCGATATAATATGGACAACTCTAAGAAAGGATTCCTGTCTATGCGACATGGGATTCACTTTTCCAAGGCTATGAGCCCTCAATGTGAATTGGAGCGGAAAGAGATGAATGGAATCCCCTATGCATCCGCAGTGGGTAGCTTGGTGTACGCGATGCTTTGCACGTGACCTGACTTGGCGTACGCTGTGAGCATAGTCAGTCGGTTTCAGGCTGACCCTGGTAAGGAACATTGGACAGCACTAAGGATATGATGCTGGTCTATGGTAACGGAGAATTGGAAGTGGAAAGGTATAGGGATTCGGACTTCCAGTCTGACGTGGACAATCGAAAATCCACTTCAGGATTCGTCTTTACGCTCAGCGGTGGGGCAGTGTCCTGGAAAAGTTCCAAACAGAGCACTACTGTAGATTCCATTTGCGAAGCAAAGTATATACCGGCCTGAGAGGCAGCTAAGGAAGGTGTTTGGATGAGAAAGTTCTTGGAAGAACTTGGTGTCGTTTCTGTTGCAGATAGGCCATTGCCATTGTGGTGTGACAATACCGACGCTATTGCTCAGGCAAAAGAACCAAGATCTCACAGCATGTCCAAACATATAGAAAGAAAGTACCACGTGTTACGTGGATTCGTTGAGAATGGCTACATAGTTGCGACCGCGGATAACGTGGCCGACCCGTTCACCAAGCCTCTATCACAGGTAGTGCTGGCTAGCATCTCGAAAAGATGGGTATTAGATACTGTAGCGCATGGCATTGAGTGCAAGTGAGAGATTGTTAGGAATATGCCCTCGAATACTATACGAGGATTAGATTGTATAGGGCATTAGATTATTTGTCATTCGACCTTTTGTGTAATAAGATATTTTTGTGTGTCTAATAAAAGTAATTGTTCGTTTAGTGGATATAAGAGTTCTTTACTTAGCATCCGGTAAAGCAATAAATGTTCAAATCCAAATGTGCCGAGTTGAGTCATTGTTCTCGATGGGTACGAGAGAGGAAGGCACTAGTGGAGTCTTAACCTCGAACATTACAAGTCCGTAAGCCTGAGGCTCTAGTTGGGTGCTGGATAACTGATCACGGCCTATTTGTTGATGACCTATCGTGTGCCGATATCTCGCTTGCAAGCGGAGGTCATGACTTGTGATACGAATCATATCAAGGGATTGAATCGTTTCATGGACACTGACTCACGGGTCGTACGGTCGAACATGGCTTATTAGTCAAGGACTGTCAATGACCGACGACAACACTATAGTAGTCTACGTGAACCTTAGATCGAAAGGGCTTTCACGGAGTTGACTTCGAAGTCTCGACTCTCACTGGTTCCCCTCGACCCGATTTGCTGTTGCATGGGTCAGCGGGCCAGATGCGATCACGATGACGATTTGTGATTGCTGGGCTTATACCGCCGAGTACGAGTGTCCTATGAGGACGGCGACGGAAAATTGCGAAATCCTTGACCAAGGTATTGAACTAACTCATCTGAGACATGGAGGGTAGTTTGGTAATTTGCCTCATGTCCGTTTTATCATAGAATCGAATTGAGTGAGTTTGACATAGACCATGGCTCTCACTTGATTGGGACACAGCTGAAGGGTTTATACGTAGCACTGTTATCTATAGTGAGGTTCTGGGATAAAGACAAGGTCGAAATTCGCACTCGAATCGGGTTACAGTCCGGTACTGCAGATTGGCTAGGTAACTACCGGACACTTGGATTCCACCCTTGCCGATTGATTCGAACCTAGAGTGCCGGGCTTAAAAAGGATCATCAACGTCTACTGATAAGGAGAGAAAGTGTTTTGGGCCTTAACGGGCCTTGGGCCGTTGGGCCACGCCTTAATGGGCCTCGGGCCATTTATTGGATCCAAGTTGGACTTCTTATGAAACTTACTTTAGGACTTTGACTTGGCCAAGTGCTGAATGAGCTTGAGGATAAAACTGGATTTCACCTTAAGCTAATTTCGAAATATGCCTTTGAGGATATTTTCGGAATTTGCATATTTGGTATAAATAAATATGGAATAAAATATTTGGAATATTATTTATTTAAATTTCGAAATTAATTTAGGATTAAATTTTGAATTCCATACCATATTTAAATATACTTTTTTTGACTTGGTATTAAGTTAGTTTTCTAATAATAGTAAGTTTCCTTATGTTTGGATTTGGAATTAAAAAGAGAGTGAGATTTGGCAAAAATCTCTCACACTTTAAGGACTAAGATATCGAAATTCAAGCCTTTAAATAGACTAAGAATTTCGTGCTCCAAAGGTAGAGAAAACAGAGGTGATTTTCGAAATCAACCAAAGGCACAAACACACACCGAACGTACACACGTTTCTCCCAAGCGACTGCTCAGTTCTCTGTAATCATCTTCAGAGAACTGATTCCGTGGTACACTGCGAAGTTGGCGTGACGATCTAGTGCCATCCACCACCATTGACGAAGTCTTGAAGAAAAGAACGAGGAGCTGCCACTCGCGTCAACTGGTTATTCTCTATGGGTTTGACCCGCCCTATTGCATGTCTATGTGTTACTATTCTGATCCGAGCTCCGAGGGCAATGGGGGAACTCGGAAAACTATTGTTCTGCACCGTTCTCGAGGACGTGGCGTCTCGAGGAAACACCGGTTAACCCAACATAAATGATATTGGAATGCTCTCGATGGTGAAAGCGTGGCTTCGACCAAATTCTCCATGAAAGACTTGGGAGAAGCTACCCACATCTTGGACATTTGCCTTTATAGAGATCGAGCGAATCGTATACTAGGACTCTCCCAGGCCCTTTACTTAGAGAAGGTCCTGAGCGATATAATATGGACAACTTTAAGAAATGGTTCCTGCATATGGGATTCACGTTTACAAGGCTATTAGCCCTCAAGGTGGTTGGAGCGAAAAGAGATGAATTGGATTTCCTATGCATCCGCAGTGGGTAGTGTTAGGAATACGCCCTCGAGTGCTATACGAGGATTAGATTGTATTGGGCATTAGCTTATTTATCATTCGACCTTTTATGTAGTAAGATATTTTCGTGTGTTTATTAATCGACATTGTTCGTAAAGCAAAAAAGAACAAATCCAAATGTATCGAGTTGAATCACTGTTCTCGATGGGCACGGGAGAGGAAGGCTATTTATGATAGGCTATTTATGATCGAACGTTGATAGACCTCGAAAATAGTGATAGGCTATTTATGATTGGACTTTGAAAGAGCTTATGCTCATTGAAATAGCGAAATCGACCCCGAAAATAGTGATAGGCTATTTATGATCGGACGTTGAAAGAGCCTATGCTCATTGAAATTAGAATATTTTTCTTATTAAATGGTGGAAAAATATTTTTCCTCAAAAGTTCACAATGAACGAATTGATGGAATGTGGGAGCGACTGAAGTATCAGATCGTTCTAGAGCTCATTATCCATGATAAAGTCCAGTGCCTCGAGTCTTTCGATCCAATCGATCGTCTTGATCACATGCTCTCCAACGTCACTACCCTCAGCCATTTTACAATGAAATAGTTGCTCCGTAAGGGAATAGCGAGCACTCCTGGAATGTTCACCAAAAAGCTCCTTCAAATGAAGCGAAATGGCGCTAACTTCCATTTCTGACTGAGTGCGCTGCAACTCATTGCTCATGGAAAGAAATATATAGCCCTTGACCTTTGTGTCAGGACCCGCTCTCATCACTGCCTATTCTATTGTTGTCCTATGTGCCTAACGATGCTTTGACTTAATATGAAATGCGGAATTTCGTATGAAAATTTTCTTTTTGCATTTATGTAATGGAAGTCGTTTCTGTACATGACAAAAGAATTATATAAATTCCTAATTACATGATAGTCCTAATCACATGAGATGTGTATACATGCACAGCAAAAGAACTCCAATACGCCCGGCCTCACAGGTCGTCATCCATGCACACACCACCTCCCAAAAGTCGCTCGAAAGCTTCAAAAGATTGCCTTGCCACCTAAGCGATCACGTACCATGGTCGCTCGCACCTACAACACATAACGTAAGGGGTGAGCGATATGCTCAGTAAGTAGAAATATGCATGACAGTGCACATGATAATTTCCCCCGCAAGGCATCCTCGCCAATGCAGTTAAATATCATACTACGTTCACTCAGGGTCCCGGCAGACTTTTACCCAGACGTTACACAGTAAAGAGCTCTATCCAACCACGGGCATCAGTCCAAAGTATGAGGGCATCAACCCAACCATACTAAAGCATGTGGGCATCAACCCAACCACGCTAATCAGGGATATAAGGGCATCAACCCAACCATGGCAATCCCCCGACGCATCAACGTCGTTCACATACTAGCGATGCATCAACGTCGCTGACGGCACATCGACGTCGTCACGGTGCCCCAGAAGCCGCCCCTCACTTTAATTTTAGAACTTATTACCAATTGCCCACCTCGGCAACCATCGTTTGCTATTTGCCAAGTGACTCAACTCGTGAATTTCAATTCGCGAATTTACCCTAATTTGTGAAGCCTAGTTTGCCAAGTTCATACTTCGCTATGTGTGGTTCGCAAACTCTCAATTTGCAAAGTTGGTATGATTCGTGGAGTTCGACCCATGAAGTTCTACCCTTTATAATTTGCGAAAGACTCTACACATGATTCGCCAAGTTTTTAGTCTAGTTCGCGAAGTGTCGTAACTTAGGCTTCGTGAAGGGATAATAGTACCATTCCCAGTTCGCAAAATTCATCCCAAAGTTCGCGAAGTTATCTACATTATTTTCTAATTCGCCAAATACCCTAACATAGTTCGCAAATTGTAATTTTAAACCTAGGGTTCGCAAAGCATGTTGCTCACTTATAGTTCGTGAAGTCTAGAGCATCATACCTGATTCGCGAATCGTTCACCCTAGTTCGCAAACTACCTTATCTCCCGAACTCATTCGATCTACACGGGATTCGTCAACTTATACTTCGCGAACCTATCTCACCCAAATGCTATATGAGATTCGCGAACCCTCATACAATTCGCAAAATTTAATATTAGTTCGTGACTTTGTTGGACCCGCGAAACCCTCACTCGCAAAATGAAGTCCTCAACTTTTAATTGGCGAAGTCATATGAGTTCGCCAAGTTCAAATCCCCACATGCCCAATTCGCGAACTTAGGGTTCGCCAAATTTTTCCCACTTCGTGAAGTCACCATTTCGCCTAGTTAATTCGCGACGTCTATGGAATTTGCCAAGTTCTAGTTCGCCACTAGTCACCATTTTTCCCAATCCATGCACGTGAAAGTGCTTGTCTTCCCGAACCTCGTGCTACCTATGTTTGCGATTCCGAGTTCGCGAAGTTCATACTTCAAGAACTCAACCACACTAAAACACTTCTCAATTCGTGAAACACTAACTTTAAAGATCAAAAGATACTTTTTCTTCAAGAACCCCCTTAACTACCGAATGAACTTAAAACCCTCGTGAACCATTTACACGACCCTGAGTCCTCTATTGTTTTCGTGCCCCAAAACTCAAAACATGGGGGTATGAAACTTTAAGATTCTAGCATCGAATCAGTTTAAAACACAAGCTTAGGCATATCTCTAGTGTGCTAATCCTATTAAACATGCTAGATTCGAATTAATAACCTAGATTTCAAGCTAAAAACGTAAAAGCATTAGTACGAGCTTCATACCTCCTTAAGTTGAGTTTCGACTTTTTCTTCCTCTTTCCCTAAGCTATCGTTAATGGAGTTTGAGAGGTTAAAAGTGTTTAGATATTTTTATCTAAGGTATGGGTGAGGTAACGTGAGTTCCCCAATTTTGAGGATCTTTGTCTCCAAGGTTTTGACTTCAAACAAATTGGGCCTAAGTTAGAATTTAAATCGTAGCCCAAATAATAATCCTATAGCCCAATTCCATTCTTACTTGTATTTTTGTTCCAAATTTTCCTTGGCCTAGTTTTTCGAAAATCCCTACATAAGTTAGGTATTTGCAAAGCAAGCAAATAATTAAATGCACCTAGTTCGTAAGGTCACATAAGCACATAATTTAACACACAAGCTTCATATAAATTGCATAAGCACAAAATTAATATATGGGATACACATAATTGCACACAACATTCATGCAAATTTATTGGCCCTATTAGCTTACGGGGACTCGGGTTCTACACTTTGGCTCGTTCAATCTGCCACTTGGCATACGCAGCCCGGTCTACATCACTCGCATCAGCCCGTGGGACTTGCGGTACGGGGGAATCGAGGACATAAGTTAATGACTCCATACCTAGGACTATCCTCAGGTTACGGAGCCAGTCCATGTAGTTTGGTCCAACCAAACCATTTCTCTCAAGCAGCAAACTAATAATTCATCGCAGTAAATAGAAAGAAACGTAAAGCTGCAGAAAATAAAGATCTAATTAGGTTTATCTTATCATTCATCAAGTGCAAACAAGAACTTTTCGTTCGCTTGACTCCCACTATTTTTCTCGAAAACACTATCCTCCTGAGAAGAGTTTCGGAAACCTCGTTGAAAGTTTCATAGTGGAGTTGATGTCCCCGCCTCAACTAGATTCGCCTCAGCCTTTAACGCAATATTTGGCACATCTTATCGAAGACACGTCAAACGTGAACTTCCAATAAGAGTTCCAACTCTCTTTATCTCAGTCATTGACCCTCACGGCTAACCCTCCTTATTGGGTATAACTGCCTAAGTGTGACCTATCAACTTATGCTCAAATCGCACAGAATGTACCCCCTTGCTGCCATATGCTTCGTGGGGGTGGACTGGTATGACGAGCGACGTCCAAG
Source organism: Craterostigma plantagineum (assembly GCA_027422505.1). NCBI lineage: Eukaryota > Viridiplantae > Streptophyta > Magnoliopsida > Lamiales > Linderniaceae > Craterostigma > Craterostigma plantagineum. The sequence goes on from JAPQWV010000234.1 coordinate 307,612, forward strand.
ACGCACCCGAGAAGTTAACATTGGAGCGGGATATACGACGCCAACTTACTCGGAACAAATCGCAAAACTCCCCAATGCTAGACATCTCGAGCATGATAGAAGATAGGAATCCAACTGCTTTACCCACTTAGTATTTTTCAAACGGGAGAATAAACCATCTGACATAAGAGCACATTGAACATGCATATCACTTCAAAAACCAACACGCACGTAGGTAGTAAATTAACCCTAGGACAATAAACTACAGACAACAAAGGCGGGTTATTTCTAGTCTATCCCTATTACATGCATATTCAAAAGAAACTCGGGTTGTCGCATAGGTCTTGAAGTCGTCCAACGTCCTTCGTTACTCGAACGGCCTCAAAATCACCGAACGTCCACCATCTTGTCACCGCCCGGGGTTTGTCTACCATTAAAAGGGCCCTCGTGTTCGTATTATAGCTAATCTAATAAAACGGTAAATTACAACACGGGGGATCATAAGTACGAAACAAATACAACCCTGTGGGACGTGACACATAACAAATGACCCCAAAACCAAATTCCTAAACCTGCAGTGTGGCTTAAATCACATTCATAACGAGCACGTTGACAATTACGTGATTTTAAAAAGAAACAAAAATTGGGCCTATAACGAGCCAAGCCGATTAAAAGGCCCGTTAAGGCTTTGAGCGTGAACCTCTAACGCAGCTGCCGCGACTCAAATTGCTCAGCCGTCAAAACATGCTGGAGAGCCACGATGGAGAAGGCCGCCAGCGGGGAGTCCCGTGCTGAGCCAGAACCGCCGCGCCGCTGGCGATGACACGCCGCGCGCACGCGCATGTGTTCATCTCGCGGTAGAAAACTGTCGTGGCTTCTTCGTCGCCTCAGCCCCTCCGTGCCGGAGCCTCGCTGGGAGAGATCACCGCCGCAGCATTTCGGTTGTATTGCGTAGCGCGCACCGCGTGCGCTGTCGGAGTCCGCGGCCAAAGTCACGGACGATCTCTGTGGTGCTGCCGCCCCTTGCAGCGGCGCTGCCCGGGGCCAGTGCCTAAGCCACCATGGCTGGCCTGGACCGGAGTACGAGGCGGATCGGGCCTGCTCGAAGTAGCCCGGTACAGCGGCTGCAGCATCACTGCACTGCTCGCAGCCCGCGTCCAACGCTTGGCTGCCCGGATCCTGCCGTCGGGAGGGTCCTATTTCGTGGTTTCTCGTCGGTCCGTACCGCACGAGTTGATGGACATGGGTTGGCAAACGACGCATCGGGCAGCACAACAATGGTCGGACCGCGTCGGCGTTTCGATCATCTCTCATACACCTCGTTTCAATTTAAACACGTTATGATTCCGATCACGAGCGCCCTCTCTGATACCACTGTTGGGTTACGCGGTGTCTCCTGGAGATGCCACATCCCGTAGAACGATGCGAAACAAAAATTTTCCGGGTTCCCCCATTGCCCTCGTAGCTCGGATCAGATAGTAACACATAGACATGCAATAGGGCAGGTCAAATTCGTAGAGAATTACCAGTTGACGCGAGTGGCAGCTCCTCGTCCTTCTCTTCAAGACTTCGTCGATGGTGGTGGATGGCACTCGATCGTCACGCCGACCTCGCAGTGTACCACGGAATCAGTTCTCTGAAGATGGCTAGAGAGAACTGAGCCGTCGCGTGTGAGAAACGTGTGTGCGTTCGGTGTGTGTTTTGTGCCTTTGGTTGATTTTGAAAATCACCTCTTTTTTCTCTACCTTTGGAGCACGAAATTACTAGCCTATTTAAAGGCTTGGATTTCGATATCTTAGTCCTTAAAGTGTGAGATGGTTTTTGCCAAATCTTACTCTTTTTTGAATTCCAAATCCAAACTTAAGGAAACTTACTTTAGAAAACTAACTTAAATACCAAGTCAAACTAAGTATATTTAAATATGGTATGGAATTCGAAATTCAATAGTAAATTAATTTCGAAATTTAAACAAATAATATTCCAAATATTTTATTCCATATTTATTTATATCAAATATTCAAATTCCGAAAATACCCTCAAAGGCATATTTCGAAATTAGCTTAAGGTAAAATCCAATTTTATCCTCAAGCCCATTAAGCACTTGGCCAAGCCCAAGTCTTAAAGTTAGTTTCATAAGAAGTCCAACTTCGATCCAATAAATGTCCGAGGCCCATGAAGACGTGGCCCAACAACCCAAGGCCCATTAAGGCCCAACACACTTTCTCTCCTTATCAGTACACGTTGATGATCCTTTTTAAGCTCGACTCTCTAGGTTCGAATCAATCGGCAAGGAAGAAATCCAAGAGTCCGGTAGTTACCTAGCTAATCCCGCAGTACCGGACTGTAACCCAATTCGAGTGCGAAATTCGACCTAGTCTTTTCCCAGAACCTCACTATAGATAACAATGCAACGCATAAACCCTTTAGCTGTGTCCCAATCAAGTGAGAGCCATGGTCTATGTCAAACTCACTAAACTCGATTCTATGATAAAACGGAGATGAGGCAAATTACCAAACTACCCTCCATGTCTCACATGAGTTAGTTCAATACCTTTGCCAAGGATTTCGTAATTTCTCATCGCTGTCCTCATAGGACACGTTTACTTGCGAAACTTTGAATCCGTACTCGGCGGTCTAAGCCCGACAATCACAAATCATCATCAAGACCGCATCTGACCCGCTGACCCATGCAACAGCAAATCGGGTCGAGGGGAACTAGTGACAGTCGAGACTTCAAAGTAAACTCCGTCAAAGCCCCTTTCAGTCTAAGGTTCACGTAGACTACTATAGAGTTGTCGTCGGTCATTAACACTCCTTGAGTAATAAGCCATATTCGACCGTACGATGCGTGAGTCAGGTCCATGAAACGAGTCAATCCCTTGACTCGATTCGTATCACAAGTCATGACCTTCGTTTCCAAGCGAGATATCGGCACACGATAGGTCATCGACAAATAAGCCGTGATCGATTATCCAGCACCCAACTGGAGCCTCAGGCTTACGGACTTTTAATGTTCGAGGTTAAGAGTCCACTGATGCCTTCCTCTCTCGTACCCATCGAGAACAGTGACTCAACTCGACACATTTGGATTTGTTCATTTATTGCTTTACCGGATGCTAAGTAAAGAACTCGTATATCCAATAAACGAACAATCTATTTCATTAAACACACGAAAATATCTTATTACACAAAAGGTCGAATGATAAATAATCTAATGCCCTATACAATCTATCCTCGTATAGCATTCAAGGGCATATTCCTAACAGCAAGTAATCGAGATAAGATAAGTGTCCTATGAGGAAGGCGACGGGAAATTACTAAATCCTTGGCCAAGGTATTGAACTAACTCATGTGAGACATGGAGGGTAGTTTGGTAATTTGCCTCGTATCCGTTTTATCATAGAATCGAGTTTAGTGAGTTTGACATAGACCATGTCTCTCACTTGATTGAGACACGGCTGAAAGGTTTATACGTAGCACTGTTGTCTATAGTGAGGTTCTAGGATAAAGATTAGGTCAAAATTCGCACTCGAATCGGGTTATGGTTGTCACGACCCGTCCCATACCTGGTGTCACTGTAGCATCGGTCCCTACCGAGACCAGTGGGGTTGGCCCACCACAATACGACTGATAGTTTGGCCCCACTGGACCACCATTTAACCTTTCAGCATGCTTCGACCTCGCTCACACGCACCCTGGGCAAACTTCCCAGGGGGTCACCCATCCCTAGATTGCCCCAAGCCAAGCACGCTTAACTTCGGAGTTTCTATAGATGGACTCCCGAAAAGGTAGGTCGACATTGGTGATATGAGTAGTACTATCAGTTCTCTTATACGATTCTTAGCCTGACACGCAAATGATTCTTAGCTTGACACGCACATACGTTGCCAGTCTTAGGATCCCCTCTCATTCGGGTGTCGGATCGGTTTGTTCATGTACCCCTTCGCCTAGAAACCTGCCATGAGCCGCTCCTTGTCCGTGTACCTCTCTGGCATCGGCGATCACTCCCCGCCCTCATCGGCACCAGGCATCACTCACCAGCTTCCGCCTGGTTCGTCCCCGAACCAGCATCGTACTGCGAGAGGTTGTGCTGTGATACCACCTGTAACGACCCATCTCATAGTTTGGCCCCACTGTACCGCCATTTAACCTTTCAGCGTGCTTCGTCCTTGCTCACACGCACCCTGGGCAAACATCCCAGGGTGTCTCACCCATCCCTAGATTGCCCCAGTCAAGCACGCTTAACTTCGGAGTTTTTATAGATGGACTCCCAAAAAGGTAGGTCGACCTTGGTGATATGTTTAGTACTATCAATTCTCTTATATGATTCTTAGCCTGATACGCACATACGTTGCTAGTCTTAGGATCCCCTCCCATTCGGGTGTCGATCGATTCGTTCATGTACCTCTTCGTCTAGAAGCCTGCCAGGAGCCGCTCCTTGTCCGTGCACCTCTCTAGCACCGGCGTCACTCCTCGCCATCATCGGCCCCGGGCGTCACAACGGTCCGGCACACCGAGATTGGCTAGGTAACTACCGGACTCTTTGATTCCTCCCTTATCGATTGATTCGAACCTTGAGAGTTGGGCTTAAAAAGGATCATCAACGTGTACTGATAAGGAGGGAAAGTGTTTTGGGTCTTAACGGACCTCGGGCTGTTGGGCCACGCCTTAATGGGCCACGGAAAGGCCCATTATGAATTTGGCGGATGGGATAACTCAACATCTTTCTTGGACTTCAAGTTAAACAACTTCCAGAAGGCATCTTCATTAACCAAAATACATCCACGACACTCAAGAAGTACAACTTGGATAATTCCACTACGAAGAACCAATGTCTATTTCCTGCAAGCTCGACTCGGACTCAGATGGAAAGCAAGTCAATCCAACCACATATCAAGGAATCATCGGATCGCTCATGTATTTGACAGCTAGCACACCTGACATCGTGTTCTCCACGTGCCTATGTGCTTGCTTCCAAGCCAATCTAAAGGAGCCACACATGCTAGCTGTAAAAAGAATAATGAAGTATCTCAAAGGAACCCCGACACTTGGACTACGGTATCCCAAGAACTCAAATTTTCAATTAATTGGTTATACTAACGCAGACTTTGCAGGATGTAAGATGGACAGGAAAAGTACATCAGGAGGCCTACAATTCTTAGGTGACAAACTAGTAAATTGGTCATCTAAGAAGGAAAACTATGTTTCAACCTCCACTGCCGAGGCGGACTACGTTGCTGCGGCCAGTTGCTGCTCTCAAATCCTGTGGTTGCGAACACAACTACTGGACTACGGGCTTGATTTCAATAATATTCCTATTTATAGCGACTCAAATAGAGCGCCATTGCTATAGCATGTAACCCTGTTCACCATTCTTGCACAAAACACATAGATCATAGGTATCATTTTATAAAATACCATGTGGAGAAGGGAACAACTGCCATGTACTTCGTAAATACCAAGGTTCAATTGTCTGACTTATTTGCGAAGGCCCTTGATGAAACACGATTCCATTTTTCTGTATCTGAGTTGGGCATGCTGAATCGTGAACCTTAGGCAATTTAACTCCACTACGTCTTTCGTAAGATTTACATATTTGGTGTCTTACTTAGAAATCTTTTTCTAAACCTAGGGGGAGTTTCTTTGCCTAAATTAAGGGGGAGACCAATATATGCTTAAGTTGAGGGAAAGTTTTTGTAAGTCTTACTCTAATATAGGGGGAGCTTTTGACGATATGCACAAATCGAGGGGGAGTAGCTGTTTTTCACGGACTGATCCTTAAACGATTTGCGAACCTTTCCAAAATTTGAAAAACACTTTTACAACGCGAATACGTAAAACACCCTCAAAATGCGAAAAACACTTTCACAATGCAAACTATGACAATTGCTTTATGAAAATACGTATAATATTCTCAAAAACTAGTATGCCTTGTAAGAACCCAAAACAAATAAAGCACATTAGAAGCAAAAGTTTGATCCCCAACATATCCAAATTGCGGTTAAAATTATGCATTAACTCTGCCTGCTCTTTCTCTTTTTCATGATCAAGCTGCCGCGACCAGTTCATTAGTGTCAACAAGAATCCTGAGTATTAAAACGATGTGAAACTCGCAAGTTAATGTTTAATGGTATTGCAGTATCGTTCGAGTCATGTCTATTTATAGGCATGAATTGAACAACAAATCATTATTGTCCCAACATACACAATCAATGATATAAACGAATTTTTGACTTGAAGGTTCAGCGCCGCGAATGAAAACAACGTTTTTTTGTCGATTATCAGATTCTGCCTCACACAAATCGATCTAGAAAAACTCGTAGATTTGATAGTTATATTGCTATTTGATCGAGTCGATTGATATTAAGTGTCTAATTATTGAACTCTACATTCTAGAGTTGTAGATGTAGCACCCGAGCCCCGTAGACCGAGGAGCCAACAAATTGGCATGACCGTTTTATGCTTATTAGATTTCATGAAATTTCATAATGCATTTTTCATCTATGTAACTACATGAAGTCCGTAAAATTAATTATGTGCTTACGTGATTTTATGAATTTTGTGCATTGTGCCTAAGTGAATCACCTGAAAATATGTGCTTTACGTGATTTTAATCATTTCATGTAGCTAATTTTGTGCTTAAGTAATTTTGTGAAATTGGTACATTTAATTCGTACTATGTGACACCTAATCCATGTAGCAATTTTCGAAAAATTAGGCAAAGGAAAATTTCGGCTATAAGCTAAGGATAGACTATAAAATATAAATGGGCTAGGATTAGATATTTGGCCCAAATCCTTAGAAATGACTTTTAGCAACAAGCTCCTTAATTTATGGGATATTTCCATCACTCTAATCCAATCACCCTAACTAGATAAGTAATAATTATGTAAAAGCCATTTCAACTCCACAAACCCCATTGATAAGGAACTAACGAGAACATAAATGAAAAAGGAAGGGGGAGCCGAGTCGAAAATCACGCAAGTTCGGACTAGGTATAAATCTCTAACCATGATGTTTACATTTTATCCAACGATTAGCCTACTTTAGGGACTAGAAGCATGAAAATGACGGATGTTAAGGCATGTGCGATTTTTTTAATCTTAAGGGTTTATTTGTTGATATGGTTCTTAAGTTTTAAGTTTCGAAATTAGTGATTTTTAAGCCTACGCCATATGTCGAGAAATTATTAGGCACGAAAAGATGCTTAGACCTGTATTCAAGATTTAGGTCGATTTCTGGGGTTTCGGGGGTCATATGAAATTCAACATGTTCTTGAGAAAGTAACCTTCTTGATCTTTACAGCTAGCGTTTTGAGAATTGGAAAGTGTTTTAGTAGGGTTGAGTTCGCGAAGTATGAATTTCACGAACTCATGATAGCGAACCATATGAGACGCAATCCAAATGATTTCACGCATATGGATTCGCAAAATGCGGGTTTCGCGGGTACAGTGATTCGCAGAACATAAATCAAACAAAGCACTTCGCGAACCATGAATTTCGTGAACTCCAAACGAACCGCGAACTGGGAGGACTGCGAATTCGATTCGCGAATTAATGGTGGAGTGAATTTCGCGAACTCGGTGTTCCCATTTGCATGGATTCGCAAAACATGGTAGTTCGCGAATCAAGTGAAGATGGCGAGCCCGGCATTTTGCGAATCCAAGGGCTGGCGAATCCATGCAAAGCTCGCGAACTCGGCAGAAGGAGATAATTGCGAACTCGAAACGTTAGACTTCACTAAAGAGAGTTCGCGAACTAAGGAGTTCGCAAATCCTAGTAGACTAGTTCGCGAACCATCTGACGAATCCATACAAGCCACGAAATGGAGTTTGGCGAATCCAAGTATTTTGCGAATTAGGAGCATTCCACGGGCCACACACACGATTCGTGAACCGATAGTGAATACACTTGGCGAATTGAACCCCTTACATAAAATCGTTTTAAGTTATAATATTTTCGCACCATTTAATCAGAAAAATATACTGATTCCAATGAGCATAGGCTCTTTCAACGCCCGATCATAATTTGCCTATCGGTGTTTTCGGGGTCAGTTTTTGGTATAGCCGGACGTTGTATTTGATGGAATTTTGGAACGAAAATTTAAATAGTTAATTAATATAATTTATAGACTGACTTTATAGCCTTCTCATGTTTAAAGGATAAAATATTAGGAAATTCACCAGACCGAGTAGCAAATAGCTTAAGGTCGAATTTCGCACACTTCACGAACAAAATAAGTTCGCGAAGTAAGTTCGCAAGTCATAGGAGTTTTGTGAGCCATATAAGTTCACGAATCATATAAGGCTAGGTTAATTAACGAGTCCTGAATAGTTCACGAGTCGATTTAACTGAGGAAAATTTTTATAAGTAGTCACAGGTCTAATACAAGTCGATAATCAATATATCACTGCTTAGGAAATTCAAGACTTTAATTAATTAAACAATTTCGATAGTATAGTGATACTATAATTTTGTGCTCAAGGACGAAAGTTGGGAGAATTCACGGGTCAGGTAGCAGTTAATCTACAAACGCCGGGTAAGAGGAAACTTCACTTCAACTACAACACATAGCACAAATTTTGTGTGATTACGTGAAAGCATGAAGATTATGTGGTTACGTGTTTCCATGATTGAACGTGAAGTTTATATGGTGTTTTACTTAACGATTCCTGGCATGACTTGCATACTCATATGATTCACGACATGAGCACGTGCATGCACGCTAGTATGAAAATAGGGCCCGAGAGCGTGCCTGAGTCAGGATCGCCTGTGAGCGATGTATAGTTGCCGATATGGGCAACTGTTGTCGACTCAGTTGTCGAGTCACGGCTCTCCTATGCGACCATGGCGATAATGATGTGCTGTTGAATGCTGTGGGTTAATACCCCTATGACGGGAAGTGCGACCAGGAGGGTGCGACCCGAGGGAAGACACGACACCGAGGGAAGCGGGTGTCAGCAACCTCGGAGTGGGCCACCAGTGTGAGGCACCCGTGTGTCAGGTCGCATTGAGCTAAAAAGGCACATTCGGAATCACGTTGGGCTGTAAAGGCATAGATAGCCTCCCAATGTGGATTGTACTGGGGTTACCTCCCAAATGGCAGATGCATTGGTCCGAAAAGGTAATATGGGCATCCCAAATGGGAACCGCATTGGGCTGAAAAGGAACCACAGAGACGAATAGGGTTGCCTCTCAAACGGCGAGTCCCATTGGGCCGAAAAGGCAACATGGGCCTCCCAAATGGGGACCATATTGGCAGAAAAGGAACCACATGAATGAGTAGTGATTAGCCTCTCGTGCGGACCGCGTTGGGCTGAAAAGGCATCAGTAGCCTCCCAAGTGGTGACGTATCGGGCTGAAAAGGCGCCAAGAAGTCGAATACAATATGTGAACCAGGGTGGCCTCTCAGTGTGTGCTCTGTCACTTAGGTGTATGTCCAAAATGAAAATGAGTTCTATGATGGTGCATAGCGAGATAGAAAAGCCGAGGGCCCGAATGTGAAAAGAAAGAAAATATAAAATGCAAGGAAGTATGATAGGGAAGGGGAATAGAAAGGAAAGGGAAGTTCAGAAATGCATTGACGCGGATGTCACTCTGAGTTAGGACACGTGCACTGCATGCATATAGTTTCCACTTATTGAGCTCTTTAGCTCACCCTTACGTTGTGTGTTGTAGGTGCGAGCGAGCACGGTACGTGATCGCCTAGCCGGCAAGGCAATCTTTTGAAGCTTCCGAGCGTCTTTTGGGGGGTGGTGTGTACGTGGACGACGACCTGTGAGGCCGGGCACATAGGAAACTCTTTCGCTGCGAATCTATACACGTCCCATGTAATTAGGATGCGAATGTAATTAGGAAGGAAAAGAAATCTTTTGTCGCGTAGTTGTGTTCTTTTGACATGTACATGACATGAACTCCTTATGAAAAGGAAAAATTTCTTCTGCATTTTCGTATCTTCTAAGTTATTGCATCATTAGACACTTAGGGTGACGCTAGAAATGGTAGCAATGGCTAGGGTCGCTACAGTAGAACGTCTCGTATATGTTAGATTAGAGGTCATTTTCGTGATATCAATCGACCAATTCCGTATCCTCTTAGCGAATTTCCCTTTCTCTCGTGCAAATTCGGGAAAAGCTAATTTCCTAAGTCTTGCGAATTTACATTTTGCCTCTTGCAATTTCGGGTACAAATTTCTCGGCGAATTTGCACAGGTTCAAACACTTCCCTAATTTCAAATTCCATGCTACGTCAAAATCGTCCGAATTCTCTTTCCTCAAGATCGTCCGAGTTTGTCCTCAACTTAGAATTTCTCGGCGAATTCACACAGTTCCAAGCCTTACCCGAATTTCAAGTTCAACCTTTTATATCATTATCGCCCGAAATTGCCTTCACTTCACTTTCCTCACCAAAAACTCTTCAAGAAAATCTCACGGACTATGAAGTTGAAATTCATCGCGACTGCTTTCAGATTCCCCGTTCTTGCTCCAGTTTCTGCGTTTCCCACAGAGTATGTAAGAACATTTCTAAATCTTTCACATTTCTCGTAATTTTTCCGTTGTCTTCAGCAGCTTTGCGCAATTTAGGGTTTAAGGATTTAGGGTGGAATTGAAATCTCACCCAATTTTACTGTGTTCTTCACTTCCGCGACTTGCTACTGTGGCGTGACAATCACCCGAAATTCACCTAACTTTTTATTCGGAGAACGTGCTCTATCGCCCGAAATTGCTTTTACGAGCATTTCGCCCGAAAGTGCTATGACAATCACCCGAAATTCACATTAGTGACCTTGTTAGAATCATATCAACTAGCATACACTAACATGGAACGTGAGCAGAAAAGCGTAAAGGAAGTAGAGAAGGAATTCACCAAGTCTAGGGAGGAAATAACTAGTCTCAAAGATAAGCTTAAAAGCTCTAGTGCGAAAATAGATTAACTAACTAAGAGCTTAAGAATAAGTAAGACTAGGACCCATGTACTAGAGACGTATGAAATGAAAGTCAAGGAATTAGAAGACAGGCTAGAAAATAACTATAATTTTTTTGTTAGGAATCTCAATGAGAAAGCTGGCCTCAATTGTAGGTTAACGGAAGCGACAACAAAGATCAGAAACCTAGAAGCTCAACTAGATCAAACTAATACTAAGCTTTGTGAACTTATGAGAGATCTAGACGCTTGTAAAGCCTCCAAATTAATGGTACAATATAATTTTAATCTATTAGGAGAAGAGCGTAAGAAGCTATTGTCAGGTCCCGCACCCGATCCTACCTATTCTAGCGTACGCCTACGTGCCTAACGCGTTGTGATTTGGAAGAATACCGAAAATTACGTATAAAATTTTTCTTTTCCATTTATGTAATGGAACATTGTTATGTACACGTCAAAAGAATATTGCCAATTCCTAAGTTACACACATAATCTAATTACACGGGTGACATGTGACGGCACAGCAAAAGGTTCCTATGCGTCCGGCCTCACAGGTCGTCATCCATACACACACGTCCACCCCAAAAGCAGCGCAAAGCTTCAAAAGATCGGCCTTGCCTCCAAAAGAGATCACGTACCGTGGTCGCTGGTACCTACAACACATAACGTAAGGAGTGAGCCGCCATGGCTCAGTAAGTAGAAATTATTCATGTCCCTTCCCCGCAAAGGCAATCCACGCCAATGCATATAACTCTCTACAAAGGCGATCCGCGCCAGTGCACCTAGTACCTGTACTAGTATCACTCAGGGTCCTCGGCTAACTTACTAGGCACCATAAGGAGTCAATATCTGTAAACATATACGCGACAACGACCTACGCTGGGTAGCCTACACTAGGTTTTCCTAGGTCGCTCCCTCCCAGGTCTTCCCCTCTGCCATGCGGTAGCCCACGCTAGGATTCCACCTAGGTCGCTCCTTCCAGGTCGCTCCTTCCGCAAACAGGGCAGTTGCCTACGCTAGCATAGCTAGGTCGCTCCTTCCTGGGTCGCTCCTCCTGCCTCATCATATACATAATAATAGACGACGTCGCACGCTATCATGGTGCCATAGTAGTCGCATGTGACTCAACTGTGAGTCGACAACACATGCCCATATCGGCAGGTATCAATCGCTTTCAAGCGATTCATCATATACATACTCAGCTCATACAACCCTCCTGCATATAAACGTGTATGTTCGTGAGTATGAAATGCAAACTAATGCAACTTATACTTACCAAGTGTAAACATATCAAGTAATTCATGCAATCACATAATCACAGAGGCACGTAGTCACATAAAGTAGGTACACGCAAATAAGTTATGTGTCGTAGTTGAATTTCTATTTACCTGTCGTCCGTCGATGATCCGGTGAACTTCCTAAGTCCCCACCTTAGGCATAAATATTAATGTCAGTACATGAGTTAAATTAATCATCTAAATATTCTAAGTTTCTAAGTATTAAAATCCTAGTCATTAAATATTCATTTGTTTAAAATAATTTACTAATTCAAATCTACAACAGTACGTGACTTTCCTAAGTTGACTTCGTGAATATGTGTTGGCTTATAGTTCGTGAAACGTCACCTATAAAAGACCTAAGTTCGCTTCCTAGAAGTTGCCAAGTTCTAACCCTAATTCGCGAATTGTAATTCTAAACCTAGGGTTCGTGATCCTCTGGGGTTCGTGAAATGTGGTTCGCGGCTTAGCACGTGAAGGCTAAATTCGCCAAACTCCAATGGACTCGCCAAGTTTGATCGGCCCGTGAAATGTATGAGTTCGCGAAATGGCTTTAGTTCGCCAAATGGTCATGACTCCCATAGCTTCGCGAAATGTCTTGGGTTCGCCATCCTCCTTGACCCGTGAAATGTCACGACCCGTCTTCCTAACTTGCCTATTCTAGCGTTTTCCTACGTGCCTACCGCTTTGTAATTGGTAATTAGTACTTAAAATGCGCATAAAATTTTTCTTTTCCATGTATATAATGGAATCATGTTATATACACATCAAAAGAATAAAGGTCCGATCTCTAAGATTACATTCGAGACCTATTTACATGGATCTTGTGTGACGGCACAGCAAAAGGCTCCTACGTGCCCGGCCTCACAGGTCGTCATCCATACACACACGTCCACCCCAAAAGCAGCGCGGAGCTTCAAAAGGTCAGCCTTGCCTTCGAAATGCGATCACGTACCGTGGTTGCTGATACCTACAACACATAACATAAAGAGTTGAGTCACCGAGGCTCAGTAAGCAGAAATCATGCATGTATGCACGTGTCCCTTCCCCGCAAAGGCAATCCACGCCAATGCATAAAACCACTACTCAAAGGCGAGCCGCGCCGATGCATCTCATGCTCCGCAAAGGCATTCCGCACCGATGCTCCTAGTATTCGTACTAGTACAACTCAGGGCTCTCGGCTAATCTCCCTATGCACCACAATGAGCTCATGTCCTCTCAGGGACCAATACGACAGCGGTCTACGCCGGATGACCGAACCCTAGGTGCACATCGTTCCCCTAGGTCGTCGTATGTACCCGGTCGTCCCCGACTGTCCGACGGTCGCTCACGCTGGTAGCCTACACTGAGGTTGCCCACACCAGGGTTCCACTCTGTGTCGCTTATACCCTCAGGTCGCACCCTCCAGGTCGCACCTTACCGCCACGGGCCATGCCCAAATCGTATCCGTGATACATTCACATATATTTATTTACATAATATTACGACGACGCTGAACACCGCCGTGGTAGCATAGGAGACAGCCCTTGACTCAACTGTGAGTTGACATCACATGCCCATATCGGCAATGTAAAAATCGCTCTCAGGCGATACGTTATATGCATACTCCGCTCCTACATCCCTCCCATTTGTAAGCGTGCATGCATATGAACATCAAATGCATCTAATGCCAAGTATACATACCATGGAAATATGCATCAGATAATTCACGAAGTCACGTAATCACGTAGGCACGTAATCACATAAATCTAAGCACACGCAAGCAAGTTTTATGTGTTGTAGTTAGATCTCTACTTACCTGTCGTCCGTCGACTACTAGCTACGGTGCGATGAAGTTCGTACTTCGTGACCTTGGGCACAAAATATTATGGTCAGTACACGACTTAATTGAATTAATCGTCTAAACGTGCTATATTTCTAAATATTAGTCCTAGACATTAAATGTTCATTTAAAATAATTTACTAAGTCAAGTCTACAACAACTCGTGACTTACCTAAGTTCGTGAAGTATTTTCCTAAGCTATAAGCGAAACCTAAGATTTTAGCTGAATTCGTAAACGCGCGCGTGATCCGTGAAATCTAGCTAAAATTTGTTAAGTATAGTTCGCGAATTGTCTCTAAGTTCCTGAATGGGCTCGCAAAATTCCCCAATTCAAATTAGCTTCGCGAATCACATGCGGGTTCGCCAAATCGATCGGCCCGTGGATGGTTTGCCAATCGTACGTTTTGGGAGTTGTATATCCCAAATTTAGGGTTCGTGAAATGGAGTTCGCCAAATGAGCACAATCCGCGAATCCTAGAGCCCGTGAAATGCATGAGTTTCGCGAACTGGTTCCCCAAACATTGTTTCGCGGCTCCATCGTGGTTCGCGAAGTTGGTTTGCCACCCTTCATGTCCAAGTTCGCAAAATGCCTCATCGATTCATGAAGTTTTGCATGGTTCGTGATCTTGATGAGTTCGCAATCCTCCCGTCGTCAACTTTCATGTCCCGCAAAAATCCCGAGTTCGCCAACTTCGGTATTGCAAACTGCCTATACTCCATGATTCGCGAAATCACTTCGCACCACGAGTTTGCAAAACTCGTCCCGCAAGAGCATGAGCTTGACCTGGTTCGCGAATGTTCTCTGCATGGTTCGCGAAGTCCTTTCGCACACAAGTTCGCGGATTGGCTTGATTCGCAACACCCTCAGCACGCTGTTTTTAGGGTTCGCGATCCTTGATAGATTCGCGAAGTGCCTCCCAATTCGCCCCGGCTGGTTCGCGTTTCTCTTTTCATTTCACGAATTCACTCATACAAACACTTTTCAATTCGCGAAGCTTCATATTTAAAGATCAAAAAGCCATTTTCCTCAAGAACACGTTGAAGATCGTTTAAACTCCCAAAACCCTAAGATCCGAGTATTAACGGTAGTGCACGCTTAGGCTTCTTTTTCGTGCCTAAAAATCCCTAAACACGATGGTATCAAACTAATAGCACTTTAAACATCTTGTGAACCTTAAAACTCAAAATCTCGATTAACTTAAGGCACGGCTCAGTGTGAAGTTTCTAAGGTGCTAGCTCCCTAAACATGTTAAATCCGGGTTTAGAACTTTAGATCTTAGGTTAAAACGTGAAGTGCATAGTAGAAATTTTCTTACTTTCTTCAAGGCTCAAAGTCGACTTCGTGTTTCCCTTTTGGCTTGAGCTCTCGGAAATTTCCTCTCCAATGGTGTTTTTGGGGTTTGAAATGATTCTTTTGATAATTATTTACTGATTAGGTGTGGTGGTGGGACTCAAGGGACGAAATATCCCTTAAATCAGGGAAGGTTTGTCCTAAAAATCATTTTTATGTCTATTGGGCCTAATATCTTAATGCTAGCCCACTTGAGATTTTAAATCATATTTTCACTTATGGCCTAATTTCCTATTGGACCTATTTTCGAAATCCCCAATTAAGTTTAAAAGTCACCTAGCCATCCCACCAAATCCTAAGTCTCGTAGGCACAAATTTAAATTAATCACATGATCACAGATTTAAATGCACAAATTTCACATAATTCACACGAGCACAGAATAATTGCACGAAATGCACATACTTGCATCCAACATTTATGCAAATTTATTGGCCCTAATCTTACGAGGACCCGGGTGCTACACGAAATGCCGAGTTCGCCAATTGAGTCCGCGAAATGCAAGAGTTCGCACTCCTAAATGAGTCGCGAAACTTTGGTGGGTTCGCAAAGTGGCCGAGTTTGCCAACCATCGGATTCGCCTGTCATGATTTGTGAACCTTGCATGGATTCGCCAAATGGACGTTGAGTTCGCAAAACATCTCGGTCGTTAGTTCGCGAAATGTGCTTCCTATCCTTCGGTTCGCGAAACCTCCAGCTCCCGTTTCACAAATTCATGCGAGGGATCGCGAATTGGGATCTCGCGAAGTGAGTTCGCAAAAATGAGTTCGCATTTCTCCCGTAGATTCGCAAATCTTTGTCGGATTCGCGAAATGCCGATCTTACCAACTACACTTTGTTCGCAAACCTCAATTTGTGAAGCCAAAACTCCGCGAAGTGGCGGAGTTCGCCAAATTCTGATCCGTCCTCCTCGAGTTCGCGAGTTCGGTTCGCGACTTGTTTAGTTCGCGAAGTCCTTCATGCCTGCACTTTGCAAACTAGCGCATTAGGGTCCTTTAGAGTTTGCGATTACCCTTTTTAACACGGGTTCGCGGACCGAGTTGGCGAAGTATCAACTTCGCGAATTCATGCACGCGGAAATCTATAGGTTCGCAAAAGTCGTGCTGCTTATGGTTCGCGGCCTCTTTCGTTTCACGATCATTCGTACAAACATTTTTCAATTCGCAAGGCTCCATGTTTGAAGATAAAAAACTACTTTTTCTAAAACAATTTGAAGACCGTATGAACTTCTAAAACCCTAACTCCGAGCTTAACAAAAGTGCTACTTAGACTTATCTTTTTCGTGCCTAATAATCCCTAAGACAGGTCTTTAGAGAATTAAAATCACCAAATCATGGTAAGAAAGCATTTGAAGGATTAAAATCGAATAAGCCCTAACAAACGGGCGTTCTCGTGTTCAACAATCCCTAGAACATCCCATTACTTAAATGAGAAAGATTATAGTGAGAGCTCATACCTATGCCAAGTCTCCTTAGGTATAACTTCGATTGTTCCCTTCTCCTTTCACTTATGCTTTGATGGTTTCCTTTCAAATGGGTTTTGTGACTTGGAAATATTTAGATGGATATTTTTGGGTAAAGGCATGGTGATGGAACTTAAACCAACGTGATTTCTCCTCATTTTAAGGGACTTTGTCTCCAAGTTGGTCTCTCATGCGTTGGATCTAATGTTTTAAACTTAGCCCATATAAATATCGCCCAATAAATGTTGAAATTCAATTCTGAAAAGTTTTTCGATTGCTCAAAGAACTTTTTGGCGCGAAACTGAGATTTCGATCTAATGGCTCAATTCTGTGCTTATTTGATTTGATTTTGATGCCTTTTTGCTCGCAATAGTGTTATAAATCGTTTGCTATTCTATCGGTGTCAAATTAAAACATTGAATTTGAATGAACTCGATTCTGCGATAGTTACTGTTTACGATTGAACATGATGAACTCGTACTGGTTTTGCTTAAATTGCCATATTTTGCTTCATAACATGTTTAATTGTCTATTCGCTTATGTTTAGCTGATGGATTCGAGCAATTTCCTGCAATATCACAGCCTAGTTTGCCGTTTCTGCTTGAATCTGTGTTAAAATCGTATTCTGTATTTTAACTGTGTAATTCCAATTTTCTCGCTAAGTCTTTGATCGAAATTAATTTCTCGATCAAAAACTCCGTCCGAGAATTTTGCTCAATTAGAATACGAATTAGGTACTGAAGTCGTTGCTGCAGAGAGCGATTAATGCCAAACAATTTCTCGAGCGCAGCGAGAATCTTTTTCAAAGAGAATCATAATTGATTTTGCTCGCATAAATTTTCTATCGGAAAACATTCTTAGTCAGACTTTCAATGAGAAATCATTTGAGCTCGTAAAACTTTTGCGGTCAACCAACTTATTTTGACTAAACGAGAAACTTACTAACAGTACTGTTTCTTAATGATAGAAATAAATTCACGCACTGAAAACGTTTCTCTACCGAAAGATTTGAAGCAAATTATTCTCGCACGAAAAATGTTTCGCTAACTGTACTTATCGCGCGAAACAGTAACACATTTTATTTTGAAGATATTATTTTTATCAAACTTTAAAAATTGAATCACAAATAATTCTCGATCACTTTCGAATCAAACGCAACTAAAAAAATCTGCTACTTGTGAAGAACATTACACCAAAACCTATTCTTCCAACAACTTACGAAGATCTCTACAAATCAACTCCAAAATGGATGCTTATACGCTTGGAAACGACAACCGTCCGCCTATCCTAAGACGCGACGAGTACAAAGTCTGGTGTAGCCGCTTCTTGAACTGCATAGAGCTAAATGATCAGGCAGAAGACCTTCTCAGATCTCTTGAAGAAGGACCAGCTTAGTTATGGGTCACTGTAGCTGGTGACAATACAGTAAATCAATTCCAGCCACTAGGAAACTAAAGGAACCTAGTGAGTATACAGCGGAGGAGAGACAACGAGCTAAGACCGATCTGAAAACCAAGCCTACATTAATGCAAGGCATCCTTATTGACATCTAAAGACAAGTAGATAGCCTCCCAACGGCTAAAGGGATGTCGAATGAATTGTACAGAATGATGCAAAGAACGGAAGTAGGCATCAAGGCTAAGAACGCAAATATTCTGACTGCTTACGACTCATTTAGAGCCAAATCAGAGGAGAGCTTACATGACCTTTATCAGAGATACCTCCCACTTCTCAACGAGGTGAGGAAGATACATATCACGAAGACAAACATGGAAACCAACATCCGATTTCTATCATCCATGCCCTCTGAATGGAAGAAGATATCCAACCAGATTCGACAAAACAAAAACCTCGAGTAGTTGGATATCCATGCCATGTTTGATAATCTCGCCCAACACGATGAAGACATAAGCGAGATTCAGAAGGAGCAGATGGGCAAACAAATCAAAGAAGATATGTTGCCCTAGTCTCCGAGAAGCGGAGCGCAAGATCACGTGAAGAGAAGGTTGTCAGGCCTCCCACACCTTCAGAGTCGGAAGACAAATCAGACTCAGACGTCGAGCCACATATCAAAGCGCTGGGAAAGCATTTGGCTTTGGTAGGAAAGCTGATAACCAAACAGAACATCAAGAAGAAGTCCTCATCAGCAGCCAATCGACTTCGGACCTCAAGCTCAAAGAACAAATAAGTGCTTTAACTACGGCAAGCCCGGTCGCTACGCCCGAGAGTGCTCTCTCCTGAGGAAGAGAGATGCCAACTACTACTTCAAGAAGCTTCAACTCACCAAGCAAAAATAAGCTGGAGTAGCCCTTATGATAGTACTAGACCACTGGCTTGAGGATATGTCTAGTTCTGACGAGGAGGATCTCGCTCTCATGGCCCGCTTGGACGAGAACTCAGACGCCGAAACTTCCATTCACATGAACGATGACCAAGCATCCGAATCTCCACATGAGGTAGTCTATTCGTCCATATTATTAACAATGTTGGAGTTGTATCAATCTAATTACGCTAACATGAAACCTGAGCAGAAAAGTGTAAAGGAAGTAGAGAAGAAATTATCTAGGTCTCAAGAGAAAATGGCTAGTCTCGACCTAGAATTTAGAAGCTCTAGTGCAAAAATAGAAGAACTAATTAAGAGTTTGAAAATTAGTGAGACAACGAAGCCTCCGATAGAACAGCATAGTTTTAAATTAAGGAACTAGAAGGCAGGCTAGAGAAGAACTATAATTGCTTGGTTAGGAATCTCAACGAGAAAGCTAGCCTCAATTGTAGTTTAATAGATGCTATTGCTAAGGTAACTAACTTAGAAGCCCAATTAGATAAATCCAATCTTAAAGTTAGTGAACTTGCTAAAGAACTTGATGTCTGTAAATCCGCCAAACTGACAGTGGAAAATAACTATGCTCTCTTAGGCGAAGACGTAAGAAGTTATATGCCAAAATTAAAAAATTAGACGATCTTCTTACGAGAAGGGGACAATCTGAATAGACTATGTTTGGAAATCAGCCCAAGGATATAAAATTCTACAATCCAATAGAAGGCTTAGGTGCCACTGACCCATGCGTGCTGAAGAAGAAAGAAGCATACAATGTAAAATATACGGGTTTAGGCGTAACATCTCTTATGAACTTCACTAAAGTTGATGACTTAGGTGCTTTAAAATTGGCTAAGAGAAGAGCCACAGACAGGGCCCAGATTCCCTTAGACTATAAAGACTTAAAGGACAGTTACAAATCTAGGAAAACCCTTGGCGTGTGACTGTGATATAGTCAAACTTCCTGAGCCTCAACCTGAAACTATAGAAGCAAACAGTATACATTCTGAAAATTCTCTTTACAAACCTCCTATCATGAAACAGGTAGAAGAATTACAAGCTACATTAGAATAAGAAAGAGAGGATTTTGAAGCGGAAAAGTCCAAGTGTGCCATAAATGAAAAGAAGAAAGAGGCAGCCTTATTTGTTTGTCAATGCGTGCGCCCACATTTTTGACCTCGACTTCGTGTGTTCACACGAGCGATCCAGGCAAAGCTCAAACGATGTAGAAGAAAACCACCACAACAAATAAATCTTATATCAGTCCGCTCATTTAATTCTCTGTAGCTATTTTTGACGTATCCTCTTTATGAGGTGTTCTTCTCTGTAATATCTCCAGATAAGAAAGAAGTTCCACCTCCCGGCCCGTGGACGTTGGTCATTCTGACCGAACCACTTAAATTCTTATGTTCTGTGTCCAAATTTATTTTGTCCTTTTATTTATTATCGTCATTTCTCGGGCAAATATATATCACTGATCAAAATATCCTAACAATTGGTATCATAGCCAGCCCGACTTATTTTTTAGCCACCATGACGATAACAAAAATGTCAATTAAAAGTTCGACAGAAAGGTCAACTTTGCAATGTAGAGTCTCAAGATGGATGGCATACTCATTCAAGACGGCTGTGAGGTGGCGGTTGAAGGGGAAAAGAAGAAACGGCGGAATAAAAGATGCTCAATTTAATGAATTGGACAAGAAAGTCAAATCACCTATTATGTTAAATCTCTCTTACGAGGTTTTACAAGAAGTTCCCATGGAAATGAAGGCCATGGGTATGTGGGATGCATTAAAAGCTATCTACATGAAGAAGACTAAGAAGATATAGTTGCCATAGCTTTTAATGCATCCCACATACCCATGGCCGTCGTCTCCGTGGAAACTTCTTGTAAAACCTCGTAAGAGAGATTTTAATGCATCCCACATTAAATTATATTCCATCATTATTGATTTGGCGAACGTAGAAGTTAAAGTGACGGACGAAGATCAGGCCACAATATAGTTGTGTTCTCTTCCCTTGTCTTTAAAGCAATTTCATGACTATATGGAAAGATACAGTATCTATGCTAGTGTCAAATCTGCGTTACAATCAAAAGAAAAGATAGACAGGGATTTAGTGTGAGAATTAAGTGGTAGTAAGGCAGAAGACCTGTTTGAAGATCAGAACATAGAGACGTTGAAAGTAGCAGATATAAAGAAAGGTCAAATCCAGGTACAGAAATAAAGTCTGTAAATTTTGCAAGAAAAGGGTCACGTCAAAGATGATGTTATAAATTAAAAAATAAAAAGAAAAAACAATCAACAATATAATAAACCTGCTGAAGCTAGTGTAGCTGCTAATGAGAGCGATGGAACTATTTTGTAGCAACTGTGAATATTGTTAGGTTTGATAATGAGTGGACCTTAGATTCGGGTTGTCCTTGCCACAGAAGTCGAAGTGAGGACTTTTTTCCACATACTAAAGTTTCAATGGATGATAGGTCTAATGGGAAATGATGCTCCATGCAAAGTTATTGGTAAAGGTACAGTTCAGATCAAGATGTTCGACGGGAATCATCCGAACACTCATAGAAGTCAGACATGTTCGGGAAATGAAGAGAAATCTTATATCTTTAGGCACATTTGAATATCAAGCGTGCAGGTTCTCAGGTGAAGGTGGAGTTTTAAGGATTGCAAGATATGCCCTTGTCGTGATGAAAGCTTGCATGTCTGGAAATTAATATATTTTGCGAGGAACTACTGTATAGGTTCCACTGCAATTTCTGTTGGGGTATGCCCGATTAATCGATGCTGGCCCTCGAACAGCGCAACGCGGCGATAGCGGAAGCGCGTTTTGAACCAAGCGGCGTAGGGTGCCGAATTTTCGATTTTCAACATCTAAATTCGACCTAACGCCCTTCGGCTTCTCCCGAGGGCCAAGTTACTGCCCTGAGCCTCAGGAGACCACGTCTAATTCGAACTTCTCAAATTCGAATTTAATACAAATTTATTCGAATTAATAATTTCATTCCAAACTAATTCGAACAAAGCGGCAGCCAACAGTGTTTCGACTATTCGGTGACCGAAACGATTTCCGATTGATACCAAATTTTTTAGATTGATTCTACACTTCCCAATGATCACAACTAGGGGTCTTTCGAATCATACCGATGTTGCTTGGTATTTTTTGTAAAATCAAATCAGTGGTTCGAAATTATCAATTCGATTAAAACGGCAGTCTGCCGTCTTTTGACATTTTGACAACCGAAATGATTTTGGATCAATACCAAATTTTCTAGATTGATTCTACACTTCCCAACGATCGCAACGAGGGGTCTTTCGAATCATTCCGAGGTTGTTTGCTATTTTTTGTAAAATCAAATCAGTAGGGTACGAAATATACATCCGGCGTACGTGATTACACCTCGGTGAGCATTGCAGCGCCTCGTCTGATTCCCGGGGCCTCCGAGCTAGTTCTTCACACCGGTATGTCCTTGATCGAACCTCCGAGACTACTCCCGATGGCTAGACGCAGTTCGGTTCGGGTGTCGGGCTTTGTCGAATGATCCCGTGGCTTGACGTGGCAAGTACAAAATGGCTTGTTGAGAGCATGTACCTTGTTTTTCAACTTAGAGCATCTAAGGTTGCATAGTCTCTTTTTTCACATTTATGCATGTATCTTATTTATTTACACCTTAGCTCATTTTCACTGTAGTAAAAATCCACTAAGGTTAGTTTATTGATTTATATTTAACACTTGTCATCCTCCCATCAAAGCCAAGAGTATGACTCACATGCCACTTCATCCAATGTGGCAAGCTAGGAATCATACATGTCCAAGACCAAGTCAACATGCAAATATTTCATTTAAGCCCATGAGGTTTCTAATTTCACAATTTAGTCCCTCAATTTTAAGTAATAAAATAGTTAAATCCAATCTAATTATTTTAATTACAATTGTGCCTCATTTAGTTAATTATCTGTTGGGGTAGGCCTGAGTAATCGATGCCAGCCCCCGCGCAACGTGGCGATAGCGGAAGCGCGTTTTGAACCGAGCGGTGTAGGGTGTCGAATTTCGATTTTCAACATCTAAATTCGACCTAGCGCCCTTCGGCTTCTCACGAGGGCCAGGATACTGCCCTGAGCATCAGGAGACCACGTCTAATTCGAACTGCTCAAATTCGAATTTAATACAAAAGATGGCAGACTGCCGTTTTAGTCGAATTGATAATTTCGAACCACTGATTTGATTTTTATGAAAACTACCAAACGACATCGCAATTATTCAAAAGACCTCTCGTTGTGATTGTTAGGAAGTGTAGAATCGATCTGGAAAATTTGGTATCAATCGGAAATCGTTTCGATCGCCGAATAGTCGAAACACTGTCGGCTGCCGCTTTGTTCGAACTAGTTTGGAATGAAATTATTAATTCGAATAAATTTGTATTAAATTCGAATTTGAGAAGTTCGAATTAGACGTGGTCTCCTGATGCTCAGGGCAGTATCTTGGCCCTCGGGAGAAGCCGAAGGGCGCTAGGTCGAATTTAGATGTTGAAAATCGAAAATTCGGCACCCTACGCCGCTCGGTTCAAAACGTGCTTCCGCTATCGCCACGTTGCGCTGTTCGGGGGCCGGTATCGATTAATCGGGCCTACCCCAACAGTGGTATCAGAGCGTCTAAGGTTGCATGGTCTTTTTTTTCACATTTATGCATCTTATTTATTTACACCTTAACTCATTTTTCTTGTAGTAAAAATCCACTAAGGTTAGTTATTGATTTATATTTAACACTTGTCATGCTCCCCATCAATGCGAAGAGTATGACTCACATGCCACCTCATCCAATGTGGCAAGCTAGGAATCATACAATTGTCCAAGACCAAGTCAACAAGCAAATATTTCATTTAAGCCCATGAGGTTTCTAATTTCTCAATTTAGTCCCTCAATTTTAAGTAATAAAATAATTAAATCCAATCTAATTATTTTAATTATAATTGAGCCTCATTTAGTTAATTATCTGTTGGGGTAGGCCCGATTAATCGATGCCGGCCCCCGAACAGTGCAACGTGGCGATAGCGGAAGCGCGTTTTGAACCGAGCGGCGTAGGGTGCCGAATTTTCGATTTTCAACATCTAAATTCGACCTAGCGCCCTTCGACTTCTCCCGAGGGCCAAGATACTTCCCTGAGCATCAGGAGACCACGTCTAATTCGAACTTCTCAAATTCGAATTTAATACAAATTTATTCGAATTAATAATTTCATTCCAAACTAGTTCGAACAAAGCAGCAGCCGACAGTGTTTCGACTATTCGGCGACCGAAACAATTTTCGATTGATACCAATCTTTCAAGTCATTCCGATGTCGTTTGGTATTTTTCGTAAAATCAAATCAGTGGTTCGAAATTATCAATTCGACTAAAACGGCAGTCTGCCGTCTTTTGTATTAAATTCGAATTTGAGAAGTTCGAATTAGACGTGGTCTCCTGATGCTCAGGGCAGTATCTTCGCCCTCAGGAGAAGCCGAAGGGCGCTAGGTCGAATTTAGATGTTGAAAATCGAGGCGGCACCCTACGCCGCTCGGTTCAAAACGCGCTACCGCTATCGCCACGTTGCGCTGTTCGGGGGCCGGCATCGATTAATCGGGCCTATCTCAACAGTGGTATCAGAGCGTCTAAGGTTGCATCGTCTTTTTTTTTTCACATTTATGCATGTATCTTATTTATTTACACCTTAGTTCATTTTTCTTGTAGTAAAAATCCACTAAGGTTAGTTTATTGATTTATATTTAACACTTGTCATGCTCCCATCAATGCCAAGAGTATGACTCACATGCCACCTCATCCAACGTGGCAAGCTAGGAATCATACACATGTCCAAGACCAAGTCAACATTCAAATATTTCATTTAAGCCCATGAGGTTTCTAATTTCTCAATAGTCCCTCAATTTAAGTAATAAAATAATTAAATCCAATCTAATTATTTTAATTACAATTGAGCCTCATTCAGTTAATTAATTAAACACTTAAGACAATATCAAGTCCTAATTATTCCCGTGACCATCACCGGAATTTAACTAAATCATCGACACCTCGTATCAACTTTGCCACTATCTCAACGAATCCCATTCGTTAGGTTCTAGAGAAAAGCCCGCCGTTTTCGTTCAAGTTCATTACCATTTTTAAGCGCGACTCTCTAGGTCCGTCTCAACTGGCACCGGAGGAAGCCGCGAGTCCCGGTATTCGCCTAGCCAATCCCGCGGTATCGGACAGATCCCAGTTGAGAACGAATTTTGATCTAATCGAAATTCGGGCGAACCGACTATAGTGTATACTTATAAATAAGTCTTACGCCTTTCACTTGCGTCTCGGTTAGGTGAGAGCCATGTAAATGTCAAACTCACTTACCTAACACTATGTTATAATCGAGATCCAACCGATTATTTAAACTATGCTCCGTATCTAATACGAGATAGCTTTCCAAGTTTTGGCCGAAGGCTTTACAATCGTCGTTCTCCAGTTACCTCATAGGACGTTAACCTATACGAATATAGGTAGTGAATCCCGATAGCGGTCAAAGCCCAACAATCACCTCCGTAAAGTCCGTTGCGTTTCGTCGCTGGTCCGTGTCCCATTTCCGAACACTTGCGGATCTAGCCAACTAGCGACAAACCGAAATCACAAAACCAAATCCGTCAGTGACCCTACCGGTCTGAGGCTGCTATAGTCATTCATTCAATCATTGACAACATCCTAGTCATGTGATTGAAACGAATACGAGCCGAATGTCTGAATACGCGATCTCTCCGATCACCGATATCTCCATCACGACCCACAACCTCTCAGGTAAACGGTGACACTACCGATACTATGTGGTCGTCAATGAATAAGTCATATTCGGTATCTAGTCACCCACCTAGAATCCTTAGACTTACGGACTTTTCATTTAATGCTGAGATTAAGGACCGTTCGGTGTCTCCTCCCTCGTCCCCTCGAGAATCAGACGTCCAACTCAAACATTTGGGTGTTATTTATTTATCGCACCGCCAGATGCCAAGCAGACTTTAAATTAGATAAATAAAAAATAATGCCTTTATTATAATGAAAATAATATTCACTACTTTATTTTGACAGTATATACAATTAAACTGTCAATCGACCTATGCATCATTGTGCGCCCTATACTAATCCTAGTCCTCGTATGGCATTCCGAGGGCACACTCCCTAACAGCCTCCCACTTGCACTCGAATGCCATGTGTTGCACCTAATGCCAGTCACAATGGTATCGTAGCCCCATCTTGTCCAGATGTTGTTCCATAACTGCCTGGGACAAGGGCTTCGTGAGCGGGTCCGCCACGTTTTCCGCGGTGGCGATTTTCTGCACGGCGACCATCCCATTTTCAACGAACTCACGTAGTACGTGATATTTTCTATCAATATATTTGGACTTGCTATGAGATCGTGGTTCCTTTGCTTGCGCGACTGCACCGCTATTATCGCACCAAAGTGCAAGCGGTCTGTCCGCAACTGATACCGCAGTAAGTTCCTCCAAGAACTTTCTCATCCAAACAGCTTCTTTAGCTGCCTCTGAGGCTTCTATGTATTCTACCTCACACGTGGAATCGGCAGTTGTGCTTTGCTTGGAGCTTCTCCAAGACACTGTCCCACCGTTGAGCACGAATACAAAACCTGAAGTAGATTTTCGGTCATCCACGTCCTACTGGAAGTCCGAATCGGTGTAACCTTCTACTTCTAGTCTCGCTCCTCCATAGACAAGTGTTAAGTCTTTAGTCCGTCTAAGGTACTTAAAGATATTCTTAACGGCAGTCCAGTGTCCTTCCCCTGGGTTTGCCTGAAACCGACTAACTACGCTCACAGCGTAGGCAATGTCCGGCTGTGTACACAACATCGCGTACATCAGACTACCCACTGCAGACGCATAGGGTATTCCACTCATCCATCGTCGATCTTCCTCACTTTGAGGTGACATTGATTTCGACAAATGGACTCCATGCCGTATAGGTAAGAACCCTCTCTTAGAGTCATCCATTCTGAATTTCTTCAGGATTTTCTCTAATTAAAGGGCCTGAGATAAGCCGATCGTTCTGTTCGCTCGATCCCTAAACAAGCTAATACCGAGTATATACGTCGCTTCTCCCAGATCTTTCATGGAGAACTCAGTTGAAAGCCATGCTTTCACTAACGAGAGCATCCCGATGTCGTTTCCCATCAAAAGGATATCATCCTCGTACAATACAAGGAACGACACCATACTCCCACTGCTCTTTCTGTAGACACATGGCTCATCTACATTTTTCTCGAATCCAAAGTCCCGAACTGCTTCATCGAAACGTAGGTTCCAGCTACGAGAGGCATGTTTCAGTCCGTAAAAGGATTGATTCAGTTTGCACTCTTTGTGAGCATCTGCATGCGACTCAAAACCTTTTGGCTGCTCCATATAGATCTCCTCCTTGAGGAATCCATTAAGGAACGCCGTTTGGACGTCCATCTGCAAAATCTCATAATCATAGTGCGCAACTATTGCGAGCATTATACGGATAGACTTGATCATGGCTACACGCGAGAAAGTCTCCTCATAGTCGTCTCCCTCCTTTTGGTTATAGCCCTTGGCAACCAACCTGGCTTTGTATATCTCAACTTGTCCGTCAGATCCAATCTTTCTTTTGTATATCCATTTACAACCGATTGGTCTAAAACCGCTCGGTAGGTCTACAAGAGTCCAGACTTTGTTGGAGTACATTGAGTCCATCTCAGCCCGCATAGCCTCAACCCATCTCGTTGAGTTAACATCGGATATAGCTTGATCGAAAGTAGTGGGATCGTCTCTTAGAAGTCCCCTAGTCGCAACAAAATCGTGTTCGACATGTGACATGCCAGACCGCTGTGAATGGCGTGGCATCCTTTCAGATCGTCGCAAGACTGGTTCGCTCGGACCATCTGATTCCAAATCCTGTGAGGGCGTTTCGATCGACTGCTCCTCGAGAGTGACCTCTCGGCCAACGCTACAATCTCACTCTTCCTCGAGAAAGTGTGCGTGCAGGCCCACAACGATCCTCTGATCATCGTGAAAATAGAACAGGTACCCCATAGAGTCTTCGGGGTAACCTATGAAACGTCCTTTCATTGACCTAGACTCCAGTTTGTCTGTTTTCAACTTTTTCACATAGGCGGGGCAACCCCAAATCCTAATATGTGATAAGCTAGGTAAATGACAAGTCCATATCTCATACGGAATGCCGTTGACAGACTTTGAGGGACACCGGTTTACGGTATACGCCGCTGTCAAAAGCGCGTGTCCCCACAATGACATCGGTAAATCTATATAGCTTAACATTGAACGAACCATATCTAATAAAGTTCGGTTTCTACGTTCGGCCACGCCATTTAACTGTCACGCCCGGGCGGAGTCATCTGTGATATTATACCATTCTCTTTCAAGAAATGGTCAAACTCGCCACTCATGTACTCGCCTCCTCGATCCATTCGAATGGCTTTAATGAGTTTCGACGTTGCTTTTCCACCAATGCCTTATACGCCTTGAACCTTTCAAGAGCATCAGCTTTATACCTCATCAGATACACGAGTCCGTAACAACTATGATCATCCGTGAAGGTAATAAAATAGTGGAAGTCACCTCGAGCCTTCACATTGAATGGCCCGCAAACGTCCGTGTGAATCAAACCGAGAATTTCCGCGGCTCTACTAAATGTCCCTGTGAAGGGTGATCGAGTCATTTTTCCTTGGAGGCACGACTCACAAGTCGGATAGGGATCTGATCCCAACGGTTTCAAAATCCTATTTTTCTCTAACTCGTAGATCCTGCGTTCTCCAGTATGCCCTAATCGAAGATGCCACAGGTACCACGCATTTATTCCTAACTTTCGTTTGTTTGTGACAGTATTCACAGATACGTCATTCTGGGTATTTAAATAGTACAAACCATTAAAAAGTGTTGCGTTGCCAACATTTTTGTTTCGATACATAATGTGACATGTATTTTTATTAAAGTTAAATACATAACCATTCCTGCTCAAAACAGAAATGGAGACGATGTTCTTAAAACCCCTCGGGAGTACAAGACAATCGTACAAACGCAACACATGCCCAGATAACAAAGTAAGAGATCTCGATCCGACGTGGCTTGCCGAGAGACTATCCCCGCTACCCACTCTGACCTCGATCTCCCGCTCCCCAAGCGCTCTACTTGGTCCCAAACACTGCGTGGACACACAAATGTGTGTACTAGCTCCCGAATCCAACATCCAGGAAGTAGAGTATACAGATGTAGAACAAACTATTTCTAAAACATTAAGTTCCTTACCTGACGCAGCCTGCTCACCTTTGAGCTTCGGACAGACCCGCTTCTAGTGGCCCATCTCACCGCAGTGCAGACACCAATCCGTCGGTTTACACCGGTCTGTTTTGATTTCCCAGAAGATTTTTTCTTCTTAGAAACCTTCCCTGTCGGCTTGAGCTTGTTGCCCTTCTTCTTTTTGCCTTTCTGGGGCTTCGAAGAGGTGGCGACAAGTGCAGTCTGCTTCGCCCTTTTCATCTGGGCTTGCGCCGTTGCTAACTGATTCATCAGATCAGGAAGCGTTAGCGTCATGCCGTTCAAATGATAGTTCACAATGAACACGTTGAAGGACGAAGTGAGAGACTGCAAGATGAGATCGTTTCGTAATTCCCTATCAAATCGGAAATTGAGAGTCTCCAATCTCTCGATCATGGTGATCATGTTCATAACATGTTCGCCGACGTTCTCACCCTCAGACATCCTCGATGGAAGAGCTGCAATGAAGCCGCATAGCGAGCTGTCCTCGACGTCTCACCATAAAGCTCTTTCAGATGCTGACCATCGCTCGACCGTCAGCCATACCCTCATGGCTATGCTGCAGCATGTTACTCATCGATCCGAGGACATGAGCCTTTACGAGCTGCTCGTTGCATAGTCGCTTGTCATAAGCGGCACGAGCCTGCTCGGTTGCCCGTGCCCCTAGGGCCGGCGGCAACTCGGAGTCATGGATATACACTAGGTTCTCAATCTGAAGGAAAATCATCAGGTTGCGAAGCCAGTCTGAATAGTTCGACCCAGTCAACCTATTCTCCTTGAGCAGTATATTTAAAGCAGTAGACGTAATTAACATGAGAGAAAAAAGCTGCAGAAAATAAAAGGCAAATTAAGTCGATTGTATAGATCATCAAACACGAACAATGACTTTTATTCCGTTTGACTCCCACTATCTTTTCATAAACACCATTTTCTCCCATTGGATGTTTTGGAAGTTCCGTTGATAACTTCGATAGTGGAGTTGATGTCCACGTGGGCGGATGCAAACCTCAACCTCTGTCGTTTCATTGGTTTGCAGTGACCCATGAAGTCGCGCTCTGCACGAATCTGACCTCGTCAAATGTCTCAACTATCTTTGTCTCAGTCAGGGACCCCCGCCGGCAAATCTGGAACAAGACGGTGTGACTGTCTAAGTGCGACCTATCAACTTTGCTCGAAACCGCACACTTGAACCGTACGTTTTACCGCACAGTGTGGTTTTGGTGAGCGGCGCTAACGCACACGCGCAAATCGAAACGAAAACAAAATCAAGGCGCCGGCATACCCGGAACCAAACCTTGCATTTAGGTTTCGTAACAACTTAACCCGAGCTTGATAGAAGACAGGGCATTCAATCTCTTTACTCACTTAGTATTTTATGGGAGTTTGTATTCTCATAGCAAATAAAAATTAAGTACGAGCACATAAATGCGTTAATTAAATTCCTAACCCTAGGAAAGCAATTTAAATGGACAAATGCGCGGGCTATTTCTAAACTGGTCCTATTACATGGGTCGTAAGACGACGGGGTCTTTGATCTCCAAGCGTCGACTCGTCGTCACGCGGGTCGTCGAACCCTCCAATCTCGCCTTGCATCGAACGGCCGATTTTAGCTAACTTATCTAATAAAGCGATGAAATACAACACGGGGGGAATTATTTTCAGAACAACCCGTAATACATGTACATACCGGGGGGCAACAAACGGCCTTTAAAAAAATAACCCGGTCAGAACCTAAGCCCGCGTAAATGTCCCACATAAACATGCAACACAGAATTTTGACGCCGGGTGCCCGACCGACGTCACGAGCGACGATAGTCTCCAAACTACGTCGACCATTCGTTCACCACATCGGCTTTCGAGGCCTTCGGTCGAACCATGCCGGCCCCCGAACAGCGCAACATGGCGATAGCGAAAGCGCGTTTTGAACCGAGCGACGTAGGGTGCCGAATTTTCGATTTTCAACATCTAAATTCGACCTATGTCACGACCCGACTTCCCTAACTGCCTATTCTAGCGCATTCCTATGTGCCTAGCGAGTTCTGATTAGTAAGGTATACTGAAAATGCGAATAAATTTTTTTTTTCTTTTTACATAATGGAATGATGTTCTGTACAAGTCAAAAGAATACATGTCGAACCCTAAGTTCCAGACATGATCTAACTACGAGGACGAAGGTGTGTCGGCACAGCAAAAGGCTCCTATGCGCCCGGCCTCACAGGTCGTCATCCATACACACACGTCCACCCCAAAAGCAGCGCGAAGCTCCAAAAGATTGGCCTTGCCATCTAAGCGATCACGTACCGTGGTCGCTCGCACCTACAACACATAACGTAAGGGATGAGCGATATGCTCAGTAAGTAGAAATCATGCATGACGTGCACGTGATAAAACCCCGCAAAGGGAATCCACGCTGATGCATCTTACGTCGTATGGATCAAACTTAATCTCATATCTTTTATCTTAGGGCCCTTGGCAGACTTTTACCCAGGCGTACACCGTAAAGAGCTCTATCCAACCACGGGCATCAGCCCAAAGTATGAGGGCATCAACCCAACCATACTAAAGCATGAGGGCATCAACCCAACCACGCTAATCAGGGATATAAGGGCATCAACCCGACCATGAGGGCATCAACCCAACCATGGTATCCCCGACGCATCAACGTCGTTCGTAAACTGGCGACGCATCAACGTCGCCGACGGCGCATCAACGCCGTCTCGGTGCCCCGGAAGCTGCCACTTATCTTAACTAATAATATCCTCATTGCCCACTTCGGCAGTCGCTTTTTGCTATTTGCGACATATATGTGCGCACTCATCATCTCATTTCCCCAACGTGTCGTGCATGCTCGTGCATATGCAAATGCATCATCGTCATAATGCTTACCGAAAGCATGAAACCATATCATACAAGTTCACATAAGCACATAAACACATCATCACATAGTCACATAAATTAGGCACATACACATATGTTATGTGTCGTAGTTGGATTTCCACTTACCTGGCGTCCGTAGACTAACTGCTACCTGCCCTGGCGAATTTCCTAAGTCCCGACCTTAGGCACCAAAACATTCGTATCAGTAAGCTATTAATTAATTAAGCTAGCTAAGTACTCGAATTATTTTAAGTCATGAACCTAATTTTCGACTTCAAACTATTTGCTAGCCGGTCTAGTGAAATTCCTAAAATTTCATCCTTTAAACCTGCCAAGGCTATAAAGTCAGTCTATAAATTATATCAGTTGACTACCTAAATTTTCGTACCAAAATTCTATCGATTGCAACGTCTACCTATACCGAAAATTGGCCCTAAGGACACCGATAGGCAAATTATGATCGGGCGTTGAAAGAGCCTATGCTCATTGGAATCGGAATATTTTTCTTAAAAAGGCGATAGTTTTTTTTTTATAACTTAAATCGTTTTAATCCAATGGGGTTCAATTCGTGAAGTTGATTCGCCAACTAGGACCCGTAAAATGCATGAGGCTCGGTTCGCAAAACGGATTCGCAAAGTGCGTGAGAATTCGCAAAGCGCCGAGTTCGCAAACCTCGGCCGGCCCGCAAAGTTGGTGAGTTCGAAATGTGAGTTCGCAAATTCTCGTGGGTTCGCAAACCTTGGACCCGTGAACCTCCTTTCGCAATCCTCGTGGGTTCGCAAAGTGGAGTTCGCAAACTACAATGGCCCGCAAAGTTCCAAGGACTCGCAAAGTTGATAGTTCATGAGGTTCGCGAACCTCCATGATTCGCAAGCGATTCGCAAAACACTTGACCCGCGGAATGGAGTTTGCGGCTTGTGTGGACCCGCAAAGCATTTTCAATTCGTCCAGGCTTGGATTCGCAAGTGTGCTCGCATACCTCATTTCGCGAAGTAGGTTTGCGGCTCCTTCACCTCGCAGCTTCGTGGATACGCAAAGTGGTTTGGAGTTCGCAAAGGATCCGGTTCGCGAAGTGGCTTGTAGCCTTTGAATGGGTTCGCCAAGTAGGACCCGCGAACTTCTTAAAGATTCGCAAAGTCTTCCAAATTCGCCAAATGAAATTCGCGATCTTTATGCGACCATGGGTTCGCAAGCTTATGTTTAATTCTTGCCAAACAACTTTTTGTTTCGCGATGCATCGTCTTAAAGATCAAAAAGTTGCTTTTATTAAGAACACCTTTGAAGACCGTATGAACCTCAGGAACCCTAAAATTCGTGCTTAACGAAATCACCGAGTTAAACCCAACTCTTCATAGTTGATATTCCCTAAACATGCCCTTAAAGTGCTAAACTCACCAAATCAAGCTTAAAGGGTGTTCGTTTAGGGTTTAAAATCGCATCGTCCCCAATATGTGGTATTTTTGTGTCCTAAATCCTAACATATACCAATTCTAGACTAAAATCTAAACATCATGGTTAAAGGATAATACCTAGTCCAAAGCCCTCGCGTTTCGTATCTCGGCCTCTCCTCCTTCCTTGCTCAAGCTCACGTTAGTTCCCTAGCTATGGAGTTTGGTGGACTTGAAACGGTTTCTTAGCTACATTTAATTTCTTTAAGGGATGAGATGGGACTCAATTGACGAAAATATCCCTTATTTTAGGGAAATTTGTCCCCAAGCCATTTAAATGTTTTGGGCTCAACTCTCAATTTAGACCATTAGTGATCCTAGCAACTTTTGGGCCTAATTTTAATTTTAGCCCAAGCCTTGTTCATGGCCCAAATTTCTCTAGCCTATCTTTCGAAAATTCCTAAATAAATTAAGGATCGGTTGGTACAATTTAACTGTACCAAATTTCGTAAGATCACCTAAGCACGTAATTTACCACACGAAACTTCACGTAAGTCACATAATCGCGAAATTAATGCATGAAAAGCGCATAATCGTGGTCAACATTTGTGCAAATTTATTGGCCCTAATACTTACGAGGACCCGGGTGCTACATCCTCCCCCCCTTAAAGAGGATTTCGCCCCCGAAATCATCCCGTTTGGAACAACTCAGGATAGCGGACCCTCATTTCATCCTCACGTTCCCATGTGGCTTCCTCTACTGACTGATTCCGCCACAGAACTTTTACCAAAGGAATTTCCTTGTTCCTAAGTCGTTTGGTTTCATACATCAAGATCTCTACTGGGGTCTCCTCGTAACTTAGGTCTGGTTTCAGTTGTTGGTGTGGAAATTCGTCCTTCAGCACATGATTCGGATCAGCAATGTACTTTCGTAAGGTTGAGACGTGAAACACATCGTGCACTTGAGATAATGATGTCGGTAGTTCCAATTGGTAGGCTACTTCACCAACTCTTTTCACTATTCTGAATGGACCAATATACCTCGGGCTCAATTTTCCCTTCTTCCCAAACCTCTTAACGCCTTTCATCGGTGACACTTTCACGAAAACCCAGTCATCAACTTCGAATTCTAAGGTTCTGCATCTCCGATCTGCATAGCTCTTTTGTCTGCTCTGAGCTGTCTGCATCCTTTCTCGTATCGTCGCGACAATTTCTGTCATTTCTCGTACCATGTCTGGGCCTAGCACCGCCCTTTCACCGACTTCGTCCCAATGCACTGGGGATCTGCACTTACGCCCGTACAAGGCTTCATACGGAGCCATTCCAATCGTAGCTTGGTAGCTATTATTGTACGAGAATTCCACGAGTGGAAGGTACTTGCTCCAATTGCCTTTAAAATCAAGCACACAGGCTCGTAACATATCTTCTAGCGTTTGGATAGTCCGCTCGGATTGGCCATCCGTCTGCGGATGATAAGCCGTGCTAAATGATAATTTTGTACCCATCGCCTTATGTAAGCTTATCCAGAACTTGGATAGAAATCTTGAGTCGCGGTCTGAAATTATTGATAATGGTACTCCATGGAGTCGTACTATCTCTTGGACATACAGTTCCGCGTATCGCTCCATGGTGAATGTCGTATTTATTGGCAGAAAATGGGCAGATTTCGTAAGTCGGTCTACAATCACCCAAATTGCGTCGTGCCCTTTCGCGTTCTTCGGCAATCCGCTTACAAAATCCATCGTTATGTTGTCCCATTTCCACTCTGGAATTGGTAAAGGCTGCAGCGTTCCCGCTGGCCGTTGGTGTTCTGCCTTAATTCGTTGACAAGTGAGACATTGACTGACGAATTCGGCTACGTCTTTCTTCATTCCTGGCCACCAGTAGTGTGTTCGTAGGTCTCTATACAGCTTCGTGGCTCCAGGATGTACTGAGTATGGTGTAGTATGTGCTTCCGCCATTATAGTTTTTCGAAGTCCTGCATCGTCCGGTACATATAATCTGCTCTTGTAGTACAAGCTCCCGTCGTCTCG
Source organism: Craterostigma plantagineum (assembly GCA_027422505.1). NCBI lineage: Eukaryota > Viridiplantae > Streptophyta > Magnoliopsida > Lamiales > Linderniaceae > Craterostigma > Craterostigma plantagineum. The sequence continues at coordinate 343,368 of JAPQWV010000234.1, forward strand.
GAATACATAGTCTACTGCCGGCTGCTCTGTCTGGGTTCCCTTGTTCTTAACATAGAACTCGTCATTTTCCTGAGCCTTCTTGATTCGTACCAATAGCGTTGGTTGCAGAGTCAGGGTTGCTAACTTTACCTCGACTTCTCCCAACGGTACGATCTCCACGTCGAGCCGTTGAAGTTCCGCGCTCACTGATTTCCGGCTTAAAGCATCAGCTACCACGTTCGCCTTCCCTGGGTGGTAGTTGATCACGCAATCGTAGTCTTTCACCAATTCCAGCCACCGTCTTTGTCTCATATTGAGTTCCTTCTGGGTGAAGAAATACTTTAAACTCTTGTGATCGGTGTAGATTTCACATCTTTCTCCATACAAGTAGTGCCTCCAAATCTTGAGAGCAAAGACTACGGCAGCAAGCTCCAAGTCGTGTGTAGGATAGTTCTTTTACTTTAGTTGTCGTGAGGCATAGGCTACTACGTTCCCGTTCTGCATTAACACGCATCCTAAGCCGTTCTTTGAGGCGTCGCTGTAAACGGAGAATCCCCCGGTTCCTGACGGTATTGTAAGGACTGGGGCTGTAGTCAGCCGCCCTTTAAGCTCTTGGAAGCTCTGTTCACATTCCTCGCTCCAATGAAATGGCGTGTTCTTCCTCGTTAACCTTGTCAGCGTTGAAGCTATTTTCGAGAAGTCCTTAATAAACTTCCTATAATAGCCTGCCAAGTCGAGGAAACTTCGTACCTCGGTCGCATTTGTTGGTTGTGGCCATTTACTAATGGCTTCGATCTTGTTCGGATCCACCGATATTCCTGCTCCGGAGATAATATGTCCCAAGAAGGCGACTTGGTCCAGCCAAAACTCGCACTTCTTAAACTTTGCGTACAACTGCTTCTCCCTCAATACTCCAAGGACCGTTTGCAGGTGCTGCTCGTGTTCCTCTTTCGTCTTTGAGTAGATTAGGATGTCGTCTATGAACACTATGACGAACTTATCCAAAAATTGTTTGAACACTTGGTTCATCAGATCCATAAAAGCTGCCGGTGCGTTAGTCAGCCCGAATGGCATGACTAGGAACTCGTAGTGTCCATAGCGTGTACTGAAGGCAGTCTTAGGAATATCTTCCTCCCGAATCTTTAGTTGGTGATATCCCGATCGTAGGTCGATCTTTGAAAACACCGTAGCGCCTTGTAGTTGATCAAATAAGTCATCGAGCCTCGGGAGAGGATACCTGTTCTTGATCGTTATTTTGTTTAACTCCCTGTAGTCGATGCACAGTCGCATGGTTCCGTCTTTCTTTCGCACGAACAGGACTGACACTCCCCAGGGAGAGAAACTCGGCTGAATAAATCCTTTCTGTAGTAGCTCGTCTAATTGCTCCTTGAGCTCCTTTAGTTCCGTCGGCGCTAACCGATAAGGCGCCTTGGATATAGGTGCTGCTCCAGGTACTAGGTCTATGGTGAACTCAATTCTATCTGGTGGCAGTCCTGGTAAGTCTTCGGGAAAAACATCTGAGAATTCACGAATTATTGGCACTTCTTCCAACCTTAGGGGTGAACTCTCTTCCGTTTTCATCGCGAATATGAAGTACGCTTCGCATCCAGCTTTGATTAGGCACTGAGCCTTTAGTGCTGATATCCTAGAGACGCTCCTTCCTTTCACCGTCCCTTCAAAGGTAAAAGGTTCGTTCCCTTCTATATGGAATGTGACTATCTTGCGGTTGCAATCAATCACGGCTCCGTACTTCGATAACCAATCCATTCCAAGAATGACCTCATAGTCATTCATTGGGATGACTATTAAATCTATGGGTAGCTCCTTATTATCTACTGACACTGAACATTCCCTCAGTACTTGATTCGGTCTAGTCGGATCCCCATGTGGCATAGCTACACTATATTCGTATTCAGATTGACGAGGCCTAACCCCGAGTTTTGTCACATACTTAATGGATGCAAACGAGTGCGTGGCCCCTGAGTCTACTAGGATGCATGTGGGAGTATGGTGGATAAGGAGGGTACCTGTCACCACCGCTGGGTCGTTTTCTGCCTCCTCGGATGTAATTGTATACACCCGAGCTGGTACCATCTGGGGTCTTGTCTGACTTCCGGCTTGACTTCCTGTCGCCCAATCTGGGCATTGCCTCGAAAAGTGCCCTGACTTCCCGCAATTAAAGCAGTTGTTGGTCTGGGCATAGCAGTCACCAGAGTGTCTTTTCCCGCACTTTTGGCAATTCGGGACAGTTGGGACTGGAAATCCCCCTTGATTTGGGTTCGGCGGTCGATTTGGAATTCCTTGCGGGCGTTGTGGTGGCTTATTCTGAAAGTTCGGCTTCCCGCCTTTGGGTACGAACTGGCGTTTCTGACTTCCTCCGCTCCACTGCGTCCCTTGTACTTGCGCAAACTTTCTCTTTGCTTCTTGTGCGCGGACAATCCTAGCTTCAGCCTGTTCCGCCACCATAGCCCTTTCCGCCACCTGAGCATACGTGGCTCCTTCAATCCCGCCATACTCACATCGCGATATAATTCCGGCTTAAGGCCCTCAAGGAAGCGTTCGATCTTTAGAGCCTCTGTGCTCACCATGTGGGCAGCGAACCTGGACAGCTGCTCAAATTTTCTGATGTATTCAGCCACAGTCATTGACCCCTGTCTGAGGTTGATGAATTCGTTCAGGCGCTGAGCTCTCACTGGGGCCGTAAGGTACTTGCCCCTAAACAGTTCCTTAAATCTTTCCCAGCTCATTGTCGCGGGGTTTTCGAGCACCATAATGGTGTCCCACCAATGTCCGGCGCTTCCTCTTAGAAGGAACGCGGCGCACAGAGCCTTTTCTGCCTCTGGGACTCTGCTGTAGACGAACATGCTCTCTAGTGTCCTTATCCAATCTTCGGCTGCCGTCGGGTCAGCCGTATCCTCGAAGGTTGGTGGGTTCAACCTCCTGAACCTTTCTCCCACTATCTCTGCCCTATCGGCCTGAGTGTTTCCAGCATTCGTGGTGTTCTGTTGGATCAGCTGTTGTATCTGTGTTGACTGCTGGCGCACCAATTCCGTAAGTTGGAAAATGGTCGCGTCGCGGTTGTCAGTAGGGACCGTGTTTCCCCTATTCTGGTCGCCACCGCTCCACTCACCTCTTGTTCTTACCATCTTTATACCCTATCCTGATCGTCCTATGGCCAATAAATTATGCAACATAGAAATCCACATAGAATTAACACTTACTTGCAAGGCCGCTTCCGCTCTTTTGGGTGTGTGTGTATGGACAGTCTACAGAACCTGTGACCGAAGCTCTGATACCACTCTGTCACGACCCGACTTCCCTAACTGCCTATTCTAGCGCATTCCTATGTGCCTAGCGAGTTGTGATTAGTAAGGTATACTGAAAATGCGAATAAATTTTTTTTTTCATTTTACATAATGGAATGATGTTCTGTACAAGTCAAAAGAATACATGTCGAACCCTAAGTTCCAGACATGATCTAACTACGAGGACGAAGGTGTGTCGGCACAGCAAAAGGCTCCTATGCGCCCGGCCTCACAGGTCGTCATCCATACACACACGTCCACCCCAAAAGCAGCGCGAAGCTCCAAAAGATTGGCCTTGCCATCTAAGCGATCACGTACCGTGGTCGCTCGCACCTACAACACATAACGTAAGGGATGAGCGATATGCTCAGTAAGTAGAAATCATGCATGACGTGCACGTGATAAAACCCCGCAAAGGCAATCCACGCCGATGCATCTTACGTCGTATGGATCAAACTTAATCTCATATCTTTTATCTTAGGGCCCTTGGCAGACTTTTACCCAGGCGTACACCGTAAAGAGCTCTATCCAACCACGGGCATCAGCCCAAAGTATGAGGGCATCAACCCAACCATACTAAAGCATGAGGGCATCAACCCAACCACGCTAATCAGGGATATAAGGGCATCAACCCGACCATGAGGGCATCAACCCAACCATGGTATCCCCCGACGCATCAACGTCGTTCGTAAACTGGCGACGCATCAACGTCGCCGACGGCGCATCAACGCCGTCTCGGTGCCCCGGAAGCCGCCACTTATCTTAACTAATAATATCCTCATTGCCCACTTCGGCATTCGCTTTTCGCTATTTGCGACATATATGTGCGCACTCATCATCTCATTTCCCCAACGTGCCGTGCATGCTCGTGCATATGCAAATGCATCATCGTCATAATGCTTACCGAAAGCATGAAACCATATCATACAAGTTCACATAAGCACATAAACACATCATCACATAGTCACATAAATTAGGCACATACACATATGTTATGTGTCGTAGTTGGATTTCCACTTACCTGGCGTCCGTAGACTAACTGCTACCTGCCCTGGCGAATTTCCTAAGTCCCGACCTTAGGCACCAAAACATCCGTATCAGTAAGCTATTAATTAATTAAGCTAGCTAAGTACTCGAATTATTTTAAGTCATGAACCTAATTTTCGACTTCAAACTATTTGCTAGCCGATCTAGTGAAATTCCTTTCATCCTTTAAACCTGCCAAGGCTATAAAGTCAGTCTATAAATTATATCAGTTGACTACCTAAATTTTCGTACCAAAATTCTATCGATTGCAACGTCTACCTATACCGAAAATTGGACCTAAGGACACCGATAGGCAAATTATGATCGGGCGTTGAAAGAGCCTATGCTCATTGGAATCGGAATATTTTTCTTAAAAAGGCGATAGTTTTTTTTTTTATAACTTAAATCGTTTTAATCCAATGGGGTTCAATTCCTGAAGTTGATTCGCCAACGTAAAATGCATGAGGCTCGGTTCGCAAAACGGGTTCGCAAAGTGCGTGAGAATTCGCAAAGCGCCGAGTTCGCAAACCTCGGTCGGCCCGCAAAGTTGGTGAGTTCGAAATGTGAGTTCGCAAATTCTCGTGGGTTCGCAAACCTTGGACCCGTGAACCTCCTTTCGCAATCCTCGTGGGTTCGCAAAGTGGAGTTCGCAAACTACAATGGCCCGCAAAGTTCCAAGGACTCGCAAAGTTGATAGTTCATGAGGTTCGCGAACCTCCATGATTCGCAAGCGATTCGCAAAACACTTGACCCGCGGAATGGAGTTTGCGGCTTGTGTGGACCCGCAAAGCATTTTCAATTCGTCAAGGCTTGGATTCGCCAAGTGTGCTCGCATACCTCATTTCGCGAAGTAGGTTTGCGGCTCCTTCACCTCGCAGCTTCGTGGATACGCAAAGTGGTTTGGAGTTCGCAAAGGATCCGGTTCGCGAAGTGACTTGTAGCCTTTGAATGGGTTCGCCAAGTAGGACCCGCGAACTTCTTAAAGATTCGCAAAGTCTTCCAAATTCGCCAAATGAAATTCGCGATCTTTATGCGACCATGGGTTCGCAAGCTTATGTTTTGCGATTCTTGCCAAACAACTTTTTGTTTCGCGATGCATCGTCTTAAAGATCAAAAAGTTGCTTTTATTAAGAACACCTTTGAAGACCGTATGAACCTCAGGAACCCTAAAATTCGTGCTTAACGAAATCACCGAGTTAAACCCAACTCTTCATAGTTGATATTCCCTAAACATGCCCTTAAAGTGCTAAACTCACCAAATCAAGCTTAAAGGGTGTTCGTTTAGGGTTTAAAATCGCATCGGCCCCAATATGTGGTATTTTTGTGTCCTAAATCCTAACATATACCAATTCTAGACTAAAATCTAAACATCATGGTTAAAGGATAATACCTAGTCCAAAGCCCTCGCATTTCGTATCTCGGCCTCTCCTCCTTCCTTGCTCAAGCTCACGTTAGTTCCCTAGCTATGGAGTTTGGTGGACTTGAAACGGTTTCTTAGCTACATTTAATTTCTTTAAGGGATGAGATGGGACTCAATTGACGAAAATATCCCTTATTTTAGGGAAATTTGTCCCCAAGCCATTTAAATGTTTTGGGCTCAACTCTCAATTTAGACCATTAGTGATCCTAGCAACTTTTGGGCCTAATTTTAATTTTAGCCCAAGCCTTGTTCATGGCCCAAATTTCTCTAGCCTATCTTTCGAAAATTCCTAAATAAATTAAGGATCGGTTGGTACAATTTAACTGTACCAAATTTCGTAAGATCACCTAAGCACATAATTTACCACACGAAGCTTCACGTAAGTCACATAATCGCGAAATTAATGCATGAAAAGCGCATAATCGTGGTCAACATTTGTGCAAATTTATTGGCCCTAATACTTACGAGGACCCGGGTGCTACAACCTAGCGCCCTTCGGCTTATCCCGAGGGCCAAGTTACTGCCCTGAGCCTCAGGAGACCACGTCTAATTCGAACTTCTCAAATTCGAATTTAATACAAATTTATTCTAATTAATAATTTCATTCCAAACTAGTTCGAACAAAGCAGCAGCCAACAGTGTTTCGACTATTCGGCGACCAACACGATTTCCGAGTGATACCAAATTTTTCAGATTGATTCTACACTTCCCAATGATCACACGAGGAGTCTTTCGAATCATACCGATGTCGTTTGCTATTTTTCAAAAAATCAAATCAGTGGTTCGAAATTATCAATCGACTAAAATGGCAGTCTGCCGTCTTTTGACATTTTGACAACCGAAATGATTTTAGATCAATACCAAATTTTCCAAATTGATTCCACACTTCCCAGCGATCACAGCGAGGGGTCTTCCGAATCATTCCGAGGTTTTTGGTATTTTTCATAAAATCAAATCAGTAGGGTACGAAATATACCTCCAGCGTACGTGATTACACCACGGTTGAGCGTTGCAGCGCCTCGTCTGATTCCTTGGGCCTCCAGGCTAGATCGTCACGCCGGTATGTCCTTGATCGAACCTCCAAGACTACTCCTGATGGCTAGACGCAATTCGGTTCGGGCGTCGGGCTTTGTCGAATGATCCCGTGGCTTGACGTGGCAAGTACAATATGGCTTGTTGAGAGCATGTACCTTGTTTTTCAACTTAGAGCATCCTAGGTTGCATAGTCTCTTTTTTCACATTTATGCATGTATCTTATTTACACCTTGTAGTAAAAATCCACTAAGGTTAGTTTATTTATTTATATTTAACACTTGTCATGCTCCCATCAAAGCCAAAGAGTATGACTCACATGCCACCTCATCCAATGTGGCAAGCTAGGAATCATACACTTGTCCAAGACCAAGTCAACATGCAAATATTTCATTTAAGCCCATGAGGTTTCTAATTTCTCAATTTAGTCCCTCAATTTTAAGTAATAAAATAATTAAATCTAATCTAATTATTTTAATTACAATTGAGCCTCATTTAGTTAATTAATTAAACACTTAACAATCTCAAGTCCTAATTATTCCCGTGACCATCACCGGAATTTAACTAAATCATCGATACCTCGTATCAACTTTGCCACTACCTCAACGAATTCCATTCGTTAGGTTCTAGAGAATAGCCCGCCGTTTTCGTTCAAGTTCATTACCATTTTTAAGCGCGACTCTCTAGGTCCGTCTCAACTGGCACGGGAGGAATCCGCGAGTCCTGGTATTCGCCTAGCCAATCCCGCGGTGCCGGACAGATCCCAGTTGAGAATGAATTTTGATCTAATCGAAATTCGGGCGAACCGACTATAGTGTATACATTCACTTGCGTCCCGGTTTGGTGAGAGCCATGTAAATGTCAAACTCACTAACCTAACACTATGTTATAGTTGATATCCAACCGATTATTTAAACTCTACTCCGTATCTAATACGAGCGAGCTTTCCAAGCTTCGGCCGAAGGCTTTACAATCGTCGTTCTCCAATTACCTCATAGGACGTTAACCTATACGAATATAGGGAGTGAATCCCGATAGCAGTCAAAGCCCGGTAATCACCTCCGTAAAGTCAGTTGCGTTTCGTCGCTGACCCGTGTCCCATTTCCGAACACTTGCGGACCTATAGTCATTCGTTCAATCATTGACAACATCCTAGTCATGTGATTGAAACGAATACGAGCTTGAATGTCCGAACACGCGATCTCTCCGATCACGGATATCTCCATCACGACCCACAACCTCTCAGGTAATCGGTCACACTACCGATACTATGTGGTCGTCAATGAATAAGTCATATTCGGTATCTAGTCACCCACCTAGAATCCTTAGACTTACGAACTTTTTATTTATTGCTGAGATTAAGGACCGCCCGGTATCTCCTCCCTCGTCCCCACGAGAATCAGACGTCCAACTCAAACATTTGGGTGTTATTTATTTATCGCACCGCCAGATGCCAAGCAGACTTTAAATTCGATAAATAAATAATAATGCCTTTATTATAATGAAAATAATATTCACTACTTTATTTTGACAGTATATACAATTAAACTGTCTATCGACCTATACATCATTGTGCGCCCTATACTATTCCTAGTCTTCGTATGGCATTCCGAGGGCACACTCCCTAATAATTTCGACATCCCCGGAGGTTGATACCACGAGATTATGGCATATGCGAGTTGGACGCATGGGAAAAAAGTCTTGACAATATCAAGCAAGCGAGGCCTACTTTGCGGTCAAAGTACTAGTAAGATGGACTTTTGCGAACACTGTATTTTTGGAAAGCATAGTCAGTTTCAATTAGCCTACTGTCCACAAGACGAAAAGTACTTTAGACTATATTCCATCTCATATAAGCTATTTTGACTTTAATTGATGATTTTTCAAGGAAAGTCTGGGTCTATTTTCTTAAGCAGAAAAGTGATGTTTTCCAAACCAATGAAAAGCTTTGATTGGAAAGTAGACAAAAAAACAGATCAAGCGGTTGCGAACAGATAATGGCGTAGAATTTTGCGGAAGCAAGTTCAACGAATTTAGCAAAAATGAAGGAATTGCTTGACTTCACACTGTTCAAATGACACCTCAATAGAATGTTGTTGCCGATCGCATGAAACTCACACTGGGTTGACAAATGAATTTTGGGCTGAAGCTATTGCCGCGGCATGTTATATTGTCAACCGCTCACCGTGTTGACCAATTAATTTCAAGACGCCTGAGGAAGTATGGTCAGGTACTCCTACTAGTTACTATAATGTAAGAATATTTGGATACCACCAAACTTATATGGACGTAAACAAGGGAAAGTTAGAGCCTAGAGCTGAGAAATGTATGTTTTTCGATTACGCTTTAGGGGTGAAATGATATTGACTATAATCCTGATCCCACGTAAAATTTATAGTAAGCAGAGATGTTACATTTGACTATTCTTCTATGATACGTCCTTCAAAAGAGTCTACTATTCCCTCCAATCAAGAAAGAAATGATAGTGTACAGAACAAAGTGGACCTCGAGATCAACCAAGATTTTTTGGATGACCCTGCGACGAGTTCAACAGATCAAGATGAGCATGAGCCATAACTGATGCTATTGAAGATGAAGCACCGAGCAGGAATATTCTATAGACAGATATAAGACAGAGTGGGAAATTCGACTACCACAGTGCTATGTGAATTTGGTTTCGTATGCTTTATCAGTGGCACAAGAGACAGGTGGAGGCGGCGAACCTTCTACTAAATCGGAGGCAATAAATGACGTAAATTCTGATAAATTGCTTGTAGTGACTAATGAAGCAATGGAGTAAAGGAAAAGAACACTGACACGTAGTGAAGTGGGTTCTCAGATACTTGAAGGGAACTCTAAATACTTGTTTGGAGTTTGGCAGAAACAGTGATACTCTCATTGGCTTCTTTGATTCAGACTATGCGGGTGATCTCGACAAAAGACACTCTTATCGGTTATGTAATTAGTATTAGAGGTTGTGCAGTTAGCTGGAAGCTACTCTACAGCACGTAGTGGCGCTACCTACCACTGAAGTAGAATACATACCCATTATTGACGCGATCAAATAAGCTTTGTGGTTGAAAGGGTTATTCAACGAGTTAACTCAGAATCAGGGAGTCAATACTATTTTCTGTAATAGTCAGTGTGATCCATTTGACTAAAGATTAGATGTATCACGAAAGGACTAAACAAACTGATGTTATGTATCATTTTATCCGTGATATCATTGCAGATAAGGTGTATATGATGAAGATTAACACAAAAGGACAATAATGCGGATATATTTAGGGCTCTTCACGTTTTCAAGTTCAAGCATTGCCTGGACTTGATTGGCGTTTCAAAAAGGGTGAATTAGCCCATCAGGGCAAAGATCGGAGGGAGACAAAGTTATTACTAAGTCAAGGTTGAGTAATTTTGAAATCCCAGTCAAGGTGGAGATTTGTGAAGATGACCTCGATGACATCAAAGGACCAGTACCCCCACATGGGTTTGAAAAGTCCAAGTGTGCCATAAATGAAAAGAAGAACGTGAGGCAGCCTTATTTGTTTGTCAATGTATCTGCCTTTAGGACTTCGACTACGTGTGTTTACACAAGGGATCGAGGCAAAGCTCAGCTTATAAATAGGCATGAGACGAGGTAGAAGAAAACCACCACAACAGATAAATTTTCAATCAATCCGCCCATTTCATTCGGCCCGTAGACGTAGGTCATTCTGACTGAACCACGTAAATTGGTGTGTTCATTGTCCATATTTATTTTCGTACTTTTATTATTATCGTCATTTCTAGGGAAATATATTATCGGGGGTCAAAATATCCTAGCAAGTCTTTTGTTAACATAGGATACCTCCTTTTATAAACGATCTCCCGAGAATTCTGGTGGTGGTCTAACGACTTCTATTGGCCGAGAACGAGCTGCAAAACTCAAGCGCGTAACCTTAGCAATACTAGCTGTCCAGTTTCATTTGTTTGAATGTAAAAGCCAGTTTTTAGGGTAGTTGTGACTAGGGCTGCGATAAAACATAGTGTCGTGCTAACGCCAGAGCATGGGCCGCTTGCTGGTTGTCTCAAGATGCCTGAGGTTGCACGAAGGTGGAGATCACGGGTTGCGAACTCGGACTTGTGACGCCGTTGCTGAGATCAATTTAATTTTGGGCAGCTGGTTTTGAAGACTGTTTTGTCGGGCTGCTGTACGACATGCGACTGAGAGTAAAGGCATGAGGTGCACTGCTAGGTAGTCTTCTCGCGAGGATAGCGAACTCAGGCCTGTTACCTTGTCGGTTTGAGTCAATTTTTCGAGGTTGTTCACTGAGCGGTTTCCGAGGGTGGTGGCACAGAACATACCACAAGGCATGAAGGTGGACATCCCAATAGTTGCTCGTGGTGGTTGCGGTGGCGCGAGGTCGATGAAAACCGACACTTAGCACAACAAGAGTTGCAGTCTTGAGCTAATTCTCTCGGAATGCATTGTTGAGTTCTCGAGAGCTAACGCCCTAGACGGAGTTGAACGACAGAACGAGGTCTGCCTGCTGGTCTCTCTAGCTTGCAGGTGATGCATTCTGAAAAAAATTGGAGTGGTATTCCGTCTTGCAGTGCTGTCTTCTTCACGAGGTCACTCAAGTCAATCTGGTTTTGGATACTTCTTGAAAAAGTGGTTGTCACGATAAAGAGAAAATGTGATCCTTATAGCATAATAATGTAGCTAAAGGAAATCATGCCTGAAATGAAGTCATTTCTAACCTATTCATAGGGAATAAAGTCAGAGATTATAATGGAGGATCCTGTTAGGGAATGTGCCATCGGAATGCCATACGAGGACTAGGAATAGCATAGGGCGCACGATGATGTATAGATTGCTAGACAGTTCTATTGTATGTCGTGTCAAAACAAAGTAATGAATAATATTTTCACTATAATAAAGGCATTATTATTTATTCCAATTTAAAGTATGCTTGGCACTCGGCAGCGCGATAAATAATTAACACCCAAATGTTTAACTTGGACGTCTGATACTTGTGGGGACGAGAGAGGAGACACCGGGCGATCTTAATCTCAAAATTAGATAAAAGGTCCGCAAGACTAAGGATTCTAGGTTGGTGACTAGATATTCGATATGTCTTATCCATTGACGACCATATAGTATCGGTAGTGTCACCGTTTGAGAGGTTGTGGGACGTGAATCCTAATGGAAATAACGGCGACCGGAGAGATCGCGTATTCGGACATTCGGCTCGTGTTCGTCTCGATCACATGGCTATGATGTTGTCAATGATTGAACGAATGACTATAGCAGCCTCAAACCGATAGGGCCACTGACGGATTTGCTTTCGCGATATTCAGTTTGTCGCTAGTCGGCTAGGCTCGCAAGTGTTCAGAAATGGGACACGAGCCAGCTCCGAAACGCAACCGACTTTACGGAGGTGATTGTCGGGCTTTGACTGCTATCGGTATTCACTGCCTATATTCGTGTAGGTTAACGTCCTATGAGGTAGTCGCAGAACGATGTTTATAATGCCTTCGGCCGAATCTTGGAAAACTTGCTTTTATTAGATACGGAGTGAAGTTTAAATAATCGGTGCGTCTCGATTATAACATAGTGTTAGGTTAGTGAGTTTGACAGTTGTATGGCTCTCACCTAACGGGAGACAAGTGAAAGGCGTAAGAGGTATCTAAATGTGTTCGCTCGAATTTCGATTACTCGTTCTCAATCGGGATATGTCTGGTACCGCGGGATTGGCTAGGCGAATGCAGGGACTTGTGGATTCCTCCGATGCCAGTTCAGATAGACCTAACGAGTGGGATTCGTTGAGGTAGTGGCATAGTTGATATGAGGTGTCTATTATTTAGTTAAATTCCTGTGATTGTCACAGAAATAATTAGGACTTAAGATTGTCTTAAGTGCTTAATAAATTAACTACGTGAGGCTCAATTATAATTAAAATAATTCGATTGGTTTTAATTATTTTATTACTTAAATTTGAGGGACTAATTGAGAATTTAGAAACCTCAAAGTGCCGAAAAGAGATTATCATAAAATATGCATAAAAGTATAGCAAGACACGTTGAAGAGGTGACTCGTGAGTCACTCCTTGAAACTTGGTAAGTGTTCACTTGATAATTAAACCAAGGATAAACTAGAAAATGCATAGAAGAAGCATATATACGTGGGATGCTATAGAAGGAAATAGAACTTGGTGTGTTGCTCAAAAACTAATAACTAGAGAGAATAACAAAGGAATATGACGTGGGCTGAGTCTAGAATTCTAAAGCCACGGGATCGTTCGACGAGTCCCGACGCTCGAATCGAACCGCGTCTAGCCATCGGGAGTAGTTTTGGAGGTTTGATCGAGGACATACCGACATGGCGATCTAGCCCGGAGGTCTCGGGAACCAGACGAGGTGCAGCGACGTCCATCCAGGGTAAGAGAAGAAATCACATTCACCGATGCTATATTTCGAACCCTACTGATTGATTTTGCGAAAAATACCAAACAAAATCAGAATATTCGAAAACCCACCGTTGCAAACGTTGGGAAATGTAGAGTTGTTCCGCAAAATTTGGTATCGATGGAAAATCATTCCGGTCATCAAACAGTCGAAAGACCGCAGACTGCCGCTTTACTCGAATTGATAATTTTGAACCACGAATTTGAATTTGCAAAAAATATCAACTACATCGGAATAAAAAAACCCACGTTGCGAACATCGAGAAGTATAGAATTATTCTTTAAAATTTGGTATTGATCAGAAATCGTTGCGTCATCAAATAATCGAAAAACGGTGGACTGCCACTTTATTCAATTAGTTTGGAATTAAATTATTAATTCGAATAAATTTTAAATAAATTCGAAGTTTGGTAATTCGAATTAATCGTAGTCACCCGAGGCTTGGGCTGTATCTCGGGTCCTCCGGAGAAGTCAAGGGTGTTAGGTCGAATTTAGATATTAAAAATCCTAAATTCGCCACCCTACGCCACTCGGTTCAAAACGTTCTTTCACTATCGCCACGTTATGCTGTTCGGTGGCCGGCATCGATAAATCGAGCCCACTCGAACACATCCATCATGCCTCTCTCTATATGCAGATTTTAAACTACCTGTAACATCGTGATTACTCTCCATGAAGGGGTCCTCAAAGCATTGTTTATGATGGACGCTTAAAGTCCTTCCATGAAGGGGTATTTAGTGGAGCATTCATAACCGACGTCGTCTTTATGTCCCATAAAAGCAACTATATTTAAAGTTGTAATCGTTAATCTTTATTCGCTATTTACTATACTTGGAAAACTGGACTAGGTTGTTTACTCGAACTCATCCCATGAGATACCCGAGTACCTCTAAGATTCCTCCATCCATGTTCGTTCGATTTTGCCGTACCCAAAAATATCGAGGGCAACAGACCATACCATTCTTTTTTAACATTGTTATCGTAACTAAAATTAAAGACAACATTTTAACAATAACAATCGAACAATATGTCAATTATAACATAATCTTTAAATCAAGACCTAAATCTCTAATTGAGCCAAATAACAGAAAAAAACACAAAATTGCAGATATAATAAAACAATATGACGAAATTCTCATTCTGTTTGCTAGTAATACGAATTGAACATTCGGATTAACAGTTTTGGTGTTGACATAACTGACTTAATCGATGAAACCGGAGATCCAACGCATCGGTCAACACTAAGAAACAAATTCTACACTGAAGTGACCGGATTGAACTCAGTACAAAGGAACTCGATCGCATACCATTTCTCTATGAATATCGGTCAAGAACAAATTACAACAGAAAATTAAAATAGGTTGAACCGGATTTGAAACAGGCTGGATACTCGAGACAAGAGCGTACTAGAGATAAAGGAAATTTCAGACATTAACGAAAAGCTGCAAGTCTAGAGTAAAACAGAGGTCAACTAACGCAAATAAGGAATGAAGAAAAAGCTACAGGATAAACTGCAGCACAAATCGGACAGTCTCATTTTGGGAATGTCAATTAATGCACTACTCAGAGTGAAGAGTTTATCTCACAACGGCTTCAATTTCAAACCTCAGCTATAAAAGGAAGAATACAAGTTGAAGAAAAACAACTTCACGTACTCTAAGCTATCTTTAACAATCTTCGAACATCTCAAAGAGCGAAATCAAGAGTGAAGTCAAGAACACATAACTGTTTAGAGTTCTATGTTCTTTATTCCTACGGACTGTAAAAACCTGTTGAAGTAGGTGGATTGTTCAAAACGACTGCCTAAGTGGAAAGTTCATTCAATCATCAATCGATAAACATGAATACATCAAGCATGCTACCAATGTTCTCTCGGGAAACTTCATGGAATGGAAAGTTCGTATGATGACCCATCTTGCAGCCCAGAACGAAGATATGTGGGATGTTATCACGGAGGGACCTCCAACGCTGACAAACGTCAACCCATTAAATACTCAAGATAGGACACAGCCACAAACAATTCCAAAGGTGAAAAATGAACGAGCAGAGGGCGAAAAGAAACTGATGAATCTGGATAATATGGCCAAGGAAATCCTGTTCAAGACACTGGACACTGGAACATTCAAACAAGTCATTGTTGTGCAAAACCGCAAAGGAGGTCTGGACGAAACTTTGCCAAATCTGTGAAGGAAATGAATCTACCAGGGAAAACAAACTCATAGTAGCCATTCAAAAATACGACGGGATAAAGATGAAGCCAAGAGGATCAATTACTGACTTTGAGAGTAGGTTCATGAACATTATCAATGATCTCTTCGCTTTTGGAAGGACATTGGAGAACCGAGATGTCGCCATCAAAATCATGAAAATTGTCCCTCATGAGTGGGATGTAAAGACCATGGCAATGAGAGAATCAAAGGATCTAAGCAAGATTATGGTCCATGATCTCTTTGCTGATCCCAAGGCTTATGAGTCTGAGCTACAAACAAGGATGGAAGAAGCAGTTACAGAACAACCGGTCAAAGCACTCGTAGCCCTAGAGGCCTCAACATCGAAAACCTCTGAGGAACTGACCGATGAAGTCATGGCACTCCTTGTAAAAAGATTTGGAAAGTTCATGAAGAAAACTGAAGCAGTAATTCGGACGGTAAGAAATCTCCCAAGAGTAAAACCGACAAAATTGATGTTTCTTGTTTAATGTGGCAGGAAAGAACACTACGCAATCGACTGCCGAGTATCTAAGAAAGACAAGGAGAAAGCCAGTGCTAAGCCCAAGAAGCACCAAAAGGCACTAGTAGCTGAAAATGGGAAAACCTGGGATGACTTTGACTCTGAAGATTCAGACAGTGAGGAATCAGATGCCAGCAGTGACTAGGAAGCTTATGAGTGTCTAATGGCTAACATAACCGACGATGAGGTATTCTGCCTCTGATGAATTTACAAAGGAAGAGCTACTTCAAGCTCTTCAAGAAATGGTTGACGAATATCAGAAGTTGTCAAAGAAAATTAAGCAAAAGGGTACAATCACATCGGTTGATCAAACCGAAGGTGACCTCAGTCAAACAGGGGTTCTGACTGAGGAGGTAAGGCAACTTAGAAAGGAAATAGTGCAACTGAAATCTGAAAACTCTAAGTTAAACACTATTGTTCAGTCATGGACACAGTCCAATAAAAAGGCAAACAACATTCAGAGCAATAAGGATAGCAACGATAAGACCGTGCTAGGATTCAAGCACACCGTACCAGGTGCATTCTCATCACACGCGAAGAATACCGGATGGATCAAGTTTGTCCAAGCTAGCTCTGCACAAGCTAGTAATAACGACAATACACAGAAGTCCCCAATTAGGACAGAGAAAGAATGCTTGTCAAACGAGAAACCGTCGATTGTTCCCTCTTAAACTAGGCCGATTAGGCATGAACACAGGGGGAATCAAGGGTATTACTATAAGCATAGGAACCGGGTAGATAATACCGGACAGGAAAAATAAGAATGACTAGATCTTGGAATATTAGATATCTAATAGACCCAGGTACTGGACGAACTATCAGAGTCATCCAGATCTGGGTACCAAAGAACCTAACCTATTCCGGACCCAAGTAAGACTGGGTACCAATATACATATATATATTTCAGGGGTATATGGAGGAGCTAAACCGGTCTGTATGGTACCTAGACAGTGGATGTTGTCAACACATGACCGGAAGTGAAAGGCTGTTGAAAAAGCTAAAGACGCATACCGGTCCGACCATCACATTTGGAGACAACGGTAAAGGTAAAACAACTTGGAAGGGAGTATCACTCATAGGAACCTTACCCTACAAGATGTACACTTAGTACAAAACCTTCACTATAATCTCATTAGTGTCAGTCAGTTGTGTCGAAATAGCTTTCTAGTGTCCTTTGAAAAAGATAAGTATCTTGTGAAGAATCAAACAGGTCACATATTACTAACAGGTCATAGAACTGGTGGCACATATAGAGTCCATTGGGGAGATCAGTTGGTATCCAGACAAGCATGTCTTATTGCTTATAACTCCAAAAGTTGGCTATGGCACAAACGCCTGAACCATCTAAACTTTAAAACCATTTCAGCTCTTAGGAAAAATAGTCTAGCCAGAGGCTTACCTAACCTATAGTTTCAAAAGACAAACATTGTACTGCATGTCACTTGGTAAAAGGGGAGGTTTGAGGATTTTTCTCCACCCACCTTAACCTATTTTTGGCTAATCCTAAGAGGTATAAAGAAGGATTTTCGAGATCCTAAAGTTGGTGGAAGCTAAATTTTCGAAATACAAGCAAAAGAGAGTAAACCTGAGAGTTTTCTCCTCTCACCACTTTCTCTCTCGCACTCTCTCTCTCGGGGCAGCAAGCAGTTCGTTCTTGGCCTAGCCACACATACAAGAACAGCGCGACGTTAGTAAGGTGCCGGCGTGACGATCTTGCGCAAAGAAGGCGTCCCTTTTGTGTGCTTTTGGCGTAGGAGAGGGCACTGTGCCTCGGGGATTCGAAGGATTTGAAGCTAGCCATCATTAAGATATTTCAACAAGGTATCATGGCTGATCTCTTATCTCTTTATGTCAATACGTTCTCGTGTTTGTAGGCGAGCGATCTTGGATAGGCGGGAAACCCCGTAAGATTTTAAAATTCCGCCGTTCTAGGAACGTGGGTCCAGGGACCCCCAACACATCTATCAGATTCAAACAACAAATATCAATGAAGCTCTCAAGGATGACAACTGGATAGAAGCAATGCAAGAAGAACTAAACCAGTTCGAGAGAAATCAAGTTTGGACTCTCGTTCCCAGACTGACCCAAACTGTAATTGGTACAAAATGGGTATTCAAAAACAAGCTGAATGGGGATGGGCTTGTTACACGGAACAAGGCCAGATTAGTTGCTCAAGGCTATCGGCAGGAAGAAGGAATTGACTATGATGAAACTTTCGCACCAGTTGCAAGACTTGAAGCCATTCGAATATTCTTAGCATACGCTGCTCACAAGGACTTTAAGGTGTTTCAAATGGATGTTAAGAGTGCATTTCGGAATGGTACAATATCTGAAAAGGTGTACGTTGCTCAACCATCCGGGTTTAAAAATCATGAGCATCCTGAACATGTCTACCGATTGAAAAAGGCTCTCTACGGATTGAAGCAAGCACCGAGAGCCTGGTATGAATCTTTATCAAGGTACCTAACTGATCACAAGTTCACCATTGAGAGTGTTGACAAAACACTATTTAGATTTACGAAGGGAGAACATTTACTGATAGTTCGGATCTATGTAGACGACATCATATTTGGATCAACTGATCCAAAATTATGCAAACGGTTTTCTCAAATGATGCTAGATCAGCTTGACATGAGCATGATGGGTGAACTTACCTTCTTCCTCGGACTTCAAGTAAGGCAGATGGAGCACGGGATGTTCATCAATCAAGCCAAATACACAAAGGAGCTACTCAAAAAGTTTGGTATGGAAAGCTGCTCACAAGCAACAACGCCTATGAGTTCCTCAATCAAGTTAGATAAGGACCAAAATAGAACTTTCGTTGAGGTTACCAAATACCGGGGACTAATTGGATCCTTACTCTGTCTCACTGCCAGTAGATCGGAAATCATGTATAGTGTCTATCTATGCGCCCGGTTTCAGTCCGATCCAAAGGACAGTCACTTCACAGCTGCAAAGCGGATCTTGAAATATCTCAAAGGAAATAGGTGTGTGGTATCCTAAAGACTCAAGTATGTCCTTACATGGCTATACCAATGCTGACTACGCCGGTTGCAAGATAGACCGACATAGCACCAGTGGAACATGTCAGTTTCTTGGTGACCGGTTAATCTCTTGGTTCAGTAAGAAACAAACTTCCATAGCCACATCCACAGTTGAAGCAGAATACTTGGCAGCTGGAAGTTGTACTTGCAGATTCTATGGATACAGCATCAAATGGAAGATTATGGGATCAAGGAAGCCGATACCCCTCTCTTCTGCGACAATACGAGCGCAATTACTATCACACAGAATCCAGTACTGCATTCAAGCACGAAGCACATTGAGATCCGACATCATTTCATTAGAGATCATGTGATGAAGAAAAATGTCCGCTTCGAACATATCTCAACCGAACTCCATGTCGCCGACATACTGACCAAACCGCTACCGGAAGCTAAGTTCATTTTCTTTCGAAATGCTTTAGGTTTATTAACCTAAGCATAGAGTCAGGGGGAACACTGTTATATCAAGCTAATTGATATAACTGGTTGCCTAGACACTACAACAAACCGTGCAAATTGATGATCGTAGTAAACCTTTCTTCTTTAAACAGTCATTTTCTTCATATTGGTCAAAATACACAACACCTGTCAGTTTCGACCAAAACAGATCTAAGTCACGAATTTTCTTCTAAGTACCGAGTTTCTCTTCTCTCATTTTATTTTTGGTAACCGGTTATTGTTTAACAAAAACCGATAAACCTTTCTGAGAACGGTATTAGTACCGAAATTCTTCACCTATCTTGACCAATGACTGACCGAATTTGTTTTTATTTAATACACGTCATCAATTGCACACATTCTGTCATAGTACTTTTTCAGGACTGACAACGGGCACTGTACACTTCGGCAGAGATACTCATTACTACAAATGCAGATGAGAGAGGAAGGCTAAACGACAAGACGTCTTGTGCATTTAATGCGAAAACACGCTTTATCCCGCTCAAAAGGCTTGTTTTCGTGATCATTTGGAGAAGTTTCATCATTATCCTCAACTCACAAAAGTAGAATCATATTTCTCCCAAATTTCTCCGAATCCCTCATAAAAACCCTACCACAATCCTCAGAAAAATGGCTCCTGTTCACAACGATCTTACAAGAACTGCGCTCCAGATCTACTTCGACAACAGCAAGGACATCGAGCTAATGGCTTTCTTCCAGTTCTCGAAGCCCTAATCGCAACCGGGCTTCAAACCTTTTATTCAGTGCTCGTATGCGTACTATCTAGATGTTCTGCATCAGTTCTTCAACACGGTCCTCATTGTTGGAGACCGCCTGCACTGCCTGATTAACGGTCAACAGTTCGATATCACAGAGGAGTATTTCGCATAACTCTTCCGTCTGCCCACCTCTGGAGCAACCATCATCAATGTTCCAGATGATGTCAAAGAACAACTAAAGCCCACGATGCCTCTGACCGGGACATCATTCAAAGATTCCGATAAGCGAGTCGTTCTGAAACTTGAGTACCGACTGCTTGATGTGTTGGCCAAGTCAGTATTGGGCAAAGCTGGCTCGTTTGATGTGCTCACCTGTGACAAAGTTCAAGCCGTGGTGGCCATCTTGACCAGAATGGAGATTAACTGGTCTTCTGTGATCTTCTCAGTGCTGAACAGCATATTGCCAGTCCGTGAAAGGCAGTTCAAGAACTTTGCTCCTCAACTCTCTTTCCTTCTCAAGCACAGGATTGCTGAAGTTGGAACAGTTGAAACATTGGGATTTGCCCAGATAGTTTCGGCGGATTTCATCCGACAAATGGTGGCAGTGGCTTCACCTACCAAGAAACCGACCAAATGGAATGCCTCTGCAGATCACGCCATCTCCCAGCCGTCCAAGAAACCCACTGTTGACCGCTCAACACAACCGGCAGGCACTGCCCCAATAAGGAAGAAAGCCACCTCAAGACCGGACGTTGGTCCTAAACCGGTCTCTACGAAACCTTTCAGGAAGAAACTGGTTCTGGCCTCTTCTTCTGATGACCCTGTGCCACTTCAAGAGGTGTTCAAGAAACCGAGAAGCAAAGCGCCCAAAAAGAAAGCGAAAACCGGATCAGTATTTTCGAGTGCTCGGTTGTCCAAGTCCACGAGCACACCAGCAAGTACTGGTGATCACCCTTCATCCACTCAGGAATCACCCCACTCTACACAGCCACTACAGTCAGTTTTTCTGCAAGCACCAACCATCACGAATGAGAAGTTCAAAGCTCTCACGAATGACTTAGCCGGTCTTAGTTCTGACATCTGTGCAGATCTGGAAGTCATCAAAGCCCAACTGACTGCTTTGACCAGACTGGTAACTTCGGTTATTGCCAAAACAGGGGAAAGTGACGCCAGCAGAAAACGCAAGCACTCTAGCTCAAGCTCAACTGAGCCTCAGAAGTTCATCTCGCAGCTATATCTCAATGTTGATGATCCAAAAAGAGCTGCAGTCGAATACCGGACGAAGTATTAAGGAAACATACTTCTGCTATTCCAGTTAGCGAAGCCGATCCGGTTGAAGTACAGTATAATGGCAGTAATCTAAGGCACCTGATCTGCAGTCTTACGAAAGACCAACTGGCTGATCTCGCAAGACTGCATGATATGAAGGATCATGCATACAAGGACGACGCCAAGCTGAAGGAGATGGAACGGATAATCAAGAGCAAAGGCTATGAGTAGTTGTAGTTTGCATCAAATTCTTTTTGATAGAAATCAAAAACTGGTTTTCCGCTGCTATGTTTTGTCAATCACCAAAAAGGGGGAAACTGGAATTGAACATTCGGATTAACAGTTTTGGTGTTAACATAACTGACTTAATCCGTGAAACCGGAGATCCAGCGCATCGGTCAACACTAAGAAACAAATTCTACACTGAAGTGACCGGATTGAACTCAGTACAAAGGAACTCGATCGCATACTAGTTCTCTATGAATACCGGTCAAGAACAAATTACAACAGAACATTGAAATAGGTTTAACCGGTTTTGAAACAGGCTGGATACTCGAGACAAGAGCGTACTGAGACAAAAAGGAAATTTCAGACATTAATGCAAAGCTGCAAGTCTAGAGTAAAGCAGAGGTCAACTAACGCAAATAAGGAATGAAACAAAAGCTACAGGATAAACTGCAGCACAAACCGGACAGTCTCATTTTGGGAATGTCTATTAATGCACTACTCAGAGTGAAGAGTTTATCTCACAACGGCTTCAATTTCAAACCTCAACTATAAAAGGAGGAATACAAGTTGAAGAAAAACAACTTCACGTACTCTAAGCTATCTTCAACAATGTTCGAACATCTCAAAGAGCGAAATCAAGAGTGAAGTCAAGAACACTTAACTATTTAGAGCTCTATGTTCTTTATTCCAACGGACTGTAAAAAGCTGTTGAAGTAGGTGGATTGTTCAAAACGACTGCCTAAGTGATTCACTAGTTTAAGTTGTGCTCAGCAGGGTAGGTTGTACTATATCTTGTATAACTAAAGATCCACTGAACCTTCCTCTCGAGGAAGAAGGGGAGACGTAGGAGAATTTAACTCCAAACTTCCATAAACAACTCAGTTTCTCACACACACATACACATTTTATTTTTCATATCGATTACAACCGTTCAGCATCACATTCCACACAAATACTGACCGGTCATTGGTTGAATACTAGTCACATAATCGAAAAAGAGCTAAGCATTTATTCACCCCCTCTAAACGCATAGACCGATCCTAACACCGTTGTTTCTTCAATGAAAAGATTAGTTTTCATTTGATCATGAAATGATAAATTTTATGACATTAAGTGACAAAATTTCATATTGCTAGGAATTAAGTAAATTCTTTATTGTTAAGTTTGTAACAATTTATGCATCGACATCGTCAAAAGCCTCTCCAACCAAGAAAATCATTCCTACACAAACTCATTTTCAAACTCAAAATGCAGTCTTCTGAGCTCATTCCCAAACTTAAAGGACAATTTTCATATTCACTTCTACACCAGTTTTTACAAATTTTTAATACCGCTCACGTATTTTATACCTTGAAAAGTAATAACATTATACATCTAAATAAATAAAAAAATATTCAAGTATTTTTTTTTGTAATCTAGAAAACTCTTTTACTACTTTTAATAGATTTCTATTTATTTTTTATAAGAATGAGGTAATTACTAAATATAGAACTCATATTATGCGTTCCATGCATTTATGCATTTAGATCATTTCCAACCGAAAATCAGACACGCTCGGATACTAGCAACTGTACTAGGTCGTGCAAGTAGTAGAAAATGGACGTAAGCCCAATTATCGATCCACGAGGACAACTCGATCAGTTCTAAGATATTAATCCGAAATTTAATTTAGACTGAAGCGATTTTTAAATATATTTATATATAATTTTTTTACATTGTTTACGACTGTTTTAAGAAAAGCACAAATAAAGATAACGGTTTCTTATCAATTAACGAGAAGCGTGGTTAAAGCACATATTCGGCACAGATTAATCCTACGTTTTCATGCAGTCGTCTATATTAAACCAATATGAATCTAGTTAAGGTAAAAATTCCTAACCTACGTGCTACCCGTAATTCACGTAACTAGCAACCATATGCGAAAGTGAATCAATCAACTATATTCCTATAAGACTGTAGTTACCCCGCACGCATTCAGCTTTATGAATTTCCTCGAGCTTAAACGCTTTCAGTGCCTAAGGTCTTCTTTTATGGTCCCACCATTTGCTTGAATCTAGTCATCACATGATCAACATGGTTTAGTGGCTTAAGCGTTGCTAATCGGGTGTAACCGGTTTTTTAATCCTATCGGCTTGCTACGCCATTCTATCCTTCTTGAATTTTGGCTCATTTCGCTCAGAATCCTGTCAAATGTGAAATATAAAAATAACTCTACAATACCTGACAGAAATTGCATAGGTAATGACCGGTAACACATGTTTGCGAGGCATTAAATAACGGAAAACAACAACAACCAAACTAGCTTCGATTGTCCTCGATCATAAAGCGGATAAAAACTAAATCAAGTTAGGATTTTGAAGCGTCACTAAATGTAATATCCTGTTTATTCTCAGAAATGAAAGTCGATATAGTTGTCACCTAATGAGTGGTTAGCCAAACACGAGACATGAAGTAATAGTTCACGATCATATCTTAGCACAAAAACATTTCCAGAGTCCTAACACATATCGCTCAACAACTCTCACAAAGTGTTCACTCAAGTCACTCAAACTGTTCAAGGGGATCTGTATGAAACGCTCATGCACAACATAGAAAGATGTTACTCTAAACTTGCAAATATATCATACATAGTCACATAGTAGATATCGTGAAATCAAAAGGTCTTTCTCCAGGTTGTAATGGGTCTCGTGGTAATATGGTGTGACATATGGGATAAGTGGGCTAATATAGTCAAGCATGTTAGTCACTAAATCACTTCCCCTTCTATACCATATAGCAACAAAATACGACATTAAATAATGGAAACTCAAACAACTATAAAAACGCACTAAAACTATTACTAAGAACTCGAGAAAATAATTCAAAAAAGCTACTGTAAACCTCTTTTTTTTTTTGCAAATATATTTTTTTTCTATTTTTTCGATACTTTTTTTACTCGTTTTTTTTTTTTTCGATCTCTCTCTTTTTCTTTGTCAAACAAATAAAAACCGCAACCAGAATAACATGCCATAATAGTCTTTCCTCTAAATTAATAGACTCAATACTCTAAAGCGACTAGTAACCGACTCATGCTGACAATGGTTCGAGGATGAAGGATAAAATAACAAGATAACGTGGCTTCAAATCAAAGAATAAGGCTTAAAGGGGCTCATTAATTGATACATATGTCGGGTACGCAGATATTTAGGCCAGTGACTTATCCTAAGTGCCTTTATCATTTTCATACACAAAAATCCACAGTGATATTGACATGCATAACAAAGCAAGTCGAAAATATTCGGACCATGCGTGACACTCATGAAAAACACATCGAGCAAGTATTGTGTTGCTCTAAATTTTTTTTTCTCAAAACTCACAATATTTACTGGGTTTGTGTCTTATTATACAAATTATTCTACTGGAGCTGTCAAGGTAACCAAGGTAATCATGCTAATATCACAACATGTAACATGCAAGACTTTCACGTACAATTCGCTGAATCTTATCTTGACACAAGCAAAATTTTAAAATTTTTCATCATCGACATGAGATTTCACAAGTGACGTTCAAACCATAAACTTGATCAGTTAAACCAACTAAAATCGAAGAGATCGATATTATTTAAATCTAGCATGTGTCACCGCACCCCCAAACTAATTAGCGCATTGTCCTCAATGTGTAAAACTTTAAAGCAAATAGACAGTTTAAGTGACATTGCCCTGAATAATTAGTTGATCGATGTGGACGGTTCGTGAGAAGATTTTTGTTCCTTCATAGACCGAGCTAACTCTGCAAATAAACCACCCCCAAACTGACTATGAGCCTGCGAGGAAGCATAACTAAACGGCACCGTTGTACGAATTTTTGTGAAAAAGCAAGACACACTTAATAAAATGCGATATGATTAATATAAGACTCGAATACAAAATAAAATTGTAATGCATAGATAGTATTTGGGTTGCCTCCCAAGAAGCGATGCTTTTATAGTCGTTAGCTCGACTCTCAAACCGATCAAGGTAGATCGGTATTTGGACTTGCTTCGGCGTGGTGGAGGTTGATCAGCTCGCTGGTATTTTCTCAAGACGAGGCATCCTTAAAAGGTACAAAACAACTCAACGAAGTAGTGTTAGTAATAACAGCTTCCACTAGATATACCAAGGTTGTTTCTCCAAAGTCCCGTAGTCGTATAACTTCAACCGTTGTCCATTGACTGTTTGCGAGACATTTTCGTTAATGCAGATCTTTACGGCTCCTGATGGGAACACCTTCTCTACTAAATAGGGTCCACACCACTTACTCTTTAGTTTTTTGGAAATAATCATAACGTGAGTTAAACAGCAGAACTCGATCTCCTACTTTGAACTCCCTTTGTACAATCGCTTATCATGCCATTTCTTCGTTCGCTCTTTGTACAGTTTTTGCGTTCTCGTATGCATTTTGACGAAATTCTTCCATCTCATTCAGCTGGAGTAACCTGTTTTTACCTGCCTCGATAGAGTCAAAATTTAGTTTCCTAACAACCCAATTTGCACGATGTTCTAGCTCAACAGGTAAATGACACGCTTTTTCGTAAACTAATTTAAAAGGTGAAGTTCCTATCGGTGTTTTAAATGCAGTGCGATATGCCCATAATGCATCGTCTAACTTTAAAGACCAATCCTTCCTGGAGGCATTCACCGTCTTTTCTAAAATTTGTTTGAGCTCCCTATTAGAAACTTCTACCAGTCCATTGCTCTAAGGGTGATACGGGGTTGACACTTTATGTTTGACACCATACCTTGACAGTAAATTAGCAAACAACTTATTGCAAAAATGAGTACCTCCATCACTAATTAGTGCAGGTGGTGTACCAAAGCGAGTAAAGATATTTTTCTTAAGAAAGCGAATAACTACGCGTGCATTATTAGTCCTACGCTTCAGCTTAGATCCACTTAGACACATAATCTACTGCAACGAGAATATATTTATTAGAGCATTAAGTAGGAAACGGTTCCATAAAGTCAATACCACAAACATCAAATATCTCAACTCTAACATAATATTCAAAGGCATCTCATGTTTTCTAGAAATTGCACCAGTACGTTGACAATGATAACAAGAAGCCACATAAGCATGAGCATCTTTCAATAAGGTGGGCCAGAATAAACCTGATTGAAATGCTTTAAATGCGGTTCTAGTTGGCCCGTGATGTCCACCCGTCAAACCGGAAGGACAAAGAGTTAATACAGAATTTACCTCTTCGACGGGAATGCATCGCCTGATTACCTGATCTGAGCAGATTTTGAACAGGAACGGATCGCCCCATAGGTAATGGTTTGCATCAGAAAGAAAATTCTTCTTCTGATGAAAAGTCAAGCCTGTCGGAATATCACCTGTAGCAGCATAATTCGCAAATCCGCATACCAAGGTAAAGACATATCAAGTAATGAAAACAATTGTTCATCAGGAAAACACTCGTCAATTGGTATTTCATTATCCCACTTATATGAAGTGTCTAACCTAGATAGATGATCAGCTATCACATTTTCGACACCTTTCTTATCACGTATCTCTAAGTCAAATTCTTGAAGTAGTAAAATCCAACGAATCAACCTAGGTTTAGCATCTTTCTTAGCGAATAAGTGTCTAAGGGTAGCACGATCAGTGTACACGATTACCTTATTCAACATAAGGTAAGAATGAAATTTATCAACAGGAAATACCACAGCTAATAATTCCTTCTCGGTAGTAGCATAGTTTCTATGTGCATCGAGAGTTTTGCTGGCATAATAGATGGTCAGAAATATCTTATCCTTGCGTTGTCCCAAAACAGTGCCGACTGCACCATCGCTTGCATCGCACATCAATATAAATGGTAAAGTCCAATCCGGTGCGACAATTACGGGGGCGGTGGTGAGTTTCTCCTTTAATGTTCGGAAAGCCTACAAGCACTCATCGGTAAAGTTAAAAACAACATCTTTAACAAGCAAATTAGATAAAGGCTTAGCTATTTTTGAGAAGTCCTTAATGAAACACCGATAGAATCCTGCATGTCCCAAGAAACTCCATACTCCTTTACAGAATTGGGTGGTGGTAACTGCTCGATCGCATCTATCTTGGCCCGATCTACCTCGCTTCCCTTGTGCGATACCTTATGTCCGAGACCTATTCCTTCTTGTACCATAAAATGACACTTTTCGCAATTCAATACAAGGTTAGTCTCTTCATATCGTTTAAGTACAAATGCTAGGTTATCGAGGCATACGTCAAAAGAGGAACCAAATACAAAAAAATCATCCATGAAAATTTCCATGAATTTTTCTACAACATCATGAAATTAGCTAGCATGAATATCTGAAAAGTAGCTTGGGCATTACACAATCCAAATGGACAAGTAAAAGTAGCTTTTTCTTGATCCCCGTGGGCTACAGAAATCTGATTATAACCTGAATAAGCATCTAGGTAGCATTGAAATTCATGTCCTGCTAGCCTTCCTAACATTTGATCAATAAAAGGGATCTTTACGGGTGGCATCATTCAACTTCCTATAGTCTATGCAAACACACCATCCCGTAACAGTCCTAGTTGGAATCAATTCATTTGAAGTATTCTTAATAACGGTCATACCACCATTTTTTGGAACAACTTCTGTTGGACTAACACATGCACTATCAGAAATAGGATAAATATTATCTGCGTCCAAAAGTTTGATTACCTCCTTTTTCACCACTTCTTGCATAGTTGGATTCAGACGCCTTTGTGGTTGTACGACTGGTTTATATGAATCCTCCATTAATATCTTGTGCATGCAGATTGTCGGGCTTATTCCTTTTATATCGGCCATCTTCCGTGCGAACGCTCGCTTATGCTCTCTTAGCACTCTTAAAATTTTTTCTTCCATGACACCTGTTAGTAAGGAGGAATCACTGGTAAAGTATCAACGGTGCCAATAAAAACATACTTAAGATGATCTGGTAAGGGTTTTAAATCCAAATTCGGAGGTCCTTCGATTGATTGTCGTGGTTGTTGTCCTAAAGGCGATTGAGTGTCTCAAATCTCGGTATAACCGTTTTTCGGTGAGGAAGATTCGCGTCTAGGCATGCCATGACCTACTCCATATCTTCTCGATTATCCACAGATTCTCCGGTTACACATGCCTCTAACTCATCCTTGTTCCGGAAAACATTAAAATACTCAAAAGCATATGAGTCAATACTATCAATCAATGAACATGAATGATCATCCGTAGGGTGTTTCATTGCCTTGTAAACATCAAACTCTACTTTCCCGTCTCCTACTTGTAGAATAAGTTTACCATTACCGGCGTCGATTAAAGCTCTTGCCGTGTTTAAAAATGGTCTCCCAAGTATCAGTGGCATATCGGTATCTTCCTCCATGTACTACAAAATCAGCCGGGAAGTAGTGTTCTCCCACCTTTACTAGCACATCCTCTATGATTCCTCGTGGGTATGTGATGGACCTATCCGCTAGCTGTAGTATCGTGGATGTAGGTTTCGGCTCGTCGACACCTAGCTTCTTAAGAAGAGAAAAAAGGTAACAGGTTAATGCTTGCACCTAAATCGCATAAAACATTAGTAAATAAAAGCGAGCCTATTGAGCAAGGGATAGGGAAACTCCTTGATTTTTGGTGGCAGCTTTCTCTGTAGTACGGTCGAATATTCTTCATTGAGGGCCATCATACGATGTCCTTCCAACTTGTTCCGATTTGATAATAGCTCCTTCATGAACTTTGCGTACTTCGGAATCTACAAAAGAGCTTCAACAAAAGGAATATTTATCTCAAGTTTCATAAAGATATTTATAAAACGCTCAAATTGCTTATTTGAGCTTCGATTTCAGCGTCAAATAGCAGTGGTCCTTATTTGAGCTTCGTGTCATGCACCGGATAATATTTCTGCAAACGATTTAACATCAACTTACATAAGTGCCGTGAAAATAATAATAATAATAATAATAATAATAATAATAATAATAATAACAACAACAATAATAATAATAAATATAATAATAATAAGAATAAAAATATTGAAGTAAATATATATATATATATATGACAATTATAATAATGCTAATAACAATATACTACATATAGTAGTATTCATAAAAAATTAATAATAATACTTCTACAAAACAAAAAAGATAATAAAAAATAATTATACGAATAATATTTTTTAGATATATATATAAATATATATATATATATAAAAAGTAGTAGTGACGTACAGAAAAAAATATAACAATAATAATACTAATAAATATTATAAAAATAGAATATCTAAACTAAACTCGGAAATAAACTTAAAATTAATGATACCGCTGTCCGCGGCAACGGCGCCAAAAACTTGACACGCTCGAATACTAGCAAGTGTACTAGGTCGTGCAAGTAGTATAAAGCGGACATATATCCGAGTGTCGATCCACGAGGACAACTCGACTAGTCTAAGATATTAATTCGAATTTAATTTAGACTGAAGCGATTTTTAAATATATATTTATATATTTGTATATAATTTTTTTTAGTTTGTTTATGACGGTTTTAAGAAAAGCGCAAATAAATATAACGGGTTTTTTATGAATTAACGAGAGGCGTGGTTAAAGCTCGGCATAGATTAATCCTACGTTTTCATGAGGTCGCCTATATTTAACCAATATCAATCTAGTTAAGGTAGAAATTCCTAACCTACGTGCTACCCGTTATTCACGTAACTAGCAACCCTATGCGAAAGTGAACCAGTCAACTATATTACTATATGACTGTAGTTACCCCGCACGCATTCGGCTTTATGAATTTCCCCTAGCTTAAACGCTTTCGGCGTCTAAGGTCTCGGAAACCACACGGACGAAACCGAATTTTATCTCTGGTCGATTTTACGTCGTGGTGCACTATATTTATTGTTCTAATTGGTCTGTCACTTTTCCAGTCTCATAAACCAATCAAGAATCAAACATATGTTGATCAGGCATCGCAAGCATTAAACTCAAATATAGAACACGTATCTAAACTCATATGATTAAACAAAATTTCGAGTAACATCAATACGAAATCATAATCCGATCTAACACGGCCTTAACTACAAATAAACTTAAACACACATATTAATAAACGAAAAACACGAAAAGATAGAGGTGAACATTCATGTTTTCGCGTACGATGATGTATGAACGTTGACTATCACGACGAGCGGATCACGCCTAGTTCCGCCGGGATCTCCTTTGCGTGACAGAACTCTTCTTCTGAGATGCGGGTTGATGCGTGGCTTGGGGGCTGCCTTGGGATACTTGCGTCAGTTAGGAATTTAGGTGTGTAAGATGTGAGGTGTGTCCTCACTTTCCTTTTAATGCGCTTTATACAGGCATCCTTAGCTCACTCCCATTTGCTGCATGTGTGAGATAGATTAGAAATATTTGTCCGACACAAATAATTAGTGTCCTTTCTTTATTCCATGATTTGCTATTTTAGTTTGACCAGTGCATCCTTGAGTAGTGCACGCTTGGACAACCTTCAAATGTGTTGATTAGTGCATGTCTTTTTGTCTCTAAAATGATAGTGCAAGCTTGATAAACTTTAGCCACTAAATTGCCAAATCAAAGGAACTTGTCATGGCACGAATTTCTTCTTTTTTTGGTCCCATCATTTGCTTGATTTAGTCATCACATGATCAACATGGTGTGGCTTAAGCGTCGCTAACTGGATGTAACCGGTTGTTGTTTCCTATCGGCTTGCTACACCATTCCATTCTTCTTGAATTTTGGCTCATTTCGCTCAGAAACCTGTCAAATGTGAAATATAAAAATAACTCTATAATATCCGACAGAAATTGCATAGGTAACGACCGGTAACACATGTTTGGGAGGCATAAAATAACACAAAATCCTAACATATCAAATGTTGAGGTATATGCCCTAGATGTCGTATGAGGACTGGGAGTACGAGGGCAATTTGCTAGTTGTGTAGTATTTAGTTATGTAATTTGATTACTTCTATTAATGGAATGACTTTACTCAACATTAATTAATTATTGAATAAATAAATTAAAAGGCAAATTATTAATTAGTCTAAAGATTTCACTGGGTGGATAAGACGAATTAATAAAACCCAAATATTGACAGTTCAGTTACTGATTCTGTGGGGACAGAGAGTGGCACCAGTAAGCTGAGATACTGCAACATTAAAATAGTCCACAAGTCTAAGTCTCCAGTAGGGTGACTGGAATGACACGTACGACTTGTGTTGTCGATGGGTCCAATATGGTTGTGCCAACCGTTCACTTGGGAAGTGGGAGCCCATGACAATGATACAAGATGAATCAGGGGATTATCTGTATTTGGACACTGACTCGTAATCGAACGATCACACGCTTGGATTGTCCTTGATCAATCGATTGATTGTAGTAATATGCGTGAACCTTAGACCGAAAGGGTTAACTTGGGTTGATCTTGAGGTCTTGAATTGTCACTAGTTTGCTAGGCCCGGTGCCGGTGGCATGGGTCAGCGGCGAAATGCGGTCTTGACTTTTCGATGTGATTGCCGGTTGAACCGCGGAGCAGAATTTACAGTCTCTATTAAATTCGAGGTTAACGTCCTATGGCAAGTTTAATGTGCGGGAATTTATCCAAGTCTCTGGCTAGAGCATATAACTGACTCATGATAGTTGTGGAGTGCAGTTTCAGAACTTTCGCCGACATAAACGACATAGAGTCGAGTTCTGTAAGTTTGACTATGCGTGACTTTCACTCGACCGGGACAAACGTAAAGGGTTTATACGTATGACGAAAATCTATAGTCGGTTCGTGGATTATGTTTAGATCAAATTCGTACTCAACTTGGGATCTGTCCGATACCACGGGGCTGTCTAGGTGAATACCGAACTCCTAGATACCTCCTGGGCCGGTTGAGACGAACCAAGATAGTCAGGCTTAAAAAGGGCAACCGATACAACTTCGTCATCAGAGAGAGACAATGCTAGGTCCTAGATTGTGACATTAGGGTTTGGAGCTTGCCCAAAACCTTGATCGGCCGAAAATACTAAGTTTGACTAGTGAGGGGTAAAATGGTCTTTTCACCTCACGATATATTTTTGAAATAACATATTTGATATTGAATATTTAGTATATGATTTAAATTAGATTAGATCTTTATTATTTTCTTAGAGAAATAATATTGTTTAATTTGGAATTAAATAATGTATATCGGATATATATATATATAAGTTTCGAATTTTTATTAGATAAAATTTCGAAAATTATTAAATATATTTATATTGGATATTATATATTTAGAATATACTAAATATGGTATTTTAATTAATAAAGGTATTGGATATTTAATTAATTAAATATAAAGTTTGAATTTTGAATTCATTACTTGGTAAAACGAAGACTTGGTAAAAGGGGAGGTTTGAGGATTTTTCTCCACCCACCTTAACCTATTTTTGGCTAATCGTAAGAGGTATAAAGAAGGATTTTCGAGATCCTAAAGTAGGTGGAAGCTAAATTTTCGAAATACAAGCAAAAGAGAGTAAAACATAAGAGTTTTCTCCTCTCACCACTTTCTCTCTCGCACTTCTCTCTCTCTCTCTCTCGGGGCAGCAAGCAGTTCGTTCTTGGCCTAGCCACACATGCAAGAACAGCTGCGACGTTAGAAAGGTGCCTGCGTGATGATCTTGCGCAAAGAAGGCGTCCCGTTCGTGTGCTTTTGGCATAGGAGAGGGGCACTACGCCTCGGGGATTCGAAAGATTCGAAGCTAGCCATCGTTAAGAGATTTCAACAAGGTAACATGGCTGATCTCTTATCTCTTTAAGTCAATACGTTCTCGTGTTTGTAGCCGAGCGATCCTGTATAGGCGGGAAACCACGTAAGATTTTAAAATTCCGTCATTCTAGGAACGTGGGCCCAGGGACCCTCGGGGATTCCCAACAGTGGTATCAGAGCCATAGACTCGGTTAAAGTCACGGGACTATGACAAAAGGCCACAAAAAGCCCGAAAGCCTTAGCCGTGCGCATGGCGCACACGGCGCCCGGGCAGCCCGCGCGCGGGGGCGAGCGGGGCTGCATCGAGTCGCAT
This sequence comes from Craterostigma plantagineum, assembly GCA_027422505.1. Classification (NCBI taxonomy): domain Eukaryota; kingdom Viridiplantae; phylum Streptophyta; class Magnoliopsida; order Lamiales; family Linderniaceae; genus Craterostigma; species Craterostigma plantagineum. The sequence goes on from JAPQWV010000234.1 coordinate 377,048, forward strand.
GCGAAGCGCGACGGACGACGGGCTGCACGCAGCTTGAGGCCTGCTCCTAGCCGTGCGTATGGTGTGCACGACACATGGGCAGCCGGGGTGCAAGGCACGCGGGGTGCGCGACTCAAGACGGGCTGGCCGCGGGCGTACCGCAGCGCATAGGAAGCCACGCATTGGATGCACGGAAAGTAGGTATGACTGTGTGCGAGCTGTCCTAGGCTAAGAGCGCACGCGGATCGGGACTTGCCGCATGGTGCGCGCGGCACGAGGCTGGCAGCTCGCATGGTGCGAGCATCCTCGACACAAGCCCGATGGGCCTGGTCTAGCAAATCCTACGACCCGATATACATTCGGCTCGAAAATGTGTTGAATTTGTCGTGACGCATGTTATTTGAATAACGTGGTGATTGATTGGGGATTAGGTTTCGGTTTTTGCCGGGTGATATGTTAAGGGTGACAAGGTCCCCCCGAGTTGTACTTTACATTTTTTATTAGATAAGACGGACATTAGGGATAGATTCCCCGTCATAGGCTATTGTAGTTATGTTATGACGGCCATACGAGTGTCGATCGAGAGGAACCCGAACGAACGAGCTGGTAGCCGAGGCGTCCGTTCGAGCATAGCCCGAAGACGAAGTCTTATTGTCTTGTACAATTAGGATAGAACTAGAAATATCCCCGATCTTCCATATTTACTTTAATAGGTTGAAACTAGGTTTACTATTAAAGTCCATTATGTGCGTGTTGGTTTCGAACGTAATAATTTGCATAATGTGCTCGTGTTAAAACTTTGAGGATTCTCCCGAGGTTAGACCTTTAATATCAAGTGAGTAAAGGGGCTAGGCTCCTGTCTTCTATCAAGTCCAAAAATGTTATGACTTAGTGGAACGGTTGCGGTTGACCGAGTTACGGTGCCAAAACCCTCGCCTTTACGTGAACGGGTTTGGATGCAATTATGAATTGCCGCTCACTGACCACTCTTCACCCTCTAACAAAGAGTTAACCTACGGGGGATGAAGTTCACGGAAAAGTGGAAGGTGAGCAGGACGTTGATTGGTTGCACTTGGACAGTCATTCCCAATACGATCCGAGTTACGGCTGAGGGACCCTAGCTGAGATGAAGACTTTGAATCTTCTGTGTGACAGAAACGTGTTGGGCACTACCTCGGCTAACCAAACCAGCCAATAAGCTGTTAAGTTGAGGTTAATTTGTAGTAGCGCGGGAACTCAACGCCACTATGAAACCACTCAACAAGGTTTCCGAAATGCCTAGTGGGAGAAAGGGTTTCGAGAAAAATAGTGGGAGTCAGACAAAAATTTAAAGTCCTAATTTAGTCTGATTAAACACTACAAATCCTAACTATCTGTTTATTTTCTGCACTCTTGGAGAAACATTGTTTGGTGGGACCGAACTATGTAGACTGGCTCAGAAATTTGAGGATCGTCCTCAAATTATCAAAACTGGATTATGTCTTGGATATTAAGGAGCCAAAATTGCCCACAACTGAATCCACTAATTAGGAGATTGTACTCCATGATAAATGGGTTGGAGATTCAGCGAAGGTGCACGTCTACATGCTTGTTGCGACTTCTACGTCCAAGAGATCGAAGAATATGTCGAACAAGACAGGCGTGACCAAGGGTAGTGTCGACAAGAAGAAGAAGACCACCAAGATCGAAAGGTCGGGCGTAAAGCCCACGGATAAGTGCCTCCTTTGCTAGTAGCCATTGGAAGCGTGAATGTCCGAAGCTGGAGGAGTCTGATGCCTCCGGAAAACAATTAGTTTTTTACGCTAATTGTTCTGTGTATTCTACTTCATGGATACTTGACTCAGGGGCTAGTTCCCACATTTGTGTTTGAACCAAGGTCTAGAACGAAGTAGGAAGCTTCAAGCTGGCGAGGTCTTGATCAACGTAGGTAGTGGCATAGTGTACTAGCTACACACATGGGATCGAAGACCTTAGTCTTATCGTCATTACATTGTTTAGAACTTTCCGACATTTTGGTTTTACCCAAGGGGCTTAAAAACATTTCGATTCCTGTTTTGAGCAGACTCGGTTATGAATTTCGATTCATTGATAATGTTTGTCATATTTATTTTAGAAATGAAAATGTTGGAAGTGCGACGTTAATAAATGGTTTATATTACGTCGACTTAAAAGACAATGTTAAAGCTGTAAATGCAATCACCAAATCATCGACTGGGTCGAACGATCGATACATGTGGCACTTACGACTAGGTCACGCAGCAGAAGCGAAGATTGAACAGATGGAATAGGACGGTCTGATTAGCATAGTGCGAACAGGGCCGATTTCGACCTGTCAGTCTTGCATCTTAGGGAAAATGACCAAGTCGCCCTTCACAGGGACTTTCACTAGGGCCACAGAAGTGTTGGGTTTGATCCACACTGACGTATGCGGACCATTTAGATTAACGGCTCGAGGTAATTGCCGCTACTTCATGACGTTCACGGACGATTTCTCCCGCTACGGGAATGTCTATTTGATGAGGCAAAAGTTCGAAGCTCTTGAAATGTTCAAAGAGTATAAAGCATTAATGGAGAAGCAAACTGGCAAGTTCATTAAAGCCGTTCGGTCAGATCGAGGCGGTGAATATATGAGCTTTGAGTTTGATGCATTTTTTAGAGAAAATGGCATCATCACACAGTTTTCCCCACCAGGCACGCCGCAATTGAATGGCGTGGCCGAACGGAGAAACCGAACGCTTTTAGATATGGTTCGGTCGATGATGAGTTATACAGATCTCCCCATTTCATTGTGGGGATATGCCTTAGAAACAGCGGCCTATATCCTTAACAGGATACCTACCCGCTCTGTCGACAAGATTCCTTACGAGGTTTGGCATTATCGTAAGGCGAGTCTGAATCACATCAGGGTCTGGGGTTGCCCCGCCTTTGTGAAAAAGTTGATGGCAGACAAGCTTGAATCAAGATCATTAATGGTAAGATTCGTCGGATATCCCGAGGACTCAATGGGGTATTGCTTCTTCGTCCCAGATGAACACAGGGTGTTCGTCGCTTTACGTGCTACTTTCTTGGAGGAAGAATTCGTAGGCGAAGGCGGTAAAGGACGAGAAATAACTCTAAGAGAGTTAGGGGACAAATCGACTCCTATTCCAAACTCGTTGGATGACGTTCCAGGAAACTCGGCTCAATCGCAATTGCGTAGGTCAAGTAGGATATCTTATATGCCTGAGAGATATGGTATGGTACACGTCGAGCATGGGGATGCTGCGACTGAGGGAAGTCGGGGACGATCCCGTCACCTACGACCAGGCAATTACTGGTACAGACTCCCTCAAGTGGCTTGAGGCTATGCAGGCCGAAATGGACTCTGCACACAAACGAGGTTTGGACGCTTGTAGACCTGCCTAATGATTTTAGACCAATTGGCAATAAATGGATCTACAAGAAAAAGATTGGATCTGATGGACATGTGGAGACGTACAAAGCTAGGCTTGTAGCGAAAGGGTATAGTCAGAAAGAGGGAATTGACTATAAGGAAACCTTCTCACCTGTCGCAATGATAAAGTCCATTCGAATCATGCTTACGATAGCAGCACACTACGACTATGAGATCTGGCAGATGGACGTAAAGATCGCTTTCCTGAATGGATTCCTACAGGAGGAAATCTATATGGAGCAGCCCAAGGGTTTTACGTCAGAAGCAGATGCTCAAAAAGTGTGCAAATTGAATCCGTCCATTTATGGGCTGAAACAGGCTTCAAGGAGTTGGAATCTTCAGTTCGATGAAGTAGTTAAGAACTACGGATTCATAAAAAATGATAATGAGCCCTGTGTTTATAGAAAGGCCAGTGGGAGCAAGGTGTTGTTTCTAGTATTATACGTAGATGATATCATTTTGATAGGAAACGACATTGGGATGCTCTCAGAGATTAAAGCTTGACTTTCAACGAATTCTTTATGAAAGACCTCGGAGAAGCGACCTATATTCTAGGAATTCGCATATTTAGAGATAGGGTGAAAAGGTCAATAGGCTTGTCCAGGCCATTTACTTAGATAAAGTCCTTAAAAGGTTTTAAATGGACGAGTGTAAGAAAGGGTTCCTATATAAGAGGCATGGGATTCATCTCCCAAAGGCTATGTCTCCTCAGAATGAGGTACAAAGACAAGAGATGAGTGGAGTCCCCTATGCTTCAGCTGTGGGTAGCCTGATGTACGTGATGCTTTTTTTTTTGGAATAGGTCCCAGTTTTATATATATATGGGTGAATGTATACAGAATGGGTGCGAGTATAACTCAACACATGCAACCAGTAACAGGCTACTGGTGAACAAACCATATGTCAAACATAACTATCTACCATGCCACTCTCCATAGCCGCCGAATGGCAGCCTGCTGAAGAGCATGCTTCTCGCCTATAGTCCCAAGCCGGGCACCAAGAATACCGAGGGCCGTGGCCACGACATGGGCTGGGGTAGAACGGATGTGCTCCCTCCATCGCCTGTTCCGCTCCTGCCAGATGTGATAGACAATCGATGCAAGGACATGTCGATAAGCAATATGAACTAGATGTCGGCTTCTCCACTTCAGGGCAGCCCAGTGAATGCTCCTGTCCCACTCAATATATGGTATCCGCCAGCTTATCCTGTCCCTAAGTATTCGTCGGCATCGCAACGAAAAGGGGCAAGAAAAGAATAGGTGAGAGATCGTCTCCCGACTCCCAGTATCACAGAGGAGGCAGGCATCCGTTCCTGCGCGCTGAGCCACCCATGGTAAGCTACGAACGGATAGACGGCCTCGTATAGCAAGCCAGAGAATGAACTCATGGCGTGGGATACGTAGACAGCCTCCGAAGAGAGAAGCCCAAATGACTCTGTCCCGCCGCGGTCGAGTGGCCTCACGAACCGCCCTCGAAGAGAAACGTCCATCAGGGGTCCCTATCCAGCGAACACGATCAGACTGCGACGGATCCACCTGTGGTAAAAGAGGGCCAAACTCCAAAAACTCGGATGACGTCGTGGCTGGCCAAGACCAACCATCCGACGTAATAACCTCACTGAGGCGTGAGTCATGCGGCAGTCCCATCACCATCGGCCCCCTTGGATATCTTTCCATCAGCGAGGTCATCAGCAGCCAAGGGTCCTTCCATAGCCATATGGAGCGCCCGTCTCCCACCTGATAAGATATGAAGGAACGAAGGACGTTCCGAAGCTTGAGCAACTTCCTCCAACTCCAAGAGGTGTTGCTCCCCGGCAAAATCTCCCAAAGCGATCTGTTATGCAATCTAGTGCAGTACAGCAAGTCAACCCAAATCGAGTCTGGAGCATGCGAGGCCACACTCCATAAATGTCGAAGCAGCAGTGCTCGATTTTCGGTCTCAATGGGGCGTATCCCAAGTCCTCCCTCGGCGATCGGTAGACAAATATCACATGCAACTCGCGCCGGTGAGCCAGCCCATAAGAAATTTCTCAAGCGCGCCTCAATAGCCCGAATAACCCCCTTCGGGAGAAGGAATATTCCCGCCCAATAGATATGAAGTGCAGAGAGAACGGACTTAATAAGTTGCACTCTCCCAGCGTAAGAGAGCGACTTGTTCAGCCATGAACCCAACCTCCTATCGACCTTCTGCACTAAAGGCGCACAATCAGAGATAGATAGTCTACCTGGAATCAATGGAACTCCCAGGTAGCGCACAGGCAGATGCCCCTGAGGAATGCCTAGAATCGTGTGAAACTGCGCCGATGAGCTCTCAGCGCGCTTGCTCACAAACATCTCGCTCTTGGCGGGGCTCGGTTCTAACCCCGAAGCCGCCGCAAAGTCATCCAGCGCTGCCTTAAGAACCCCAATCGAAACCTCATCAGCATGACAAAAGAGTAATAGGTCATCCGCAAAGGCAAGCATGGCCAGCTTCGACGTCTCACAACGCCAATGATAAAGAAATCGCGGTTCATGGCAGATGCGGTGTGTAACCATCCCCCGTAAAGTCTCCATCACCAGCGTGAAAAGGTACGGGGATAAAGGGTCTCCTTGTCGAAGACCTCTCTTCCCCTGGAAGTACCCCGCCTGTGCTCCATGTAGGTTAATAGAAAAGGTCGTCGTAGTGACACAACAGCGAACCCAATCCACAAACGTCGGGTGGAAACCCATTGCTTCCATAGCAGCCAGCAAGAAACTCCACTCGACCTTATCGTAGGCCTTAGCCAAATCCACCTTGAGCGCAACGCGAGGGGGACGGCTCATGCTGTTATACCCCAAACAGATCTCCTGGGCTAACAGAATGTTATCACTGATCTTCCGTCCCGGAATAAAGGCCGTCTGAGTCGGATGAACAAGCTCCCCAAGAACAAGCTTCAACCTGTTGGCAATAACCTTAGAGATTACCTTGAACAGGACGTTGCAGCACGAGATAGGTCTATAATCAGCCGCTGTCCTCGGTGAGTCCCCCTTAGGAATGAGCGTGATGGACGTGCTATTAAGACCCTTAAGCAGCCGGCCCGTGAAAAAGAAGTCCTGAACCGCGAGAATGAGATCCTCCCCAATAGTACTCCACGCCGCTTTAAAGAAAGCGGCCGTAAAGCCGTCTGGTCCCGGAGCTTTCTCGTCCCCCATGGAGAAGAGAGCCTCCTTGATCTCAGTCGGCTCAATGGGTCTAATCATATGAGTAGCCGTATCCCCCGAAAGAGATCGAGTGATGTAAGGCTCTAGATCCGCCTGGGTAACCTGATTAGACCTCGCCGAGACGCCCAACAGATCTCGATAGAATCGCACCAACTCATCCCGAACGGGCCCCTCACCATGGATCAGCTCCCCGCTCTCAGAATCCAATGCAAGAATCCGGTTCCTTGCGCGTCGCATAACCACCCTTCGGAAAAAGAATGACGTGCACTGATCACCCTCCTTAAGCCAAGTTAGCTTGGCCCGTTGTGACAACGAAGAATGCTCCATATCAACCGCCCTCGTGTATAAGTCCCGGCAGAATCGCTCCAAGTCATGGAAGAACGTCTCATCCGGGAATCTGCTTGTGAAATCTTGACTAATGTCGAGGAATCGCTTGGCCTCAACAACATTCATCGCTAGGTCCCCCTTCGACCTACGCATCTGTCGATATGGACGTAGGCTATGGACGTATTGAGTAGGTTACAGGCTAATCCTGTTAAGGGACATTGGGCGGCAGTAAAGACAGTTCTAAAGTACCTTAGACGGACTAAGGACTTGATACTGATTTATGGCCCAGGAGAATTGGAAGTAGATGGATATACAGATTCGGACTTCCAATCAGATGTGGATGACCGACTACTTCGGGTTTAAATTAGATTTAGATCTTTATTATTTTCTTAGAAATAATGTATATCGGATATATATATATAAGTTTCGAATTTTTATTAGATAAAATTTCGAAAATTATTAAATATATTTATATTGGATATTATATATTTAATATATACTAAATATGGTATTTTAATTAATTAAGGTATTGGATATTTAATTAATTAAATATAAAGTTTGAATTTTGAATTCATTACTTGGTAAAACGAAGACTAGGTAAAAGGGGAGGTTTGAGGATTTTTCTCCACCCACCTTAACCTATTTTTGCCTTATCCTAAGAGGTATAAAGAAGGATTTTCGAGATCCTAAAGTAGGTGGAAGCTAAATTTTCGAAATACAAGCAAGAGATAGTAAAACCTAAGAGTTTTCTCCTCTCACCACTTTCTCTCTCGCACTCTCTCTCTCTCGGGGGCAGCAAGCAGTTCGTTCTTGGCCTAGCCGCACATCAAGAACAGCTGCGACACTAGTAAGGTGCCGACGTGACGATCTTGCGCAAAGAAGGCGTCACGATCGTGTGCTTTTGGCGTAGGAGAGGGGCACTACGCCTCGGGGATTCAAAGGATTCGGAGGTAGCCATCATTAAGATATTTCAACAAGGTATCATGGCTGATCTCTTATCTCTTTAAGTCAATACGTTCTCGTGTTTGTAGCCAAGCGATCTTGGATAGGAGGGAAACCCCGTAAGATTTTAAAATTCCGCCGTTCTAGGAACGTGGGTCCAGGGACCCTCGGGGATTCCCAACAAATCCTATTCTCATACTCAAAATTCATTCTCAAACTCAAAAGTCAGTAATTCTTCTCCAACCGACAAACCAATTCTCAAACTCAAAAGACAATTAATGTAATTTTCTCTTCTACCCATTTTTTAATATTACCTATGTAATTTACAACTTCACAAATTAGACCACTCTATTATTTTAAATTCGATTGAAAAAATAATTTCACAAATTAATAATAAACTCAACATTTTTCATATAAAAAACGTGGAAAAGATAATTGTTAATAACATGAGTCTTTTTATATAGTTTATTATTTTTACTTTTTGTATGGGACTTTAATAACTAAATAAAAATAGGGTATATGTTATAATTTTGAAAACATCAAACGCATCTTTTGGGATATCCCATTCCCATATGCAATAGGCGTTTACAAAATGAGAGAAGATGGAAATGCATTTTGAGTTTGCGTAAGTATACAATTGGTGAAGTTTTAGTATACATTTTGGGTTTTCGGGTATCGTTTTGAGATTCTTTTAGTGGAAGAGAGAGAAAGTGCAAAATCCATTTTGGGAGTAATTTTATGATATATATATATATATTGGTTTTTTCAATCGGAGATGGTCTAAAGTGCTATATGTTGCCACTTTTTCTTTCTTACATAGAGTTCGAGGTTTATAATATCACTAGTCAAACATCCTCATTTCACTCTTCGTCAAATCTTATATAAGAATAGAAATGTAGAAGGGGACACGTGTCTCTATGGTTTTTCGTTCTAGCTTAAATAATAAAGTAATGAAAAACATAACCACCCACGATGGAACCCCATGTTTTAACAATAAAGAATAAATAATTATTAAAATGCGACCCCTAATGAATGTCAGCATTAAAAACCACCCCACCCACGCTGAAGCCCAGCTTGTGACCAGTTAGGGCAAAGAGGATAGACGAGAAATCATACCTTACTTGCGTTCATTTTAATTTAATCTGCAAACAATCACATCAGTTGGAATCTATTGAATTTGGGTATGTGAGATGGCGGCGATTTTGACGACGGACGGGGTTCAACAGGTCAATCTAAAATTGTAATAAATTATCAACTTCCAATATTTTTTTCCCTAATGCAAACAATAGTTGTCTACTTTTCCTACTGTCATCGATGCTCTTTTAATAAATATCAATATTTCATTGATGATGGTGTTACCATATGACGCTTGTTCAATATAACTGAGTATGGTGATTTGAGAGAGTGGCGAAATATTGTAATATAATACCTTCGCGAGTACATGCCAGACACCTTTTTTCTCCATTTATGTTTCGTCAGATAAAGAAGATACCATCTTCAAATTGGATATGTGAGTAAGCCTTCGTATGTATTTATTATCATCACTTAATATTTTTAAGTTTTATAGTACTTTGATTTGATAGTTCACAGGCTTCTAAATATATTTCCTTGCTTAATGTTGATTCCAAAGAAAAATAAGAGCTATAAATATAATCAATACCGTGCATGAATAATGTTTTAATATTGGCAAGTTTTTTTCAAATATTTGATAGCTTATATCTGTCAGATCGATTGTTTTTTGTGTTTTCTCTTTGCTTTTATAATAAGCTTTAAATTTATGGTTTATTATGATAATACTAATAATGGTTTATTAGTATCTGGACTTCTTATTTATGTACCTCTTTCTGTAAAAGGTATAAATACCTGTGGATAATTACTTCTATTTTTATCCTTTCACATAAAGTTACGATGTTGTGGATGATATCAGAATTCGATCGATATTACTGCGACAGACAGTTTAGACTCGCCTTTTTCTTATCATTATTTGTTATGTCAATCCCAATTGTGTGTATTTCTCATATATGTGATTAATATTTTGTTGTCGTTTATGATTTACCTTGGCCGTTGATTTCTTAAACGTGGTATTGTAAGTGCATGCATGTGCTAAGTTCGAGTATTAGTTCTTCATATGTTGTCACCTTGATTTCTTATTCTGCAAATATGCTGATTTTCTAAGCCAAATCTTGAAGTTCGGCCCATGTTTAATTTAGTTATATCCAACGTGTGATACTCAAACTTTATCTTCGTATGCTACTACAATGTAACTATGCAGGTCTTCATCAATATAAAAACTTGAAGTCAATTCTCGACTTTCAAAAGGTAACGATTACGTCAAAACCAATTAGTATGAAAGTTTTCATTTACTACTTCCCCTTTCTATGTTCATCCATATAATGCATATTCGCTAATAAAATAATTTAGCAAGTCTTGGCCATATACATCTGCCTTCGGTTTATACCGTGCATATGTTCCTCTATCCAACTTTTGACCCTCGGATATTATCATTACAATGTACTTCATCTTTAACTATGCAGGTAGCAATATTCAACTTTGACTATCTATAACGTTTTCAAATCTTCGACTTTCAAAAGGTAATGTCCACACCACATACGTTACACTCTCAACTAATATCATTACAATGTACTTGCGCTATAAATATGCAGGTATTTAGAATCAACTTTGACTATATACAAAGTTGAAAAAGTCTTCAAATTTCGAGAGGTAATTTTCAACGCCAATTAATATAACCATTATCACTTTTTTTATCTTTTCCGTTTCATGTTATGCTATAAGATATAATTTTCAATAAGCATTCCATATAAGTTGACCATATAATTTTGACGATATTGTTTACCGTATTCATATGCCTTCGATTTCTTCAATGAGTATGTAATTGAATTTTTAAATTAAACTATTTACAATACAAGTGCGTGAATTCATTAAGTTCAACCAAAAGTTCCTAATATATTCTTTTACCACAATTTGGTATATCCGATTTTGAATTTATAAGCCAACTATTGAGTTTGTTTACATAAATGTATGTGTATTGTTGTGATTATTTCTGGCGTGCATTTAACGTTTCTTTTTGTCTTTTCAGTTTTACGTTATAATATAAGGTATGATTTCCATTGACCATTCCATAAAAACATGTTAGCGTAGGTTCGTCAATAGTTTTTCCATTACTAATTACTAATGCTTTTAGTTCGTAGATTGTTAATAACTTTAAAATCACTATGGATGCACGTTATTGCGGATCCAATATCCCTCCTAATCGTAATATTAATTCAAGACGAATGCATCAATTGTCACTACAACGGGAAGCTCGAGCTTTCAGGATGACAGTTCTTCGCAATAATCGTAAAGGGCATTCTGCCAATATATATCCGCAATCAAGCTGCCAAAACATTACTAATTTGTACATGTTTGTTCATAGTCAATATTTTCACTACCTAATATTCATTTCAAAACAAAATCTTTGTAGAAACTTCTACCACAAGTAGAAGAAGTTCTTTCTCGCAACGCTCAGATATTGGTCGTAGAAATACAAATTGCCCGAATTGCAAGCCATCGTGTGGGTATCTGAGAAAGTTCGAGATAGTAGCTTGAGAAATCCAAGATTTCATCTATGTTGCGGAAATGGTCAAGTACAACTACCAATTTTTCCAGTGTCACCACCATTCCTTCAGTCCCTTCTATCACATACAGTCTTCAAAGACAAATCCGAATGTACAATTCATTACTGGCATTCACTTCAATGGGGGGCCAAATCGACAACAGTGTTAATGATGGTAGGGGACCATAGGTGGTTAGCATTGGTGGTAGCAATTACCAACGAATAGGGTCATTACTCCCCGAACCAGGGATCAGTCTTAAATTTGCTCAGCTCTATATATATGACACTGACAATGAGGTTTTCAATCGCTTTAATGCTATGGGATCGTCGACCATTTCGGACATAAATGGTGATGTAGTCAGTGACCTTCAACACATGCTCGATCATGTAAATCTTTATGTTTCTATTTTTTGAAGTGCCCAATATATGTTGGTCGAACAACATAACAATATTAATCTTCGTATACGTATCATTCAAGAAAGAGAAGCCAGACAATATACGCGTCCAGCATGAAGTGAAGTCGCGGCGCTATTGGTAGGTGATTGTACGGAGGAATTGAGACATAGAGACGTAATTCTACAAACACGCAGTGGTGCTTTAATAAATGAGACTCACCCTGCGTATATGCCTCTTCAATATCCATTACTATTTCCTTATGGAACAGATGGTTGGTCAGTCTATATACCAATTATATCTTCGAGTACTTCAAGTGTTAAAGTTTCGATAAGACAGTTTTATGCATTCCGAATGCAAAATAGGGAGGAGGATGGTGATAGCTTAACTAGAGGTGGACGACTGTACCAACAATTCATTGTTGACGTATATTGTGCTATTGAGCAATATCGTCTTCTTTACGTCAAATGTAACCAAGGACGCTTGCGTACAGAATTCTATAGAGGGCTTCAAGATGCTGTTTCAAGCGGTGATGTTAATGCAACGTCTGTTGGAAGAAAGTATATAATGCCTTCCTCATTTACCGGTGGACCACGCAATATGATCCAACATAATCAAGACGCAGTTGCAATTTATCGTAGAATGGGTGCTCCTGATTTTTTATCACTTTCACCTGCAACCCGAATTGGCCTGGAATAACTCGAGAGCTACTTCAACATGAGCGTGTTGAACATCGTCCAGACATCGTGGCTCGAGTTTTTAGAATCAAAATGAAGGAATTGTTTTGTTATTTCAAGGACAGACGGATGTTTGGAACGGTTATTGCGGGTAACTTTCTATATTTATAATTCTTTAATATTTTTTATAGTTATAGAATTTTGCTAACACAACTAATAACAGTGCAAACTTATATGTCGTTGAATTCCAAAAGCGTGGATTGCCTCATGCGCATATACTTCTCAAGGTGAGTGCAAATGATAAGCCCACATGTGCAAAGGATTTCAATAAATTCATCAGTACTGATCCTCATGCATATCAAGCTGTCACAAAGTTTATGATACATGGACCATGTGGTCATGCTTAGTTGATGGAAAGTGCTCAAAACATTATCCAAAAAATTTTTACGATGAGATGGTGGTTGACGACCGGAGCTTTGTACAATACATGCGGAGAAGAACTTCCATAACAACTTTACCAAATGGTCGAGAAATAGATAACAGATGGGCAGTCCCCTTTAATAGAGATTTGTGCATCAAATATGATGCTCACATAAATGTTGAGCGCGTAGCCGTTCGAAGCGTGGTTAAGTACTTATATAAGTACATACACAAAGGCCATGATCGAGCTACATTTGTCATTGAAGAGAGCGGACTTTGAAATAACATTGTCCGGGCACAACCACAGCGTGTCCATGAAATAAAGCAATATTTGGATTGTCGTTACGTGTGAGCCATAGAAGCAAGTTGGAGGATTTTTTATTTTGCTCTACAACATCAATATCCCTCTTTTGAAAGAATGCAGTTTCATTTGCTAGGCAATCAAAACATTGTCTTCCTTGACAACGATGATCTACATGACGTAATTAATCAGCCTCAGAACACCACGTTGACAATGTGGTTTGAGGCAAATAGGTGGTATCAAGAAGCTCGATCTTTAACATATTCAGAATTTTCAACCGAATAGATATGGGATAGTCGAGGTAAAATGTGGAAAAAACGGAAACAAAGAGTATCGATAGGAAGACTACCTTTTACGCACTCTAATGCTGGTGAGCGTTACTATCTCAGAATGCTCCTTACGGAAGTCTGTGATGCAATGTCATATGAGGACATACGAACGGTAAGGGGGGTTGTACAGCCAACATTTCAAGCGGCATGTCTTGAATTAGGCATGCTTGATGACAACAATGAATGACATGACACTTTAACGGAAGCAGCTACTTGGCAACCGGTGCACAACTTAGAAATATGTTCTGCTCCATATTAATGTTTACTGAAGTAGCCGATCCAACAAGACTATGGGAAAGACATTGGTCAAGTATGACTGATGATATTGAGCACATGCTACGGCGTCAGAATAATAATTTCAAAGTGCGCCTCTCAGATGAAGAACGACGCAATTTGGGTATTCGCAAGATTGAACATGTTCTCAACAAAAATGGCAAGTCATTGAAAGATTATCCACATATGCCGCAACCATCATTGGGAGATGTTCAACGAGCCACCAGTCGATTGATAAGAGACGAACTCGATTATGATACATCAATAGATATGGGAAATTATGATCGTCTTGCTCGGGGGCTAAATGCAGACCAATATAGAGTATTTCTACAATTATAGGGCTCACACACGAAATTGTGGTGGCTTATTCTTCGTTTACAGTAGTGGTGGAACAGGTAAGACCTACTTACGGAATACACTGATATCAAAATTTAAGTCCGAAAGACAGGTTGTTATTGCAGTTGTGTCGTCAGGAATTGTTGCCTCATTGTTGCCTGGTGGTAAAACTGTTCATTCTACGTTTAAGATACCACTAAATCCTGGTGAGAATTCCGTTTGTTCATTTGAGAAAACATCACCCGAGCTGAATTAATTCGACTCGCGTCGTTGATAATTTGGGATGAGACTCCTATGACCAATCGACTTGCATTTGAGGCTGTTGATCGTCACTTTAGGAATATTTGTGAAAATGATTCACCATTTGGTAGAAAACTATTTGTATTAGGAGGCGACTTCCGGCAAATATTACCAGTTGTCGCAAGTGGTGGTCTTTGTCGCAGCTACTTTTCACAGTGAAAGTTTTTGGAGAACTGCTGATTAATGAAGTTGGATATAAACATGCGCCTTTTCGGTGGTGATTTTTCCAGTGAATATTTACAGAAAATGACGCAATTCAGTAAATGGATCTTAGAAATAGGGGACGGTAGATTTCCTGGAAGATCTATAACAAGCAACAGAGAGCCAAATTGGATTGATATTCCGATGGAGTTCTTAATAAAAGAAGATGCCCGAGGGATCGAAACGTTAATCGCTGCAACTTATCAAGACCTTACAACGAGGTATTCCGATTTGGTTTATCTTAAGGAACGAGCATTAACGCCCACCAATAGTGATGTTGATAATATCAATTCTATGATATTATCAATGCTTCCAGGAAATTCTCGAAATTACTTAAGTTCGGATAGGATAAGTTCATTCGAATCTGATGAGTCGGTGGAAGAAATGAATCCTATAGAGTTGCTACATTCTACAAATTTTGCGGGCCTTTCCAACCATTCTTTAGAACTGAAAGTAGGAGCACCTGTCATCTTATTGCGTAACATGAACCAGTCAATTGGCTTATGTAATGGAACACGATTGGTTATTTACAAGCTAGGAGATAAGCTGATTGAAGCAAAAGTAATATCGGGTCCAAAGATAGGAGAAAATGTTCTCATACCACGGATTGATCTATCACCCTCGAACCAAGATACATGTTTTGCCATGAGAAGAAGACATTTTCCTCTAAAATTGGCATTTGCAATGACAATAAATAAAAGTCAGGGACATACGTTGAATGCAGTTGGTTTATATCTTCCAAATCCTGTCTTCAGGGTCAACTATATGTTGTGCTTTCCCGTGTCACATCACCAACTAGGCTCAAGATTCTAATACGCAACAAGAACGATATACCAGAAAATGTTACCAAGAATGTTGTGTACAATGAAGTTATATCCAAGCTGTAATGAACAATATTATATGCAATTTCATTTTTGAGTTGTTAAAACTTATTTTTAAGTTTTTATAAATATTTATGTTTTATATATTTATATATTATTATAATTAAAATTACAATAAATTGTTTTAAAATAATTGCAGATGGAACATCTAACATACAAACCGGTTAGACAAATATACCCCTACAATTATACGTGGCATTTGGTGGGCGTTTATTGTGGTACGATCTTCATACTCGAGTACGATCTAGTGAAGAGTTTAGGGTACAGAACTTAATCTTCATTGATGTTTAGGTATGAAATTTATATTCGGTAAATCTTAAATCTTTTAAATTTATCATTCAAGATTGGTCCGCGTGTGTAATTTATTAACCATTTCTTTTTACAGAAACGGAAATATAAGTAACTTTATATGAAGATGATATTGACAAATATCTACATATTCTGAACTTAGGGACGGTGTATTGCATTAATAATTTAAGCGTGGACGCTGCTTCAGATTTGGATTGGCCTGTGCATAACGATTATACGTTGAATTTTCACCGAAATACCAAAACTGTAGATACCCGACATCTCATTGATGATGATGTTC
The DNA here is from genome assembly GCA_027422505.1 of Craterostigma plantagineum. Taxonomy (NCBI): domain Eukaryota; kingdom Viridiplantae; phylum Streptophyta; class Magnoliopsida; order Lamiales; family Linderniaceae; genus Craterostigma; species Craterostigma plantagineum. The sequence goes on from JAPQWV010000234.1 coordinate 393,221, forward strand.
CTCTACACAACTTTCGGTTTGATCAACTAAGTACAATTCATCAGTATGCCACTCACAAGGACCACTTAGTCGGTGAGCCATCCTCATTTTATTTTTCCACTATTCGTTAAACATTATTTAGTATGTTGTCTTTTAATATTCGTTGCAAATGCTATTGGCTTTTTGTATGTTGGTGATTTGGAAAATGTTAGTTCAAGAAAACAAATGGCACGGTTGTCGAAACTCATGTTCGAAACGTCCACGAGGTACTCCTGTAATACGTCGAATATCCCAAGAGTAATATTGTTACCATCTATCTGGAGATTATAAACTTTTATTTGATGCAACAAGATTCAGATTCTGCCAGTATCGAGAGTTGAAGTAAAGAATTTCGATAGTTAGTACAACAATTAAGATAGTTTGTTATATGTTTTGGCATGTTAATGATCACAACTTTCTTTTTGTTTTGCAACGTATGTTTTTACTATGAGGATCGCTTTAGGTGCGTATCTAAACACAAGATTTAGCAGTGTTTGTTGATCCAAACATTGAGGAGGCCCAAAAGATCCGTTTATGGTATGTTATTTTCTTATACTTCTGTTAATAGTTCCTATTTATTCCCTTTGCATATCATTTTACTAAATCATCATTGTTTGGCAGGTATGCTTGGGATAATATTGCACGAAACCATATTTTATTGAGTCAAAGACGGGAAAACATTCTACATCAAGTACACAACTTGCTTGATGCTGTTCTAATCAACTTAACTGATTACCATGTCGCTGAACATAATATTCCCTTACTTTTTCCACAAATAAAGTATCTGTTATATCATGTTAATGATATAATATATTTTTATTCAGATTCGGTGCTTTCGTGTATGCGCATGTACACATAGAAATGGCGACAATTTGGTACGAGTCTTGTCCTCACTGTAAGGTAAACAAGGTCATGGATGGTTATTGCATAACTTGCAATAGTTTGGTTACACACACTATCCCGAGGTATTCGCTTCATTCGAAATAGAAATGCATTTATGTGATTAAATTAAAATTATATTTTCTTAATTTTTATTCTTACCTACAGATTTAGATTAAAGACAACAATTAATGATAAATCTCGTTCTAAACAGTTGACATGCTGGAATAATCATGCGAACGACATATTAGGCATATCAGAATCGGAATTAGAGCAGATTTACATTGAGGTATAAATGTTGTCACGATTCAATTTTTTCGCGGGTCTTAAATTTATTTTTTGCGACAATATTATAGGGTGGAGATGATGACCCATTCTTACTAGAAGATTACGTGAATAATCGCCTGATTTCGAAATTTGTTTTTATACTGAGGGTGACAAAATCAAGCGATGATGAAGTAAATGTTTCACATGTGTTTAGAGTCGACTGGGAGGAGGAGTATAATTATTTATTCTTCAAGCGAAGAATACCACATCATTAGCTAATTTTTGTTATTTTTCTCATTATATGTAACATATTGATTTATATATTCTTTTTTCTTATGCAGTTTACGATTTTATAGTCGTAATCAACAAGTATTATAATATTATATTTTTTGTATTAACACATTTAAATTATAATACTAAATTAAATTATCTATGATATTAAGACCCGTGTATTGCACGGGCAAAAAACTAGTTCAAATCAAAAGGAAAGTTAGAGTTCGGGTTTGGTGTAGGTGGTGCATGGATGGCTTGAGGTGTTCCGGGCGAGGGTAAACCCTCTCAGTTTCCTGTGAAATTCGTGGCCTTTAAAGCAGTCTTCTTTTCCCTGTTAGTGCGTCATCTCATCTAATAATGTCTTGCTAGGTTTCTTTCCATTTGTTAAATTGAAGGTTCCATCCTAAAACCAATTGGTATTAGGTGGAGAGGACTCTTTGATTTATATACTGAATCGTGCCACACGTGAGGGGGCGTGTTGAGAATTTCAGTCCCACATCGGGAAATTAATATCACCCGGCTCAGTATATAAATCAAAGAGGCCTCTCCACCTAATACCAATTGGTTTTAGGTTGGAACCCTCAATTTAACGTGATATCAGAGCGGGTTCGATCTGCGTGTTATCACGCATATTTCACTCACCATCACCTGATTTCATATGTCCACGTGTTAGGCTCTGAATTGTGCCACACCTGAGGGGCGTGTTGAGAATTTTTTTGCCACATCGGGAAACTAATATCACCCGGCTTAAAGCCTAACACGTGAACATATGAAATCGGGTGACAGTGAGTGAAATATGCGTGATAACACGCAGATTGAACCCTCTGATACCATGTTAAATTTAGGGTTCCACCCTAAAACTAACTGGTATTAGATGGAGAGGCCTCTTTGATTTATATACTGAGCCGGGTGATATTAATTTCCCGATGTGGGACAGAAATTCTCAACATCCAGAAATTAATATCACCCGGCTCAGTAAATAAATCATAAAGGCCTCTCCACCTAATACCAATTGATTTTAGGTTGGAACCCTCAATTTAATATGGTATCACGAGCGGGTTCAATCTGCGTGTTATCACGCATATTTCACTCACCGTCACCCGATTTCATATGTCCACGTGTTAGACTTTGAATTGTGCCACACGTGAGGGGCGTGTTGAGAATTTATGTCCCACATCGAGAAATTAATATCACCCGGCTCAGTATATAAATCAAAGATACCTCTCCACCTAATACCAATTTGTTTTAGGTTGGAACCCTCAATTTAACATGGTATCAGAGCGGGTTCGATCTGCGTGTTATCACGCATATTTTACTCACTGTCACCCGATTTCATATGTCCATGTGTTAGGCTTTGAATCGTTCCACACGTGAGGGGGCGTGTTGAGAATTTCAGTCCCATATCGGGAAATTAATATCACCCGACTCAGTATATAAATCAAAGAGGCATCTCCACCTAATACCAATTGGTTTTAGGTTGGAACTTCAATTTAACACCATTATCTAAAAGCGGGTTCGATCTGCGTGTTATCACGCATATTTTACTCACTGTCACCCGATTTCATATGTCCATGTGTTAGGCTTTGAATCGTTCCACACGTGAGGGGGCGTGTTGAGAATTTCAGTCCCATATCGGGAAATTAATATCACCCGACTCAGTATATAAATCAAAGAGGCATCTCCACCTAATACCAATTGGTTTTAGGTTGGAGCTTCAATTTAACACCATTATCTAAAAGCTACCGACATTGTTGTAAAACGCGGCCTAGGCGGCTGCCTAGGCGCCGTCTAGGCGTTGCTCGGCCACTGAACGAACCGAAATCCACATAATCGTGTCTCCTATGCAGTGTGAGCGAGTAGTCGGCGCCTAAGGCGAGTAGTCGGCGCCTAAGCCGATTAATCGGCGCCCAAGTCCATTTTCTGGTATGTGAAATTAAAAAAAAAAAAGAAAAAGCAAAAGGAAAGTTGACCCACCTCCCGACAGCTATGATTGGCCTCAGCGTCGGAGATAAGGCGCTGCCTTTGGTGATCTGTCCTTCCCGGCCGAGATCTCGACGGCCGACTGCTGTCCCGACTTTTTGTCACCATAGAAGAAGAGAGTGGCAGCTGCACGTTCGTATTGAGTGAGAGGGATGACAAAACCCTAAATATTTTATGTTGGGCTCATTTAATGAATGTTAACGGACTTATATTAACTTTGTTGGGCCTTATACCAATATATAAATCAAATAAAATACAACTAATATTGTTGGGCTTAATAAATTTTATTTTTAGATTAATATTTGTTGGTGTATTAGAGTAATTTTCAAAATTTTCCTAACCGCCTAATTTCCGCCTAGATAGAGCCTAGGCCCCTAGCCATCTAGGCGCTAGGCTCCTATCGGGCGCCCGACTAGGGCCTAGCAAATTTTACAACATTGGCTACAGAACGGGTATCTGAGAATTTTCGAAAGCCCACTTGGATACTCAGGTGATCTCTCACTTGCCTTGTGTTTCTCTCGTTTATTTCAAGATCAGGTGTGTCGACATTGGAAAAGGAGAGGTTTTGCAGAGGAGTTTCTTGAAGATGTTCGTGATAAGTATATTAAGATTGTAGTGTTTTAATATGTGAGATTAGAGACAAGAGATAGCTTAGTATTTTATTATTTTGATGTCTACTAATTCTCTACACCAAGGTTACATGATATGGACGTATTTATAGTACTTATAGGATAATCTACATACAATGACTCATCTCATCTCTATAATGATTACATAGAACATCTCATACACCCACCTAAGCTCATCCTAGAATATTCTTATGTTGTGGCTTAAACTTATTATTTCCATGTGGCTTGAGCTTATTATATCCAACATCCTCTCCTAAGCTCAATTGTCGCCTTCCCACATACCGAGCATCTTCCTGATCCTTTCGAACGCTTCCAACGGTAGTGGCTTGGTGAATATATCCGCTACTTGTTTTTTTTTTTGGAATAGGTCCCAGTTTTATATATATATGGGTGAATGTATACAGAATGGGTGCGAGTATAACTCAACACATGCAACCAGTAACAGGCTACTGGTGAACAAACCATATGTCAAACATAACTATCTACCATGCCACTCTCCATAGCCGCCGAATAGCAGCCTGCTGAAGAGCATGCTTCTCGCCTATAGTCCCATGCCGGGCACCAAGAATACCGAGGGCCGTGGCCACGACATGGGCTGGGGTAGAACGGATGTGCTCCCTCCATCGCCTGTTCCGCTCCTGCCAGATGTGATAGACAATCGATGCAAGGACATGTCGATAAGCAATATGAACTAGATGTCGGCTTCTCCACTTCAGGGCAGCCCAGTGAATGCTCCTGTCCCACTCAATATATGGTATCCGCCAGCTTATCCTGTCCCTAAGTATTCGTCGGCATCGCAACGAAAAGGGGCAAGAAAAGAATAGGTGAGAGATCGTCTCCCGACTCCCAGTATCACAGAGGAGGCAGGCATCCGTTCCTGCGCGCTGAGCCACCCATGGTAAGCTACGAACGGATAGACGGCCTCGTATAGCAAGCCAGAGAATGAACTCATGGCGTGGGATACGTAGACAGCCTCCGAAGAGAGAAGCCCAAATGACTCTGTCCCGCCGCGGTCGAGTGGCGTCACGAACCGCCCTCGAAGAGAAACGTCCATCAGGGTTCCCTATCCAGCGAACACGATCAGACTGCGACGGATCCACCTGCGGTAAAAGAGGGCCAAACTCCAAAAACTCGGATGACGTCGTAGCTGGCCAAGACCAACCATCCGACGTAATAACCTCACTGAGGCGTGAGTCATGCGGCAGTCCCATCACCATCGGCCCCCTTGGATATCTTTCCATCAGCGAGGTCATCAGTAGCCAAGGGTCCTTCCGTAGCCATATGGAGCGCCCGTCTCCCACCTGATAAGATATGAAGGAACGAAGGACGTTCCGAATCTTGAGCAACTTCCTCCAACTCCAAGAGGTGTTGCTCCCCGGCGAAATCTCCCAAAGCGATCTGTTATGCAATCTAGTGCAGTACAGCCAGTCAACCCAAACGAGTCTGGAGCATGCGAGGCCACACTCCATAAATGTCGAAGCAGCAGTGCTCGATTTTCGGTCTCAATGGGGCGTATCCCAAGTCCTCCCTCGGCGATCGGTAGACAAATATCAGCCCATGCAACTCGCGCCGGTGAGCCAGCCCATAAGAAATTCCTCAAGCGCGCCTCAATAGCCCGAATAACCCCCTTCGGGAGAAGGAATATTCCCGCCCAATAGATATGAAGTGCAGAGAGAACGGACTTAATAAGTTGCACTCTCCCAGCGTAAGAGAGCGACTTGTTCAGCCATGAACCCAACCTCCTATCGACCTTCTGCACTAAAGGCGCACAATCAGAGATAGATAGTCTACCTGGAATCAATGGAACTCCCAGGTAGCGCACAGGCAGATGCCCCTGAGGAATGCCTAGAATCGTCTGAAACTGCGCCGATGAGCTCTCAGCGCGCTTGCTCACAAACATCTCGCTCTTGGCGGGGCTCGGTTCTAACCCCGAAGCCGCCGCAAAGTCATCCAGCGCTGCCTTAAGAACCCCAATCGAAACCTCATCAGCATGACAAAGGAGTAATAGGTCATCCGCAAACGCAAGCATGGCCAGCTTCGACGTCTCACAACGCCAATGATAAAGAAATCGCGGTTCATGGCAGATGCGGTGTGTAACCATCCCCCGTAAAATCTCCATCACCAGCGTGAAAAGGTACGGGGATAAAGGGTCTCCTTGTCGAAGACCTCTCTTGCCCTGGAAGTACCCCGCCTGCGCTCCATGTAGGTTAATAGAAAAGGTCGTCGTAGTGACACAACAGTGAACCCAATCCACAAACGTCGGGTGGAAACCCATTGCTTCCATAGCAGCCAGCAAGAAACTCCACTCGACCTTATCGTAGGCCTTAGCCAAATCCACCTTGAGCGCAACGCGAGGGGGACGGCTCATGCTGTTATACCCCAAACAGATCTCCTGGGCTAACAGAATGTTATCACTGATCTTCCGTCCCGGAATAAAGGCCGTCTGAGTCGGATGAACAAGCTCCCCAAGAACAAGCTTCAACCTGTTGGCAATAACCTTAGAGATTACCTTGAACAGGACGTTGCAGCACGAGATAGGTCTATAATCAGCCGCTGTCCTCGGTGAGTCCCCCTTAGGAATGAGCGTGATGGACGTGCTATTAAGACCCTTAAGCAGCCGGCCCGTCAAAAAGAAGTCCTGAACCGCGAGAATGAGATCCTCCCCAATAATACTCCACGCCGCTTTAAAGAAAGCGGCCGTAAAGCCGTCCGGTCCCGGAGCTTTCTCGTCCCCCATGGAGAAGAGAGCCTCCTTGATCTCAGTCGGCTCAATGGGTCTAATCATATGAGTAGCCGTATCCCCCGAAAGAGATCGAGTGATGTAAGGCTCTAGATCCGCCTGGGTAACCTGATTAGACCTCGCCGAGACGCCCAACAAATCTCGATAGAATCGCACCAACTCATCCCGAACGGGCCCCTCACCATGGATCAGCTCCCCGCTCTCAGAATCCAATGCAAGAATCCGGTTCCTTGCGCGTCGCATAGCCACCCTTCGGAAAAAGAATGACGTGCACTGATCACCCTCCTTAAGCCAAGTTAGCTTGGCCCGTTGTGACAACGCAGAATGCTCCATATCAACCGCCCTCGTGTATAAGTCCCGGCAGAATCGCTCCAAGTCATGGAAGAACGTCTCATCCGGGAATCTGCTTGTGAAATCTTGACTAATGTCGAGGAATCGCTTGGCCTCAACAACATTCATCGCTAGGTCCCCCTTCGACCTACGCATCTGTCGAAATATATGCTTGAGGTCCTTAAGGCGCCTTGTGAGAACATACATAGGGTAACCGGATCGCGCAACCTCCCAAACCCGCTGGACTTGCGCCAAAAATGATGCATCATGTATCAAAAAGTTATCGAAGCGAAACGTCGATAGCCTCGGGGTACCACGGACTTCGCCAAGAAGCAACGGGCTATGATCAGAAGGCCCGGGCAAATCAGCCCTATAGGAGCAATCGGGGTACTTGGCGAACCACACCGGATTACCAATGACACGGTCAAGTCTTCGCCAGATTCCCGCCTCGGCCCGTTGCTGATTATACCACGTAAAAAATTGTCCGGTTTGCGGCAATGTCATCAAATCCACTCGAAGCAAGCAGTCGCGTAAATCACGGGTATCTCGATCGGTAATGACTCTTCCCCTTCCTTCCGCAGCTTCCACAATAGCATTAAAGTCACCTAAGACAATCCATGGGTCATTGTGGCGTAGCGCAGACGTACCAACAATATCCTCCCAAAGCTCACACCTCTCCTCCCTTCGGTTCTTTCCATAAATAAAAGATACGTAAGTTGTCTCATTAGCAGCAATAGAGAACACCTTACAATGGATAGACTGCGCAGTAAAGGCCTCAACCGAGACCTGAATCCAAGATGGGTCCCATCCAACCCAAATGCGTGATCCGGGGCCGCCATCATAGTCGAAAAACCACGTCCATGCAGCGTTAATTCTGCCCGAGATTGAAGCTGCATTAACTGTGGAAACCCTAGTCTCCAAGAGAGCAATCAAATGCAATCTGTTACGTGCCACCAACTCCTCCACTCCCCTCCCGTGGTCCCGCTTGTTGAGACCACGCACATTCCACACCCCGACACTGATCATGGATCACCCCTCGAGCGGGCTGCATAATTAGGACCCGAGGATGTAGAGGGTATATCACCAGATTCAGAGAGACCCTGAAGTACCGAGAAGGAGTTCCTATCAGCTCCGGCCACCTTCGAGAGAGCCGGCACTCCATTCGGCCGAGGCGGGCTACTTCTTGGGGAAGTGAGTCTCGGCGAGCTTTGTCTAGGCGGCGGATTAGGATTAATCCGTGGCTCGTCGTGAGAAAGCCGGCTGGCCGTTGCCCCAATGTCGTGGTCCGTTACTTTCGCTTTTCCCTTGCGGCCCACACGTTTCCATTCACGATCGGGTTGGGCTTCAACCGACTCGTTTGCGCGACGCCGAGGTTGGACCCGGGCCGGGGTTTTCCCCTTATTCCGTAGACATGCGGCCGTTGAATGCATCCAAGATTCACACTCCCCGCATTTTGTTGGCTTCCATTCATACTCGACCCGTACAAGAACACTCCCATCCCATCCACCATCGGCATTCGGTAGGCGAATCTGAAACTTGTCGATAAACGGCTCATCTAACTTCTTCATGACACAAACTCGCGCAAAGTCAATACGAGTCATATTGGTCGTCCCACCATCCGTAAACAATGGACGCCCAACCGCACTAGCCACAACACCGAGGCCCTCCGGAGTCCAGAATTCCCCGGGCACGTGCCATAATCGAATCCAAAGAGGAACCTCAGATTGGTCCCGCTTATCAAGAGCCATGCCCGGCCGCCATGCCTCAAGAAATAGAGGCTGCCCATGGATAAGCCACGGGCCTCCGTCCAACACACGGTTCATCGCCTCCTCGGACTCAAAACGGAACTTAAAGAACCCGTTTTGTGTCGCCTTGACCTCGACAACACCCGCCCACAGATTACGGAAAAATCTCTCAACGAAAGGAAAGAACGGTTTCTTCCCAAGGAAATATCCAACAAGTGTATGATCCCACCTCGCGAACCCCTTCTTCGCAACATCCCACGTGGGTCGTACTTCAAGCAAGCCGTCAATGAGCGTAGGTGGCGTATAGTCCAACTTGATTCGCGTCATGTTCTCCCGCCCCGTCGTAGAAGAACCAATGAGTCTAGCCGCATACGACTCAGAAACCCTAGGCCCATGAACGGAAACCCTAGGCTCCGGCGATGGAACTATCGTGTCGTCGACGTCACGGTTGGCTTCAAGATGGTCATGTGGCCGCACGTCATCGTTCGCACCATCAGAAATACCATCAGAAATTTTCGGCGGCGGTGGTGTACCCTTCCGATCGGCAGCCCTTTTCAAAATGGAGACAACCGGTCGTCGATTTGGATCCCGTCTCCGATCAGACCTATCATGGACCTTCGACCCCTGTGCAGACGCCCTAGAGACGGTCGCAGCCGACGCGGAACTCGCCGGGATATGGTCGGTTGCTTTAGTTGTAGCAGTAGAAAACCCTAGAAATTTAGGGTTTCGCTGAGATACCGTGGCCAAATCCATTGACGGCTCAGAATGATGGCCGATCGATGAATTCTGGACCGTCGTGGTGTGAGCCACATTCACGGCAACCTTCCTCCCCATAACACGATCAGCCAATGCTTTACACGATTCAAAATCAAACGAAGCCGCGAATTCGGGATATTTCAACCGGATAAACTCAAGATCTTGAGATAAATCCCGCGCCGAACGATCTAAACCGGTATTAGATTCCGTAATATCAAATGAAATCCTCTCAGACCGATTCAGATTCGACAGACCATCGTCACACTCTGCCAAAGAAGAAGCGCCGCCACGTTTCTTGGTCACCAAGAGATCGAACGCGGCCCCATTATCACGTACATCAGATCCCGGAAAATTCTCCAATTCCGGCGTTAGTATCCTAATCACCGGAGCAGATGGAGGCGCGGATGACATCAGAGAACCAATCATGGTCGAAGAGGACGCCATGAAATCAGATTCAAGGGCGATCGCAACAGCCCTTGACAAGTTTGAACGAGATATTCAAACGCAAATAGCCGAGAAGGATTAAAATCCTTCCACCGCCGTGAGAATCCGGCGATGGAGGGGGTAGGAAGGTTCGTCGACGATCTGCAAGGCGGTAAAGATCGGCGCCGGTGAGGTGATCGAGGTAGGCGGGAATCAAATTTTGAAAATCGGCTAGGGTTTTTTCGAAGTGTGTGAAAATCACACACAGTAATGGTGTTTTTTCGAAGTGACGAAGTGTGTAATGCTCCGCTACTTGTTCCTTGCTTGTTACATGAATCAAGCTAACTTCGCCTTTCTTTGTTTGCTCTCGTATGAAATGATATCGCACGTCTATATGCTTGCTTCGTTCATGATGTACCGGGTTCTTCGCGAGTTCAATTGCCGACTTATTGTCGACCCGTATTTCTGTAGCTGTTGCTTGTGTGAATTTCATTTCTTTTAGCAGCTTTCTGATCCAAACGCATGACTGACACAAGTTGATGCTGCGACATATTCAGCTTCGCACGTAGAGAGTGTTACTATCGGTTGTTTTTTCGACGTCCAAGTGAAAGCCGTGCCACCTACCAAGAAGACAAAACCTGTAGTGCTCTTTCTTTCGTCCAAGTCACCACTCCAATCACTATCTGAATAAGCAATAACATCAGGATTGTTAGTGCAGCCATAAAATAATCCGTATGAAATCGTTCCTTTGATGTATCGTAAAATCCGCTTTACGGCGTTCCAATGACTTGATCTTGGACTCTCCATGTATCGACTCATGAGTCCTACTCCATATGCAATGTCCGGCCTCGTATTTGTGAGATAACGTAAGCTTCCAACAGCGCTTCTATAAACCTTCGGATCAACCGGCTTCCCTTCACCTTGCCTCGTTAACTTAATGCCTCGTTCCACCGGCGTTTTAGCGTAATTGCACTCGCTCATATTGAACCTTTCCAACAATGTCTTTGCGTACGTTTGTTGAGATACAAAAATACCCGACTCCTTTTGTTTGACATCTAGCCCCAAGAAATATGACATGATTCCGAGATCGGTCATGTCGAACTCGTTCTTCATATCTCGTTTGAACTCCTCAACCATGGTGTTGTTGTTGCTAGCAAAAATCAGGTCATCAACATATAATGCAACATAAAGTATATCATTACCCCGTACCTTAATGTAAAGGGCATGCTCGTAGGGACATTGTTCAAATCCTCGATCTTTAAAATATACATCGATGCGTGCATTCCACGTTCTGGGTGCCTGTTTCAACCCATATAACGCCCTTTTCAGCCTTAAAACTTGATCTTTCTTTCCTTGTTTGAAGCCCGGTGGTTGAAAAATGTAAACTTCTTCTTCGAGCCTTCCGTTCAAAAATGCCGATTTAACGTCCATTTGGTAAATGCTCCATTTTTTGCTTGCAACCAACGATAGCAATAAACGCACGGTCTCCATTCTCGCTACTGGGGCGAAAACCTCTTCGTAATCTATGCCATACTTTTGACTGTAGCCCTTTGCGACTAGCCTCGCTTTGTATTTTACTATGTTACCTTCGGAGTTCAGTTTTTTCTTCTACACCTACTTCACTCCTACCGCTTTGTGTCCGGGCGGCAACGAGCTCAACTCCCATGTATTATTCTTTTCGATTGATTTTATTTCTTCATACATCGCCTCTCGCCATCTCTCATCTTTGACAGCTTCTTCAAAGGTGATGTCCTCAGCATCCGCCATGAGACATACGAGGTTCATTCGTTCAGTGGAGTTATAGAGCTCTCCTATGCTTCGCGTCCGGATGGTCTCGGGTTCAGATTCACCATCTGTCACGGCAGTCGCGGACTCAGAGGGCTGCGCTTCTAATTTTGGCTCTTCACCGCTTGGAATGGATATGTCTGCAACCTTCATTCTTTCATCCTCAGGCTTTAGTGTCGATTCCCAACTCCAACTAGCATCTTCGTCAACCTGTACATCTCGACTAACAACAATTTTCTTTGTATTAGGATCATACAAATTGTATGCCTTAGAACGTTCATCGTATCCAATAAAGATCAATTTTTGACTTTTATCATCGAGCTTAGTACGCCTTTTCTCCGGAATTCGAGCATATGCTATGCTTCCAAAAACACGTAAATGTGCAACTGATGGTTTTACGCCGCACCATGCTTCTTGTGGCGTGACATTTTGTAATATTGAGGTTGGACTTCGATTTTGCAAATAGACGGAACACCGAACGGCTTCTGCCCAAAACTCTTTAGGCATGCGTTTAGTCTTGAGCATGCTCCTAGCCATATCAAGCAGCGTTCTGTTTTTTCGCTCGGCAACGCCGTTCTGTTGCGGTGTGTATGGAGCTGTCAGGTGACGCTTGATTCCATGTTCTTCACAGTATGCCATAAAGTCTTTTGATATGAACTCACCGCCCCGATCTGAACGTAGTGACTTGATGCGTTCTCCGCTAGTATTTTCCACCAATTGTTTAAATTTCTTGAAAACAGCAAGTGCCTCATTCTTTTCTCGAAGAAAATATACCCATGTTCTACGTGAGAAATCGTCGATAAAAGTGATAAAGTACCTGCGATTTCCGAATGAGGCTGGAGTGATGGGACCGCAAATATCAGTGTGAATGAGCTCGAGAACTTTACTTGACCGTGTGAGGGAGCCTTTTGGAAATGATTTTCTTGTGCCCTTTTCCATGATGCATACTTCGCATATTCGATGTTCGCCCTCGACTTTGTTAAGTCCTCCAACCATGTTTCGGTCCACCAGTTTTTCAGACTGTCGTAGTTCAAGTATCCGAACCGTTGATGCCACAACCTTGCGCCACGTGATAAGTATATTAAGATTGTAGTGTTTTAATATGTGAGATTAGAGACAAGAGATTGCTTAGTATTTTATTATTTTGATGTCCATAAAGTCTTTTGATATGAACTCACCGCCCCGATCTTAACGTAGTGACTTGATGCGTTCTCCGCTAGTATTTTCCACCAATTGTTTAAATTTCTTGAAAACAGCAAGTGCCTCATTCTTTTCTCGAAGAAAATATACCCATGTTGTACGTGAGAAATCGTCGATAAAAGTGATAAAGTACCTGCGATTTCTGAATGAGGCCGGAGTGATGGGACCGCAAATATCAGTGTGAATGAGCTCGAGAACTTTACTTGACCGTGTGAGGGAGCCTTTTGGAAATGATTTTCTTGTGCCCTTTTCCATGATGCATACTTCGCATATTCGATGTTCGCCCTCGACTTTGTTAAGTCCTCCAACCATGTTTCGGTCCACCAGTTTTTTCAGACTGTCGTAGTTCTAGTGTCCGAACCGTTGATGCCACAACCTTGCACCACGTGATAAGTATATTAAGATTGTAGTGTTTTAATATGTGAGATTACAGACAAGAGATTGCTTAGTATTTTATTATTTTGATGTCCATAAAGTCTTTTGATATGAACTCACCGCCCCGATCTTAACGTAGTGACTTGATGCGTTCTCCGCTAGTATTTTCCACCAATTGTTTAAATTTCTTGAAAACAGCAAGTGCCTCATTCTTTTCTCGAAGAAAATATACCCATGTTCTACGTGAGAAATCGTCGATAAAAGTGATAAAGTACCTGCGATTTCCGAATGAGGCCGGAGTGATGGGACCGCAAATATCAGTGTGAATGAGCTCGAGAACTTTACTTGACCGTGTGAGGGAGCCTTTTGGAAATGATTTTCTTGTGCCCTTTTCCATGATGCATACTTCGCATATTCGATGTTCGCCCTCGACTTTGTTATGTCCTCCAACCATGTTTCGGTCCACCAGTTTTTTCAGACTGTCGTAGTTCTAGTGTCCGAACCGTTGATGCCACAACCTTGCGGAGCTCGATATTTCGACGTTTGCATTTAGACATCTATCAGTCGCCGCTGCAATGTTGAGCTTAAAATAAGGTGTATGAAATACCACAATCTCGTGATTTTGAACTTATTAAACTTATATGCAAATACGCTTGCAAACGCATATTATGAGATATCAGATATTAAGCAACTACAACTTCATATCCTACGAAAAACACTACCGTACAATATGATGTTATACATGTATAATATCGGCGTACAATATCTCATGTATGAGATATAATACATCATTTGGTAAATGCTCCATTTTTTGCTTGCAACCAACGATAGCAATAAACGCACGGTCTCCATTCTCGCTACTGGGGCGAAAACCTCTTCGTAATCTATGCCATACTTTTGACTGTAGCCCTTTGCGACTAGCCTCGCTTTGTATTTTACTATGTTACCTTCGGAGTTCAGTTTTTTCTTGTACACCCACTTCACTCCTATCGCTTTGTGTCCGGGCGGCAACGAGGTCAACTCCCATGTATTGTTCTTTTCGATTGATTTTATATCGGTTAGGATATGTGTATTGGAAATCTCATATTATGATAAGTAATATGATGCATATAAGTTTAGTGGATTTTATCATACTTAAGGATATACCTTATTAGTATATTAAAACTACCTTAAAGTATATCATACTTAAGGATATACCTTATTACTATAAGGTATTATGCACATACCTTGATTGTGATAAGAAAAATATTAAGCTTATTACTTATTGGAAATGACAGAGGTTACTTATTAAGAGCTCAGGGCCGAAGTTGCCCGAGCCAGATACCTACAATGGCGTACGCGACGCGAAGAAGCTGGAAAACTTCCTATATGACATTGAGGGATATTTCCAAGCAGCTCAAGTGGCTGAAAATAACAAAGTGGCAGTGGCATCTAGATTCCTCACCGATGATGCCAAGATTTGGTGGCGGACCCGACAACGTGAGGCAGATGAGAACCCGCAGGCACGGATCGAAACTTGGGAAGCCCTGAAGGCCGAACTTAAGACCCATTTCGCGCCGCAAAATAATGCTTGGTTAGCCCGAGATGCTTTGCGAAGGCACAAACAGACGGGCACGATCCATGAATATGTCCAAAAGTTCCATTCTTTGATTCTCGACATCCGTGATATGTCCGACGCTGATAAGTTGTACAATTTCATGGCTGGGCTCAAACCATATCCACAAAGTGAGCTAGCCCGACGGAATGTCCAAGACGTCAACACGGGTATAGCTGAGGCCGAAGGTTGAGGGACCTTCCGAAGCCGGACTACGAGAATCCTAAGAAGGGAGAGAATAACGGGTAGCGACCGAATGGATCTCAAGTGAAGGTGGGCAAAAAGAGGAAGTACAATGGTGTTCATAGCAACAATGGGTCGAAATACGTGCAAAAGCGACCGGATAGACAAGCTGAGAAACAGCCGGTCACTGACCCAACCAAGAAGTGGACATGCTATATATGCAACGGTTCTCACAAGTGGTATCAATGTCCACAACGATCTGCCGTTAACGCTGTCGCAGCCCAGATGAGGGGCGAAGCTGGACCGTCGTGTGCAAACAAAGATGAGCCTCAGGCCAACCAATTGCGAGTGTTGGCCACACTTCGGCAGGACAAGTCGGGTAAGAACAAGCTCATGTACGTTTCTTGTCTCGTAGAAAAACTGCCCACTATGGCGATGGTGGACTCGGGAGCGACGCACAATTTCATGTCTCTCGAGATGGCAAAGAAGGCTGGTCTTGTGTTGCTCAACCGACCTGCCACCATCAAATTAGCGAATGCCGCGTCCCTGCATGTGGAAGGTAACGTTAAGGCCAACGTAAAGATCGGTCATTGGGAAGGATCGGTGACATTTATCATTGCTCCGCTCGACTTTGAAGTCATTCTTGGGAACGAATTTTTGGTGGATGCAAAGGCCATAACGATACCCTTCCTGAACGGCATGATGATAGCTGACGAGGCACAGCCGGGCTTCATCCAGGGCACTTTTCAATATGGCGAGACAAAGAACGGGCCAAGGTGCTCGGCTATACAGCTCAAGCGTGGCCTTGGCCGAGGCGAGCAAACTTTCCTTATTGTTGTGCGCGAGAACGAATCTGCAACTCCGCACGTCCCGCCAGTTGAAATTCAGGCCATTCTTGAAAAGTTCGAAGATGTCATGCCCAACGAACTGCCTAAAGAACTCCCACCGAGGAGGCCCACTGATCACCGAATTGAGTTGGAGCCTGGAACGAGACCTCCAGCGCAGGCGCCTTATCGCTTGAATCCAGCTGAACTGGAAGAATTGCGGCGCCAACTCGATGAGCTATTGGATGCGGGCCTAGTCAGACCCTCGAAGGCACCCTTTGGTTCGCTGGTATTATTCCAACGTAAGAAGGATGGCTCGTTGCGATTTTGTGTTGACTATCGGGCGCTCAACAAGGTGACGGTGAAGAACAAGTATCCGATCCCGAATGCATTAGACCTCTTCGACAAGTTAGCCAAGGGGAGGTACTTCTCAAAGTTGGATCTACGATCGGGATATTGGCAAGTTCAGATTGCTGAAGGGGATGAGGCAAAGACCACGTGCGTGACAAGGTACGGGTCATATGAATTTTTTATGATGCCTTTCGGGTTAACTAATGCCCCTGCTACATTTTGCAATTTGATGAATGATGTTCTGTATGAGTTTTTGGACAAGTTCGTGGTCGTCTACCTTGATGACATCGTCGTGTATTCGGCGAGTTTGGAGGATCACGCGAAGCACCTCAAGCTCGTGCTAGAGACCTTGAGGAAAAATCGACTCTACGTCAAAAGGGAGAAATGTGAGTTCGGTAGCACCAGGATCAATTTTTTAGGCCGCATGATCGAAAATGGCCAGATCGAGATGGATAAGGCCAAGGTTCGAGCTGTGATGGAATGGCCACGACCAAGCACCGTTACGGAGCTGCGGTCCTTCCTGGGTGTTGCGAACTACTATCGACACTTCATAAAGGGGTATTCAAAGATTGCTTTGCCCCTGACGGACCTCTTGAAGAAGGACATGAAGTGGGATTGGGGTCGTAGTTGCGAAGAAGCCTTCGAACGACTCAAAGCTGCGTTGGCCAGCGAACCCGTCCTAAAGCTGCCTGACTTTGAACAGCCATTCGAAGTCCACACTGATGCGTCTGGCAAGGCGCTTGGTGGTGTACTTGTGCAAGGGAGACACCCCATCGCTTACGAAAGTCGAAAGCTCAAAGATGCTGAGACGCACTACAGCACGCACGAGAAAGAGATGACCGCGGTGATTCACTGCCTCGGAGCGTGGCGCCACTATCTTCTTGGTTCTAAGTTTGTGATTGTCACTGATAATGTGGCAAATACTTATTTCAAAACTCAAAAGAAGCTAACCCCGAAACAGGCACGATGGCAAGAGTTTCTTGGGGAGTTTGATTTTGATTGGGTTCATCGGCCTGGGCGGCAGAATGAAGTTGCTGATGCACTAAGCCGCCAGCCTCATCTCAATATGGTGGCCGTAATAAGCCAAGTCGCGAGCAGATTTGCAAGCCGCATCCGACGCGAAAGTGAGAACGATCCGACCTACGTGAAGCTCAAAGATCAGGTTAAAGAAGGGCTTCTGAAACGCTACTGGCTTGAAAATGGGCTGTTGGTCACGCATGGCAAACGTTTCTATGTACCTGCCGGGAGACTGCGGAATGATCTTTTGAAGGAGCACCATGAGCCGCAGTGGGCAGGTCACCCGGGAGTTAGGCGCATGATGGCCCTAATTTCTCGCGAGTTCTATTAGCCAAAGCTCGAGCAGGATGTCGAAACCTTTGTTCGTACTTGCAACATTTGCCAGCGAGACAAGCCCGAGCGTACAAAGCCAGCAGGTTTGTTGCAGCCGTTACCTATTCCGGATAGCCCATGGCGTTCCATTTCCATGGACTTCGTTGTTGGATTGCCAAAGAGCGAAGGTAATAATTCCATTTTAGTCGTGGTGGATCGATTCTCCAAAATGGCGATATTTATGGCTTGCCCGATTCAGTGCAATGCTGACGTTGCTGCGGACTTGTTCTTCCGAAACGTGGTGAAGTACTTTGGGATGCCGGAAGAAATCATCAGTGATCGAGACGTAAGGTTCACAAGCCGATTCTGGACGATTTTGTTCCGAAGGCTTGGCACAAAACTACGATTTTCTTCCGGATATCACCCACAGACGGATGGACAGACCGAGCGAGTCAATCAACTCCTTGAGGAGTATCTTCGGCATTATATCTCGGCCATCCAGCACAATTGGACGAGCCTACTTGACCCGGCGCAATTCTGCTACAATCTCCACAAATCATCTGCGACGGAGAAGAGTCCATTTGAGGTAGTTTATGGTTTTCAACCTTTAACCCCTCAAAATCTTTCTATATGAAAAGCTGCAGGAGATTGCCCACCGGCGTACAAGTTTGCTCGAGGGCGACAATTGTTGTGGGCTGAAGCTCGAGATAGCCTCGCCAAAGCTGGTAGGAGTATGAAGAAGTATTACGACCAAGGACACCGGGCCGTAACCTTCAATGTGGGCGAGAAAGTTTGGGTTAAACTGTCTCCTCAAATGAAGGCCAAGTGGAAAGCTCAATCACTCGCATGGAGCTTGATGCCAAAGTACGACGGGCCTTTCGAGATCGTGAATCGAGTTGGCCAAGATCGTACAAGTTGATGCTTCCACCAAAGTATCGGATCCACCCAGTGTTCCATGTAAGCTTCTTGAAGAAGTTCCATGAAAACCAGCCTCCAGGATCGTCGACGAGGGCGCCGCTGATTCAGGTGGGGGAGAATTGTTATGTAGTTGACGGATCTTGACCGTTGACTTCGGTCAACAGCGGCCGAGCAGTACTCGGCCGGACTCGGTGGTGCCTAGACCCCGAGATATGTTGAGCAGAGATGATCTGACGGACAGTGGCCAGATGGGTAGGTCTAGCCACACACGAACTTGACCCATGAGGTGGCCGAAAGGCAGATGGGCAGTTCGCTCGAACATGAGCACATACGCGACACTAGACGGATGTAGCCTTGACGCACATAGCTTGTGGCAAGCGCCGGCTCGATGGACTTGAGTGGGCATTCGGGGAAGACGCGCGCAGCCGTGTCGAATATGCGGGGCACATTGAGTGCACAGTAGGCCAACACGCTCGCGTGGACTTATGCCTGATTGCGGAACAAGCCAACACACGAAAGTGGAGCCTGGCGGAGACCACTTGCGCGCGCGCCCGACTTGGCCAGCGACGAGTGCTCGCAAACTGATGGCATCGGGCAGGCTAGAAGGGCATGAAGGCTTTTGACAGAATGACATGGCTTTTGTATGGGCCAGGCCAGGCTGGCAACACATGGGCGGATTGATTATGCCAGGCTGGCACAGTATGGGCAAAAGATGACTTTAACAGGCTGGCATCACATGGCTAGTTAATGATCCAACCAAGCACATGGGCAAAAGTGCCTTGTCCCACCAAGAACATGGGCGAAAGTACCTTTGTCCCATCAAGCATGGGCGAGATTCCTTGTGTCCAAGCCATCTCAAGCACATGGCCATGGGTCCAAGCCAACACCTCACATGGGCGAGATTCCATCAAGGCACATGGGAGGATGGCTTGGCCAAGTCTATAAAAGGCCTTAGAATGCATTTTGCCAAGTAGTGAAGAATTATGTGAAAAATTGTAATACATTCGAAGTGTTGTGAGTGTTCCTATAAGCTAGGCGAGTTTTGTAAACGAGCAGCTTATTTTGTGCGAGTCTTTCAAGCTCGTACCGGGTTTTTCCCCCACTCTGAGTTTGGAGTGGGTTTTCCCGTAAATCTTGCGTCATCTGTCTTATTCGTTTCTTGTTGGTGTGAGATCGAGTGAGGCAAACACGAGAGGTTTAAGTCCGAGGCCAAACTTTATCAAACATGCCGAGTATGTTGGGTTTGGGGCGAGCGAAACGATCTATTGACGCTTATTTACGCACGCAAACATAAAAGAGTGAAAGGCTGAGTGGCAAGGCTTTGGGCCGAGCCAAGCTATTGCCGGTCTCGAACCTCGACTTAGACGCCAAAAATTCTAAGTTAAAAAGGGTCGTGACAAAACGAGGCAAGGTGAAGGGAAGCCTGTTGATCCGAGGTTTATAGAAGCGCTGTTGGAAGCTTACATTATCTCACAAATACGAGGCTGGACATTGCATATGGTGTAGGACTCGTGAGTCGATACATGGAGAGTCCAAGATCAAGTCATTGGAACGCCGTAAAGCGGATTTTACGATACATCAAAGGAACGATTTCATACGGATTATTTTATGGCTGCACTAACAATCCTGATGTTATTGCTTATTCAGATAGTGATTGGAGTGGTGACTTGGACGAAAGAAAGAGCACTACAGGTTTTGTCTTCTTGGTAGGTGGCACGCTTTCACTTGGACGTCGAAAAAACAACCGATAGTAACACTCTCTACGTGCGAAGCTGAATATGTCGCAGCATCAACTTGTGTCAGTCATGCGATTTGGATCAGAAAGCTGCTAAAAGAAATGAAATTCACACAAGCAACAGCTACAGAAATACGGGTCGACAATAAGTCGGCAATTGAGCTCGCGAAGAACCCGGTACATCATGAACAAAGCAAGCATATAGATGAGCGATATCATTTCATGCGAGAGCAAACAAAGAAAGGCGAAGTTAGCTTGATTCATGTATTAAGCAAGGAACAAGTAGCGGATATATTCACCAAGCCACTACCGTTGGAAGCGTTCGAAAGGATCAGGAAGATGCTCGGTATGTGGGAAGGCGACAATTGAGCTTAGGAGAGGATGTTGGATATAATAAGCTCAAGCCACATGGAAATAATAAGTTTAAGCCACAACATAAGAATATTCTAGGATGAGCTTAGGTGGGTGTATGAGGTGTTCTATGTAATCATTATAGAGATGAGTCATGAGATGAGTCATTGTGTGTAGATTATCCTATAAGTACTATAAATAAGTCCATATCATGTAACCTTGGTGTAGAGAATTAGTAGACATCAAAATAATATAATACTAAGCTATCTCTTGTCTCTCACATATGAAAACACTACAATCTTAATATACTTATCAGGTGGTATCAGAGCACATGGCTAACATCGGAGGAGCGGCCGAAGGAATTCCTCATGTACCAAGCTTGCGTCTTTCAAAGGACAATTACGGCAATTGGTGCATACAAATGAAGGCGTTACTAGGATCGCAAGATGCCTGGGAAGTTGTCGAGAGTGGGTATACCGAACACGAAACTCTCGCGGGTTTGACGAACAATCAAGTGAAAGAACTAAAGGAATACCGCAAGAAAGACAAGACCGCGTTGTACATGCTTTACCAAGCAGTTGACGAGTCGGCCTTTGAGAAGATAGCCGGAGCAAAGAACTCGAATGAAGCCTGGACGATCCTAGAAAATGCATACAAAGGCGCAGATCGCGTTTAGCAAATACGCTTGCAAACGCTTCGTGGTGAATTTGAGACGATCAAGATGAAAGACGCAGAGACGGTGTCGGCTTACATTACAAGGGTCGGTAATTGTGAACCAGCTAAAACGGAACGGTGAGGATGTGCCCGAAAATCGTGTCGTCGAGAAGATTCTCAGATCCTTGACGGAGGAATATGAGAATGTCGTGTGTGCCATAGAGGAAGCTAGAGACCTCGAAAAAATGTCCGTGAATGAACTTACGAGTTCATTGGAGGCCCACGAGCATCGAAAGAATCGAAAGAGGGTGGAAACTTTAGAGGATGCTCTTCAAGCCAAAGTCTCGTTTAAGGAAGAACAAACAAACTACGGCGACCGTGGAAGAGGACGTGGTTGAGGTCGAGGAAGCTTTAGAGGTCGTAGTCGTGGAAGAGGCCGGGGCCGTGGACAAGACGAAAAAGAAGAAAGAGGAAACTACAACAACACACGAGGTGCAAGAGGTGGCCGCGGACGAGGCAACCGATCAAACAAGTACAACGTCGAATGCTATAATTGTGGAAAATATGGTCATTTTGCAAGAGAGTGTTATGCTGAAAAGAAGGTGGATGAAAAGGTGAACATCGCCGAGAAGAAAACTGAAAACGGAGAAGAGATTTTATTGCTTGCATGCAAAGAGTCGGATAGCGGCAATGAACATACGTGGTACTTGGATACGGGTGCGAGGAACCACATGTCCGGTGATAGAAAGCTGTTCACGGACCTAGAAGAAGACGTTGGAGGTAAAGTGACGTTTGGTGACGCGTCTACGGTGAAAGTAGCAGGTAAAGGAAAGATCTTGATTAAATGCAAAGACGGTACAAATCGCTACATAGCTGACGTTTTTTACGTACCAAGTATGAGGAGTAACACTATTAGCCTTTGACAACTTCTAGAGCGAGTATATACTGTATTAATGAAGGGACAGCTCATGACTCTAAAAGATCGTGACGCTCAAGTTATTGCTCAAGTTCAAATGAGCAATAATCGTTTGTTTAAGCTCAACATTGCAGCAGCGACTGATAGATGTCTAAATGCAAACGTCGAAATATCGAGCTCCGCAAGGTTGTGGCATCAACGGTTCGGACACTTGAACTACGACAGTCTGAAAAAACTGGTGGACCGAAACATGGTTGGAGGACTTAACAAAGTCGAGGGCGAACATCGAATATGCGAAGTATGCATCATGGAAAAGGGCACAAGAAAATCATTTCCAAAAGGCTCCCTCACACGGTCAAGTAAAGTTCTCGAGCTCATTCACACTGATATTTGTGGTCCCATCACTCCGGCCTCATTCGGAAATCGCAGGTACTTTATCACTTTTATCGACGATTTCTCACGTAGAACATGGGTATATTTTCTTCGAGAAAAGAATGAGGCACTTGCTGTTTTCAAGAAATTTAAACAATTGGTGGAAAATACTAGCGGAGAACGCATCAAGTCACTACGTTCAGATCGGGGCGGTGAGTTCATATCAAAAGACTTTATGGCATACTGTGAAGAACATGGAATCAAGCGTCACCTGACAGCTCCATACACACCGCAACAGAACGGCGTTGCCGAGCAAAAAAACAGAACGCTGCTTGATATGGCTAGGAGCATGCTCAAGACTAAACGCATGCATAAAGAGTTTTGGGCAGAAGCCGTTCGGTGTTCCGTCTATTTGCAAAATCGAAGTCCAACCTCAATATTACAAAATGTCACGCCACAAGAAGCATGGTGCGGCGTAAAACCATCAGTTGCACATTTACGTGTTTTTGGAAGCATAGCATATGCTCGAATTCCGGAGCAAAGGCGTAATAAGCTCGATGATAAAAGTCAAAAATTGATCTTTATTGGATACGATGAACGTTCTAAAGCGTACAATTTGTATGATCCTAATACAAAGAAAATTGTTGTTAGTCGAGATGTACAGGTAGACGAAGATGCTAGTTGGAGTTGGGAATCGACACTAAAGCCTGAGGATGAAAGAACGAAGGTTGCAGACATATCCATTCCAAGCGGTGGAGAGCCCGAATTAGAAGCGCAGCCCTCTGAGTCCGCGACTTCCGTGACAGATGGTGAATCTGAACCCGAGACCATCCGGACGCGAAGCCTAGGAGAGCTCTATAACTCCACTGAACGAATGAACCTCGTATGTCTCATGGCGGATGCTGGGGACATCACCTTTGAAGAAGCTGTCAAAGAAGAGAGATGGCGAGAGGCGATGTGTGAAGAAATAAAATCAATCGAAAAGAACAATACATAGTAGTTGAGCTCGTTGCCGCTCCGACACAAAGCGGTAGGAGTGAAGTGGGTGTACAAGAAAAAACTGAACTCCGAAGGTAACATAGTAAAATACAAAGCGAGGCTAGTCGCAAAGGGCTACAGTCAAATGTATGACATAGATTACGAAGAGGTTTTCGCCCCAGTAGCGAGAATGGAGACCGTGCGTTTATTGCTATCGTTGGTTGCAAGCAAAAAAATGAAGCATTTACCAAATGGACGTTAAATCGGCATTTTTGAACGGAAGGCTCGAAGAAGAAGTTTACATTTTTCAACCACCGGGCTTCAAACAAGGAAAGAAAGATCAAGTTTTAAGGCTGAAAAGGGCGTTATACGGGTTGAAACAGGCACCAAGAACGTGGAATGCACGCATCGATGCATATTTTAAAGATCGAGGATTTGAACAATGTCCCTACGAGCATGCCCTTTACATTAAGGTACGGGGTAATGATATACTTTATGTTGCATTATATGTTGATGACCTGATTTTTGCTAGCAACAACAACACCATGGTTGAGGAGTTCAAACGAGATATGAAGAACGAGTTCGACATGATCGATCTCGGAATCATGTCATATTTCTTGGGGCTAGATGTCAAACAAAAGGAGTCGGGTATTTTTGTATCTCAACAAACGTACGCAAAGAGATTGTTGGAAAGGCAAGGTGAAGGGAAGCCGGTTGATCCGAAGGCTTATAGAAGCGCTGTTGGAAGCTTACGTTATCTCACAAATACGAGGCCGGACATTGCATATGGAGTAGGACTCGTGAGTCGATACATGGAGAGTCCAAGATCAAGTCATTGGAACGCCGTAAAGCGGATTTTACGATACATCAAAGGAACGATTTCATACGGATTATTTTATGGCTGCACTAACAATCCTGATGTTATTGCTTATTCAGATAGTGATTGGAGTGGTAACTTGGACGAAAGAAAGAGCACTACAGGTTTTGTCTTCTTGGTAGGTGGCACGGCTTTCACTTGGACGTCGAAAAAACGACCGATAGTAACACTCTTTACGTGCGAAGCTGAATATGTCGCAGCATCAACTTGTGTCAGTCATGCGATTTGGATCAGAAAGCTGCTAAAAGAAATGAAATTCACACAAGCAACAGCTACAGAAATACGGGTCGACAATAAGTCGGCAATTGAGCTCGCGAAGAACCCGGTACATCATGAACAAAGCAAGCATATAGATGAGCGATATCATTTCATGCGAGAGCAAACAAAGAAAGGCGAAGTTAGCTTGATTCATGTATTAAGCAAGGAACAAGTAGCGGATATATTCACCAAGCCACTACCGTTGGAAGCGTTCGAAAGGATCAGGAAGATGCTCGGTATGTGGGAAGGCGACAATTGAGCTTAGGAGAGGATGTTGGATATAATAAGCTCAAGCCACATGGAAATAATAAGTTTAAGCCACAACATAACAATATTCTAGGATGAGCTTAGGTGGGTGTATGAGGTGTTCTATGTAATCATTATAGAGATGAGTCATGAGATGAGTCATTATGTGTAGATTATCCTATAAGTACTATAAATAAGTCCATATCATGTAACCTTGGTGTAGAGAATTAGTAGACATCAAAATAATAAAATACTAAGCTATCTCTTGTCTCTAATCTCACATATTAAAACACTATGAAGTAGTCTGAAAACTACATATTAAGTACCTTATTTTAAATCTCTTAAGTTTATATACACATTACCAAGTATATTATATCTCATGAGTATATCATTACCTCGTGTGTTGTCATGCACTTAATGTGGCTTGAGCTTATTATATCCATGATAAGCCACATTACTTTACATTAAGGTACGGGGTAATGATATACTTTATGTTGCATTATATGTTGATGACCTGATTTTTGCTAGCAACAACAACACCATGGTTGAGGAGTTCAAACGAGATATGAAGAACGAGTTCGACATGATCGTTCTCGGAATCATGTCATATTTCTTGGGGCTAGATGTCAAACAAAAGGAGTCAGGTATTTTTGTATCTCAACAAACGTACGCAAAGACATTGTTGGAAAGGTTCAATATGAGCGAGTGCAATTACGCTAAAACGCCGGTGGAACGAGGCATTAAGTTAGCGAGGCAAGAAGCCGGTTGATCCGAAGGTTTATAGAAGCGCTGTTGGAAGCTTACGTTATCTCACAAATACGAGGCCGGACATTGCATATGGAGTAGGACTCGTGAGTCGATACATGGAGAGTCCAAGATAAAGTCATTGGAACGCCGTAAAGCGGATTTTACGATACATCAAAGGAACGATTTCATACGGATTATTTTATGGCTGCACTAACAATCCTGATGTTATTGCTTATTCAGATAGTGATTGGAGTGGTGACTTGGACGAAAGAAAGAGCACTACAGGTTTTGTCTTCTTGGTAGGTGGCACGGCTTTCACTTGGACGTCGAAAAAACAACCGATAGTAACACTCAGCTTCGCACGTAGAGAGTGTTACTATCGGTTGTTTTTTCGTCGTCCAAGTGAAAGCCGTGCCACCTACCAAGAAGACAAAACCTGTAGTGCTCTTTCTTTCGTCCAAGTCACCACTCCAATCACTATCTGAATAAGCAATAACATCAGGATTGTTAGTGCAGCCATAAAATAATCCGTATGAAAGATTACAATCTTACGGATATTATATGCAATCTTGGGTGTATGATATCTCATACACGTGATATTTGGATTTGCAGAAAGAGGAAATCCAAATATTTGATATCTCATAATATGATGCATATAAGTTGTAGTTGGATTACGGTCTCATACTTAAGCTCAAGTTGAGCTTAGGAGTTTTAATATCCGTGATACATTATTATAGGTATCAATAAGGAATTCCTAGTATCCTGTATATTATATCATGATAAGTAACTGATTGCATATAATACAGGATCAAATAACCTCTGATGAAAAATATTAAGATTGTATTTGATATCGTCTCAAATACGCTTAGTAAAAATTGCAGAATGGATATATCATGCACTTAAAAGATTATAATAACAGCTACAAATATACCCATGCGGAGAAGTATGTTAGTGCATGCCCTTATTATTTCCATGTTCTTGTACACCCACTTCACTCCTACCGCTTTGTGTCCGGGCGGCAACGAGCTCAATTCCCATGTGTTGTTCTTTTCGATTGATTTTATTTCTTCACACATCGCCTCTCGCCATCTCTCATCTTTGACAGCTTCTTCAAAGGTGATGTCCTCAGCATCCGCCATGAGACATACGAGGTTCATTCGTTCAGTGGAGTTATAGAGCTCTCCTAGGCTTCGCGTCCGGATGGTCTCGGGTTCAGATTCACCATCTGTCACGGCAGTCGCGGACTCAGAGGGTTGCGCTTCTAATTCGGGCTCTTCACCGCTTGGAATGATATGTCTGCAACCTTCGTTCTTTCATCCTCAGGCTTTAGTGTCGATTCCCAACTCCAACTAGCATCTTCGTCAACCTGTACATCTCGACTAACAACAATTTTCTTGTATTAGGATCATACAAATTGTTCGCTTTAGAACGTTCATCGTATCCATTAAAGATCAATTTTTGACTTTTATCATCGAGCTTAGTACGCCTTTGCTCCGGAATTCGAGCATATGCTATGCTTCCAAAAATACGTAAATGTGCAACTGATGGTTTTACGCGCACCATGCTTCTTGTGCGTGACATTTTGTAATATTGAGGTTGGACTTCGATTTTGCAAATAGACGGAACACCGAACGGCTTCTGCCCAAAACTCTTTAGGCATGCGTTTAGTCTTGAGCATGCTCCTAGCCATATCAAGCAGCGTTCTGTTTTTTTGCTCGGCAACGCCGTTATGTTGCGGTGTGTATGGAGCTGTCAGGTGACGCTTGATTCCATGTTCTTCACAATATGCCATAAAGTCTTTTGATATGAACTCACCGCCCCGATCTGAACGTAGTGACTTGATGCGTTCTCCGCTAGTATTTCCACCAATTGTTTAAATTTCTTGAAAACAGCAAGTGCCTCATTCTTTTCTCGAAGAAAATATACTCATGTTCTACGTGAGAAATCGTCGATAAAAGTGATAAAGTACCTGCGATTTCCGAATGAGGCCGGAGTGATGGGACCGCAAATATCAGTGTGAATGAGCTCGAGAACTTTACTTGACCGTGTGAGGGAGCCTTTTGGAAATGATTTTCGTGTGCCCTTTTCCATGATGCATACTTCGCATATTCGATGTTCGCCCTCGACTTTGTTAAGTCCTCCAACCATGTTTCGGTCCACCAGTTTTTTCAGACTGTCGTAGTTCAAGTGTCCGAACCGTTGATGCCACAACCTTGCGGAGCTCGATATTTCGACGTTTGCATTTAGACATCTATCAGTCGCCGCTGCAATGTCGAGCTTAAACAAACGATTATTGCTCATTTGAACTTGAGCAATAACTTGAGCATCACGATCTTTTAGAGTCATGATCTGTCCCTTCATTAATATAGTATATCCTCGCTCTAGAAGTTGTCCAAGGCTAATAATGTTACTCCTCATACTTGGTACGTAAAAAACGTCTGCTATGTAGCGATTTGTACCGTCTTTGCATTTAATCAAGATCTTTCCTTTACCTGCTACTTTCACCGTAGACGCGTCACCAAACGTCACTTTACCTCCAACGTCTTCTTCTAGGTCCGTGAACAGCTTTCTATCACCGGACATGTGGTTGCTCGCACCCGTATCCAAGTACCACGTATGTTCATTGCCGCTATCCGACTCTTTGCATGCAAGCAATAAAATCTCTTCTCCGTTTTCAGTTTTCTTCTCGGCGATGTTCACCTTTTCATCCACCTTCTTTTCAGCATAACACTCTCTTGCAAAATGACCATATTTTCCGCAATTATAGCATTCGATGTTGTACTTGTTTGATCGGTTGCCTCGTCCGCGGCCACCTCTTGCACCTCATGTGTTGTTGTAGTTTCCTATTTCTTCTTTTTCGTCTTGTCCACGTCCCCGGCCTCTTCCACGACTACGGCCTCTAAAGCTTCCTCGACCTCGACCACTTCCTCTTCCACGGTTGCCGTAGTTTGTTTGTTCTTCCTTAAACGAGACTTTGGCTTGAAGAGCATCCTCCAAACCACCCTCTTTCGATTCTTTCGATGCTCGTGGGCTTCCAATGAACTCGTAAGTTCATTCACGGACATTTTTTCGAGGTCTCTAGCTTCCTCTATGGCACACACGACATTCTCATATTCCTCCGTCAAGGATCTGAGAATCTTCTCATTCACACTGATATTTGCGGTCCCATCACTCCGGCCTCATTCGGAAATCGCAGGTACTTTATCACTTTTATCGACGATTTCTCACGTAGAACATGGGTATATTTTCTTCGAGAAAAGAATGAGGCACTTGCTGTTTTCAAGAAATTTAAACAATTGGTGGAAAATACTAGCGGCGAACGCATCAAGTCACTACGTTCAGATCGGGGCGGTGAGTTCATATCAAAAGACTTTATGGCATATTGTGAAGAACATGGAATCAAGCGTGACCTGACAGCTCCATACACACCGCAACAGAACGGCGTTGCCGAGCAAAAAAACAGAACGCTGCTTGGCTAGGAGCATGCTCAAGACTAAACGCATGCCTAAAGAGTTTTGGGCAGAAGCCGTTCGGTGTTCCGTCTATTTGCAAAATCGAAATCCAACCTCAATATTACAAAATGTCACGCCACAAGAAGCATGGTGCGCCGTAAAACCATCAGTTGCACATTTACGTGTTTTTGGAAGCATAGCATATGCTCGAATTCCGGAGAAAAGGCGTACTAAGCTCGATGATAAAAGTCAAAAATTGATCTTTATTGGATACGATGAACGTTCTAAAGCATACAATTTGTATGATCCTAATACAAAGAAAATTGTTGTTAGTCGAGATGTACAGGTTGACGAAGATGCTAGTTGGAGTTGGGAATCGACACTAAAGCCTGAGGATGAAAGAACGAAGGTTGCAGACATATCCATTCCCAGCGGTGAAGAGCCCAAATTAGAAGCGCAGCCCTCTGAGTCCGCGACTGCCGTGACAGATGGTGAATCTGAACCCGAGACCATCCGGACGCGAAGCCTAGGAGAGCTCTATAACTCCACTGAACGAATGAACCTCGTATGTCTCATGGCGGATGCTGAGGACATCACCTTTGAAGAAGCTGTCAAAGATGAGAGATGGCGAGAGGCGACGTGTGAAGAAATAAAATCAATCGAAAAGAACAATACATGGGAGTTGAGCTCGTTGCTGCCCGGACACAAAGCGGTAGGAGTGAAGTGGGCGTACAAGAAAAAACTGAACTCCGAAGGTAACATAGTAAAATACAAAGCGAGGCTAGTCGCAAAGGGCTACAGTCAAAAGTATGGCATAGATTACGAAGAGGTTTTTGCCCCAGTAGCGAGAATGGAGACCGTGCGTTTATTGCTATCGTTGGTTGCAAGCAAAAAATGGAGCATTTACCAAATGGACCTTAAATCGGCATTTTTGAACGGAAGGCTCGAAGAAGAAGTTTACATTTTTCAACCACCGGGCTTCAAGCAAGGAAAGAAAGATCAAGTTTTAAGGCTGAAAAGGGCGTTATACGGGTTGAAACAGGCACCCAGAACGTGGAATGCACGCATCGATGCATATTTTAAAGATCGGGGATTTGAACAATGTCCCTACGAGCATGCCCTTTACATTAAGGTACGGGGTAATGATATACTTTATGTTGCATTATATGTTGATGACCTGATTTTTGCTAGCAACAACAACACCATGGTTGAGGAGTTCAAACGAGATATGAAGAACGAGTTCGACATGACCGAGGCATCTTGCGATCCTAGTAACGCCTTCATTTGTATGCACCAATTGCCGTAATTGTCCTTTGAAAGACGCAAGCTTGGTACATGAGGAATTCCTCCGGCCGCTCCTCCGATGTTAGCCATGTGCTCTGATACCACGTGATAAGTATATTAAGATTGTAGTGTTTTAATATGTGAGATTAGAGACAAGAGATAGCTTAGTATTTTACTATTTTGATGTCTACTAATTCTCTACACCAAGGTTACATGATATGGACTTATTTATTGTACTTATAGGATAATCTACACACAATGACTCATCTCATGACTTATCTCTATAATGATTACATAGAACACCTCATACACCCACCTAAGCTCATCCTAGAATATTCTTATGTTGTGGCTTAAACTTATTATTTTCATGTGGCTTGAGCTAATTATATCCAACATGGACATTTTTTCGAGGTCTCTAGCTTCCTCTATGGCACACACGACATTCTCATATTCCTCCGTCAAGGATCTGAGAATCTTCTCGACGACACGATTTTCGGGCGCATCCTCACCGTTCCGTTTTAGCTGGTTCACAATTACCTCGACCCTTGTAATGTAAGCCGACACCGTCTCTGCGTCTTTCATCTTGATCGTCTCAAATTCACCGCGAAGCGTTTGCAAGCGTATTTGCTTAACGCGATCTGCGCCTTTGTATGCATTTTCTAGGATCGTCCAGGCTTCATTCGAGTTCTTTGCTCCGGCTATCTTCTCAAAGGCCGACTCGTCAACTGCTTGGTAAAGCATGTACAACGCGGTCTTGTCTTTCTTGCGGTATTCCTTTAGTTCTTTCACTTGATTGTTCGTCAAACCCGCGAGAGTTTCGTGTTCGGTATACCCACTCTCGACAACTTTCCAGGCATCATGCGATCCTAGTAACGCCTTCATTTGTATGCACCAATTGCCGTAATTGTCCTTTGAAAGACGCAAGCTTGGTACATGAGGAATTCCTCCGGCCGCTCCTCCGATGTTA
The DNA here is from genome assembly GCA_027422505.1 of Craterostigma plantagineum. Classification (NCBI taxonomy): domain Eukaryota; kingdom Viridiplantae; phylum Streptophyta; class Magnoliopsida; order Lamiales; family Linderniaceae; genus Craterostigma; species Craterostigma plantagineum. The sequence goes on from JAPQWV010000234.1 coordinate 424,657, forward strand.
GCCATGTGCTCTGATACCACGTGATAAGTATATTAAGATTGTAGTGTTTTAATATGTGAGATTAGAGACAAGAGATAGCTTAGTATTTTATTATTTTGATGTCTACTAATTCTCTACACCAAGGTTACATGATATGGACTTATTTATAGTACTTATAGGATAATCTACACACAATGACTCATCTCATGACTCATCTCTATAATGATTACATAGAACACCTCATACACCCACCTGAGCTCATCCTAGAATATTCTTATGTTGTGGCTTAAACTTATTATTTCCATGTGGCTTGAGCTTATTATATCCAACAGTTCAGACAATATCAGAGAAAACAGCTTCAAAAAACACCAAGAGGAATGAGATAGAATTTCTGAGAGAGGGATTTGGTCGTGCTGGCGGCTTTCCAGGTTCTGCGGGAGCATTGGCGGCGGATATGTTTCGTCTTTTTTTTCTTTATACATTCGACGGAAATTTTCATCGGAGGTAAATGTCAATGCCTTTTCTAGATCCACCGAGAGGTCTACTTTCAACGGTTTCACCCGACGATGTTTTAATTTTGTAGTGCCCATGAACGTGGAAGTTTCGGCCTAGTAGTAACTGCTGAATGAACCGCCAGCTATCCCACGACTGTTCACATTCTCCAACACAACACTTTCTCCCTTCGCATATACATTGATTCTTTTTCTCGGTACTCTCTAAAACTTAGCACGGAAAATGAAGTATAACACTTTGTTCGTCGTCGTTTTCTTCGACTTCTGCTTCATCGACGTTTTCGCTTCTGGTACGTCTGTGGGCCTTCCAATTTTCTTCATCATATTCATTTCTCTGACCATATCGCTGATAAATTGATTATACAATATATCCCAGATGGGACTCAACTCATCGTAGTAAACAATTGCAAAGAACACATATGGCCGGCAATCCTCGGAAATACGGGATACGAAACCCTCAACAGCGGCGGCTTCTCACTAATCTCCGGCCACAGAAAAGTGGTCGACGTCCCACAGTGGTGGTCCGGCCGCATATGGGCTCGACAGGGCTGCCACTTTGACGATTCAGGTTACGTACAATATATACAAAATGATATTAGATATATATATACCTTCATACATAGTAAATATTCAAATAATAATCAAACCAACACAGACATAGGCTCGTGCGAGACAGGCGACTGCAACGGTCAACTCCACTGCCAGGGCCTCGGCGGAAAACCGCCAACCACGGTCGTCGAGACAACCTTCGGCACCCCCGCAAACCCTACCCACTACTACGATGTGTCTCTATTGGACGGCTTCAATCTGCCCGTCTCCATAATCCCGCTGCTAATGGGGCCCACGCTGAGCAGCAACATCACCGTCGGCAGTTATTACTACAATAACTGTCCGGTGGCTGCTTGCGAGAACAACATAAATGCTTGTTGTCCCCAAAACCTGACGGTGAGGAACGGACAGGGACGAGTGATGGCTTGTAAGAGCGCTTGCATTGCGAAGAGAGAGGATAAGTACTGCTGCACTGGCGAGTATGGGAGTAGGGACACTTGTAGGCCGTCGGTGTATGCTGGGTTTTTCAAGGCGGTGTGTCCGAGGGCTTATACCTATGCCTACGATGAGGAGACGGGGCTTAAATTGTGCGACGGGGCTAAGAGATACGTTGTCACTTACTGTCCACCGGCTTGAGGGTTGATCTCATTACTGTTTCTTTATGTCTTTTGGTTTGTTATCTTTAGAGTTTAATTAGACAATGTCGTTAAGTGTTGAATGTCTGTCAAGATTCCCTTCCAGGTTGTTCGCATATTTGCTTGTTGGAAGATTAGCAGCGAATTGTTGTTAAAAAATGAAATCGATCTAACAAGAAAGGAGAAAATCTTGAACACATCTCATTTACGTGGTTCGGATTCTTTGGAGGAATCCTACATCCACGGCCAACAATTAAACCCTTTTATTGCTGATCAACAATTTTACACAATATACATCATATGAGACTAAGCACAAAGAAGGAAAACTTATCTTTTGCAAGACAAGAAACATAATTGCTTCTAGGGTTTCGCCCGCATCCAACAGAGCCTACGAACTCGGCTCAATATCGATCTCGTCAGTAGGTAATATAAAGACTAAGAATCAAGAGCTCAATCATCCATGGAAAACCCTAGATTTCACCGAGATGAAGAACGACTTTTCAGAGGAAGAGAAGTGAGTCGTCTTTGCTGCTACTTTGACTCTTAATGTGACTTCAAGATCTTATAGAAGCTTCTCCATTTGGGCTATTAATGATTTTATGGGCTCAACAATTGTGAAAGCCCACATAGAATAGGTACGGACCAAGAATGCGCAGTCCATCTTTTAACAAGTGTTGAGTGTCACGTGTGAGGACTAATAAAGTCCCACACCGATTATGACTATTAAATAGAATGGTTTATAAGATGATGGATCACTCCTCTTATCACCAATTGATTTTAAGAAGGAACCCCATCAAGCTTATATCGGTACCCCTTCTCCGTGTGGCGCATGTGCGTGGGCCTCGTTGGATAAAATTACCGGAGGTCCGGCCTGAATTTTAACATGGTATCAGAGCGGGATGATCCGACTCATTTAAATATATGGCGGGTTCAAAAAGAATGGCGTTCCCGTCCGATTAAAAAATAAAAAAGAAATGGGCTCACACGTGAGGGGGGAGTGTTGAGTGCGACTTGTTTGCTTTATCCATTTCCATTATCTTTTTATTCGAAGTATCTTTCCGTAGATGCAATGCGTATCTATAATTATGATATGTATATTTTTGGGGTACTGCTTATTACTAGTTATCCTTTGGGGTGTAAAAGCCTTTCGAATATGTTACAACTAAAAAATTTAATTTTTCTTGCATCGAATCAGTAATCATAAATGTAATGTTGTAAATTCGCTAGGCGCTAGTCGGGCGCCCGGAGGGGGCCTAGCGCCTAGACGGTTTAGGCGGGCCTTAGGCGGTTTCTAGGCGGAAATTAGACGGCACACATGTTTTTTATTATTAATTTTCGTATATCAAATATGATAATATTTTATAACGTAAATGTGTCCAATTTATCCAAATATTCTAAATATGTTAATTGCAACAATCTTATTAAATAGAATTAGTAAACAAAGGATTTTTCGAAGATACCCCACACGGATTATCTTATTTTTTATTTCAGTATATATCTTTTTCAATTTTTTGTATAAGGCATGCACGAGAATATGATAAAAAAAAAAAACCAAAGTACAAGCTTGCTTCATTAAAGCAATTGACCCGTATCATTTATAATTTATCCTCTACTTCTCTTTTCTTTTATATTTATATAATACTATTTTTAAGTTATTTTAACCGTTTTAAAGAATTTGGTAAGAAAACTCCTTTCCCACACCACTTACTCCATACAAGTACAGACGAAATGGCTTCTATATAAAGGAATGCATGCTTGACACATTTTTCAAGCAATAGATGGCTTCTATATAAATGGCTTCTATATAAAGGAATACACTTACACACCACTTTGATTTTAACCACACGGTGCTTGACACATTTTTCAAGCAAAAACGTGTCTGTCTATCTCATTGGAAGCAATTCCAGTTAGTAAAAATTTTCTTTTTAAAATTTATTTGGCTGATTGATTGGATTAGGCAGCCGCTTAATGCCGATTAGACTGAATAATTGGCCGATTATTTGGTGTATTCGGCTGATTATCTAGGTAGCCGATTAATCTGCCGATTTGGTGGTTTTTGCTGCGGTGGCTACCGATCAGCGCCTAGGCGGCGCATACGCGGCCGCCTAGCCCGCGTTTTGCAACAATGCATAAATGTACCACATTTTATCGCTCAGTCGTACATATATACACACACACATATATATATATATATATATAATATTATATAACTTAACTCATTCATTCACAATTTAGATTTCAACAAAATAATTTTCAACGAAGATAACTTAGACGTCTAGAATTTGCATATAGATATACACGAAATTCAAAATACAAAAAATACTACAACCTAAATTTGCATAAGTTATGTGTTGTTTCAAAATATTGTGCCCGTCAATACGTTGTTTCTCTACTTGAAGCGAACAGCTTGTAGTAGATACATGATTCCGAAAAAGATATTATTTATTCTTGAACCATCAGAACTTGCATTCAGTGCAGAATTTGAACCATGAAAAGCTTAGTAACAAGTCATAGACGGTGAGGTCAACATTTATGTACTTGAATATTTGTTATACGATAATTTCTTTCAAATTCTCCAAACTTAGAGTGGAGTTGCATGGTCCAATAATTAAGTACTATGTACATGTTATCTTCGATTATTTTTGTCAAGCTTAACAATGTTAAACGTTCTCCAGGCTTTGTTGATTATTAAGGGAAATGATATATACGAAAAAATGTGCAAAATTTTTCTTTTTATATAGAGGAAATCACAAGGTACAATACAAAATATTTCGGGATCCTAATTACACAGCAGAGGTTCACATGCGTATCAAAATCAATCTATAGGCCCGCCCCCGGAAGCTTCAAAAGTAGGCCTCACCATCAAAAGGATCACGTACCGTGATCATGTGCACTTACAAAACGTGGAATGAACTATAAAGCTCAGTAAGTGGAAATTATGCATGCCATGCATGTGCCGTAAGATGCAAAGGCATCCGCGCCAATGCTTTCCAATCCTCACGTCATTCTTGCACTCTTATTTCATTCAGGGCCTTCAACTATTCTATGCACCATCATCAGGTTCAAATCCAGTACGGATATAAGTGACAATACCCACACTGAGATGCTAACCCTAGTGCGCAATTTGCGTTTGTCCCTAAGGCGCCTTTCCAATCCCAACGTGGTCTTATCGTCACGCGGACGCTTCACGTCGGTAGCCCACTCCGAGGTCGCCAACACCAGAGATACCCTCGATGTTGCTTCTTCCCTCAGGTCGCACCCTCCAGGTCGAAATTCGCGCAAATAGGCCATTTGCTCAAATAACATGTACATAAAATCGACGACATAGAGAGTCGCCATGGTGACATAGAATAAGCCATGACTCAACTGCGAGTCGACATCAAATGCCCATATCGGCAAATATCTATCACTCTCAGGCGATCTTGTACCATGCACGCTCTCATTTCATATTTCTCATGCCATTCGTGCGTGCATATGATCGTGCTTACGTGAATCGTATGAACATGCATGCATGTCATCATGTATAGTAAACAATTACGTCACGTAGGAATTCACGTAATGTCATAGAAGCATATAGTCACATAATTCATGGACATACAAATTATGTGTTGTAGTTGAAATCTCTACTTACCTGTCGTCCAAGCTAATTTAATTCACTGCCTCGGGAAATTCCTATTTCTCGATCCTTTACACAAAAATTACAATGTCAGTATACTATCTAATTTCTGTAATTACCTAGGTTCTCAACTCATGGTTCGCGATCTTCTCATAGCCCGTGAAAATCCTAGTTCGCGAAATACCTATCACACACACGTCGCGAATCATATTTCTCCCCTCTCTCAATTCGCGAAGTTCCCTCATTTCAGGACTTATATTTTGTGAGTTGCACAATTCGTGAACTACCTATGGCTCGTGAAAGCTCACAACTCGCAAAGTCTATGTCTTCTTTTACTTACTTTGCTAACCCTTAGACCCTTATTTTGGCACGCGAACCTCCCAATTCGTTAAGCTAATTCCCCTTAATTCGTGAAGTAATTCGCCAAGCTCCTCCAATTCGCGAAGTCATCATCTCACACATACTTCGCTAATCCCTTGGAACTTCATGAGGTCTACTTCACGCACTCATAGCTCGCCAACCTCAAAGTCGCCAAGTTTGCTCCATTAGTGATATGCATTTCGTGAAATACCTCATTTCTATACTTAGCGAACTCTATCACCCTTCCCTCTCAATTCGCGAAGTGTCCTTTCGATGGTTTGCGAAGTGAACTCCCATGGCCCGTGATCTTTTAGTAGCTTTCCGATTCGCGAAGTTGAGCCCCTACTGATTCGTGATGCTCTTAACTGCTCATAACTCGCGAAGTTCACTTCGACTCGTGAACCCTAGTTTCGCACTTCGGTTCGCGAGTCTATGATTCGTGAAGTTCATAATTCGTGACCCAACCGAACTAGAAACACTTTTAACACTTAAAAACTTCAAGACTTTAGATCGAAATTAACCCTATACAAACCCTAATCATAACTAATTTTATTTTTCGAGTCTATAAACTCCTAAGACATGTAATATACGAATAAAAAGATAAGATTACAATAAAGAATTATACCTTCTTCCAAGCTTAACTCGATCTCTGTTAGAGAGTTCGTTCTCCTCTATAAGCTTAAATATTTGGATCCCTAAGCCAGTCAATGAAAACACGAACATATCAAGGCTGCCTCGGGACTGAAATCTACAAAATCTAAACCCATAGATTCTAGAACTAATAAGGGAGGACCCATTCTTAAATGGGTACTCAAACCCATATAATCTATTTTGCAGATTCGTCATGTGTAGATACTTTATTCTGGTTGATCCACACACATGACTGGAAGAAAAGAGCTGTTGAACAACTACACCGATAGTTCGGTGGAAAGATATGCTTCGGGAACAACAAATCCGCGGACACGGAAATCTCATGCATGACAACTTGACAATCACGGACGTTTCTTTTGTGATGGTCTAACCAACAATCTTTTCAGAATTGGACAATTTTTTTTTTTTTTTGCGACAGAAAAATGAAGGTACTCTTCCATGCTGAAGGATGTAGCATAATCAATGAGAATGGGAAAGAGCTTCTCATTGGAATGAGGAAGTCAAACCTCTATACTATCAAAGTGAAAACTGTCAAATCTTCGTCCGCCATCTGCCTGATGCCAAAGGCTTCAATACAGCAGAGTGACCTTTGGCACCAAAGAACTTCCCACCTCAACTTCAAGATCCTGAACAAGCTACGATCTGACAACCTAGGCACTGGACTACCAGCCTTGAAGTGTCACAAGGACTGGACAATCTAGGCACTGGACAATCTAAGCTACGATATGACAATCTTAGGACAAGGGACGAGACTCCTGACCTAATCGCTGCCTTTATGAAGACGGCTCAAAATTCGCTAGGCTACAACGTCCATTTCATTCGTATTGACAACGGGACTGAGTTCAAGAATAGACTGCTCGAATAATTCTCATCGCCCGAAATCTCTCAGCAATTATCAGCGGCTAAAACTCCCCGAAAAAATAGAGTGGTGGAGAAAAGAAATAGAACTCTAATCGAAGCAGCTCGCACAATGTTGATACTCAAGTCTTCCCAAGTCACTCTGGGCTTAAGCAGTCAACACATCCTGCTACACTCAGAATAGGACAATCCTTCACAAGAGATTTGGGAAAACTCCATATGAGCTTATTAACCATAGATTACCCAACATTGGATTCCTTCGCATCTTTGGCTGCAAATGCTTCATCGCTAATGACGGACAGAACCGAGGCAAATTTGACCCTAAAGCAACATATGAGGAATATATTGGCTATTCTGCAGAATATAAGGCCTACATAGGCCATCTATGTAGAATTTACAATGTAATTGTACTTTGATTTCATTAGCTATCTCTTTAAATTAGGGGCTTCCAATTCCTCTGAGAGAAACAACAACTACTTTCTCACTCTAACGAAATTCTCTCTCATGTTCTTCATTTGAGTTTTTCGATTGAACTTAAAATCTCTATCTTTCTAATTGAAATACTCAGGATTGAAGTCTAGGATCTTAGAGTTGACACTCTGAGAACCAATTGGTATCAGAGCAGACACTTTCTCTTTTGAATCGAAATGCGACAAATCGGATCGAATTTATTTCTCGAACTATTCCGTGCGTAGAACACTTATGGCGCGAAAATCAAATTCGATCTGATAGCTCAAATTATGTGCTTAATTAAACTCATTTCGATGTTTCTGCTTGACTAAATGTTAGAATTCATTTGCGATACGATCAATACAGATTAGATCTTCGAATAAGCTGAATTTTGAATCGATTGAAGTTACTGTTCGCGCGAACATGTTCTGATTTCGTCAAAATTGAACATTATTTGCTTCATAATATGTTTAATTTTCTGTTCGTGTGTAATCAGTAGCTAATTTTGAGCAGTTACCCGTAGTTTCATCGATCTATTTAGTGTTAGAACCGTATTATGTGTTTAACTGCGTAATTTAAATTTTTCTCGCTAAGTTTTCGATCGGATTAAATTTCTTGATCGAAAACTCCGTGCGAGAAAGTCTCTCAATTAGCATACGAACTTGTTACTGAACTTGTTGCTATTAAGAGCGACTTAAGCTGAAAAATTTCTCGAGCATCAAGTCAGCGAAATTGTTTTTCGACGTGACTTATTTTGACTCTGCGCGTGGAAATTTTTCTCTCGAAAAACATTTTCAGTCAGACATTTAAGTTTGACCAAGCAAATAAATCGTTTGCGCTCGAAAAGCTTTTCCGATCAACCGATTTATTTTGACTCAACGAGAAACTTACTAATAGTACTGTTTCTTAAAGATCGAAATAAATTTACAAATCGGAAATTTTTCTCGACCGAAAGATTTGAGCAATTATTTCGCTCGAAAAGTTTTTCGCTGACAGCAATTTACGCACGAAAATAACATACCTTATATCGATGATATTATTTTTAATCAAACTTTAAAGATTAATCAAAGATAATTCTCGATCATCTGCGCACCAAATATTACTAACTGATTTGTTACTTGTGAAGCACATTTCTAATCTTCAAAACAACCAACGAAGATTCTTAGTCAACTCGTCAAAAAAATGGACGCTTAAGCTATTGGAAATGCTAACCGTCCGCCGATTCTCAAAAGAGGCGAATACACCGTATGACGGAGTCGCTTCTTAAATTTCATTGAGCTTAAGGATCAGGCAGAAAACGTTCTCCCTTCTCTTGAGGAAGGACCGGCTCATTTTTGGGTCCCCGTGGCTGGCGATAACACTGTTGTCCCTCCAGTTCCCGCCACTAGGAGACTGAAAATCCCAAGTCAGTACGAAGAGGAGGAAAGAATGCGACTAAGGCTGATCTGATAGCTAAGAACACTCTAGTGCAGGTCATTCCTAACGACACTATAGTCAGCTAGACAGCCTCCCAACGGCTAAAGGAATGTGGGATGAATTGCATAGTATGATGCAGAGAACGGAAGTAGGCATCAAGGCCAAGAAGGCTAATATTCTGACAGCGCACGACTCGTTTAAAGCAAACCCAGAAGAGATCCTACATGATCTCTATCAGAGATTCCTCACACTTCTCAACAAAATGAGGAAGATATAAGTCATCAAGACAAACATGGAGACAAACATTCGATTTCTCTCTTACCTGCCCTCTAAATGGAAGAAGATATCCACCCAAATTCGACAATTGGATATCCAAACCATTTTTGAATATCTCGCACAACATGAGGAAGATGTCAGCGAGATTGGGAAGGAGCAGAAGGACAAAGAAATCAAAGATATAGTTGCCCTAGTCTCAGAGAAGAGGAGCTCCAAAACCCGCAAAGACAAGATCATTAGGCTTCCCACACCGTCCGAGTCAGAAGCTGAATCAGACTCCGATGTCGAGCCACAAATCAAAGCGCTGGGAAAGCAATTGGCTTTAATTGGAACGATGATAAGCAAGAAGTATTTTAAAAAGAAGTCTTCATCATCAGCTAACAGACTTTAGAAATCTAGCTCAAAGAATAAGGAACGCTCACCTGAGACTTCCGAAGTCAAGAACGTCAAAGAGCCAAATAAGTTCTTTAACTGTGGCAAACCTGGCTGTCAGGACCCGTCGTTCCGCCCTCGTATTCCGTTCCAATCCTAAGTATCTAATGCTTTATTATCGGATAAAAGCGTAAAAATACGAATAAAATTTTTCCTTTTAAAACTACGTGCGTAAGTCTTATACACATGTCAAAAGAATGTTCGCAATTCGTTCTACAATTCACCGTAGTCATGTCTATACAGAAGACAAGTGCATGTGTGTGCGTGTGCAGCCAAAAGCTTCCTATGCGCCCGGCCTTCACAGGTCGTCATCCATACACACACTCCCACCTCAAAAGCAGCCGGATAGCTTCAAAAGATCGGCCTCGCATAAGGGTCGGATCACGTACCGTGATCGGCAGAACCTACAACACGTAACGTAAAGAACGAGCCACCGAGGCTCAGTAGCAGAAATTATGCATGTATGCACGTGTCCTAACGATCGACAATCCACGCCGTCGTTTTCTAACGCTCATACTATTTTTCTTATACGTACTCTTCCCTCGACTCATGCTCTTACTTCTTGCGGGCCCTCGGCTTTCAGTCCCACTTTGCGACATCCTTAGAGATATCAAGTGTGGAGGTTCACACACTAGAAGGTCACCCGAAAGAATCTTCCCTTACTCAGTGTGGCCTCCACGCGAGCGCTTCTCACTGGTAGTCAATACCGAGGCCACTAACCCCGGAGGTCACCCGAAGGAATCTTCCCTCCGGGTGGTGCTTTACACGCTAGAAGGTCACCCGAAGGAGTCTTTCCTTGCTCAGCGTGTGCCCCGGGCCGCATCCACCAGGTTGCATCTCCCGCATACGGGGCATTTTCCCCAGCCTCTTATACAGGCCTTATAGCTTCATTCGCCTTACTGGCTGCATAGGGGAAGCCGTGACTCTTCATCGGCGAATATACATCGCCCACTGGCGATCTTACGCACGCTCATACCTCGCGTCTTATACACTACACATGCGTGCAAATGCTCATGCCATGCTCATGTACATATTCTAATCATGCCATCATGCACATAATTTGATCGTATCATACGTACACATCTCATACAAAAACCACGAGCACGTAATTCACATAATTGGACGCAGGCAGGTTACGTGTCGTAGTTGAATTTCTACTTACTTGGCGTCCGTAGATTAACTGCTACTGGTTCGGCGAAATTCCTAATTTTCGACCTTAATCATAAAATTATTATGTCAGTACATTTTCTAAAATATTGATTAGCTATGTACTTGAAAAGTGTTGAAATATTTTCCTTAATAGTGTATGTAAAGATCTCGATATTTTTCCTAGCTTCGACATTTTGAACTGAAAATGTCGACATGAACTCATCATGAATCTCGACATCATTGTCGAGATAAATCTCGACATGATAAGTCGAATGGGTCTCGACATTGTAGGTGTATGGACTCGACATTTGAATTGTAAAAAATCTCAACACTTAGAAATCTCGACATTCTAGTCCAAATGTCGAGTGATATGTTAGACTTAGATTTCGGGTTTTAAATCAACGAAATGTCGACATAAATTTTAGCCTGAATCTCGACATTTCCTATATTTAAATGTCAATATGATAAATAAATCTCGGACTTCGTTTCTAGATTTTCACAAAGATTTCGATATATTGTATGTGAAGACCTCGACATCTTTCCTGGCAGAGCTTCGACATTTTTACCTTGGCTCTCGACATCTTTCGTTGCTCTCGACATTCTTCTCTAGTTCGTCATCCTATTAGGTTCGACATTTGTACCTTGGAATATCTCGACATTTTGAAGGTCTCGATATTTTTCATTAGCTCTCGACATTTTGTGCTCAACCCGATATTTCTTTCCAAGTAGAAGGACTCGACATTTTACTCGACATTATAAAGAAAATCGCGAGCTATTGCTTTCAAAATAAATCTCGAACTCAAAACTAAATCTCGACATGGATTAGAATGAATGTCGGGTTCTTTCCTAAATGTCGATATAATTTAATAGGGTTTCGATAACTTTCTTGAAAACCAATCTCGACATTTTTAACTATCTAACCTCGACATTGCATTTCGACATTTGAAGAAAATGTCGACATGACTCAAAATGAATCTCGACATATAAGCTCGACATTTCCATCCTAACATTTCGACATTTATATCGGTTTCTTTGAACTCGTCATTTTATCCAAATAAAAGGACTCGACATTTTGTCTATCATTTCGATATTTACCTTAACCTCTCGACATTGTATTTCGATATACGAAACAGAAAATGTCGACATAAATTCCACATAAGTCTCGACATATTTCCTAACAAGGTTTCGACATTTTCCTTGGCATGGTTTCGACATTTTTCCTTAACATGGTTTCGATATTTTCCTTAATATGGTTTCGACATTTTTCCTTAACATGGTTTCGACATTTTCCTTAATATGGTTTCGACATTTTTCCTTAACATGGTTTCGACATTTTTCATCATCTTCAATTCTTCATCCCACCGAACAAGATTCTTAGCTTATTCTACACAACATTTAGCTAAGCTCAAGGGAATCTTTAGCTTATGGATTTTCGTCCAAGGTTAGGGCTTTTGCCGTCTATGTAACATCTCGTCTCCTAAATCTCCTAGTCCTAAACACGCTTAACTCTAGTAATAAAACCACAAGGGCGAAAAATGATAATTTCATTTACTTACTTAAACCTTAAGTAGCTTGAGGTGTCGTTTGAAGCTCCCTTCGACCTCTTCCTTGCTTCTTTCTTGCTTTTCGTTTGTGGTTAGTAAGGTTATGGGGTTTTGAAAATTTGTTTGCTAGATATTTTTCTTTCATTTTGTTAGATAGGACATAGGTGGTGTGGGTTTTCCTTGAAATGGGGACTTTGTCTCCTTATTTTGGCTTTTCTTATATTGGGCCTAATTTCCATGCCTTAGCCCATCTTTGCTACTTCCTAGTCTAAGGGATATTCTAGCCCAATTCTCATATAATTGTCATTAAGTCTTCTTCCTTCCTTAATAGTGCCTAAAATCCCTTACATAAATTAGGGATCGTCGTAAGCATATTCTTATTGGCACGTAATTCCCACAAAATCACGAGCATGGAATTCATGAAATCGCATAAACATATAACATGTACGCATTTAAACACATGATCATTTAAGTCACATATATCATTTATTGGCCGATCTAGTTTACGGGGACCGGGGTCCTACATCCTCCCCCCTTAACGAGGGTTTCGCCCTCGAAATCAGCCCGCGTGAAATAGCTCAGGATAACGAATTCTCATTTCGTCCTCCCGTTCCCATGTTGCTTCTTCCGTGGACTGATTCCGCCATAGTACCTTCACTAAAGGAATATCTTTATTCCTTAGTCTTTTAGTCTCGTACATCAGTATCTCCACCGGAGTCTCTTCGTAACTCAGATCCGGCTTCAATTGTTGATGCAGGGACTCGTTTCCTAAAACGTGGTTCGGGTCAGCTAAGTACTTCCGTAGGGTTGAGACGTGGAACACGTCATGTATTTGTGATAATGAGGCTGGCAATTCCAATTGGTATGCCACCTCGCCAACCCTTTTCAGTATCCTAAATGGACCGATATACCTAGGGCTTAGTTTTCCTTTCTTCCCGAACCTTTTTACGCCCTTCATCGGCGATACTTTTACGAACACCATATCGCCTTCTCCAAACTCCAGTGGTCGACGTCTTCGGTCTGCGTAGCTTTTCTGTCGACTCTGTGCCGTTCGCATTCTTTCTCGTATGGTAGTGATAGCTTCCGTCATTTCTCGTACGATGTCCGGAACTAACATTGCTCGTTCACCAACCTCGTCCCAATGCACTGGGGATCTGCACCTACGCCCGTATAGCGCTTCGTACGGTGCCATCCCAATGGTGACGTGGTAGCTATTATTATATGAGAACTCGATTAGTGGGAGATACCTACTCCAATTTCCTTTGAAATCGAGTACACACGCTCGCAGCATGTCCTCCAGCGTCTGAATAGTTCGCTCGGATTGACCGTCCGTTTGCGGATGGTAGGCGGTGCTAAATGATAGCTTTGTTCCCATCGCCTTTTGCAAGCTCGTCCAGAATTTCGACAGAAATCTGGAGTCGCGATCCGAGACTATAGATGATGGAACGCCGTGTAGTCGTACTATCTCTTGAATGTACAGATCCGCGTATCGTTCCATAGTAAACGTCGTACTAATTGGTAGAAAATGGGCAGACTTTGTTAGTCGATCGACGATTACCCAAATCGCGTCATGCCCTTTCGCATTCCTTGGCAGTCCTACTACGAAGTCCATGGTAATGTTATCCCATTTCCACTCCGGAATGGGTAACGGTTGCAGAGTTCCCGCCGGCCTTTGATGCTCGGCTTTTATCTGCTGGCACGTCAGGCATTGGCTCACGAACGTTGCTATGTCCTTCTTCATTCCTGGCCACCAATAGTTTTCCTTTAAGCCTCTGTACATCTTCGTTGCTCCTGGATGTACAGAGTACGCCGTGGCGTGTGCCTCCATCATTATAGTCCTTCTTAGTTCGGCGTCGTCTGGCACGTATATCCGGTCCTTGAAGTACATCCGTCCATCTTCCCGTATTACGAGGTGTCCCGCCGGTTGTTCCGGCGGTGCTTCCTTGATCTTCATGTAAAGCTCGTCAGTTTCCTGCGCCGTCTTAATTTGCTCTAGCAGTATTGGTTGCAGAGTTAAGGCCACTAGCTGGGCCTCAACTTCGCCTAACCGTACGACTTCTACTTCTAGCAGTTGAAGTTCTGCACTAACTGCTTTTCGGCTTAAGGCATCGGCTACTACGTTCGCCTTGCCTGGGTGGTAGTTGATTACGCAATCGTAATCCTTAACTAACTCTAACCACCTTCTTTGCCTCATGTTTAGCTCTTTTTGAGTAAAGAAGTACTTGAGGCTCTTGTGGTCCGTGTATATCTCACACCGCTCTCCATAGAGGTAATGCCTCCAAATCTTGAGAGCAAAGATCACTGCCGCCAATTCTAGGTCGTGCGTCGGGTAATTCTTCTCGTACTCTTTCAGTTGGCGAGAAGCGTATGCTACTACATTCCCGTTCTGCATTAGCACACACCCTAACCCGTTCTTCGATGCATCACTATACACCGTGAACCCTCCAGTTCCCGAAGGTATTGTAAGAACTGGGGCCGTTGTAAGCCGTTCCTTCAGTTCTTGGAATCTCTGTTCGCATTCCGTGGTCCACTGAAATGGCGTATTCTTCCTGGTCAGCTTCGTCAGTGTAGACGCTATCTTTGAGAAATCCTTGATGAACTTCCTGTAGTAACCCGCCAGACCGAGGAAACTCCGTACTTCCGTTACACTGGTCGGTCTGGGCCATTTGCTAATGGCTTCTATCTTGTTCGGGTCTACGGAAATCCCTTCTTGAACTTGGCGTATAGTTGCTTGTCCCGTAATATCCTCAGAACTATCCTCAGGTGCTCTTCGTGATCCTCCTTCGTCTTCGAGTAGATTAGGATATCATCGATGAATACGATGACAAACCTATCTAGGTAGGGTTTGAACACCCGGTTCATTAAGTCCATAAAAGCTGCGGGTGCATTAGTTAGCCCGAATGGCATCACTAGGAACTCGTAGTGGCCATAACGGGTACTGAAGGCTGTTTTCGGGACATCTTCCTTCCGAATTCTCAGCTGATGGTAGCCCGATCTTAAGTCGGTCTTGGAGAAAACCGTTGCGCCTTGTAGTTGATCGAACAGATCGTCTATCCTAGGGAGTGGGTACTTGTTCTTGATCGTCAACTTGTTCAACTCTCTGTAGTCTATGCATAATCGCATGGACCCATCCTTCTTTTTCACGAATAACACCGGCGCTCCCCAGGGAGAGAAACTCGGCTGTATGAACTCCTTCTGCATGAGTTCGTCGAGTTGGTCCTTTAATTCCTTCATTTTCGTCGGTGCTAGCCGATATGGGGTCTTAGATACTGGTGCCGCTCCAGGTACCAGATCTATAGCGAACTCTATTTCCCGCTCGGGTGGTAGTCCCGGTAATTCCTTGGGAAATACGTCAGGGAAGTCCTTAACCACCGGCACTTCCTCGATTTTCGGAGAGGGGTTCTCCTCTGTCTTGATAGCGAACACCAGATAGGCTTCGCACCCTGATTTAATCAGCCGTTGGGCTTTTAACGCTGATAGTCTAGAGATCATGGTCCCCTTGCTAGTTCCTACGAACTTGAGGGGTTTATTCCCATCCGTATTGAGCGTGACTATCTTGCGGTGGCAGTCTATGACAGCTCCGTACTTCGATAGCCAATCCATTCCAAGTATCACCTCGTAATCATTCATGGGAATTATTATGAGGTCTATGGGCAGTTCCTGATCCCCGATCACTACTGGGCAATCCCGTAAAACTTGATTAGTTTGGGTAGGATTCCCGTCTGTAACCCTAAACTCGCACTCAGCTCGGTGAGGCGTGACTCCTACCCTTGTGACGTACTTAGTGGACGCGAACGAATGTGTCGCTCCTGAGTCGACTAGGATGCATGTGGGGGTTTCATAGACGAGGAGGGTACCTGTTACCACGGCCGAGTTGTTTTCTGCTTCCTCGGAGGTTATGGTGAAAACCCTAGCCGGTACCCTTGGTGGTGCTGCCTGGTTCCCAGCTTGACTTCCGGATCCGCTCTCCGGACATGCCCTCAGATAGTGGCCCGTCTTGCCACATTTGAAGCAGACGGCATTTTGGGAGTTGCAGACTCCCATGTGCCTCCGTGCACACTTCGGGCATACGGGTAGGTCCAACTGGGGTCTACCCTGGTTTGGGTTGAACTGTGGGGGTGGTCCCGATCGATTCGGGAAATTCGGTTTTCCACCCTTGGCTACGAACTGCCGCTTTGGGTTGCTTCCGCTCCCTTGCGGCCCTTGTACAAACTTGCGCTTTGCTTCCTGGGCGCGAGCAATCCTAGCCTCGGCTTGCTCCGCCACAAGCGCCCTCTCAGCCACTTGCGCGTACGTGGCTCCTTGTATCCCGGCCGTACTCACGTCTCTGTACAGCTCGACTTTCAACCCTTCCATAAACCGCTCGATCTTGAGCGCATCCGTACTAACCATATGAGCAGCGAATCTTGAAAGCTGCTCGAACTTCCTGATGTATTCCGCCACTGTCATTGCCCCTTGGCGGAGGTTGATAAACTCGTTCATCCTCTGGGCTCTAACAGGAGCGGTGTAGTACTTCCCCCGAAAAATCTCCTTAAACCGATCCCAGCTCATCGTTAGAGGGTTTTCGATGGCTGAGATGGTATCCCACCAGTGCCCAGCGCTCCCCCTCAGCAGGTAGGCAGCGCACATAACCTTCTCCGCCTCAGGTGTGCGGCTGTGCTGGAACATGTTCTCCAGCGTTCTCAGCCAATCCTCGGCGGGAGTGGGGTCTACGGCATCCTCAAATAGTGGAGGATTAAGCTTCCTGAACCTCTCCCCAATCATCTCAATTCGCTCGGGTGGGGGAGGTAAGTTGGCTGATTGTCCAGCAGCGTTTTGCTGTTGGATCAGCTGTTGGATCTGGGCCGATTTTTGCCGGACCAGTTTTGTGAGTTGTAGGATGGTGGCATCCCGACTGTCAGTAGGGTTATTGGGGTCCCTACCTTGATCCGACTCCCTACTTCCTTCACCCCTAAGTCTTACCATTTTTACTTATCCTGACAATTCCTAAGGCCAATAAATTAAACCATACAAAGAATTCACATAACATGATACTCACAAGCAAGGCCGCTTCCGGGCTTTTGAGTGTGTGTGTATGGACAGTCTGCAGGACCTGTGACCGAAGCTCTGATACCACTCTGTCAGGACCCGTCGTCCCGCCCTCGTATTCCGTTCCAATCCTAAGTATCTAATGCTTTATTATCGGATAAAAGCGTAAAAATACGAATAAAATTTTTCCTTTTAAAACTACGTGCGGAAGTCTTATACACATGTCAAAAGAATGTTCGCAATTCGTTCTACAATTCACCGTAGTCATGTCTATACAGAAGACAAGTGCATGTGTGTGCGTGTGCAGCCAAAAGCTTCCTATACGCCCGGCCTTCACAGGTCGTCATCCATACACACACTCCCACCTCAAAAGCAGCCGGATAGCTTCAAAAGATCGGCCTCGCATAAGGGTCGGATCACGTACCGTGATCGGCAGAACCTACAACACGTAACGTAAAGAATGAGCCACCGAGGCTCAGTAGCAGAAATTATGCATGTATGCACGTGTCCTAACGATCGACAATCCACGCCGTCGTTTTCTAACGCTCATACTATTTTTCTTATACGTACTCTTCCCTCGACTCATGCTCTTACTTCTTGCGGGCCCTCGGCTTTCAGTCCCACTTTGCGCCATCCTTAGAGATCTCAAGTGTGGAGGTTCACACACTAGAAGGTCACCCGAAAGAATCTTCCCTTACTCAGTATGGCCTCCACGCGAGCGCTTCTCACTGGTAGTCAACACCGAGGCCACTAACCCCGGAGGTCACCCGAAGGAATCGTCCCTCCGGGTGGTGCTTTACACGCTAGAAGGTCACCCGAAGGAGTCTTTCCTTGCTCAGCGTGTGCCCCGGGCCGCATCCACCAGGTTGCATCTCCCGCATACGGGGCATTTTCCCCAGCCTCTTATACAGGCCTTATAGCTTCATTCGCCTTACTGGCTGCATAGGGGAAGCCGTGACTCTTCATTCGAGTCGACACAGACGCCAATATCGGTGAATATACATCGCCCACTGGCGATCTTACGCACGCTCATACCTCGCGTCTTATACACTACACATGCGTGCAAATGCTCATGCCATGCTCATGTACATATTCTAATCATGCCATCATGCACATAATTTGATCGTATCATACGTACACATCTCATACAAAAACCACGAGCACGTAATTCACATAATTGGACGCAGGCAGGTTACGTGTCGTAGTTGAATTTCTACTTACTTGGCGTCTGTAGATTAACTGCTACTGGTTCGGCAAACTTCCTAATTTTCGACCTTAATCATAAAATTATTATGTCAGTACATTTTCTAAAATATTGATTAGCTATGTACTTGAAAAGTGTTGAAATATTTTCCTTAATAGTGTATGTAAAGATCTCGATATTTTTCCTAGCTTCGACATTTTGAACTGAAAATGTCGACATGAACTCATCATGAATCTCGACATCATTGTCGAGATAAATCTCGACATGATAAGTCGAATGGGTCTCGACATTGTAGGTGTATGGACTCGACATTTGAATTGTAAAAAATCTCAACACTTAGAAATCTCGACATTCTAGTCCAAATGTCGAGTGATATGTTAGACTTAGATTTCGGGTTTTAAACCAACGAAATGTCGACATAAATTTTAGCCTGAATCTCGACATTTCCTATATTTAAATGTCAATATGATAAATAAATCTCGGACTTCATTTCGAGATTTTCACAAAGATTTCGATATATTGTATGTGAAGACCTCGACATCTTTCCTGGCAGAGCTTCGACATTTTTACATTGGCTCTCGACATCTTTCGTTGCTCTCGACATTCTTCTCTAGTTCGTCATCCTATTAGGTTCGACATTTGTACCTTGGAATATCTCAACATTTGAAGGTCTCGATATTTTTCATTAGCTCTCGACATTTTGTGCTCAACCCGATATTTCTTTCCAAGTAGAAGGACTCGACATTTTACTCGACATTATAAAGAAAATCGCGAGCTATTGCTTTCAAAATAAATCTCGAACTCAAAACTAAATCTCGACATGGATTAGAATGAATGTCGGGTTCTTTCCTAAATGTCGATATAATTTAATAGGGTTTCGATAACTTTCTTGAAAACCAATCTCGACATTTTTAACTATCTAACCTCGACATTGCATTTCGACATTTGAAGAAAATGTCGACATGACTCAACATGAATCTCGACATATAAGCTCGACATTTCCATCCTAACATTTCGACATTTATATCGGTGTCTTTGAACTCGTCATTTTATCCAAATAAAAGGACTCGACATTTTGTCTATCATTTCGATATTTACCTTAACCTCTCGACATTGTATTTCGATATACGAAACAGAAAATGTCGACATAAATTCCACATAAGTCTCGACATATTTCCTAACAAGGTTTCGACATTTTCCTTGGCATGGTTTCGACATTTTTCCTTAACATGGTTTCGACATTTTCCTTAATATGGTTTCGACATTTTTCCTTAACATGGTTTCGACATTTTCCTTAATATGGTTTCGACATTTTTCCTTAACATGGTTTCGACATTTTTCATCATCTTCAATTCTTCATCCCACCGAACAAGATTCTTAGCTTATTCTACCCAACATTTAGCTAAGCTCAAGGGAATCTTTAGCTTATGGATTTTCGTCCAAGGTTAGGGCTTTTGCCGTCTATGTAACATCTCGTCTCCTAAATCTCCTAGTCCTAAACACGCTTAACTCTAGTAATAAAACCACAAGGGCGAAAAATGATAATTTCATTTACTTACTTAAACCTTAAGTAGCTTGAGGTGTCGTTTGAAGCTCCCTTCGACCTCTTCCTTGCTTCTTTCTTGCTTTTCGTTTGTGGTTAGTAAGGTTATGGGGTTTTGAATATTTTTTTGCTAGATATTTTTCTTTCATTTTGTTAGATAGGACATAGGTGGCGTGGGTTTTCCTTGAAATGGGGACTTTGTCTCCTTATTTTGGCTTTTCTTATATTGGGCCTAATTTCCATGCCTTAGCCCATCTTTGCTACTTCCTAGTCTAAGGGATATTCTAGCCCAATTCTCATATAATTGTCATTAAGTCTTCTTCCTTCCTTAATAGTGCCTAAAATCCCTTACATAAATTAGGGATCGTCGTAAGCATATTCTTATTGGCACGTAATTCCCACAAAATCACGAGCATGGAATTCATGAAATCGCATAAACATATAACATGTACGCATTTAAACACATGATCATTTAAGTCACATACATCATTTATTGGCCGATCTAGTTTACGGGTGTTGGATCGGTTTGCTCATGTACCCCTTCACATAGAAGTCTGCCAGGAGCAGCTCCTTGCCCGTGCACCATTCTGGCACCGCCGATCACTCCTCGCCCTCATTGGCCCCGGCCGTCATGATCGACACGTGGTGTGCTAATATAATTTGCGAGTGCGACAAGTGATAATATAAAATGAATACTTAATTACTATCACCAACGTGCGATAGGCAGTGGACCTATCATTCGCAGTGCAGTAAAGTGAGTAAATGAGTATCGAACACGAGGAATAAACTGATTACTAGTAATGACCTATCGACTCGATATCTAGCCTAAATAAAGTGCGTAGATTTTTGTACGAATTATCCTAACAGATCACTCCTAAATCAACGAGAGATTCAAAGAGCTCGCCTAAATTGATAAGAGTACTTTCAGATGATAACGATGTACTCGGGAGTCGAATCCCGCTATCGCTAATGAGTATTTGCTTTCACCCTATACTCGAATCCTATCATCTACGAATGGCCTAATCGTTGTTTAGCTGTCGCCCTAAACGATTTTCCATACATTCACTTTAACACGTAGACATATTAAAGCAAAGAAACAAATTCATAGATAGATAATTAGCAGACGCACGAGTCACGATAAGCATATGTTTCAAATACGAATAAACCTAGCGTTCATCTAATCCCAAACACATAAGGGAATTAGCTACTCAAAATTGACGGGAAAACAACGAAAGAAAAAAAACGAGGAGGAAAGATTCATTATCTCGATGTACTGATTATCTGGGATGGTAGCGTGGACGAATCTTCGTTGTTCGTTCAATTCGGCGTGATTGCGTCGTTGATCCGTCTCTTGCGCTTCTCGAGGGGGATTCTCCATTCTTGGTGTCTCTATTTCATCCTTGATGTTTTAAGGGTGTGATATGAGAGGTATCTCCTCTTTCTCAGTCGAATTCGGGCTTTTATATGGATTTTCATAAGTGTCACGGCCCGGGACATGGGCATTCACGGCCGTGACCATCATCGATTAGCGTCGCCTTTCTTTCTGCCATGTGTCACGGCCAAGTGCATGGCACGTCACGGTCGTGACGCACTTTGATTGGGCTCTCTGTCCATTGTAACGACCTCGTGCATGGCATGTCACGGCCGTGACTGTCTTCACTTTGCCTTTCTGCCACAAGTCACGGTCACGTGCAATAGTGATCACCACCGTGATGCTCTCTTTGGTTGGCCTCTGCTCCTTGTCACGACCTCGTGCACTGGGTGTCACAACCGCGACGGGCACCAATTTTCGTCATACTTGCTCCATTTTGTTTCGTTTTTGCTCTTTTTCGCCCGAACTCGTCCTAAAGCCTTACAATACCAAAATAAGTACAAATAGAGTGAATAGGTGCATAAGATGACTACGAAAACTCTATTATGAGCCAATTAAATACTACGATAAACGTATCAAACCTCCCCATACTTAAGCATTTGCTTGTCCTCAAGTAAATTAGAAGTTAGAAAGGCATCGAATCAAGATGACGGCACAACTGTTCGCAATTTATCATTCAAAGCTAGAAAGCACGAAACAGAATCAAGCAAACAATCATGGACATCACTCTAATGACCTGCACCCGTCGACCTAAACTTCTTCCGCGCTGCCAATCGAGATTCATACCTCAAAGGAATTCGCTCAAAATCACTCAGTGTATAGGCTAGCATATAGTGAATCGCTCAAATCGCGCACTAGTCCACCCCCTAGCATAAGCTTGCAAGGTAATCGCATCTCTACTACTTAAAGTGGCAAGCATAAATCTGAGGGTCTTTTCGGGTCGAGACGGGTCAATTAATAATGAAGCGACAACCATATATGCTGAACACGTAATCTTATAGCTAGGATACGCAAGCGAAAAATCAAAGAATATAGCATGATCAAACTGACAGTCACATGCCCCAACACACGACTCGACATTCTCGCTCTGAAATCCTAGACTTTTCTGCCGACCCTCTCGACTCGGTTCCCTTTCATTTTCTGCCCTTTCACATTAGTTACGCTCTAATTTCGTGCACTGACCTTATTCCCTAATCTGTATTTCTCGAACTATTCCGTGCATAGAACACTTTTGGCGCGAAAAACAAATTTGATCTGATAGCTCAAATTATGTGCTTAATTGAACTCATTTCGATGTTTCTACTTGACTAAGTGTTAGAATTCATTTGCGAGACGATCAATACAGATTAGATCTTCGAATAAGGCTGAATTTTGAATCGATCGAAGTTACTGTTTGCGCGAACATGTTCTGATTTCGTCAAAATTGAACATTATTTGCTTCATAAATGTTTAATCTTCTGTTCGTGTGTAATCAGTAGCTAATTTCGAGCAATTACCTGTAGTTTCATCGATCAATTTGCTGTATCTGCTTGAATTTACTGTTAGAACTGTATTATGTGTTTAATTGCGTAATTTAAATTTTTCTCGCTAAGTTTTCGATCGGATTAAATTTCTTTATCAAAAACTCCGTGCGAGAAAGTTTCTCAATTAGCATACGAACTTGTAACTGAAGTCGTTGCTATTAAGAGCGACTTAAGCTGAAAAATTTCTCGAGCATTAATTCAGCGAAATTGTTTTTCGACGTGACTTATTTTGACTCTGCGTGCGGAAATTTTTCTCTCGAAAAACATTTCAGTCAGACATTTAAGTTTGACCTAGCAAATAAATCATTTGCGCTCGAAAAGCTTTTTCGATCAATCGATTTATTTTGACTAAGCAAGAAACTTACTAATAGTACTGTTTCTTAAAGATCGAAATAAATTTACGCATCGGAAATTTTCTCGACCGAAAGATTTTGGGCAATTATTTCGCTCGAAAACTTTTTCACTGACGGCGATTTACGCATGAAAATAACATACCTTATATCGAAGATATTATTTTCAATCAAACTTTAAAGATTAATCAAAGATAATTCTCGATCATCTTCGCACCAAATATTACTAACTGATTTGTCACTTGTGAAGCACGTTTCAAATGTTCAAAACAACCAACGAAGATTCTTAGTCAACTCGTAAAAAAAGGACGCTTATGCTATTGGAAATGATAACTGTCCGCCGATTCTCAAAAGAGGTGGATACACCGTATGACGCAGTCGTTTCTTAAATTTCATTGAGCTTAAGGATCAGGCAGAAAACCTTCTCCCTTCTCTTGAGGAAGGGCCGGCTCATTTTTGGGTCCCCGTGGCTGGCGATAACACTGTTGTCCCCGCCACTAGGAGACTAAAAATCCCTAGTCAGTATACAGAGGAGGAAAGAATGCGAGCTAAGGCTGATCTGATAGCTAAGAACACTCTAGTGCCAGTCATTCGTAACGACACTTTAGTCAGCTAGACAGCCTCCCAACAGCTAAAGGAATGCGCGATGAGTTGCATAGAATGATGCAGAGAACGGAAGTAGGCATCAAGGCCAAGAAGGCTAATATTCTGACAGCGTACGACTCGTTTAAAGCAAACCCAGAAGAGTGCCTTCATCGTGTTCTTGAGGAGTGCCTTCATCGTGTCCTTAATCTCTTTCATAATGTCAGATCCTCCTACGGGTGTGTTCTGATACTGGCGTGGCGCTCCGTTTTGGAAACCGGATGGTCTGGCCTGAAATCCCGGCGGTCCTTGCCCCTGGTGGTTCTGATTCCCATATGCCAAGTTTGGATGTGCTCAAGGCTGGAAGCTTCGCTGGCCACCTTGGTAATTCCCCATGTAATCTACGTGCTCCAGCGACTGCCCGAGTTGGCATTCAGATGTTTCGTGGGCTGCACCACAGATCCCGCACAGTGGTATGTAGGACGTATGCTGCGTCGATGCGTTGTTCGTCACGGAATTCACGGGCTGCGTCTGCCTGGATTTCGGGAGTAGTGCGCCAATGACTGTCTGCATCTGAGAGTTTGTCGTAGCGATTTGTTGCTGGAACGCCTCAAATTTGGCATTCGTGGCCGTCTCCTCGCTCACTCCGGATACGCCTGATGTCTTCATCTTCGTATTGCCCCTCATGAAGATGTTCCTCGAGTGGTCCTCAATCAGATTCCAAGCGTCGGTCACATTGAGCTTCACGAGTCCTCCTCATGCGGCTCCGTGTAGCATGTGAACGGTCTAGTCATTGAGCCCCTCGTGGAATCGATTGATCTGGGCTACCTTCGACATCCCGTGTTGTGGGCACCTCTTCAGTAGAGGTTTTCTGAATCCTTCTGGTGTAAAAGGCAGATCTCAACCTTTGCACCTTTGATAATGGGAAGTACTGGTTGATGAAAGCAGCTCGCATCACCTTCCAAGTAGTGATCGATTTGGGCGGCAACATATCCAACCAGTCTTTCGCCCTGAACTTGAGCGAGAATGGGAACATCATCAACTTGATTGCATCGCCCGTGACCCCGTTGATCTTGATGGTGTCAGTCACCGTCAAGAAAGCCTTCAGATGAGAGTAGGGATCGTCGTCGGGATTTCCCTCAAACTGTGCCGTCTGGAAAATCATCTGAAGCTAAGAATGCTTCAACTTGAAGTGGTTGTTCTCGATCGACAGGATGACAATCGCCGACTCAGTGCGGCATTCTTGAGCATGCAGATCTTGTAGCGATGGCTTCTCCTCGTGGACGGGCACTCTGTGGTCCGCCTTCTTACTTCTGTGTCGGGGCTATCTATGGATGCCTCTACACGAGAGTTTTGGATCGAGTCCTGCGAACTGTTCTCTGAATAGCAGACTAAAGGATCATGAGAGCTAGTGGAAGCTCCTTCGGATTCATGCTTGAGTTGCCTTCGTTACTTTCGCTCAAATCTGGGTTTGCTTCAGCAATGGGACCAGATGGGTGGCTTCGGGTCATTCACCGCTGAATCGTACCTTCAATTCAGCGGTGATTGCGTCGTTGATCCGTCTCTTTCGCTTCTCGAGGGGGATTCTCCATTCTTGGCATCTCTATTTCGTCCTTGATGTTTTAGGGTTGTGACATGAGAGGTATCTCCTCTTTCTGAGTCGAATTCGGGCTTTTATACGGATTTTCGTTAGTGTCACGGCCTGGGACATGGGCCTTCACGGTCGTGATCATCATCGATTAGCTTCGCGTTTCTTTCTGCCATGTGTCACGGCCAAGTGCATGGCACGTCACGGCTGTGACGCACTTTGATTGGGCTCTCTGTCCACTGTCACGGCCTCGTGCGTGGCGTATCACGGCCTTGACTGTCTTTGCTTTGCCTTTCTGCCACAACTCACGGTCACGTGCAATAGTGATCAAGGCCGCGACGCTCTCTTCGGTTGGCCTCTGCTCCTTGTCACGACCTCGTGCACTGGGTGTCACGGCCGTGATGGGCATCCATTTTCGTCATACTTGCTTCGTTTTGTTTTGTTTTCGCTCGTTTTCGCTCGAAACGTTTTCTAAGGCCTTACAATACAAGAATAAGTAAAAATATAGTGAATAGGTGCATAAGATGACTACGAAAACTCTATTATGAGCCAATTAAATACTACGATAAACGTATTGTCACGTCACATGCCCACCAGCTTCCGCTTGATTCGTCCCCAAACCAGCACCGTACTGCGAGAGGTTGTGCTGTGATACCACCTGTAACGACCCTTCCCACACCGGGTGTTACTTGTAGCATCCGTCCCTACTGGGACCTGTAGGGTTGGACCCACCACACTTCCGATTGATAGTTTGGCCCCACTGTATCACCATTTGACCTTTAATTTGAAACTTTGTTGGATTAATTAAATAAAGAAATTACGACTATAAGTGAATTAGTTACAATACGTAAATTATTTTGTGGAGTTATCTACTAATGATATTTCAGGTGTTATAGTTAAATTCAGTTCATCCACGTAAAATCAACTTTCGGCCAATAAAGTCCGCTTGTGATTTATGTGACTGTATGGTACATGTTTTATGATGCTATATGTGTATATATGAGTACGTGCTACACATTATAGGTACTTTATGTGATACATGCATTATGTGACGACGTTAGAACTTATGAGAATTTGGTTAACAATTATATATATGACATGGACTAGTTTCGATCGTTTGGAGATTAAAGACCAAAAATCGATCGATCATGGTAATAAAATTAACTGGCCGAATTCAATGCCAATAAGAACTAGAATCGCCGAGCTTAAGTAATGGGGGAATCGGCCGATAACATGTAGACTAATTTAGAATTGACCGAGTTGAGTATAGAACTAAGGAATAATATAAAGAGAGTTTCGATCAATTTAAGTTTAAGTTAAGACTCGATCGATTGTAAGGAAAATAGGATTCGATCGATTCCTATATATACCGAAGTGTTGAAATGGCCGATATATGAATTGGAGAAAAGAAATCGGCCGATGGATGAGTATGAGGTGTACAATCGGTCGATTGAAGGACTTCATAGGGAGATTAATCGAAACCTAAAAAATTAGACAATCACATAAGGACAACATTCAAGTAACTAGAAGCTCCAAATAAGTCTACAAAAAAAAAAAGGAAAACCTAACGATCAAGGAAGTCCTATAATAATATATAATAGATATTACTCAATTGAAGATAAGTATTAATAAAACATGTTGATGCCATTTACCTATTTTCACACGCAAAATATAGATAAGGAATTAGAAAGGAGGAAGAGTATTTCATTGACAAACTTTCGAAAACTTAGAAGCAGAGAGGAAACGAAGGACATGAATAAGCATTCATCTTAGAGGGTATAATTTCTTACTTTGAATTTTTGTTTTATTCATGTTATAGCATGTTTTAGGTATTAGTATGCACGAAAATTTCAAAAAGGTTTATGCTTATTGTTAGGGAGTGTGCCCTCGGAATGCCATACGAGGACTAGGAATAGCATAAGGCGCACAATGATGTATAGGTCGATAGACAGTTTTATTGTATATACTGTCAAAATAAAGTAGTGAATATTATTTCATTATCATAAAGGCATTATTATTTATTTATCGAATTTAAAGTTTGCTTGGCATCTGGCAGTGCGATAAATAAATAACACCCGAATGTTTGAGTTGGACGTCTGATTCTCGTGGGGACGAGGGAGGAGACACCGGACGGTCCTTAATCTCAGCATTAAATAAAAGTCCGTAAGTCTAAGGATTCTAGGTGGGTGACTAGATATTCGAATATGACTTATCCATTGACGGCCACATAGTGTCGGTAGTGTCACCGATTACTTGAGAGGATGGGTAGTGCCACATAGTATTTGTCCGGTACCGCGGGATAGGCTAGGCGAATACCGTGACTCGTGGATTCCTCCCATGCCAGTTGAGATGGACCTAGAGAGTCGCGCTTAAAAATGGTACTGACCTCGAATGAAAACGGCGGGCTTTTCTCTAGAGCCTAACGAATGGGATTCGTTGAGGTAGTGGCAAAGGTTGATACGAGGTATCGATGATTCAGTTAAATTCCGGTGACAGTCACGGAAATAATTAGGACTTAAGATTGTCTGAAGTACTTAATTAATTAACTAAATGAGGCTCAATTGTAAATAAAATATTAGATTTGATGTAATTACTTTATAACTTAAAATTGACGGACTAAATTAAGAATTTATAAACCTCGGGAGCCAAATTGGAATTACTTGAAATTTTGCATGGTCTCGGACATGTGGAGAATTCCATGGCTTGCAACATAGCTTGAGGTGGCAAGTGACTCACTTTGAAAGTGAATGACAAGTGGGTTAAAAAAAATTAGAAACTATGATGGTGGAATTTTACTACAATATACATGCATAAAATTAAGAACAATCCAACGTGAGAAGTAGCTAAGTAATTGTACTTGGTACTTTGCTTTCAACTTGCCATATTACTCAGCAAATAAAAGAGAGAAATAGAACAAAAACATACGTGAGCGGAAGTAGAATTCCTTAAGCTACGTACGTCAAGCCTCGGGATCGTTTGACGAGTCCCGACGCCCGAACCGAAGTGCGGCTAGCCATCGGGAGCAGTATCGGAGGTTCTATCAAGGACATACCAGCGTGAAAATCTATCCCGGAGGCCTGGGGAACCAGACGAGATGCTGCGACGCTCATCCGAGGTGTAATCACGTACGCCGAGTGTATATTTCGAACCCTACAGATTTGATTTTGGAAAAAATACCAAACGGCATCGGAGTGATTCAAATAACCCCTCGTTGCGATTACTGGGAAGTGTAGAATCAACTTGGAAAATTTGGTATTGATTCGAAATTATTTCGGTTGTCAAATTGTCGAAAGACGGCAGACTGCCGCTTTACTCAAATTGATCATTTCGAACCACTGATTTGCTTCGAAAGACCCCTTGAAATCTATGGGAAGTGTAGAATCATTCTGGAAAATTTGGTATTGATCAGAAAGCATTTCGGTCGCCAAATAGTCGAAATGCTGTCGGCTGCCGCTTTGTTCCAACTAGTTTGGAATGAAATTATTAATTCGAATAAATTTGTATTAAATTCGATTTGTGAAATTTGAATTGGACGCGGTCTCCTGAGGGTCAGGGCAGTATCTTGGGCCCTCGGGAGAAGTCGAAGGGCGCTAGGTCAAATTTAGATGTTGAAAATCCAAAATTCGGCACCCTACGCCGCTCGGTTCAAAACGCGCTTCCGCTATCGCCACGTTGCGCTGTTCGGGCGCTGGCATTGATTAATCAGGCCTACCCTAACAGTGGTATCAGAGCTACGGCTCATGCATGGTTCGACCGAAGGCCTCGAAAGTCGATGTGGCGAACGAACGATCGACGTAGTTTGGAGACTATCGTCGCTCGTGATGTCCGTCGGGCACCCGGCGTCAAAATTCAGTGTTGCATGTTTATGTGAGACATTTGCGCGGGCTTAGGTTCTAACTGCGTTATTTGTTTAAGGGCCGTTTGCTGCCCCGGTATGTACATGGATTACGTGTTGTTCGAGAAATCCCGTGTTGTATTTTATTGCTTTATTAGATAATTAGATAAAATGGCGGCCGTTCGACGCCAGGCGAGATTGGAGGGTTCGACGACCCACGTGACGACGAGTCGATGTTTGGAGCTCAAAGACCCCGATCATTTTACGACCCATGTAATAGGACCAGTTTAAAAATAGTTCGCATATTTGTCCATTTAAATTTCTTTCCTAGGGTTTGGAATTTAATTAATGCATTATGTGCTCGTGCTTAATTTTTGATTTGCTATGAGAACACGAACTCCCATAAAATACTAAGTGAGTAAAGGGATTGGATGCCCTGTCTTCTATCACGCTTGGGTTTAGTTGTTACGAAACCTTAATGCAAGGTTTCATTCTCGGTATGCTGGTGCCTTGCATTTGTTTTCGTTTCAATTTGCTCGTGTGCGTTAGTGCCGCTCGCCAAGACCACAGTGTGCGAAAACGTACGGTTCAAGTGTGCGGTTGTGAGCAAAGTTGATAGGTCGCACTTAGACAGTCACACCGCCTTGTTCCGGGTTTGCCGGCGGGTGTCCCTAACTGGGACAAAGATAGTTGAGACGTTCGACGAGGTCGGATTCGTGCGGAGCATGACTTCGTGGGCCGCTGCAAACTAATAAAACGACATAGGTTGAGGTTTTCATCCACCCACGGGGACATCAACACCACTATCAAAGTCATCAAGGAAACTTCCAAAACATCCTATGGGAGAAAATGGTGTTTATGAAAAGATAGTGAGAGTCAAACGGAATAGAAATCCTTGTTCGCGTTTGATGATCTATACAAACGACTTAATATGCCTTTTATTTTCTACAGCTTTTCCTCTCAGTGTTAATTATGTCTAGCACTTTAAATATACTGCTGAAGGAGAATAGGTTGACTGGGTCGAACTATTCAGACTGGCTTCGCAACCTGAGGATTTTCCTTCAGATTGAGAACCTAGTATATCCTTGACTCCGAGTTGCCACCGGCCCCAGGGCGCGGGCAACTGAGCAGGCTCATGCCACTTATGACAAGTGATGCAACGAGCAGCTCGTAAAGGCTCATGTCCTCGGATCGATGAGTAACACGCTGCAGCGTAGCCATGAGGGGTATGGTTGACGCTCGAGCGATGGTTCAGCATCTGAAAGAGCTTTATGGTGAGACCTCGAGGACGGCTCGCTATACGGCTTTGTCGCAGCTCTTCCGATCGAGGATGTCTGAGGTTGAGAACGTCGGTGAACATGTTATGAACATTATCACCATGATTGAGAGGTTGGAGACTCTCAATTTTCGATTTGATCGGGAATTACAAAACGATCTCATCTTGCATTCTCTCCCTTCGTCCTTCAATGCGTTCATTGTGAACTATCATCTGAACGGCATGATGCTAACGCTTCCTGATCTGATGAATCAGTTAGCAACGACGCAAGGCCAGATGAAGAGGACGAAGTAGACTGCACTTGTCGCCACCTCTTCGAAGCCCCCAGAAAGGCAAAAAGAAGAAGGGCAACAAGCTCAAGCCGACAGGGAAGGTTTCTAAGAAGAAAAAATCTTTTGGGAAATCGAAGCAGACCGGTGTAAAGCCAACGGATAGGTGTCTGCATTGCGGTGCACTGTGCCACTGGAAGCGGGACTGTCCGAAGCTCAAAGGTGAGCAGGCTGCGTCTGGTAAGGAACTTAACGTTTTAGAAACAGTTTGTTCTACATCTGTATACTCTACTTTCTGGATATTGGATTCGGAGCTAGTACTCACATTTGTATGTCCACGCAGGATCTGGGACCAAGTAGAGCGCTTGGGGAACGGGAGATCGAGGTCATGGGAAGCGGGGATAGTCTCTCAGCAAGCCACATCGGATCAAGATCTCTTGTTTTGTTATCTGGGCATGTGTTGCGTTTGTACGATTGTCTTGTACTCCCAAGGGGTTTTAAGAACATCGTCTCCATTCCTGTTTTGAGCAGGAATGGCTACATATTTTGAATAAAAATACATGCCACATTATGTATCGAAACAAAGATGTTGGCAACGCGACACTATTTAATGGTTTATACTATTTAAATACCCAGAAAAACATATCTGCGAATACTGTCACAAACAAACGAAAGTCAGGAATAAAAGCAAGGTACTTGTGGCATCTTGGATTAGGGCATACTGGAGAACGCAAGATCCACGAGTTAGAGAAAAATGGGATTTTGAAACCATTGGGATCAGATCCCTATCCAACTTGTGAGCGTGCCTCCAAGGTAAAATGACCCGATCACCCTTCACCGGGACATTTACTAGCCACGGAAAATCTCAATTTGATTCACACGAACGTTTGCGGGCCATTCAATGTGAATGCTCGTGGTGACTTCCACTATTTTATTACCATCACGGATGATCACATTCGTTATGGACTTGTATATCTTATGAGGTATAAAGCTGATGCTCTGAAAGGTTCAAGGAGTATAAGGCATTGGTGGAAAACCAAACGTCGAAACTCATTAAAGTCATTCGATCGGATCGAGGAGGCGAGTACCTGAGTGTCGAGTTTGACCAGTTCTTGAAGGAGAATGGTATAATATCAAAGATGACTCCGCCCGGCATGCCATAGTTGAATGGTGTGGCTAAACGTAGAAACCGAACTTTATTAGATATGGTTCGTTCTATGTTAAGCTATATAGATTTACCGACGTCAATGTAGGGATACGCGCTTTTGACAGCGGCGTATACCATAAACCAGTATCCCTCGAAGTCTGTTAACGGCATTCTGTATGAGATATGGACTGGTCGTTTACCCAGCTTATCACATATTAGGATTTGGGGTTGCCCCGCCTTTGTGAAAAGTTGAAAACAGACAAATTGG
Organism: Craterostigma plantagineum; assembly: GCA_027422505.1. Classification (NCBI taxonomy): domain Eukaryota; kingdom Viridiplantae; phylum Streptophyta; class Magnoliopsida; order Lamiales; family Linderniaceae; genus Craterostigma; species Craterostigma plantagineum. The sequence goes on from JAPQWV010000234.1 coordinate 457,069, forward strand.
AGTCTAGGTCAATGAAAGGACGTTTCATTTACCGCGAAGACTCTGTGGGGCACCTATTCAATTTGCACGATGATCAGAGGATCGTTGTGGGCCTACACGCACACTTTCTCGAGGAAGAGTTCATTTGTGACTATGGCGTTGGGCGAGAGGTCACTCTCGAGGAGCAGTCGACCGAAACACCCTCACAGAATTTGGAACCGGATGGTCCGAGTGAACCAGTCTTGCGACGATCTGAAAGGATGCCACACGCCAACCACAGCAGTATGGCATGTCACACGTCGAACACAAGTTGCGACTAGGGGACTTCTAAGAGAAGATCCCGCTACTTTCGATCAAGCTATATGCGTGCTGACTCAAGGAGATGGGTTGAAGCTATGCAGGCTGAGATGGACTCAATGTACTCTAACAAAGTCTGGACTCTTGTAGACTTACCGAGCGGTTTTAGACCAATCGGTTGTAAATGAATATACAAGAGAAAGATTGGATCTGACGGACGAGTTGAGACATACAAGGCCAGGTTGGTTTCCAAGGGCTATAACCAAAAGGAAGGAGTCGACTATGAGGACTTTCTCGCCTGTAGCCATGATCAAGTTTATCCGCATAATGCTCACAATAGCTGCGCACTACGATTATGAGATTTGGCAGATGGACGTCAAAACGGCGTTCCTTATGGATTCCTCAATGAGGAGATCTATATGGAGCAGCCAAAAGGTTTTCAGTCGCATGCAGATGCGCACAAAGTGTGCAAACTGAATCGGTCCATTTACGCACTGAAACAGGCCTCTCGTAGCTGGAACCTACATTTCGATAAAGCAGTTCGGAACTTCGGATTCGAGAAAAATGTAGACGAGCCATGTGTCTATAGAAAGAGCAGTGGGAGTATGGTGTCGTTCCTTGTATTGTACGTGGATGATATCCTTTTGATAGGAAACGACATCGGGATGCTCTCGTCGGTGAAAGCGTGGCTTTCAACCGAATTCTCCATGAAAGATCTGGGAGAACCGACGTATATACTCGGTTTCGCTTGTTCAAGGATCGAGCGAACAGAACGGTCGGCTTATCTCAGGCCCTTTACTTAGAGAAAATCCTGAAGAAATTCAGAATGGATGACTCTAAGAGAGGGTTCTTACCTGTGCGACATGGGGTCCATTTGTCGAAATCAATGTCCCCTCAAAGTGAGGAAGACCGATGACGGATGAGTGGGATACCCTATGCGTCTGCAGTGGGTAGTCTGATGTACGCAATGTTGGGTACAAAGCCGGACATTGCCTACAGTGTCCTTCCCCTGGGTTTGCCTGAAACCGACTAACCACGCTCACAGCGTACTGCCATTGAGAATATCTTTAAGTACCTTAGACGGGCTAAAGACTTAACGCTTGTCTATGGAGGAGCGGGACTAGAAGTAGAAGGTTACACTGATTTGGACTTCCAGTCGGACGTGGATGATCGAAAATCTACTTCAGGTTTTGTATTCGTGCTCAGCGGTGGGGCAGTGTCTTGGAGAAGCTCCAAGCAAAGCACAACTGCCGATTCCACGTGTGAGGCAGAATACATAGCAGCCTCAGAGGCAGCTAAAGAAGCAGTTTGGATGAAAAAGTTCTTGGAGGAACTTACTGTGGTACCAGTTGCGGATAGACCGCTTACACTTTGGTGCGATAATAGCGGTGCAGTCGCACAAGCAAAGGAACCGCGGGTCTCATAGCAAGTCCAAACATATTGAGAGAAAATATCACGTACTAAGTGAGTTCGTTGAAAACGGGATGGTCGCCGTGCAGAAAATTGCAACCGCGGAAAACGTGGCGGACCGCTCACAAAGCCCTTGTCCCAGGCATTTATGGAACAACATCTGGACAATATGGGGCTACGACCATGTGACTGGCATTAGGTGCAGCACATGGCATTCGAGTGCAAGTGGGAGGCTGTTTGGGAGTGTGCCCTCGGAATGCCATACGAGGACTAGGAATAGTATAGGGCGCACAATGATGTATAGGTCGATAGACAGTTTTGTTGTATATACTGTCAAAATAAAGTAGTGAATTCATTATAATAAAGGCATTATTATTTATTTATCGAATTTAAAGTCTGTTTGGCATCTGGCGGTGCGATAAATAAATAACACCCGAATGTTTGAGTTGGACGTCTGATTCTCATGGGGACGAAGGAGGAGATACCGGACGGTCCTTAATCTCAGCATTAAATAAAACTCCGTAAGTCTAAGTATTCTAGATGGGTGACTAGATATTCGAATATGACTTATCCATTGACGGCCACATAGTATCGGTAGTGTCACCGATTACCTGAGAGGTAGTGGGTCGTGATGGATATATTGGTGATCGGAGAGGTTGCGTATTCGGACATTCGGCTCATATTCGTCTCAATCACATGACTAGGATGTTGTCAATGATCGATTGAACGAATGACTATAGCAGCCTCAGACCGATAGGGTCATTGACGATTTGGTTTCACGATTTTGGTTTGACGCTAGTTGGCTAGGCTCGCAAGTGTTCGGAAATGGAACATGAGCCAGCGACGAAATGCAACTGACTTTACGGAGGTGATTGCCGGGCTTTGACTACAATCGGGATTCACTGCCTATATTCGTATAGGTTAACGTCCTATGACGTAATTGGAGAACGGCGATTGTAAAGCCTTCGACCCAAGCTTGGAAAGCTCGCTCGTATTAGATACGGAGCGGAGTTTAAATAATCAGTTGGGTCTCAATTATAACATAGTGTAGGGTTAGGGAGTTGGACATTGACATGGGACTCACCTAACCGGAACGCAAGTGAAAGGCGTAAGAGTTATTTAAATGTATACACTATAGTCGGTTCGCCCGAATTTCAATTAGATCAAAATTCATTCTCAACTGGGATCTGTCTGGTACCGCAGGATAGGCTAGGCGAATACCGTGACTCGTTGATTCCTCCCATGCCAGTTGAGACGGACCTAGAGAGTCGCGCTTAAAAATGGTACTAACCTCGAACGAAAACGGTGTAGCGACCCTAGCTATCGTTACCATTTCTAGCGTACTTTTAAGTGTCTAACTACGGATATAGTTATAAGAGATACTCAATTTCGAATAAATTTTTCCTTTTTCATAAAGGAACATCTTTTCTTTACACGTTAAAAGAATGCTTCCAAATTTTATTTACAACATAGTCCTATCTACACATGTCGTGTACATCGGCACAGCAAAAGGTCCTATGCGCCCGGCCTCACAGGTCGTCATCCATGCACACATCACCCCCAAAAGATGCTCGGAAGCTTCAAAAGATGCCTTGCCAGCTAGGCGATCACGTACCGTGTTCGCTAGTACCTACGACACGTAACGTAAGGAATGAGCCACCGTGGCTCAATAAGCAGAAATTATGCATGTATGCACGTGTCCTATCTTGCAAACGGCAATCCACGCCATCGCTTACTAACGCTCATACTCTTTTGGACTCGTACGTCATATGGGCCCTCGGCTTTCTATCTTACTATGCGCCATTTCATAGAGCTCTAATCCTCATTGGATTCTTACTATGTGAAGGTTCACACACTGAAAGGTTACCCAAGGGCACCTTTCCTGTCCCAGTGTGGCCTACACGCGAACGCTTCTCAATAGTAGCCGACACCGAGGTCACTAACCGCAGAGGTTCCCTCTGTGTAGTGCATGCCATGGGCCGCATCCTCCAGGCTGCATCTCCCGCTACGGGGTATTCCCCCTACCTGTCATAACAGGTAAATTCGGCATCGTATCACCATAGTCGCATAGAAGAGCTGTGACTCTTCATTGTGTCGACATCAGACGCCAATATCGATGAATATCCATCGCTCACAGGCGATCTTATGCACGCTCATATGCTTTCTTTTCATCCTAATCATGCGTGCAAATGCTCATGTCGTGTTCATATGTACATGCATATCATGACTTCATGCGAAATAAGACATCACATCATACGAGTTTCACATAGGGTCACGCAAGCACGTATCACATAAGTCATGCACAAATACGTTACGTGTCGTAGTTGAATTTCTACTTACCTATCGTCCGAGCTACGCGTTCTTATTGCCTCGGAAATTATCTACTGTTCGACCTTTAGACATAAATATCATGGTATCAATGTTATGCCTTCATAAATTAATTAAGTCGAACTAAGTTGTTTGGACTACACAAAATCTTGCTAGAATTCTAAGTCGCTCGATCCTAGCTTGGCCAAGTCCTCACCCAAAATTTATTCTAAGTTGAAGTACTAAGTCCTTGACCTGATGAGTTCGACGAAGGTTAGAAGATCGTTAGTATTCTATTCGCACGATTTGTAATGTTCATTACATGGTTTTGTTGAGAATTCCTTAAGTCATCGAATCGCACGACTTACCTCTCATGTTCCATGCATAGCATTGACCGATTAGTGCTCGATTTGCTTGGTTTCGGCCGATTTGCGTTGCACTTGAAATTGACCGATTATTGGTGCTTAAGTCACGTTGATTTTCGCCCGCTTTGATTGCTTGGGATCATTGTCCATCGGCCGATTTGAAAATCGCCGCGTGTTTTCATCATCATGACATCACCCTCATTTTGCCCGATTCCATGCATGCCATGAGGGTTTCGCCGCTCTTGAAATTGTACGTTTCGTTAAGCTTGAAATCGCCCGATTTGTCGAGCTTATCATTTGATTTCGCCGAGTTCTTCAAGTTGTGGCAAATTGCCCAATTACTTTGTGCATCTTGAAGTCGCCCGATTAATCATAGCTTCAAATCACCCGATTTCTAACTTAAAGCTTTGTTCCACCGTTGATTGATTTGCCCGATTTGTGGTATTTGCAAGTTGTAATCGCCGAGTCCCGCATGAGTGAAATCGCCCGATTTGACGTGCTTTGATGAGCCAATGAGTCGCCCGATTCCATGGAACCTTAAATCGCCCGATTTACTAAGTTCAAGACCTAGTTTCGTTGTGCTATTTCCCAGTTCTCTCCAATCGGCCAATTTGTCAGGAATAACACATATTCTACCGAAACTTAGTCCATACTTCGTTCTGCCCAGAATTCTCGAGTTCTAAAATTTTCTTCTACTTAAAAGCACGAAATCATCACCCAAAATTATCTTATACTAAGGTTATGAGTCATAAGTACATGTTAGTTACCCACTACCTAGTTAAACTCAAGAAAACCTCATTATTAACGGAAATCAAAATAGCTTAAGGTGATAATTTCACTTACTAATTTCCTAGCTAGCTTGAGGACATTGTTTGAGCTTCCTTCGATTTCTTCATTTCTTCTTGCTGTGAGTTTTCGTTGGTCTCTTTCTAAATGAGGTTATGGAATTGAAAGAGTGGTAGATATTTTTATTCATAGGCATGGGGATAATGGGACTAGAGTTAACGTGAATTCCGTTCTTTTAGGGAAATTTGTCCCCCAAGCTAATTGCTTAAGGTTTGGGTCCAAGTTTAGATTAGCCCTAGCCCAATTATAAATTTAGTCCAATTCCTAATCTTACTCATGACCCAAATTCCTATTTAACTATTATCCTTTTCTCTTTTCCTTTATTCTTCAAATCTTTCGAGAACTTAGGTTAGATGTCATCATATACACAATAATAAATTTTCACATGATTGCACGTAGTCCAAGCAACAACATAAGCGCGAAATTCACAAAATCTCGTAAGCATAGAACGTGCACGTAAATTAGTATATAGTCACAGAGTTAGCATACGAAATTCCCCTAATCATATAAAACGTGTGCGCACATTTATTGGCCTACTAGCTTTCGGGGACTCGGGTTCTACAAACGGCGGGCTTTTCTCTAGAACCTGACGAATGAGATTCGTTGAGGTAGTGACAAAGTTGATACGAGGTGTCGATGATTTAGTTAAATTCCAGTGACGATCACGGAAATAATTAGGACTTAAGATTGTCTGAAGTACTTAATTAATTAACTAAATGAGGCTCAATTGTAAATAAAATAATTAGATTTGATTTAATTATTTTATTACATAAAATTGACGGACTAAATTAAGAATTAGAAACCTCGGGAGCCAAATTGGAATTACGTGAAATTTTGCATGGTCTCGGACATGTGGAGAATTCCATGGCTTGCCACATAGCTTGAGGTGGCAAGTGACTCACTTTTAAAGTGAATGACAAGTGGTTTAAAAAAAATGATAAACTATGATGGTGGAATTTTACTACAATATACATGCATAAAATTAAGAACAATCCAACGTGAGAAGTAGCTAAGTAATTGTACTTGGTACTTTGCGTTCAACTTGCCACATTACTCGGCAAATAAAAGAGAGAAATAGAACAAAGAACATACGTGAGCTGAAGTAGTATTCCTTAAGCTATGTACGTCAAGCCTCGGGATCGTTTGACGAGTCCCAACGCCCGAACTGAGCTGCGTCTAGCCATCGGGAGCAGTCTTGAAGGTTCGATCAAGGACATACCGGCATGACAATCTAGCCCGGAGGCCTCGGGAACCAGACGAGACGCTGCAACGCTCATCCGAGGTGTAATCACGTACGCCGAAGGTATATTTCGAACCCTACTGATTTGATTTTGCAAAAAATACCAAACGACATCGGAATGATTTGAAAGACACCTCGTTGTGATTTCTGGGAAGTGTAGAATCAATCTGGAAAATTTGGTATTGGTTCGAAATCATTTCGGTTGTCAAATTGTTGAAAGACGGCAGACTGCCGCTTTACTCGAATTGATAATTTCGAACCATTGATTTGATTTTGCAAAAAATACCAAACAACATCATAATGATTCAAAAGACCCCTCATTGCGATTGTTGGGAACTGTAGAATCAATCTGGAAAATTTGTTATTGATTCGAAATCATTTCAGTTGTCAAATTGTCGAAAGACGGCAGATTGTCGCTTTACTCGAATTGATAATTTCGAACCACTGATTTGATTTAGTGAAAAATACAAAATGACATTGGAATGATTTGAAAGACCCTCGTTGCAATCGCCGGGAAGTGTAGAATCATTCTGGAAAATTTGGTATTGATCGGAAATCGTTTCGGTAGCCAAATAGTAGAAACATTGTCGGCTGCCGCTTTGTTCGAACTAGTTATGAATGAAACTATTAATTCGAATAAATTTGTATTAAATTCGATTTGAGTAATTCGAATTAGATTCGGTTTCCCGAGGCTCAGGGCGGTATATTGGGCCCTCGTGGAAGCCGAAGGGCGCTAGGTCGAATTTAGATGTTGAAAATCGAAATTTGGCACGCTACACCGTTCGGTTCAAAACGCGCTTTCGCTATCACCACGTTGCGCTGTTCAGGGCCGGCATCAATTAATCGGGCCTACCCCAACACTTATTTGATGTTTTGATCTTTGAAGTTTAAGGTTGCTTTGAATTTCATGCGAGATTCACACTGTTCTTGTAAAATATGTCTTCTTAATCGAAAGTTTAGGTGATCTCTGTACAAAGTAGCGTTTCTATAGGATATGATGTTCCAATTTATGATTTTCGAAACCATGTCTGTGTTGTAGGAGGAATTTCGAAAGATTAGGGTTTGTATAATTTTCTAAACTTGAAATTATTTTAGCACATGAGAATTCGAAATGAAATTTGAAATAGAATTTCGACATGAGTTTTACTCATTTCGAAATTGAACTTCGAAATTCGAAATGGATATTCCAAAATAGGAGTTCGAAAACAAAGTTTCGAAAACCATGAATTTCGAAACATATTACTAAACTCTTCTTCGAAACATTTTACAGAAACTAACTTGGAAACATTATGCGAAACCCAACTCGAAAGGCACTTCGAAATTCATGTTTATGCTATTTCGAACTTCAACTTAGAAAGATTTCGAAATAAGTAAGTTCTAAACTTAAGCAAATTTCGAGACCCTCAAATTAACAAAGCATAAGATTTTCGAAACCATAACATCTTTATCGAAAATTTCGAAACCTTTAAATCTTACCTACGTGTGATATTTTCAAAACCTTAGTACCTTTGAAGAGAATTTCGAAATAGGCATCTTCATGTAACATGCGTATTTCGAACAGTTACCTAACTTATATACTAACTTAGTAATTTTCATGAACAAGGAGCGATGCATTAGGAACATCTTCAGATATTAGCAAATACTGTCAGGATACCAGGTAAGTGGAGATGCCAACTACAACACATAAATTACATGTGCATGAATTACATAATTATGTGCTACTATGACTTTGCGTGAACCCTATGTGATTTATTTATTTAAGTGAATAAATTATTACATGAAGTGGCATGACAAGCACTTGGCATTATTCATGTACGCATTATCACGTGCATACAAGAGTCCCACGAGGGCTACAAGATAAACATTTGCATCTGATGGCTCTTCTGTGCTACCATGGTGATTTTATGTCATCGATTTCAAAACAAGACATGGCATGACATGTAACAAGACAAGACATGCATGTGCGGAAACTTGCAACCTGGAAGATACAACCTGAGGAGACAAACAACACCAAGGGTATAATTGGTGCTAGCAACTTCAGAGTGAGTCTAACAGAGTGAGCGTCCGTGATTGGTAAAATTACATTGGGATTGGAAAGGCGCCTTAGGTTAGCCTCTCAGTGGGAGTACCGACATATATATATATATATATATATATATATATATATCCCTAGTCGAGTCGTTGGTGCATAGCAAGATAAGCCAAGGGCCCTACGTGACAAGACAAGACAAGAATTACGTGGCCCCATTAGAAAGCAGTGGCGCGGATGCCTTTGCAAATTACGACACGATTAGAAAGATTCCACGGATGCCTTTGCGTTTTAGGACATGTGCATTGCATGCATGGTTTCCATTTACTGAGCTTTATAAACTCATTCCACGTTTTTTGTGTTGTAGGTACAATAGAGTCGGACGTTCTATTATTCTTTAGAATGGCAGCTTGGGTATCGATTTGAACCTTGATCTTCATAGATAGGTTTCCAAAATATGAACCGTATTTGATTTTTCTCGGAAAGATCGTATGTAGCGCCTCGTTTCCTATTTCCTTTTTACGTAGCTATAAAATATTCATATAAAATTTTCGCGATTCCCATAACCATTTCCTTTAACAAAAACGGGTGCGTACATCTGATCTAGTTCCTTCCACTATAATGTACATATATGTACCTATCATATGAGTCACAAAATGCGATAGTCTAAATCCGTTTCTATTCTATATGCTAATGATGAACCAGAGGGGAGCAGGAGGAGAGCGTAGCCAGCCAACCTTGAATCTGTAGGACCCCGGTCCCCGTAAATTAGGTCGGCCAATAAATTTCGTGTATGGATTACGTGGGTCTCAAGAATCTTGTATGTTATTATATGCTTATGTGAATATTATGAGGAATATTATGAGGAATTCTATGCAATTACGTACTATTAATTATGTGTTACGTGGACTCCAAACTTACACCATGAAATTTTCGAAAATAGTAGGAATGAAGAAAGGTGAGAAAATGATAATAATTATATAGGAATTGGGCCATGCAATGTTGGGCTAGAAATCCCATAATTTGACCAAGCCCTAAGAAAACAATTAGGAGACAAGACTCCTTAAACCAAGGAAAACTCACACCTACATCACGTCTTCTTTATCCTATAAAGGAAAATATCTAACTTAGCAAGTGAACTCTATACCCACACTTAAGAAAAACGAAAATAGAAAGAAGAAAAAGGAGGAGCAAGGGCCGAGAAGAATTCCGAAGACACAAGCATCCAATTAGCTTAGGGTTTCGAAGTTGGTAAGTAAAACATCCTTCCCTAAGCTTTAAATTACGTATGGTATGCGTAGTTGAAAGTATTAAGACCATTAAAAGTGATTTTAGGAGGAACATGAGAAAAACCCTAAAAATGTCGAACTTAAATTCGAGCTAAGGGTTTCGGTATGAGTAGATATAGAGTGGGTAGCTTAGTATGTGATTTAGAACATGTAAATGTTGGGTAGAATAAGCTAGAATCGTGTTTCGATGAATGATGAACGACGAAGAAGGAAGATGATGATAAATGTCGAATGAGATAGACGAAATGTCGAGTCTCTTTATTTTGATAAAAAAAAAGTCGAGTTCAAGAAATCGGTATAAAAGTCGAGCTAAGATGTCGAAACCCTAATAAGAATCAAAATATCGAAACCATGCCAAGGAAATGTCGAAATGTTGGATAGATGTCGAATACTAGATAGAAATGTCGACCTCTCATATCCCAAAATAACAAGGTAAAATGTCGAGTGAAACCAAACACGAAATGTCGAGAACCAAAGAGAAATGTCGAAATGTTAGGTTAGATGTCGACGTGATATGTATCGACATTTTATAAATGTCGAGACCCATGTAAGTTTCATGCCGACGTTTCCTAATAAAAATATCGAAATCATACTAATGAAAGATGTCGAAGCAAATGGTAAATGTCGAGATCTCAAATTATATAATGTCGAGCTTTACTAAAATGTCGAGTTCATGCCGACGTTTCTAACCATAAATGTCGAGACCCTAATTTAATTAAATGTCGAGCTCATACACACAAAAATATCGGAACCTCCTAACTAGATAAATGTTGAATGAAAGGTATAAATGCCGAGTTGAATACCGAGAGGAAAAGAGATGAAAATGCCGAGTCAAATGTCGACAAAGTCGAGATCGATGTCGAGTAGAATTAAGTAGAAAATGTCGAAGTCTCAAATCATGTAAATGTCGAGACCTTATAACCGAATAAAATGTCGAGAACTAGCAAAATGTCCAAATCTTAAGCATGATGTCGAAGTATATCTCGACATTGGTATATCATAAGTAATCTCGGAAACACCTAGCGAGATCTTTACGAACAATATTAAGGAAAATATTTCAACACTTTTCAAAAACATAACTAACCAATATTTAGATAATGTACTGATATAATAATTTTATGATAAAGGTCGTACGTTAGGAGCAAACGGGGAAAATACTAACTTCGCCCGGACGACAGGTAAGTAGAAACTCAACTATGACACGTAACTTGCCTGCGTCCAAGTATGCGAATTACGTGCTCGTGTATTTTCTATGAAATGCGTACGTATGATATGAATTAATTCTATGCATGATAGTATGATTTGCATATGTATATGAGCATAACATGAGCACTTGCACGCATGAGTAAAACGTAAGGAGTGAGGCATGAGCGTGCATAAGATCGCCTGCGTGCGATGTGTATTCGCCGATATTGGCGTTTGTGTCGACTCGAATGAAGAGTCACGGCTTCCCTTATGCAGCCTTTAAGGCCTGAATAAGAGGCTGGGTACATACCCCGTACGATAAGGCCTGAATAAGAGGCTGGGTACATACCCCGTACGATAAGGCCTGAATAAGAGGCTGGGTACATACCCCGTACGATAAGGCCTGAATAAGAGGCTGGGTACATACCCCGTACGATAAGGCCTGAATAAGAGGCTGGGTACATGCCCCGTACGATAAGGCCTGAATAAGAGGCTGGGGGAAATGAAAGCCGAGGGTCCGTATGAAATAAGAGTGTAAGAAAAAGAGTAAGAGCGTAAGAAAAGAGTACGAATATGAGGAAAGAATATGAGCGTAGTAAACGACGGCGTGGATTGTCGATCGTTAGGACACGTGCATTCATGCATAATTTCTGCTTACTGAGCCTCGGTGGCTCATTATTTATGTTACGTGTTGTAGGTACTGATGATCACGGTACGTGATCTGACTTTTATGCAAGGCCGATCTTTTGACGTAGTCCGACCGCTTTTGAGGTGGGAGTGTGTGTATGGATGACGACCTGTGAAAGCCGGGCGCATAGGGAGCTTTTGGCTGCACACACACACGTACACTTGTATTTTGCAGACATGGGCATGATGAAGATGTCGAACGATGTAAAACATTCTTTTGACATGTAAATAAGATTCCCGCTTGCATTTTTAAAATGAAAAATTTTATTCGCATTTTTACGTATTCGTACAATACCAAAGCATTAACACTAGAATTAGGACGAAATACGAGGGCGAGACGACGGGTCCTGACAGAATCCATGCTTTATGATGATGCTTTCTACGCAGTCTGCTAATTATCTACAACAACTGTGAAGACACCGATTCAGAGTATGATCGCAACATGTTAATTAATACAAGTAATAATAAAATAAACCGTAATTCATGCCTTTCCATTGATATCGTAACCATGCCATTTCAAATCACATAATCATCGTTCATATTGTTAGGGAGTGTGCCCTCGGAATGCCATACGAGGACTAGGAATAGTATAGGGCGCACAATGATGTATGGGTCGATAGACAGTTACTGTATATACTGTTAAAATAAAGTAGTGAATATTATTTTCATTATAATAAAGGCATTATTATTTATTTATCGAATTTAAAGTCTGCTTGGCATCTGGCGGTGCGATAAATAAATAACACCCAAATGTTTGAGTTGGACGTCTGATTCTCGTGGGGACGAGGGAGGAGACACCGGACGGTCCTTATCTCAGCATTAAATAAAAAGTCCGTAAGTCTAAGGATTCTAGGTGGGTGACTAGATATCCGAATATGACTTATTCATTGACGACCACATAGTATCGGTAGTGTCACCGATTACCTGAGAGGTTGTGGGTCGTGATGAAGATATCGGTGATCGGAGAGATCGCGTATTCGGACATTCGGCTCGTATTCGTCTTGATCACATGACTAGGATGTTGTCAATGATTGAACGAATGACTATAGCAGCCTCAGACCGATAGGGTCACTGACGGATTTGCTTTCGCGATTTCGGTTTGTCGCTAGTTGGCTAGGTCCGCAAGTGTTCGGAAATGGGACACGGGCCAGCGACGAAACGCAACTGACTTTACGGAGGTGATTGCCGGGCTTTGACTGCTATTGGGATTCACTGCCTATATTCGTATAGGTTAACGTCCTATGAGGTAATTGGAGAACGACGATTGTAAAGCCTTCGGCCGAAGCTTGGAAAGCTCGCTCGTATTAGATACGGAGCGGAGTTTAAATAATCGGTTGGGTCTCGATTATAACATAGTGTTAGGTTAGTGAGTTTGACATTTACATGGCTCTCACCTAACCGGGACGCAAGTGAAAGGCGTAAGAGTTATTTAAATGTATACACTATAGTCGGTTCGCCCGAATTTCGATTAGATCAAAATTCGTTCTCAACTGGGATCTGTCCGGTACCGCGGGATTGGCTAGGCGAATACCGGGACTCGCGGATTCCTCCCGTGCCAGTTGAGACGGACCTAGAGAGTCGCGCTTAAAAATGGTAATGAACTTGAACGAAAACGGCGGGCTTTTCTCTAGAACCTAACGAATGAGATTCGTTGAGGTAGTGGCATAGTTGACACGAGGTGTCGATAATTTAGTTAAATTCCGGTGACGGTCACGGGAATAATTAGGACTTAAGATTGTTTTAAGTGCTTAATTAATTAACTAAATGAGGCTCAATTGTAATTAAAATAATTAGATTGGATTTAATTATTTTATTACTTAAAATTGAGGGACTAAATTGAGAATTTAGAAACCTAAAGGGCCAAAATAAAATATTTGCATGTTGACTTGGTCTTTTTTTTTTTTTTTTGGAATAAGTTCCGTGTATATATATAAAAGATGGGTAAATGTACAGATGAGTGAGAGTGGAGCCCCTCACGTTCCAACCAGTAACATACTACTGGTGACAACCAACAGAAGACAAAAGGGATGAACAACTAATGTGAACTACCAAGCTACTCGCCAAAGTCGTCGGATAGCTGCCCTCTGGAGGTCAAACTTGGCCGAGGTCCCCAGTAGTCGCATGCAGACCATGTCAAGCACCGCAACAATCACTCTGTCCGGAGTCGTGATGATCCCCTCCTTCCAGCGTTTGTTGCGTGCTTGCCAGATATGGTACACCAAAGAAGCGAGGACATGGCGATAAGCCATTCGGAGAAGATGCCGGCCGCGCCAACGTGATGAAGCCCACTGTATACCCTGTCCCCAATCTCGATATGGCCAAGCCCACCTGATCTTCCGCCTCAAAGCCCGAGCGCAGTCGCGAGAAAATCCACAGTCAAAAAAGAGATGCTGGATCGTCTCCAGGTGCAATGCATCACAGAGAACACACATAGAGGTGCCAGCACGCTGTGCCACCCATGGCTTATCTCTTGTCGATAAGCGATCGCGAATAGCCAACCATAGGATGATCTCATGACGAGGAATCTTCAATGGTCCCCCAAACAAGGTTGCCCAGGGGACAATAGGACCCCGCATGCGCAACGCCACATGTGTACAATTTCTAGCATGCCACATTGCTTGGGTGGCATATGAGTCACACTTTGAGAGCATGACATGTGTTGAAGAAAAACTAATAATATATCCTTAGTGGGATTTTACTACAAGAATGAAAATAAATAAGTTATATGCATAAAAATGTGAAAAGAGTAACCATGCAACCTAAGATGCTCTAAGTTGAAAAAACTTGGTACTTGCTCTCAATAACTCAATTCAACAATACTAGAGAATTAGAACAAAAGTGAGCTTAAGTTTTGAACTACTCAAGCCACGGGATCGTTCGACGAAGCCCGACGCCCGAACCGAACTGCCTCTAGCCATCGGGAGCAGTCTCGGAGGTTCGATCAAGGACATACCGGCGTGACGATCTAGCCCGGAGGCCCCGGGAATCAGACTAGGCACTGCGACGCTCATCCGAGGTGTAATCACGTACGCCGAAGGTATATTTCGAACCCTACTGATTTGATATTACGAAAAATACCAAACGACCTCGGAATGATTCGAAAGACCCCTCGTTGCGATTGTTGGGAAGTGTAGAATCAATCTGGAAAATTTGGTATTGATTGGAAATCATTTCGGTTGTCAAACTGTCGAAAGACGGCAGACTGCCGCTTTAGTCGAATTGACAATTTCGAACCACTGATTTGATTTTGTGAAAAATACCAAACGACATCGGAATGATTCAACAGACCCCTCGTTACGATCGTTGGGAAGTGTAGAATCAATCTGGAAAATTTGGTATCGATCGGAAATCGTTTCGGTCGCCAAATAGTCGAAACACTGTCGGCTGCCGCTTTGTTCGAACTAGTTTGGAACGAAATTATTAATTAGACTAAATTTGTAATAAATTCGAATTTAGGAAATTCGAATTAGAAGTGGTCTCCTGAGGCTCAGGGCAGTACCTTGAGCCCTCGGGAGAAGCCGAAGGGCGTTAGGTCGAATTTAGATGTTGAAAATCGAAAATTCGGCACCCTACGCCGCTCGGTTCAAAACGCGCTTCCGCTATCGCCATGTTGAGGTGTTCGGGGGCCGGCGTCGATTAATCGGGCCTACCCAAATAGTGGTATCAGAGCTATGGCTCATGCATGGTTCGACCGAAGGCCTCGAAAGCCGATGTGGCGAACGAACGGTCGACGTAGTTTGGAGACTATCGTCGCTCGTGACGTCGGTCGGGCACCCGGCATCAAAATTCTGTGTTGCATGTTTATGTGGGACATTTACGCGGGCTTAGGTTCTAACCGGGTTATTTGTTTAAGGGCCGTTTGCTGCCCCCCGGTATGTACATGGATTACGGGTTGTTCGGGAAATAATTCCCCCCGTGTTGTATTTTTTCGCTTTATTAGATAAGTTAGAAAAATGGCGGCCGTTCGACGCAAGGCGAGATTGAAGGGTTCGACGACCCGCGTGACGACGAGTCGACGTTTGGAGATCAAAGACCCGGTCGTTTTACGACCCATGTAATAGGACCAGTTTAGAAATAGCCCGCGCATTTGTCCATTTAAATTGCTTTCCTAGGGTTAGGAATTTAATTAACGCATTTATGTGCTCGTGCTTAATTTTTATTTGCTATGAGAATACAAACTCCCATAAAATACTAAGTGAGTAAAGGGATTGGATGCCCTGTCTTCTATCAAGCTCGGGTTAAGTTGTTACGAAACCTAAATGCAAGGTTTGGTTCCGGGTATGCCGGCGCCTTGCATTTGTTTTCGTTTCGATTGGCTCGTGTGCGTTAGCGCCGCTCGCCAAGACCACACTGTGCGGTAAAACGTACGGTTCAAGTGTGCGGTTTTGAGCAAAGTTGATAGGTCGCACTTAGACAGTCATACCGCCTTGTTCCGGATTTACCGGCGGGGGTCCCTGACTGAGACAAAGATAGTTGAGACATTCGACGAGGTCGGATTCGTGCGGAGCACGACTTCGTGGGCCGCTGCAAACCAATAAAACGACAGAGGTTGAGGTTTGCATCCGCCCACGGGGACATCAACTCCACTATCGAAGTTATCAACGAAACTTCCAAAACATCCAATGGGAGAAAATGGAGTTTATGAAAAGATAGTGGGAGTCAAACGAAATAGAAGTCCTTGTTCGCGTTTGATGATCTATACAATCAACTTAATAGGCCTTTTATTTTCTGCAGCATTTTCTCTTAGTGTAAGTTATGTCTACCGCTTTAAACATACTGCTCAAGGAGAATAGGTTGACTGGGTCAAACTATTCAGACTGGCTTCGCAACCTGAGGATTTTCCTTCAGATTGAGAACCTAGTGTATATCCTTGACTCCGAGTTGCCGCCGGCCCCAGGGGCGCGGGCAACCGAGCAGGCTCGTGCCGCTTATGACAAGCGACTGCGCGACGAGCAGCTCGTAAAGGCACATGTCCTCGGATCGATGAGTAACACGCTGCAGCGTAGTCATGAGGGTATGGCTGATGCTCGAGCGATGGTTCAGCATCTGAAAGAGCTTTACGGTGAGACGTCTAGGACAGCTCACTATGCGGCTTCGTCGCAGCTCTTCAGATCGAGGATGTCTGAGGGTGAGAACGTTGGCGAACATGTTATGAACATGATCACCATGATCGAGAGATTGGAGACTCTCAATTTCCGATTTGATCGGGAATTACAAAACGATCTCATCTTGCAGTCTCTGCCTCCGTCCTTCAATGCGTTCATAGTGAACTATCATCTGAACGGCATGACGCTGACGCTTCCTGATCTGATGAATCAGTTAGCAACGGCGCAAGGTCAGATGAAGAAGGCAAAGCAGACTGCACTTGTCGCCACCTTTTCGAAGCCCCAGAAAGGCAAAAAGAAGAAGGGCAACAAGCTCAAGCCAACAGGGAAGGTTTCTAAGAAGAACAAATCTTCTGGGAAATCGAAGCAGACCGGTGTAAAGCCGACGGATAGGTGTCTGCATTGCGGTGCGCTGGGCCACTGGAAGCGAGACTGTCCGAAGCTCAAGGGTGAGCAGGCTGCGTCAGGTAAGGAACTTAATGTTTTAGAAACAGTTTGTTCATCATCTGTATACTCTACTTCCTGGATATTGGATTTGGGAGCTAGTACTCACATTTGTGTGTCCACGCAGGGTCTGGGACCAAGTAGAGCGCTTGGGGAGCGAGAGATCGAGGTTAGAGTGGGAAGCGGGGATAGTCTCTCGGCAAGCCACGTCGGATCAAGATCTCTTGTTTTGTTATCTGGGCATGTGTTGCGTTTGTACGATTGTCTTGTACTCCCGAGGGGTTTTAAGAACATCGTCTCCATTCCTGTTTTGAGCAGGAATGGTTATGTATTTAACTTTAATAAAAATACATGCCACATTATGTATCGAAACAAAAATGTTGGCAACGCGCCACTGTTTAATGGTTTGTACTATTTAAACACCCAGAACGACGTATCTGTGAATACTGTCACAAACAAACGAAAGTCAGGAATAAATACGAGGTTCCTGTGGCATCTTCGATTAGGGCATACTGGAGAACGCAAAATCCATGAGTTAGAGAAAACGGGATTTTGAAACCGTTGGGATCAGATCCCTATCCGACTTGTGAGTCGTGCCTCCAAGGTAAAATGACCCGATCACCCTTCACCGGGACATTTAATAGAGCCACGGAAATTCTCGGTTTAATTCACACGGACGTTTGCGGGCCATTCAATGTGAAGGCTCGGGGTGACTTCCACTATTTTATTACCTTCACGGATGATCACAGTCGTTACGGACTCGTGTATCTGATGAGGTATAAAGCTGATGCACTTGAAAGGTTCAAGGAGTATAAGGCTTTGGTGGAAAAACAAACGTCGAAACTCATTAAAGCCATTCGATCGGATCGAGGAGGCGAGTACATGAGTATCGAGTTTGACCAGTTCTTGAAGGAGAATGGTATATTATCACATATGACTCCGCCCGGCACGCCACAATTGAATGGCGTGGCCGAACGTAGAAACCGAACTTTATTAGATATGGTTCGTTCTATGTTAAGCTATACAGATTTGCCGATGTCATTGTGGGGATACGCGCTTTTGACAGCGGCTTATACCATAAACCGGTGTCCCTCGAAGTCTATTAACGGCATTCCGTTTGAGATATGGACTGGCCGTTTACCCAGCTTATCACATATTAGGATTTGGGGTTGCCCGGCCTATGTGAAAAAGTTGAAGGCAGACAAATTGGAGTCTAGGTCTCAGAAAGGTCGTTTCATAGGTTACCCTGAAAACTCAATGGGGTACCTATTCTACTTTCACGATCATCAGAGGATCATTGTGGGCCTACACGCACATTTTCTCGAGGAAGAGTTCATTCGAGATTGTGGCGTTGGCCGAGAGGTCACTCTCGAGGAGCAGTCGACCGAAACGCCCTCACAGGATTTGGAATTGGATGGTCCGAGTGAAGCAGTCTTGCGACGATCTGAAAGGGTGCCACGCCAACCAGAGCGGTATGGCATGTCACACGTTGAACACGATTATGTTGCGACTAGGGGACTTCTAAGAGAAGATCCCGCTACTTTCGATCAAGCTATATCCGATGTTGACTCAACGAGATGGATTGAAGCTATGCGGGCTGAGATAGACTCAATGTACTCAAACAAAGTCTGGACTCTTGTAGACCTACCGAGCGGTTTTAGACCAATTGGTTGTAAATGGATATACAAGAGAAAGATTGGATCTGACGGACAAGTTGAGACATACAAGGCCAGGTTGGTTGCCAAGGGCTATAACCAAAAAGAGGGAGTCGACTATGAGGAGACTTTCTCGCCTGTAGCCATGATCAAGTCTATCCGCATAATGCTCGCAATAGCTGCGCACTATGATTATGAAATCTGGCAGATGGACGTCAAAACGGCGTTCCTTAATGGATTCCTCAAGGAGGAGATTTATATGGAACAGCCAAAAGGTTTTGAGTCGCATGCAGATGCTCACAAAGTGTGCAAACTGAATCGGTCCATTTACGGACTGAAACAGGCCTCTCGTAGTTGGAACCTACGTTTCGATGAAGCAGTTCGGAACTTCGGATTCGAGAAAAACGTAGACGAGCCATGTGTCTACAGAAAGAGTAGTGGGAGTATGGTGTCGTTCCTTGTATTGTACGTGGATGATATCCTTTTGATTGGAAACGACATCGGGATGCTCTCGTCGGTGAAAGCATGGCTTTCAACCGAATTCTCCATGACAGATCTGGGAGAAGCGACGTATATACTTGGTATTCGCTTGTTCAGGGATCGAGCGAACAGAACGATCGGCTTATCTCAGGCCCTTTACTTAGAGAAAATCCTGAAAAAATTCAGAATGGATGACTCTAAGACAGGGTTCTTACCTATGCGACATGGGATCCATTTGTCGAAATCAATGTCACCTCAAAGTGAGGAAGACCGACGAAGGATGAGTGGGATACCCTATGCGTCTGCAGTGGGTAGTCTGATGTACGCGATGTTGTGCACACGACCGGACATTGCCTACGCTGTGAGCGTGGTTAGTCGGTTTCAGGCAAACCCAGGTGAAGGACACTGGACAGCCGTTAAGAATATCTTCAAGTACCTTAGACGGACTAAAGACTTAACGCTTGTCTATGGAGGAGCGGGACTAGAAGTAGAAGGTTATACCGATTCGGACTTCCAGTCGGACGTGGATGACCGAAAATCTACTTCAGGTTTTGTATTCGTGCTCAATAGTGGGGCAGTGTCTTGGAGAAGCTCCAAGCAAAGCACGACTGCCGATTCCACATGTGAGGCAGAATACATAGCAGCCTCAGAGGCAGCTAAAGAAGCTGTTTGGATGAAAAAGTTCTTGGAGGAACTTACTGTGGTACCAGTTGCGGACAGACCGCTTACACTTTGGTGCGATAATAGCGGTGCAGTCGCGCAGGCAAAGGAAACACGATCTCATAGCAAGTCCAAACATATTGAGAGAAAATATCACGTATTACGTGAGTTCGTTGAAAACGGGATGGTCGCCGTGCAGAAAATCGCCACCGCGGAAAACGTGGCGGACCCACTTACGAAGCCCTTGTCCCAGGCAGTTATGGAACAGCATCTGGACAAGATGGGCCTACGATACCATTGTGACTGGCATTAGGTGCAGCACATGGCATTCGAGTGCAGGTGGGAGGCTGTTAGGGAGTGTGCCCTCGGAATGCCATACGAGGACTAGGAATAGTATAGGGCGCACAATGATGTATGGGTCGATAGACAGTTTTACTGTATATACTGTTAAAATAAAGTAGTGAATATTATTTTCATTATAATAAAGGCATTATTATTTATTTATCGAATTTAAAGTCTGCTTGGCATCTGGCGGTGCGATAAATAAATAACACCCAAATGTTTGAGTTGGACGTCTGATTCTCGTGGGGACGAGGGAGGAGACACCGGACGGTCCTTATCTCAGCATTAAATAAAAAGTCCGTAAGTCTAAGGATTCTAGGTGGGTGACTAGATATCCGAATATGACTTATTCATTGACGACCACATAGTATCGGTAGTGTCACCGATTACCTGAGAGGTTGTGGGTCGTAATGAAATATCGGTGACCGGAGAGATCGCGTATTCGGACATTCGGCTCGTATTCGTCTTGATCACATGACTAGGATGTTGTCAATGATTGAACGAATGACTATAGCAGCCTCAGACCGATAGGGTCACTGACGGATTTGCTTTCGCGATTTCGGTTTGTCGCTAGTTGGCTAGGTCCGCAAAGTGTTCGGAAATGGGACACGGGCCAGCGACGAAACGCAACTGACTTTACGGAGGTGATTGCCGGGCTTTGACTGCTATTGGGATTCACTGCCTATATTCGTATAGGTTAACGTCCTATGAGGTAATTGGAGAACGACGATTGTAAAGCCTTCGGCCGAAGCTTGGAAAGGTAATGTCCGGTACCGCGGGATTGGCTAGGCGAATACCGGGACTCGCGGATTCCTCCCGTGCCAGTTGAGACGGACCTAGAGAGTCGCGCTTAAAAATGGTAATGAACTTGAACGAAAACGGCGGGCTTTTCTCTAGAACCTAACGAATGAGATTCGTTGAGGTAGTGGCATAGTTGACACGAGGTGTCGATAATTTAGTTAAATTCCGGTGACGGTCACGGGAATAATTAGGACTTAAGATTGTTTTAAGTGCTTAATTAATTAACTAAATGAGGCTCAATTGTAATTAAAATAATTAGACTGGATTTAATTATTTTATTACTTAAAATTGAGGGACTAAATTGAGAATTTAGAAACCTAAAGGGCCAAAATGAAATATTTGCATGTTGACTTGGTCTTGGACATGTGTACAATTTCTAGCATGCCACATTGCTTGAGGTGGCATATGAGTCACACTTTGAGAGCATGACATGTGTTGAAGAAAAACTAATAATATATCCTTAGTGGGATTTTACTACAAGAATGAAAATAAATAAGTTATATGCATAAAAATGTGAAAAGAGTAACCATGCAACCTAAGATGCTCTAAGTTGAAAAAACTTGGTACTTGCTCTCAATAACTCAATTCAACAATACTAGAGAATTAGAACAAAAGTGAGCTTAAGTTTTGAACTACTCAAGCCACGGGATCGTTCGACGAAGCCCGACGCCCGAACCGAACTGCCTCTAGCCATCGGGAGCAGTCTCGGAGGTTCGATCAAGGACATACCGGCGTGACGATCTAGCCCGGAGGCCCCGGGAATCAGACTAGGCACTGCGACGCTCATCCGAGGTGTAATCACGTACGCCGAAGGTATATTTCGAACCCTACTGATTTGATATTACGAAAAATACCAAACGACCTCGGAATGATTCGAAAGACCCCTCGTTGCGATTGTTGGGAAGTGTAGAATCAATCTGGAAAATTTGGTATTGATTGGAAATCATTTCGGTTGTCAAACTGTCGAAAGACGGCAGACTGCCGCTTTAGTCGAATTGACAATTTCGAACCACTGATTTGATTTTGTGAAAAATACCAAACGACATCGGAATGATTCGACAGACCCCTCGTTACGATCGTTGGGAAGTGTAGAATCAATCTGGAGAATTTGGTATCGATCGAAAATCGTTTCGGTCGCCAAATAGTCGAAACACTGTCGGCTGCCGCTTTGTTCGAACTAGTTTGGAACGAAATTATTAATTAGACTAAATTTGTAATAAATTCGAATTTAGGAAATTCGAATTAGACGTGGTCTCCTGAGGCTCAGGGCAGTACCTTGAGTCCTCGGGAGAAGCCGAAGGGCGTTAGGTCGAATTTAGATGTTGAAAATCGAAAATTCAACACCCTACGCCGCTCGGTTCAAAACGCGCTTCCGCTATCGCCACGTTGAGCTGTTCGGGGGCCGGCGTCGATTAATCGGGCCTACCCAAACACATATAACGGTCATTCATAGGATCCGTAGATCACATGCCATTTCTATATGTCCATTTATTTTGATACTCCCGTTATAGACTAGCTAGACTGTACTGTACGCCCAGTCGGCGCCCATGCATGGGACTCTGTAACCATGTCGTAATCCCCCTATTTGTAGGGATACGTGTTGCCTGTACAGGACTCTGTAATAATCCCCCGATTTGTAGGGATATATGCCGTAGCATCCGTATCATACCATCTGTAGTCGTAGCAGTCATAACGGTTTCTCCCTTCATTTTATATGTATGCAGTACTATATGAAATACCTTATATTACACATAAATCATATGAGAGCACGTTACGATCACATAGTTCACGTCGATTCAAAAATAGCACATATATCACGTACTAATCAATTAATCCATAGAAAGCATGTAAACATATAGGGCACATAGGGTACATGTTGCAAATCATACTCACAAGTTTCGCCTATTTTCCCGTTCGCTTAGGCGACCTTGTCCTTGCCCTTATCGGACTCCTGACCTATACAATTATTTATCTGGTAAATATAAAATCCCTATAATGATATGCGTATGTGATATGCATGCTTTATTATTATGCATGTGCGTTCCTTATCCGTAGCCTTTATTAGAAACCCTAACTTATTTTATATCAAACCCTAAATATTGAATACTTTATGTGAGATTAAAATTCCTTTTATATATATATCACACTTCTCTTTATTTCACAATTCTAATTAATTGCATTTCTAAATATCGAGTTATATATATCGAGATTTTTAAGTTATCACATGTCGAAATCTATGTATCTCGATATCTCAAATTGGAAAATGTCGAAGTCTTTTATTAAGAAATTTCGAGATCATTAGTTGAGGAGATGTCGAGATCTTCAAGGTATATAATCTCGAGCTTTACAAAGTATAAAATGTCGAGTTCTTCAAAGTATAAAATGTCGAGCTTTACAAGGTATAAAATGTCGACATATATGATCTCGATACTATAACCTCATCTCGACATTGTAACTCGAGATCCCCATTTAAATAAATCTCGACATTTTCATCCAAATAGATTTCAAAATCTCGAGTCATAGTATCATTCAAACATGTCTCGACATTATTTAACAAATTTCAAAGTACCTACTCGACATTTTATCTCATTAGATATCAAACTCTCGACATCTTACTTCAATATTCTACCCAATGGAAATTTCTAGGTCTCTGACATCAAAATTCGATATCATCACTCAATATTTGTCTAACTGAATTGTTAAATATCTCGACATTCTATGTAATTCACAACTCGATACCCTTTGTAAGTCTCGATATTATATCTCTGTCGACATTATAATTCGACATCTTCTCTCGAGATTTCCCTCAAATTCTTAAAACTTCATCCAGTTCATATATCGAACTATCTATTCTAATCAAGACACTTTAAAGACTCGATCCTTTGTTAATCTTTAGCATATTTCAATCTCGACCTTATTTCAAGAACTAACCCTATTCAAAATCTGAAAACCCTAATTCAGTCAAGTTACGAAAAATTTCTTCAAAGTTCCAATTATTTTGTATGCTGTTCGAACTTCAGATTTCGGTGTAGCATGAATAAATATAAGAATTCATATATGTTAGTACCCAGAACTGATTAATTCTTCATTTAATATATTAAAACCATGATAAAATTCATACCCTTATTAGCTTTCGTTGGCTTGCTGTATGAACTCCTCTCCCTTCTCTCTTTCTTAATTGCGAAAGTGTTTTTATGTTGTGAATTATCAGTTCTCGACCCTTCAATTCATAGTTTTTAATATTTATCTAATTCACATAAATTGTTCTCCTACTACTTATCCTATGCTTGCGTGTTTAATTAGTCAAATGACATCGACATTGTTTTACAATACTTATCCTATCCTTCGTTGTAATTCTATTATTATTATATTCATTTCCAACTTATCAAGTGTTTTCATTACTCAGCAATAACTTATTTCGAAACCTTCCTCAAATCTCGATATTCCTAGTTGAAGAATTTCAAAGTCCTTAATAAATCTCGAAACCTTGATTAGAAATTTCCGAGAATTTCGAAACCCTAATTCAAAGAATTACGACATTATACTTAAGGTTTCCAATGATCTCTTTTTTAATTATACTTTAATATTATTCAAATATTTCTTCCACTTTAAAGAATCTCAAAAGTATTGTTAATCTTCCTAATTTATTCAATTGCTTTAATTAGTATATATAAAGTCCTTCAAAACTTGAGAAAACCCTAGAAATTTCATACTTAGAAAATTCTAGTTTCCGTAACATTCCGTTCCTTACCACCTGATTTCTTTAAGAACCTAGAACTATAATATTTTAAATACCTTATTTTATACGCACTTCTATTTTAAAATTACTTATATAAATGCATGAAATTATGCAAATGCATGAAATTATAATATGAGGTTTTGGTTCCTGACATCGTAAGCTTCAATTTCCTAAGAGGAGAAATACCCATCTTTCGGGCAAGATCAACCAAAAGTAGAATTTCCAAACATCTAAGTTAAAGCCTCAATAACTTCTTAGGACAAGTTGCGAATCTTTTCGCGCAAGTGGATAGATGGAGAAATTAAGGCCAAATAATCCCAGTAGCTATCACCCCAATGTAGGTTCCGATATTATTTTGAAATTAATTCCTGATCGATTCACGATCAAAGTCGTGGTCCTTTATTCTTTCCTTCTGGAATACAATAATGAAGCTACATCTCACTTCTTTTAGCCTAATAAGTTTGAATCCTGTTATACCGGAATATACCTTATACCCCAATCTTCCTATTCCTCCTGCGAATTATACATGCTTCGTATCTGAGTGGCGTAGCGAAAGCGTGGTGGATGCTCATGATTTCTAAATACTTGCCTAAATCAGAATTTATTCTCGTTAGCTCAATCTCAAGACGATATACGTCCGGTCGACTTAAGTAAACGTCGCATATACTCAAGAATTAATTGTCAGAATCCAAAACGACAAGAGAGACCCTACCTTAACTTTTATAAACTTGTGTTTCATGTTTCTCCAATAGAATATTTTCTTTCTTGAACCTTGTCAGTACCACATGAAACCTTTATTTCCAGACTTCTAGGAATGGAGATTAGGCAATTCTTTTAAGGGGAGAGTGGATTATGGATTAGTTATAGGATTTTCCTTCGTAAGCTGTTAAGATTCAGGATAAGGATGTACCCTACAATTAGCACATTAGGAGTTTATAGAAATTTTAGATGAAAGCTTGCATGATGGAAAAACGACAAGAGTAGGATAAATCAAGACAGGGATTTCACTGATTCCCTTGATTGATGACGATCTTGTCGTTTATGACCTTCCATACTTGTTATTCGATTGTGGTCCTGGGGCAATCGAATTTTTTGAATACAAGTAATACGAAGTCAAGAATTAGGATTATTTTGCTACGGTAAGTGAAATAGGTGATCTCCAGAATCTTAGTTGCTCCAGGATAATCTCCAGGACTTATGTTAAGGATAATAGGTGATATTCTATCACCTAACCAAACCAAGCCAATTTCCTATCGATCATTTCCCTGAATTACTAGCAGAATTTCGGAGACGAAATTCTATTTGGGGGGGGGGGGAGAGAGAATGTAATACCTGTAAAATTTAATTACGGGATTTATGTTTTAATTAGAAGTGAAAATGTTTAATTAGAAACTTTGTTGGATTAATTAAATAAAGAGATTAGGATTATAAGAGAATCAGTCACAATACGTAAATTATTTTGTGGACTTATCTAATAATGATATTTCAGGTGTTACAGATAAATTCAGTTCATCCATGTAAAATCAACTTTCGGACAATAAAGTCTGCATGTGATTTATGTTACTGTATGGTACATGTTTTATGATGCTACATGTGTAAATATGAGTACGTGCTACACATTATATGTACTTTACGTGATACATGCATTATGTGACGACGTTAGAACTTAAGAGAATTTGGTTAACAATTATATATGTATATATATATATATATGACATGGACTAGTTTCGATCGATTGGAGATTAAAGACCAAGAATCGATCGATCATGGTAATAATAATAATCGGCCGAATTCAATGCCAATGAAACTAGAATCGCCGAGCTTAAGTAGTAGGGGAATCAGCCGATAACATGTTGACTAATTTAGAATCGACCGAGTTCAGTATTGAAACTAAGGAATAATTGAAAGAGAGTTTCGACCAATTTAAGTTTACGCTAAGACTCGACCGATTGTGAGGAAAATAGGATTCGACTGATTCCTATATATACTGAAGTGTTGAAATGGCAGAGATATGAATTGGAGAAAAGAAATCGGCCGATGGATGAGTATGAGGTGTGGAATCGATCGATTGAGGGACTTCATTGGGAGATTGATCGAAACCTACAAAATTAAACCAATCACATAAGGACAACATTCAAGTAACTAGAAGCTCCAAATATGTGGGATGAATTGCATAGTATGATGCAGAGAACAGAAGTAGGCATCAAGGCCAAGAAGGCTAATATTCTGACAGCGCACGACTCGTTTAAAGCAAACCCAGAAGAGATCCTACATGATCTCTATCAGAGATTCCTCACACTTCTCAACAAAATGAGGAAGATATAAGTCATCAAGACAAACATGGAGACAAACATCCGATTTCTCTCTTACCTGCCCTCTGAATGGAAGAAGATATCCACCCAAATTCGACAATTGGATATCCAAATCATTTTTGAATATCTCGCACAACATGAGGAAGATGTCAGCGAGATTGAGAAGGAGCAGAAGGACAAAGAAATCGAAGATATAGTTGCCCTATTCTCAGAGAAGAGGAGCTCCAAATCCGGCAAAGACAAGATTAGGCCTCCCACACCGTCCGAGTCAGAAGCTGAATCAGACTCCGATGTCGAGCCACATATCAAAGCGCTGAGAAAGCAATTGGCTTTAATTGGAACGATGATAAGCAAGAAGTATTTTAAAAAGAAGTCTTCATCATCAGCTAACAGACTTCATAAATCTAGCTTAAAGAATAAGGAACGCTCACCTGAGACTTCCGAAGTCAAGAACGTCAAAGAGCCAAATAAGTTCTTTAACTGTGGCAAACCTGGCCACTTCGCCGGAGAATGCACTCTCCCGAAGAAGAGAGATGCCAACTACTACTCCAAGAAGCTTCAACTCACTAAGCAGAAGAAGCTGGAGTAACTCTCATGGCAGAGCAATACCACTGACTCGAGGATACGTCGAGTTCTGAAGAAGAGAATCTCGCACTCATGGCCCGCTTAGACGAGGACTCTGTGGCGACCTTACTTTTCTAATTAGAATTATTGGCGGATTTCCGCAACGTAAGCCGCGGAAGGCCCGTCTAATTAAAACTTTTTCCTAAAAGATATTATAATACAACAAAATATTATTTTACATAATAGTATCTGTACAATGGGCCGAAGCCCCAAAATGTCAAAAGATCAAAAACCCTATCGCCGCTCCACAGGTCTTCATCCATGTACCGCCCCGCCCTCAAAAGTCCATGGAGCACCGCCACCAGCCGCCTCAGTCTTGACGCGTGTCAGCGTCAGACTCGGTACCTACAACACGTAAACACTGAGCAAATTGCCCAGTAGGTGAATAAAATGCAATGCAGCGTGCACTCATTCCCAATTCCCAATTCTCGCAACATGATATAATGCACGCTCGTCCTCACATTTCTATCGTCTCTCAATATCAGGGCCCTAGGCTGGACTCGGCACCTCGCGCGCAATAAAATATAAAATATATCGTCTGGTCGCTAACGACAGACTAGCGGTGCCCACGCCGATAGTGCGCTGATCGATCACGTCAACGTCCTCCTATCAGGTCGTCCCTTCCGCTACACAACTCGTCAGACGGTTTGCACCTCGGTCGCTCACGCCCGAGTAGACAGATCGCTCACGTCTGTCTCCCGTCAGGTGCCCAGCGAGTCCAACCTCAACTCCGCTACGAGTCTGACTGCCAAGATCGGCACACACTACCCCGCTCAATCGACACCTTAAATCTTAAGGTGTCACCACTAATGTGGTCATTATCCCTCACCATGTCGTACGATATCATGCATATACGTGATACACATGAAACGTGATGTCACATAAAACATACGTAAAACACGTAAATCACATAAGTCACTTAAATCACAGAGTCTCATGGAAACACATAAATTCACATTTGTGTTTACGTATCGTAGATGGATAATCCACCTACCTGTCCTCCTGCTAGCGTCAAATATAAAGTCTGGTGGAATCCCTATAAGTCGATCATCTGAATAAATAGATATTATTATATCAGTATAGTTACCAAACTGTATAAGTTTTTAAGTTCCCAAACCCTAATTATAGCAAACCCTAAAATTTATGAAAGCCTAGAAATAATAATATTCCTAAAAATAAATAAACCCTAAAATATTGAAAACCCTAGAAATAGTACAATCCTAAAATACCGAAATTTATTAAATGTCGAAACTTTTACTTATCAAGAAAGGTAAATATCGAAATCTAGTCATTGAAAATGTCGAAGGCTTGTAAAATGTCGAGAACTTTATTGGTGAAAAGTATAAATATCGATATCTTTCTCGGAACAAGCTATCACATATCGGGTTTATTAAAGGAGTTAAATGTCGAGATAAGGTATAGATGTCGATAAGTTTAATAGCTAAATGTCGAAACCTTTCTAATGTCGATAACGTTAATAATGTCGAAATATTATTTCTTAAAAGAAGTCGAAATCATGGTCAAATGTCGAGACATAACAACTCGAGACCTTACTTACTAGTTCTATAAGATGTCGCACATTTACCGAAGCCATGATCATTACTAATATAAATGTCGGGATCATTGTTTCTCGACATCTATTGTTTCTATCTAATAAATGTCGAGATGTTCCATTACTTATGCCGAGATTTTTATATGTCAAATGCTCATGAACTTTAAATGTCGAAATGTTACATTAATGTCGAGATCTCCTTGTTGCATATCAGCTCGACATCTTCCTATTACCATATATCGACATTTATACACTACACATTATGAATTCTTTCTAATGTATAACTCGAATTCTATCTGCTATGCATTTCGACATCTTCTATCATTATCATATCTTTTATTAAATGTCGAGGCACATATAAAATACTATAAACATGTCGAGTACCTTTCTAAGTTGAGTCCAAATTGTCGAGACATACCAAAAATGTCGAGCTCGAACAAAATGTCGACATGTCTCTCGACATCTTCAAATACTAAAGTCATTTCTACTGCACTTAATTCACCCGATATTTTGTTCTGCCCTTGAAACTTAGAGATGTCGAACATATATATTCAAACAGCAACTAACCTACCATTGTAATCATCTTAAAATTCTATTCAAATTCTAGAAAGTGATATGCTATAAATCCTAAAAGTCCTCACGAATCTCTCTTTATTAAAATTCCTCAGGGTATATACGTTTCATCACTTAGATACTTATAAAATATCAAATTCGAAGCTTAAGAAATTTAGGGTTTTCTACCCGATTTTTAACAACTTCCTTGCCCCATTACTTAACACATATAAATACGAAAAGAGATTTAAGTACACAACGTTTTAAGAGGAGTTTTACATACCTTACTTTGGAAATGCGTGGTTTGATGGGATGAAGGTTTCCGCAAGATGGTTTCAGCTCATAGTTCTTTTTAGTTTATGAAGGTTAACGTTTTCCATATTATAGATATGTACTAATATCTCGATATTTGTGTGTGATTAGACTAGGAGGTGGTATATTTCCCTCCATCCTAAGTAACGTGATGGACCTTATCTTAATTAGATAGTTTGGCCCATGTTTAGGTATTAATAATAATATAATTGTAGTCAATTTTACTTAAATTCAATATTATAAATTCCAATTGGCTTTTGGAAAATTTTGAATTTAGATCGAAATTATTGAAATTTATGTTCTAATTAAACGACATAAATTTCTCCACATTTCTTCCTAATTCACAAAATTATAAAATTAATTATACAAAAATCCCGTATTAAATTTACGGGTATTACATCCTCCCCCCTTAAAAGAATTTCGTCCCCGAAATTACGCCGACTGGAATAATTCGGGATAACGAACTCTCATATCATCCTCACGCTCCCACGTGGCTTCCTCAACTGATTGATTTCGCCACAAAACCTTAACTAACGGAATACTCTTATTCCGAAGTTGTTTCATTTCATACATCAAAATTTCTACGGGCTTCTCTTCATAACTCAAGTCAGGCTTGAACTGTTGGTAAAGGAGCTCGTTCTGAATTACATGACTCGGATCCGCGACGTATTTTCGTAATGTCGATACGTGAAATACGTCGTGAACTTGCGATAGTGAAGCCGGCAATTCTAATTGATACGCTACTTCGCCGACTCGTTTGATAATTCTGAATGGGCCTATGTATCTTGGACTTAATTTCCCCTTTCGTCCGAAGCGTTTTACTCCTTTCATTGGGGAAATCTTTAAAAATACTTGATCGTCTTCTGCGAATTCCAAAGATCGTCGTCGATGATCTGCGTAACTTTTCTGACGACTCTGTGCGGTTCGCATCCTTTCTCGAATTTTTGTGACAGCTTCTGTCATTTCTCGAATCATATCTGGTCCTAATAGGGCTCGTTCGCCGATTTCGTCCCAATGGATTGGAGAACGGCACTTACGCCCATATAAAGCCTCGTATGGCGCCATTCCGATGGTAGCATGAAAACTGTTGTTGTATGAAAATTCTATGAGCGGCAAATACTTGCTCCAGTTTCCTTTGAAATCGAGCACACATGCCCGTAGCATATCCTCGAGAGTCTGAATCGTTCGTTCAGACTGCCCATCGGTCTGGGGATGGTAAGCAGTACTGAACGATAGCTTGGTACCCATTGCTTTCTGCAGGCTCTGCCAAAAGTTCGACAAAAATCTCGAATCTCTATCCGAGACAATAGAGATTGGAATTCCATGGAGGCGGATGATTTCCTGAATATGTAACTCCGCATAGCGTTCCATGGAAAAAGTGGAACTAATTGGAAGGAAATGAGCCGATTTGGTCAGGCGATCAACAATCACCCAAATAGCATCGTGGCCTTTCGTCGTTTTGGGTAAACCAACGACGAAATCCATCGTGATATGATCCCACTTCCATTCCGGAATGGGTAGAGGCTGTAGGGTTCCACCGGGTCGCTGGTGTTCCGCTTTAATCAATTGGCAGGTCATACATCGGTTTACAAACGCTGCGATGTCTTTCTTCATTCCTGGCCACCAGTATGTTACTCGCAAGTCTTGGTACATCTTTGTCGCGCCAGGGTGTACTGAGTACGTTGTTGCGTGCGCCTCTGTCATTATCGTTCGTCGTAACTCCTCGTTGTTAGGTACATAAAGACGGTTCTTGTATAGCAAAGCTCCATCCTCTCGGATGTTAAAATCTTCGGGTAGTGCCTCCTTCATTTTTAGGTAGAGTTCGTCTTCTTCTTGCGTCTTCTTGATCTGTTCTAGCAGCGTAGGTTGGAGAGTTAGCGCTGCTAGTCTTGCCTCAACTTCGCCCAAATTAACTACCTCTATTCCAAGCTGATGTAACTCTGCATTCACCGCTTTTCGACTTAGCGCATCTGCGACTACGTTTGCCTTACCCGGATGATAGCTAATGACGCAATCGTAGTCTTTTACGAGTTCTAGCCATCGTCTTTGCCTCATATTCAGCTCTTTCTGGGTGAAGAAATATTTCAGACTCTTATGGTCTGTGAAGATCTCACATTTCTCTCCGTAGAGATAATGTCTCCAGATCTTCAGAGCGAAGACCACTGCTGCTAATTCAAGGTCATGGGTTGGGTAGTTCTTCTCGTATTCCTTTATTTGTCGCGAAGCATAGGCAATCACCTTTTCGTTCTGCATCAGCACGCATCCCAAGCCATTCTTCGAAGCATCGCTGTATACCGCAAATCCTCCGGTCCCTGATGGTATTGTCAATATTGGGGCAGAGGTAAGACGGTTCTTCAATTCTTGAAAGCTCTGTTCGCATGCTTCGGTCCATTTGAACGGAACGTTCTTCCTCGTCAAATTGGTTAATGTAGAGGCAATACTAGAGAAGTCCGCTATAAACTTACGGTAATATCCCGCAAGTCCTAGAAAACTTCGGACTTCGGCCGGAGTAGTTGGTCGTGGCCAATTGTTCACGGCCTCAATCTTACTCGGGTCCACGGAGATTCCACTCCCGGAAATCACGTGTCCCAAGAAGGCTACTTGCTCAAGCCAAAATTCGCATTTCTTGAATTTGGCGTAGAGCTGTTTCTCACGCAAGGTTCCTAAGACGATTCGTAAGTGACTCTTGTGTTCTTCTTTCGTCTTAGAATAGATTAGAATGTCGTCAATAAAGACGATTACGAAGCGGTCGAGATAGTCTTTAAAGACTCGGTTCATAAGATCCATAAAAGCCGCAGGGGCATTAGTCAGTCCGAAGGGCATGACCAAAAACTCGTAATGGCCGTACCTCGTACTGAACGCCGTTTTTGGAACATCTGTCTCCCTGATTTTTAACTGATGGTATCCCGAACGGAGATCGATTTTCGAGAATACCGTAGCACCCTGTAGTTGATCGAATAGATCATCGATCCTTGGTAACGGGTATTTATTCTTGATCGTGATCTTGTTTAATTCTCTATAGTCGATACATAGTCGCATCGACCCATCCTTCTTTCGTACAAATAAGACTGGTGCTCCCCACGGTGAAAAACTGGGTTGAATAAACCCTTTCTGCAGTAAATCCTCCAGTTGTTCCTTCAATTCCTTCAATTCATTAGGCGCTAGGCGATATGGAGCTTTAGAGATTGGGGCAGACCCCGGCATCAAATCAATCGTAAACTGTATTTCTCGATCAGGGGGTAACCCCGGGAGATCATCGGGAAATACATCGGCATATTCGTTAACTATCGGTACGTCTTTCAGTTCAGGCTGAGGTAACTCCTCTGCCTTCACCGCACACACGAGATAGGACTCACAACCTGACCTCAAGAGTCGTTGAGCCTTTAGAGCTGATATTCGTGGAATATTATTCTTATTCACTTTACCCGAAAAAGTGAATGTTTTTTCTTCAGGCAGCTGGAATTTAACGACCTTCTTGTTACAATCTATGATGGATCCATATTTTGAAAGTCAATCCATTCCGAAGATGACATCATAGTCGTTCATCGGGATTACAATCAGGTCGACGCTCAAGTTCCTACCCTCAATACTTATGACGCATCCTCGCAGTATTTGGTTGGTATGCGTCGGATCCCCATGAGGTAGAGTAACTACATAGTTGCATTCGGATGAGGTAGGGGATATTCCTACCTTCGCCACGTACTTAGCCGACACAAATGAATGTGTGGCTCCAGAATCAATAAGCACAGAAGTGGGCACGTTATAGATAGTTAACGTACCCGTCACAACAGAAGGATTCGCCTCGGCCTCCTCATTTGTCAAAGTAAAACTCTCGCGGGAACAGGTGGAGGTCGCATCGGCGGTTGGGTCGGGTTCCGTACTAGAGGTAAATTCTCTGTACAAGCTCTAGCAAAATGACCGATTTTTCCGCACCTGAAGCACTGCGGAATCTGTCTTGTCCCAAAGCAGGCCCCGAAATGGTAACGCCCGCATTGTCGACACTGGGGCGCAACATTTTGAGGTCGATTGTGGATATTGATCGGTCCCTGTATTGGTCTCGGTCGCCAGTTTTGTTGGCCCTGACGGTTCCATTGGGTATTAGGACCCTTACCGAAGAATTGGCGTTTCTTATCTCCTCCGCTTCCTTGTTGGGCCTCTCTTCTCTTTTTCGCTTCCTGGGCTTCTACCACCACCGACTCTGCTTGTTCCGCAATTAGGGCACGTTCAGTTACTTGCATAAACTCTAATTGGCGTGCACCCGCAATACTTAAATCCCGATAGATTTCAGGTTTAAGTCCCTTGATGAACCTGGTTACTTTCAACGAATTAGTTGCCACTAACTGCGGAGCAAATCGAGATAATTCTTCAAATCGACGGATGTACTCCGCCACCGGCATACTCCCTTGCTTCAAGCTCATGAACTCGTACATCCTTTGTTCTTGATCGTGTGCCGTAAAGTATTTGTTGAAGAAGAGCTCCCTAAACCTTTCCCAAGTCATTGTCATTGGGCTCTCCAACACCTTTACGGTGTTCCACCAATAACGCGCATTTTCTCGGAAAAGGGAAACGGCACAAAGAACCTTCTCGTTGTCAGGTACTCGACTATAGATAAACATATCTTCTATGGTGCCTATCCAATCTTCAGCCACCGCAGGATTGGTAGCTTCCGTAAATATTGGGGGGTTTAGCTTTCGAAATCGTTCCCCGATTAATTCTACTCGCTCGGGTTGCGGGGAATGTTCCGATGAGCTTCGGTGATGGATCAAGTCGTTGATTTGATCCGACTGTCGTCGGATCAGATCGGTCAATTGATGTATAGTAGAGCGGTCGTCATTTGGTGGGGATTCAGACCCCGCCCTACGGCTAGAACTGCCTACATCTCGACGTCCTTTCGGCATTTTTATCTATTTCTACAATTATTCACACAGAGCACATATCAAATAACACGTAATAATGAAATCAAATATTGAACTTACAGGCCAGGCTGGTTCTCCAGGCTTTTGAGCGGCAGTACATGGACAGTCTGCAGAATCTAAAGCCAAAGCTCTGATACCACCTGTGGCGACCCTACTTTTCTAATTAGAATTATTGGCGGATTTCCGCAACGTAAGCCGCGGAAGGCCCGTCTAATTAAAACTTTTTCCTAAAAGATATTATAATACAACAAAATATTATTTTACATAATAGTATCTGTACAATGGGCCGAAGCCCCAAAATGTCAAAAGATCAAAAACCCTATCGCCGCTCCACAGGTCTTCATCCATGTACCGCCCCGCCCTCAAAAGTCCATGGAGCACCGCCACCAGCCGCCTCAGTCTTGACGCGTGTCAGCGTCAGACTCGGTACCTACAACACGTAAACACTGAGCAAATTGCCCAGTAGGTGAATAAAATGCAATGCAGCGTGCACTCATTCCCAATTCCCAATTCTCGCAACATGATATAATGCACGCTCGTCCTCACATTTCTATCGTCTCTCAATATCAGGGCCCTAGGCTGGACTCGGCACCTCGCGCGCAATAAAATATAAAATATATCGTCTGGTCGCTAACGACAGACTAGCGGTGCCCACGCCGATAGTGCGCTGATCGATCACGTCAACGTCCTCCTATCAGGTCGTCCCTTCCGCTACACAACTCGTCAGACGGTTTGCACCTCGGTCGCTCACGCCCGAGTAGACAGATCGCTCACGTCTGTCTCCCATCAGGTGCCCAGCGAGTCCAACCTCAACTCCGCTACGAGTCTGACTGCCAAGATCGGCACACACTACCCCGCTCAATCGACACCTTAAATCTTAAGGTGTCACCACTAATGTGGTCATTATCCCTCACCATGTCGTGCGATATCATGCATATACGTGATACACATGAAACGTGATGTCACATAAAACATACGTAAAACACGTAAATCACATAAGTCACTTAAATCACAGAGTCTCATGGAAACACATAAATTCACATTTGTGTTTACGTATCGTAGATGGATAATCCACCTACCTGTCCTCCTGCTAGCGTCAAATATAAAGTCTGGTGGAATCCCTATAAGTCGATCCTCTGAATAAATAGATATTATTATATCAGTATAGTTACCAAACTGTATAAGTTTTTAAGTTCCCAAACCCTAATTATAGCAAACCCTAAAATTTATGAAAGCCTAGAAATAATAATATTCCTAAAAATAAATAAACCCTAAAATATTGAAAACCCTAGAAATAGTACAATCCTAAAATACCGAAATTTATTAAATGTCGAAACTTTTACTTATCAAGAAAGGTAAATATCGAAATCTAGTCATTGAAAATGTCGAAGGCTTGTAAAATGTCGAGAACTTTATTGGTGAAAAGTATAAATATCGATATCTTTCTCGGAACAAGCTATCACATATCGGGTTTATTAAAGGAGTTAAATGTCGAGATAAGGTATAGATGTCGATAAGTTTAATAGCTAAATGTCGAAACCTTTCTAATGTCGATAATGTTAATAATGTCGAAATATTATTTCTTAAAAGAAGTCGAAATCATGGTCAAATGTCGAGACATAACAACTCGAGACCTTACTTACTAGTTCTATAAGATGTCGCACATTTACCGAAGCCATGATCATTACTAATATAAATGTCGGGATCATTGTTTGTCGACATCTATTGTTTCTATCTAATAAATGTCGAGATGTTCCATTACTTATGCCGAGATTTTTATATGTCAAATGCTCATGAACTTTAAATGTCGAAATGTTACATTAATGTCGAGATCTCCTTGTTGCATATCAGCTCGACATCTTCCTATTACCATATATCGACATTTATACACTACACATTATGAATTCTTTCTAATGTATAACTCGAATTCTATCTGCTATGCATTTCGACATCTTCTATCATTATCATATCTTTTTATTAAATGTCGAGGCACATATAAAATACTATAAACATGTCGAGTACCTTTCTAAGTTGAGTCCAAATTGTCGAGACATACCAAAAATGTCGAGCTCGAACAAAATGTCGACATGTCTCTCGACATCTTCAAATACTAAAGTCATTTCTACTGCACTTAATTCACCCGATATTTTGTTCTGCCCTTGAAACTTAGAGATGTCGAACATATATATTCAAACAGCAACTAACCTACCATTGTAATCATCTTAAAATTCTAGTCAAATTCTAGAAAGTGATATGCTATAAATCCTAAAAGTCCTCACGAATCTCTCTTTATTAAAATTCCTCAGGGTATATACGTTTCATCACTTAGATACTTATAAAATATCAAATTCGAAGCTTAAGAAATTTAG
This sequence comes from Craterostigma plantagineum, assembly GCA_027422505.1. Classification (NCBI taxonomy): domain Eukaryota; kingdom Viridiplantae; phylum Streptophyta; class Magnoliopsida; order Lamiales; family Linderniaceae; genus Craterostigma; species Craterostigma plantagineum. Next base: position 494,566 of record JAPQWV010000234.1, read on the forward strand.
GGTTTTCTACCCGATTTTTAACAACTTCCTTGCCCCATTACTTAACACATATAAATACGAAAAGAGATTTAAGTACACAACGTTTTAAGAGGAGTTTTACATACCTTACTTTGGAAATGCGTGGTTTGATGGGATGAAGGTTTCCGCAAGATGGTTTCAGCTCATAGTTCTTTTTAGTTTATGAAGGTTAACGTTTTCCATATTATAGATATGTACTAATATCTCGATATTTGTGTGTGATTAGACTAGGAGGTGGTATATTTCCCTCCATCCTAAGTAACGTGATGGACCTTATCTTAATTAGATAGTTTGGCCCATGTTTAGGTATTAATAATAATATAATTGTAGTCAATTTTACTTAAATTCAATATTATAAATTCCAATTGGCTTTTGGAAAATTTTGAATTTAGATCGAAATTATTGAAATTTATGTTCTAATTAAACGACATAAATTTCTCCACATTTCTTCCTAATTCACAAAATTATAAAATTAATTATACAAAAATCCCGTATTAAATTTACGGGTATTACATCCTCCCCCCTTAAAAGAATTTCGTCCCCGAAATTACGCCGACTGGAATAATTCGGGATAACGAACTCTCATATCATCCTCACGCTCCCACGTGGCTTCCTCAACTGATTGATTTCGCCACAAAACCTTAACTAACGGAATACTCTTATTCCGAAGTTGTTTCATTTCATACATCAAAATTTCTACGGGCTTCTCTTCATAACTCAAGTCAGGCTTGAGCTGTTGGTAAAGGAGCTCGTTCTGAATTACATGACTCGGATCCGCGACGTATTTTCGTAATGTCGATACGTGAAATACGTCGTGAACTTGCGATAGTGAAGCCGGCAATTCTAATTGATACGCTACTTCGCCGACTCGTTTGATAATTCTGAATGGGCCTATGTATCTTGGACTTAATTTCCCCTTTCGTCCGAAGCGTTTTACTCCTTTCATTGGGGAAATCTTTAAAAATACTTGATCGTCTTCTGCGAATTCCAAAGATCGTCGTCGATGATCTGCGTAACTTTTCTGACGACTCTGTGCGGTTCGCATCCTTTCTCGAATTTTTGTGACAGCTTCTGTCATTTCTCGAATCATATCTGGTCCTAATAGGGCTCGTTCGCCGATTTCCCCCAATGGATTGGAGAACGGCACTTACGCCCATATAAAGCCTCGTATGGCGCCATTCCGATGGTAGCATGAAAACTGTTGTTGTATGAAAATTCTATGAGCGGCAAATACTTGCTCCAGTTTCCTTTGAAATCGAGCACACATGCCCGTAGCATATCCTCGAGAGTCTGAATCGTTCGTTCAGACTGCCCATCGGTCTGGGGATGGTAAGCAGTACTGAACGATAGCTTGGTACCCATTGCTTTCTGCAGGCTCTGCCAAAAGTTCGACAAAAATCTCGAATCTCTATCCGAGACAATAGAGATTGGAATTCCATGGAGGCGGATGATTTCCTGAATATGTAACTCCGCATAGCGTTCCATGGAAAAAGTGGAACTAATTGGAAGGAAATGAGCCGATTTGGTCAGGCGATCAACAATCACCCAAATAGCATCGTGGCCTTTCGTCGTTTTGGGTAAACCAACGACGAAATCCATCGTGATATGATCCCACTTCCATTCCGGAATGGGTAGAGGCTGTAGGGTTCCACCGGGTCGCTGGTGTTCCGCTTTAATCAATTGGCAGGTCATACATCGGTTTACAAACGCTGCGATGTCTTTCTTCATTCCTGGCCACCAGTATGTTACTCGCAAGTCTTGGTACATCTTTGTCGCGCCAGGGTGTACTGAGTACGTTGTTGCGTGCGCCTCTGTCATTATCGTTCGTCGTAACTCCTCGTTGTTAGGTACATAAAGACGGTTCTTGTATAGCAAAGCTCCATCCTCTCGGATGTTAAAATCTTCGGGTAGTGCCTCCTTCATTTTTAGGTAGAGTTCGTCTTCTTCTTGCGTCTTCTTGATCTGTTCTAGCAGCGTAGGTTGGAGAGTTAGCGCTGCTAGTCTTGCCTCAACTTCGCCCAAATTAACTACCTCTATTCCAAGCTGATGTAACTCTGCATTCACCGCTTTTCGACTTAGCGCATCTGCGACTACGTTTGCCTTACCCGGATGATAGCTAATGACGCAATCGTAGTCTTTTACGAGTTCTAGCCATCGTCTTTGCCTCATATTCAGCTCTTTCTGGGTGAAGAAATATTTCAGACTCTTATGGTCTGTGAAGATCTCACATTTCTCTCCGTAGAGATAATGTCTCCAGATCTTCAGAGCGAAGACCACTGCTGCTAATTCAAGGTCATGGGTTGGGTAGTTCTTCTCGTATTCCTTTATTTGTCGCGAAGCATAGGCAATCACCTTTTCGTTCTGCATCAGCACGCATCCCAAGCCATTCTTCGAAGCATCGCTGTATACCGCAAATCCTCCGGTCCCTGATGGTATTGTCAATATTGGGGCAGAGGTAAGACGGTTCTTCAATTCTTGAAAGCTCTGTTCGCATGCTTCGGTCCATTTGAACGGAACGTTCTTCCTCGTCAAATTGGTTAATGTAGAGGCAATACTAGAGAAGTCCGCTATAAACTTACGGTAATATCCCGCAAGTCCTAGAAAACTTCGGACTTCGGTCGGAGTAGTTGGTCGTGGCCAATTGTTCACGGCCTCAATCTTACTCGGGTCCACGGAGATTCCACTCCCGGAAATCACGTGTCCCAAGAAGGCTACTTGCTCAAGCCAAAATTCGCATTTCTTGAATTTGGCGTAGAGCTGTTTCTCACGCAAGGTTCCTAAGACGATTCGTAAGTGACTCTTGTGTTCTTCTTTCGTCTTAGAATAGATTAGAATGTCGTCAATAAAGACGATTACGAAGCGGTCGAGATAGTCTTTAAAGACTCGGTTCATAAGATCCATAAAAGCCGCAGGGGCATTAGTCAGTCCGAAGGACATGACCAAAAACTCGTAATGGCCGTACCTCGTACTGAACGCCGTTTTTGGAACATCTGTCTCCCTGATTTTTAACTGATGGTATCCCGAACGGAGATCGATTTTCGAGAATACCGTAGCACCCTGTAGTTGATCGAATAGATCATCGATCCTTGGTAACGGGTATTTATTCTTGATCGTGATCTTGTTTAATTCTCTATAGTCGATACATAGTCGCATCGACCCATCCTTCTTTCGTACAAATAAGACTGGTGCTCCCCACGGTGAAAAACTGGGTTGAATAAACCCTTTCTGCAGTAAATCCTCCAGTTGTTCCTTCAATTCCTTCAATTCATTAGGCGCTAGGCGATATGGAGCTTTAGAGATTGGGGCAGACCCCGGCATCAAATCAATCGTAAACTGTATTTCTCGATCAGGGGGTAACCCCGGGAGATCATCGGGAAATACATCGGCATATTCGTTAACTATCGGTACGTCTTTCAGTTCAGGCTGAGGTAACTCCTCTGCCTTCACCGCACACACGAGATAGGACTCACAACCTGACCTCAAGAGTCGTTGAGCCTTTAGAGCTGATATTCGTGGAATATTATTCTTATTCACTTTACCCGAAAAAGTGAATGTTTCTTCTTCAGGCAGCTGGAATTTAACGACCTTCTTGTTACAATCTATGATGGCTCCATATTTTGAAAGCCAATCCATTCCGAAGATGACATCATAGTCGTTCATCGGGATTACAATCAGGTCGACGCTCAAGTTCCTACCCTCAATACTTATGACGCATCCTCGCAGTATTTGGTTGGTATGCGTCGGATCCCCATGAGGTAGAGTAACTACATAGTTGCATTCGGATGAGGTAGGGGATATTCCTACCTTCGCCACGTACTTAGCCGACACAAATGAATGTGTGGCTCCAGAATCAATAAGCACAGAAGTGGGCACGTTATAGATAGTTAACGTACCCGTCACAACAGAAGGATTCGCCTCGGCCTCCTCATTTGTCAAAGTAAAACTCTCGCGGGAACAGGTGGAGGTCGCATCGGCGGTTGGGTCGGGTTCCGTACTAGAGGTAAATTCTCCGTACAAGCTCTAGCAAAATGACCGATTTTTCCGCACCTGAAGCACTGCGGAATCTGTCTTGTCCCAAAGCAGGCCCCGAAATGGTAACGCCCGCATTGTCGACACTGGGGCGCAACATTTTGAGGTCGATTGTGAATATTGATCGGTCCCTGTATTGGTCTCGGTCGCCAGTTTTGTTGGCCCTGACGGTTCCATTGGGTATTAGGACCCTTACCGAAGAATTGGCGTTTCTTATCTCCTCCGCTTCCTTGTTGGGCCTCTCTTCTCTTTTTCGCTTCCTGGGCTTCTACCACCACCGACTCTGCTTGTTCCGCAATTAGGGCACGTTCAGTTACTTGCATAAACTCTAATTGGCGTGCACCCGCAATACTTAAATCCCGATAGATTTCAGGTTTAAGTCCCTTGATGAACCTGGTTACTTTCAACGAATTAGTTGCCACTAACTGCGGAGCAAATCGAGATAATTCTTCAAATCGACGGATGTACTCCGCCACCGGCATACTCCCTTGCTTCAAGCTCATGAACTCGTACATCCTTTGTTCTTGATCGTGTGCCGTAAAGTATTTGTTGAAGAAGAGCTCCCTAAACCTTTCCCAAGTCATTGTCATTGGGCTCTCCAACACCTTTACGGTGTTCCACCAATAACGCGCATTTTCTCGGAAAAGGGAAACGGCACAAAGAACCTTCTCGTTGTCAGGTACTCGACTATAGATAAACATATCTTCTATGGTGCCTATCCAATCTTCAGCCACCGCAGGATTGGTAGCTTCCGTAAATATTGGGGGGTTTAGCTTTCGAAATCGTTCCCCGATTAATTCTACTCGCTCGGGTTGCAGGGAATGTTCCGATGAGCTTCGGTGATGGATCAAATCGTTGATTTGATCCGACTGTCGTCGGATCAGATCGGTCAATTGATGTATAGTAGAGCGGTCGTCATTTGGTGGGGATTCAGACCCCGCCCTACGGCTAGAACTGCCTACATCTCGACGTCCTTTCGGCATTTTTATCTATTTCTACAATTATTCACACAGAGCACATATCAAATAACACGTAATAATGAAATCAAATATTGAACTTACAGGCCAGGCTGGTTCTCCAGGCTTTTGAGCGGCAGTACATGGACAGTCTGCAGAATCTAAAGCCAAAGCTCTGATACCACCTGTGGCGACCCTACTTTTCTAATTAGAATTATTGGCGGATTTCCGCAACGTAAGCCGCGGAAGGCCCGTCTAATTAAAACTTTTTCCTAAAAGATATTATAATACAACAAAATATTATTTTACATAATAGTATCTGTACAATGGGCCGAAGCCCCAAAATGTCAAAAGATCAAAAACCCTATCGCCGCTCCACAGGTCTTCATCCATGTACCGCCCCGCCCTCAAAAGTCCATGGAGCACCGCCACCAGCCGCCTCAGTCTTGACGCGTGTCAGCGTCAGACTCGGTACCTACAACACGTAAACACTGAGCAAATTGCCCAGTAGGTGAATAAAATGCAATGCAGCGTGCACTCATTCCCAATTCCCAATTCTCGCAACATGATATAATGCACGCTCGTCCTCACATTTCTATCGTCTCTCAATATCAGGGCCCTAGGCTGGACTCGGCACCTCGCGCGCAATAAAATATAAAATATATCGTCTGGTCGCTAACGACAGACTAGCGGTGCCCACGCCGATAGTGCGCTGATCGATCACGTCAACGTCCTCCTATCAGGTCGTCCCTTCCGCTACACAACTCGTCAGACGGTTTGCACCTCGGTCGCTCACGCCCGAGTAGACAGATCGCTCACGTCTGTCTCCCATCAGGTGCCCAGCGAGTCCAACCTCAACTCCGCTACGAGTCTGACTGCCAAGATCGGCACACACTACCCCGCTCAATCGACACCTTAAATCTTAAGGTGTCACCACTAATGTGGTCATTATCCCTCACCATGTCGTGCGATATCATGCATATACGTGATACACATGAAACGTGATGTCACATAAAACATACGTAAAACACGTAAATCACATAAGTCACTTAAATCACAGAGTCTCATGGAAACACATAAATTCACATTTGTGTTTACGTATCGTAGATGGATAATCCACCTACCTGTCCTCCTGCTAGCGTCAAATATAAAGTCTGGTGGAATCCCTATAAGTCGATCCTCTGAATAAATAGATATTATTATATCAGTATAGTTACCAAACTGTATAAGTTTTTAAGTTCCCAAACCCTAATTATAGCAAACCCTAAAATTTATGAAAGCCTAGAAATAATAATATTCCTAAAAATAAATAAACCCTAAAATATTGAAAACCCTAGAAATAGTACAATCCTAAAATACCGAAATTTATTAAATGTCGAAACTTTTACTTATCAAGAAAGGTAAATATCGAAATCTAGTCATTGAAAATGTCGAAGGCTTGTAAAATGTCGAGAACTTTATTGGTGAAAAGTATAAATATCGATATCTTTCTCGGAACAAGCTATCACATATCGGGTTTATTAAAGGAGTTAAATGTCGAGATAAGGTATAGATGTCGATAAGTTTAATATGTCGAAACCTTTCTAATGTCGATAACGTTAATAATGTCGAAATATTATTTCTTAAAAGAAGTCGAAATCATGGTCAAATGTCGAGACATAACAACTCGAGACCTTACTTACTAGTTCTATAAGATGTCGCACATTTACCGAAGCCATGATCATTACTAATATAAATGTCGGGATCATTGTTTGTCGACATCTATTGTTTCTATCTAATAAATGTCGAGATGTTCCATTACTTATGCCGAGATTTTTATATGTCAAATGCTCATGAACTTTAAATGTCGAAATGTTACATTAATGTCGAGATCTCCTTGTTGCATATCAGCTCGACATCTTCCTATTACCATATATCGACATTTATACACTACACATTATGAATTCTTTCTAATGTATAACTCGAATTCTATCTGCTATGCATTTCGACATCTTCTATCATTATCATATCTTTTTATTAAATGTCGAGGCACATATAAAATACTATAAACATGTCGAGTACCTTTCTAAGTTGAGTCCAAATTGTCGAGACATACCAAAAATGTCGAGCTCGAACAAAATGTCGACATGTCTCTCGACATCTTCAAATACTAAAGTCATTTCTACTGCACTTAATTCACCCGATATTTTGTTCTGCCCTTGAAACTTAGAGATGTCGAACATATATATTCAAACAGCAACTAACCTACCATTGTAATCATCTTAAAATTCTAGTCAAATTCTAGAAAGTGATATGCTATAAATCCTAAAAGTCCTCACGAATCTCTGTTTATTAAAATTCCTCAGGGTATATACGTTTCATCACTTAGATACTTATAAAATATCAAATTCGAAGCTTAAGAAATTTAGGGTTTTCTACCCGATTTTTAACAACTTCCTTGCCCCATTACTTAACACATATAAATACGAAAAGAGATTTAAGTACACAACGTTTTAAGAGGAGTTTTACATACCTTACTTTGGAAATGCGTGGTTTGATGGGATGAAGGTTTCCGCAAGATGGTTTCAGCTCATAGTTCTTTTTAGTTTATGAAGGTTAACGTTTTCCATATTATAGATATGTACTAATATCTCGATATTTGTGTGTGATTAGACTAGGAGGTGGTATATTTCCCTCCATCCTAAGTAACGTGATGGACCTTATCTTAATTAGATAGTTTGGCCCATGTTTAGGTATTAATAATAATATAATTGTAGTCAATTTTACTTAAATTCAATATTATAAATTCCAATTGGCTTTTGGAAAATTTTAAATTTTTTTTTTTTTTTTTTTTTTTTGGAAATTGGTAACTAAAAATGAAAAACAGGGGTACAGAGCAGCGGGCATGATACCGCTCATGCCGCATCAAACGGTAATGTAGGACAGACCAGACAACACCATAGACCAGGTAACCCAGACAACCTACAAGGTCCAAAAGACCTAAGCCCCGAGAGAGAAACACAAAAGACCAAAAGCAAAGGCAAAGTAGGTGTCAAAACCACAACAATCAACCGGTTCCTGGCACCAGATGTAGTGCCAGCAGGGCTACCCAGCAAAGTGCCAACAAGTGCAAGACGCACAAACAGAAGACAGAGTCACGATGGAAATGCTTCTGGCGGGAAAAGGCATCCGCAGATTTGGTCAAAGAAAGCGTACTCATGGCACCACCTGTTTTCCATGCCGCAAGCCAGATGGGGACGTCGCCATGGCCGGTTAGTCACCACACACCTGCCGGGAGGGACGCAAGCAGGGGAAACGAGCAACATCGGGGTCCAAAGCTCGCCTGCTGGCCTGCACACACACAAAGCAAAGGAAAGCCGAGAGGAAGGACCAAAAAGTACAGAGCAACAAAGCGGAAGAAGGGAAAGGATACACGGTCCCTGGACCTAGGTCCAAGGTCCAAGGTCCAAGGTCCAAGGTAGACTATGCCCAAGCAATTCTCCAGACCCGTCGTAAAGCGCACAGCTGCAAGGCAAATTTGGGCGAGAGGGTAGACGGACGTATGCTAAGTAGGGTCTCGATGTCCTTCACAATTTGCTGAGGTGTGCGTCGCCTACCGTCATGCCATCTCCTATTCCGTTCAGCCCACAGATGGTAGATTAAGGAGGCAAGCACATGGCGCGGGCCCAGTGAGGCTAAGTGCCGACTACGCCAGCGTCCAGCCGCCCAATGTATGCCCTCAAACCAGTCCCTAGCAGGCCACCCAAACCGCATGTGGTCCCGGAGCATCCTGAGGCAGCGGTGCGAAAACCTGCAATCGAAGAAAAGGTGGCGAGTAGTCTCTGCCACCGCATCGTCACAGAGAAGGCAAAAGGAAGTTCCCGCGGCCGCAGCCACCCAATGCTTGTCGCGCGTCGCTAGTCTGTCTCGTATTGCCAGCCATAAGATTAACTCATGTCGAGGGATGGAAATCGGACCCCCGAAGAGCGTGTGCCATTGTACAATAGGGCGGCGAAGGCGGATTCTATCCCTGGCCGAGTGAGTGGAGAAAAGGCCATTCCCAGAAGCAATCCATCTCACTGTGTCCTCCTCCCCAGGGTGAAGTGGTGGAAGGAGTGGGCCAAACTCCAAGTACTCAGTCGTGGTTTGCGCAGGCCAGTGCCAAGTATTATCGGTGATGACGGAACTCAACCTCGAGTCAAGAGGCAGCCCCATGACCTGCGGTCCGCGAGGGAATCTCTCAACAAGAGGGCACGGGAGGAGCCAAGGGTCCGTCCAGAGACGGGTATTAATGCCATTGCCGATGCGAAACTCCATAAGGGGGCGTATGGTATGGCGGAGTTTCAGGAGTTTCCTCCAAGTCCAAGATGTCGTCGCTGAAGGTCTGATGGACCAAAGAGAGCTGTTATGCAGCCTTGGTCGTCGTATCCATGTAGCCCAAATGGACTTGTCATCCCCCTCCAACACACTCCAAATAAGTCGCATAAGTAGGGCCTTGTTGTCCGTCTCAACCGATCGTAGTCCGAGACCCCCCTCCTCCCTGGGAACACAGATATCTTCCCAAGCAACCTTCGCGCTCGATCCCCTCCAGAGGAAGTACCTAAGCCGGGACTCAATGGCCCGAATGACGCCCTTGGGAAGCAAGAAAACACCAGCCCAATAAGTATGAATACCAAGGAGAACCGACTTAATGAGTTGGAGCCGGCCAGCATAAGATAAAGAAAGATTCGTCCAGGAGCCAAGACGACGATCAATGTTGCGTAAAAGAGGGTCGCAGTCAACAATCGAGAGCCGCGAGGTAATCAAGGGAACACCGAGGTATCGGACGGGAAGTGAACCCGAGGGGAAGCCCATAATGCCTTGAAAGGTGCTCTTCAACCGCTCAGCTCTTTTGGAGGTGAACATCTCACTCTTCATGATGTTAGCTCTAAGGCCAGCAAGGGAAGCAAAGAGATCAAGGCTTTCCTTAAAGATGCTTACCGATCGGGCATCACCGTGCGAGAATAAAAGCAAGTCATCGGCGAAGGTAAGCATGAAAAGCGCCATCGAATCGTATCGCCAGTGGAACTGAAAGCATCCCGAGCGCCGGATCCGATCCTCAATAATGCCATGAAGAACTTCCATCACCAAAGTAAAAAGGTAGGGGGAAATAGGGTCACCTTGCCGAAGGCCTCGTTTCCCCTTGAAAAACCCTTCGGGCCGCCCATTAATATTGATCGAGTAGCATGGTGAGGTAAGACACGAGCGGATCCATCCGACGAAGGCATTAGGAAAATTTAGTTCCTCAAGTGTTAAGAGAAGAAAGTCCCACTCGACCTTATCATAAGCCTTCGCAAGGTCGACTTTGAAGGTCACCCGCTCGGGCAGTCCCGCATTATTATAACCATGGCAGATCTCTTGTGCTAGAAGGATGTTGTCCGAGATGCGCCTACCAGGAATGAAAGCCGATTGGGTGCGATGGACGAGCTTCCCCAGGCAGCCACGCAAGCGGTTGGCCAAGACTTTCGAAATAACTTTGTAAAGGACGTTACAACAAGAGATTGGGCGGAAATCTTTAGCCATACGTGGGTTGTCACTTTTAGGAATGAGTGTAATGAGGGTAGCATTGAGTTCTCCTAAAAGGTGTCCGGTACGAAAGAATTCCTTAACGGCGTGAGTAATGTCCAGCCCAATAATATCCCAAGCATTCTTGTAGAAGGCGGCCGTGAAACCATCCGGGCCAGGAGACCTGTTATCCCCAATTGAAAAGAGCGCACTTTTAATTTCAGCATCAGTAATCGGTGAGGTGAGAAGATCGCCATCGGCTGCGCTGAGTTTTCTCGTGAGAAAAGGGGCAATATCCGTACGACTGATGGGTTCAAGGCGGCCAGATTGACCGAGGAGATCCGTGTAGAACCGAACGAGTTCAGCCCGTACGCTGCCAGCCCCTTCGAAGGTCGAGCCAGATTCATCTTCAAGAGTAAGGATTCGATTGATGGTTCTTCTCGTCGCTACCTTCTTGAAAAAGAAGGCCGTGCATTGATCCCCGTCTTTTAACCACGCCACTTTAGCACGTTGGGACAGCGCTAAGTGTTCCATGTTAACCGCGTGAGCATACACCAACCGGCACCGTTTCTCAAGAAGTAAAAGATTCGGATCCAACGGGTATTGCTCCAAAAGTTGTTGTGCAATCTCGAGAAACCGCTGAGTTTGAAGAACATTCCTATTGAGGTCACCCTTATCTCGGCGGAGAGACTTGAGCGCAATTTTGAGTGACTTAAGCCGCCGCATAACAGAGAACATAGGGTATCCACTTATGCTTTGGGCCCACGCCTCCTCTACCAATGGACGGAAACGGGGGTCATGCACTAAGAAGTTATCAAACCGGAAAGTGTCACCTTTGGTACGCGGGTGGGTCTCAGCCTCCAAGATAAGCGGTGAGTGATCTGAGGTGGCGGGAGGAGCACATCTGTATGTTATGTCCCCGAACCGTGCAAACCAAGCGGGATTACCAAGCATCCTATCCAGCCGCCTCCAGACACCCGAGGAGCCAGTTTGTTGGTTATACCACGTGAAGAAGGATCCAACCCTCGGCAAGTTAGTAAGATCCGACGCATTAAGGCAGGCAGCCATCTCACGGCAGCCTCCCGTAGGGGACCCACCCTGTGCATCCGAACTGTTAAGAATCGCGTTGAAGTCGCCCATGACCACCCAGGGTACGGCTGCCCGAGACCGGGAAATCGTCGTGAGATCTTCCCAAAGATGGGTGCGCTCCGCACGCGTGTTTTTTCCATAAACAAAGCTGATGTAGAAATCCAAGCGTTCATCAAGGATGCGAACTTTGCAATGGATCGCTTGCTTTGTGAAAGCTTCAACCGTAACCGCAAGATAGGACTCATCCCATCCCACCCAAATACGAGAGGCAGGGCCATCCTCGTAATCATAAAACCACTGCCACTGACGAATCGAAGAAGTGAGCGACGAAGCATTTTGTTCGGACACTCTCGTCTCGATTAGCCCAATAATCCTCAAGTTATGTCTAGTAATCATCTCCTTCGCCGCCCATCGGTGGTCTAACCTATTTAGACCACGCACGTTCCATGAGGCGACAGGGATCATGGATTACCCATGGAGAGAGCTGCTATAGGACTCTTGGTGGAAAGATGGTGTTCCTCAAGATCGGCTAGGACCCCAAACATATTATGGCCATCAATGGGTAGGGACAACATACCACATGTACTAGTAGACCCGCCTAAGTTCCCTTCGTCGGTGCTCAAGGCGGCGCCACGGAGGGGCCGGGCACTAGCATCATGAAGCTTGCCCTTGTCTTTGTTTTCCGGCCAACGGCTTCCGGCCTGTGAGGTCACGGCAACACCTGGGCGGGTGTTCCTATTGGGCTCCGTTATGGGTGGTGGGGCTGTTTGCGGCTGTTTTGGCGGCATGTGTCGGGTTACTTCCGTGGGAGTTTTACGAGGTGGGGCCCTATTCTTGGGGCAGTTCCCAGCTCCGTGGTTCCAAGAATCACAAGTGGCACACTTCCGGGGCCGCCATTCGTACTCAACTTGAACGGGGACCACCCCCAAGAAACCTCCATGCTCACTAGGGATTCTGATATTGAATTGCTCGGTGAATGGTTCCGTAAGGGTCTTCTCTATGCATACCCGTGCATATTCGAGACGTTCCCCTCTAGCCGTCATAGCGTCCGCAAATAGGGGTTTGCCGATAACGCTAGCAACAAAACTCAACCCCTCTTTAGTCCAAAACTCTGAGGGGATATTACGTAGTTTGACCCAAAGCGGGATAGTGGTGTGCTGCTTCTTTGCAAAGGACATACCAGGGCGCCAACTTTCGAGGAAGAGAGGCTGTCCGTTCATCAGCCAAGGCCCGCCATCCATAGCAGTGGTGCAGGCAGCCGCCGTCGCGAAACGAAATTTAAAAAACCCATTAAGAGCCGCTCGGACTTCAACCAAATCAGCCCAGATAGCTCTAGCAAACCTCTCAAGGTGGGGGAAGTAAGGTCGTTTCCCCAAGAAGTACCCGACTAGTGTATGCTCCCATCGAGCCGATCCTTTGCATGCGACTTCCCAAGGGGGACGAGCCTCGGCCACACCCTCAAACACCGTCGGCGGCTTGTAGGAGAGTTCCAGCCTCGCAGGTTGTTCACGTCGTTGGTCCCCCCGGCCAACAGTTGCGCCCTGAGCAACAGCAGCAAAGGAGGGCTGGGATTTCCGTTGCTGATGAGGGGTGGCCTGGTTATCCATGGTGGGGACCGACACCACCAGCGATTGTTCTTCAGCAGGTCCAACATCCGGGATCGGCCCTAACCCGGGGGCAGGTGGCGTCGCGCCCAGGTATGTAGGGAGACGGCGATCCGAACTATGCAGCGGCGGGTCATCATCAGATGCATCCTCCAGGATTGGATGGAAATCTGCCGGGGCCTTCGGTGCAGCCACGTCCTTATCTGGTTGACGTCCATTAGGGTTCCCCACTGGTTCAGAAGAGAGCAGATTCAGTCTGGTCCCAAGCGAAGTAGCAGCTGCCATGGGTTGGGTCGGGCCATTAGTAACCTGTTCGAGGATCGGCCCTGGGTCCCGGTGCGGTGGCGGAGAGCCCCGCCGCCCAGAGAAACAGCGATCCAGCATCATCGCAACGTGGTTGATAGAAGTCCCGGCAGCAGCGTGGTCAGTCCCGACGTCGAAAACCCTAGGCCCGTTAAGGTGGGAAGTCGAAGGGTTTCTCTGTTGGGCTTTAGGGTTGTGAGACATCTTCAAGGCCGTCGCCGCCTCAGAGGTGGCTCCAGCCTGGTTGAGTCCATGGAGGTGGCTCGGCGGCGGAGTTCCCCGGCGGATCTGTGGCCGCTCCAAGCGGGAATCACGGACGGGCTGGATGTGGCACGTGGAGCGTTTCTTGCGCCGGTGATGGAGCGGCACTGTCGTCAGCTGCGTCTGGCCACCCGTGGCCGAGCTGTTGGGCGCTGCCGGCGGAATAGGCGTGGAGGCGCCGGCCATAACGCGGGCAACCGTTGCTTCAAAATCAGCAACGTCGAATCTCTCGCCAAAATCAGCGATATTACTTCTAAGGAGCTCATAATCAGGGAGCCACTGCAAACAGATCTTGGACCATGGCAGAATCATCCATAGCGGATGAAGAAGACGCCATGTAGAAGAAAGGGAGATGAAGAGACACGGGAGGGGAGGGGGGGGGGGGGCGTTTGAGCGGGTCTAACACCCTCCCATCGCCGTTTGGTCCCGGCGATGGAGGGTAGGGTGAGTGCGCCGGCGACCAGTAGGATGGTGGTGGTGTGGTTGCCGGCGGTAAGAGAGGAGAGGATCGATGTGTTGATGGCGGGTTCAAGGGTTTCAATCGAAATTATTGAAATTTATGTTCTAATTAAACGACATAAATTTCTCCACATTTCTTCCTAATTCACAAAATTATAAAATTAATTATACAAAAATCCCGTATTAAATTTACGGGTATTACAGACTCAGACACCAAAATATCCAACCGGACGGCCAATGGCCGAGCATCCACATCTTCACAGGAGGCAACTGACTATGCCAACATAGGACGTGATTAGAAAAGTAATAAAAAATTAGATGAGAAACGATATAGGTCTCAGGAGAGAATATACAGTCTCGAGCTGGAACTTAGAGGCTCTAGTGCAAAAATAGATGAACTTACTAAGTGCTTGAAAATTAGTGAGACTACAAGGCCTCAACTAGAGCAGCATAGCTCAAAAATTAAGGAAAGAGGCCAGGCTAGAAAGCAACTACAATTGCTTGGTTAGGAACCTTGACGAGAACGCTAGCCTCAATTGTAGGTTAACAAATGCCAACGCTAAGGTCACTAGTCTAGAATCTCAATTAGAAAAATCAAATCTAAGATTAGTGAACTAACTAAGGAGTTCAATGCCTGTAAAGCCGCAAAATTGACGTAGAAAATAACTATGCTCTCTTAGGCGAAGAACGTAAGGCTGTATGGCAAAATTAAGGATTAGACAATCTTCCTACTAGAAAGGGACAGAGCGAACAAATTATATTCCTAATCACTCCAAGGATATAGAATTCTATAATCCTTAGAAGGCTTAGGGTTTACTAACCCATGTGTGTTAAAGAAGAAGCAAGAATATGATATAAAACATATGGGCTTAGGAGTAAACTCTCTTATGCACTTTACTAAAGCAGACGAATTAGGTGCTTTAAAACTCGCTAAGAGAAAAGCCACACATAGGGTTGAAATCCTATTCAACTACAAAGAATTCAATGACAGTTACAAAACTTGGGGAATACCCTTGACACGTAACTGTGATTTAATTCTACCTCCTGAGACTCAACCTGATATTAAGGAAGCTAAAACTGTGCTTTCTGAAAATTCTCTTTACAAACCCCCTATTGTAACGACCCATTCCATACCGGGTGTTACTTGTAGAATCCGTCCCTACCGGGACCTGTAGGGTTGGACCCACCACACTCCGACTGATAGTCTGGCCACACTGTATCACCAATTAACCTTCCAGCGTGCTTTGTCCTCATTCACACGCACCCTAGGCAAACTTCACAGGGGCTCACCCATCCCGGTGCAACTCCAAGTCAAGCACAAGCAACTTTGAAGTTCTTATGGATGAACTTCCGAAAAGGTAAGTCAACCTTGGTGATATGAGTTACTATCAATTCGAATATATGATTCTTAGCCTGACGCGCCCATACGTTGCCAGTCTCAGGATCCCCTTTCATTCGGGTGTCGGATCGGTTTGCTCATGTACCCCTTCACATAGAAGTCTGCCAGGAGCAGCTCCTTGTCCGTGCACCATTCTGGCGCCGGCGATCACTCCTCGCCCTCATTGGCCCCGGCCGTCATGATCGACACGTGGTGTGCTAATATAATTTGCGAGTGCGACAATTGATAATATAAAATGAATACTTAATTACTATCACCAACGTGCGATAGGCAGTGGACCTATCATTCGTAGTGCAGTAAAGTGAGTAAATGAGTATCGAACACGAGGAATAAACTGATTACTAGTAATGACCTATCGACTCGATATCTATCCTAAATAAAGTGCGTAGATTTTTGTACGAACTATCCCAACAGATCACTCCTAAATCAACGAGAGATTCAAAGAGCTCGCCTAAATTGATAAGGTACTTTCAGATGATAACGATGTACTCGGGATTCGAATCCCGCTATCGATAATGAGTATTTGCTTTCACCCTATACTCGAATCCTATCATCTACGAATGGCCTAATTGTTGTTTAGCTGTCGCCCTAAACGATTTTCCATACATTCACTTTAACACGTAGACATATTAAAGCAAAGAAACAAATTCATAGATAGATAAATAGCAGACTCACGAGTCACGATAAACATATGTTTCAAATACGAATAAACCTAGCGTTCATCTAATCCCAAACACATAAGGGAATTAGCTACTCAAAATTGACGGGAAAACAACGAAAGAAAAAAATGAGGATGAAAGATTCACGATCTCGATGTACTGATTATTTGGGATGGTAGCGTGGACGAATCTTCATTCTTCGTTCAATTCGGCGTGATTGCATCGTTGATCCGTCTCTTGCGCTTCTCGAGGGGGATTCTCCATTCTTGGTGTCTCTATTTCATCCTTGATGTTTTAAGGGTGTGATATGAGAGGTATCTCCTCTTTCTGAGTCGAATTCGGGCTTTTATGTGGATTTTCATAAGTGTCACGGCCCGGGACATGGGCCTTCACGGCCATGTGTCACGGCCAAGTGCATGGCACGTCACGGTCGTGACACACTTTGATTGGGCTCTCTGTCCATTGTAACGACCTCGTGCATGGCATGTCACGGCCGTGACTGTCTTCACTTTGCCTTTCTGCCACAAGTCACGGTCACGTGCAATAGTGATTACCACCGTGACGCTCTCTTTGGTTGGCCTCTGCTCCTTGTCACGACCTCGTGCACTGGGTGTCACAACCGCGACGGGCACCATTTTTCGTCACACTTGCTCCATTTTGTTTCGTTTTTGCTCTTTTTCGGCCGAAACTCGTCCTAAAGCCTTACAATACCAAAATAAGTACAAATAGAGTGAATAGGTGCATAAGATGACTACGAAAACTCTATTATGAGCTAATTAAATACTACGATGAACGTATCAAACCTCCCCACACTTAAGCATTTGCTTGTCCTCAAGTAAATTAGCAGTTAGAAAGGGCATCGAATCAAGATGACGGCACAACTGTTCACAATTTATCATACAAAGCTAGAAAGCACGAAACAGAATCAAGCAAACAATCATGGACATCACTCTAATGACCTGCACCCGTCGACCTAAACTTCTTCCGCGCTGCCAATCGAGATTCATACCTCAAAGGGATTCGCTCAAAATCACTCAGTGTATAGGCTAGCATATAGTGAATCGCTCAAATCGCGCACTAGTCCACACCCTACCATAAGCTTGCAAGGTACTCGCATCTCTACTACTTAAAGTGGCAAGCATAAATCTGAGGGTCTTTTCGGGTCGAGACGGGTCAATTAATAATGAAGCAACAACAATATATGCTGAGCACGTAATCTTATAGCTAGGATACGCAAGCGAAAAATCAAAGAATATAGCATGATCAAACTGACAGTCACATGCCCCAACACACGACTCGACATTCTCGCTCTGAAATCCTAGACTTTTCTGCCGACCCTCTCGACTCAGTTCCCTTTCATTTTCTGCCCTTTCACATTAGTTACGCTCTAATTTCGTGCACTGCCCTTATTCCCTAATCTGTATTTCTTGAACTATTCCGTGCATAGAACACTTTTGGCACGAAAAACAAATTTGATCTGATAGCTCAAATTATGTGCTTAATTGAACTCATTTCGATGTTTCTGCTTGACTAAGTGTTAGAATTCATTTGCGAGATGATCAATACAGATATTCGAATAAGGCTGAATTTTGAATCGATCGAAGTTACTGTTTGCGCGAACATGTTCTGATTTCGTCAAAATTGAACATTATTTGCTTCATAATATGTTTAATCTTCTGTTCGTGTGTAATCAGTAGCTAATTTCGAGCAATTACCTGATCGATCAATTTGCTGTAGCTGCTTGAATTTAGTGTTAGAACTGTATTATGTGTTTAATTGCGTAATTTAAATTTTTCTCGCTAAGTTTTCGATCGGATTAAATTTCTTTATCAAAAACTCCGTCCGAGAAAATTTCTCAATTAGCATACGAACTTGTAACTGAAGTCGTTGCTATTAAGAGCGACTTAAGCTGAAAAATTTCTCGAGCATTAATTCAGCGAAATTGTTTTTCGACGTGACTTATTTTGACTCTGCGCGCGGAAATTTTTCTCTCGAAAAACATGTCAGACATTTAAGCTTGACCTAGCAAATAAATCATTTGCGCTCGAAAAGCTTTTTCGATCAACCGATTTATTTTGACTCAGCGAGAAACTTACTAATAGTACTGTTTCTTAAAGATCGAAATAAATTTAGGCATCGGAAATTTTTCTCGACCGAAAGATTTGAGCAATTATTTCGCTCGAAAACTTTTTCGCTGACGGCGATTTACGCACGAAAATAACATAGCTTATATCGAAGATATTATTTTCAATCAAACTTTAAAGATTAATCAAAGATAATTCTCGATCATCTTCGCACCAAATATTACTAACTGATTTGTTACTTGTGAAGCGCGTTTCAAATGTTCAAAACAACCAACGAAGATTCTTAGTCAACTCGTAAAAAAAAAAAGGACGCTTATGCTATTGGAAATGATAACTGTCCGCCGATTCTCAAAAGAGGTGAATACACCGTATGACGCAGTCGTTTCTTAAATTTCATTGAGCTTAAGGATCAGGCAGAAAACCTTCTCCCTTCTCTTGAGGAAGGACCGGCTCATTTTTGGGTCCCCGTGGCTGGCGATAACACTGTTGTCCCTCCAGTTCCCGCCACTAGGAGACTAAAAATCCCAAGTCAGTACACATAGGAGGAAAGAATGCGAGCTAAGGCTGATCTGATAGCTAAGAACACTCTAGTGCCGGGCATTCATAACGACACTATAGTCAACTAGACAGCCTCCCAACGGCTAAAGGAATGCGCGATGAGTTGCATAGCAGAGAACGGAAGTAGGCATCAAGGCCAAGAAGGCTAATATTCTGACAGCGTACAACTCGTTTAAAGCACACCCAGAAGAGATCCTACATGATCTCTGTCAGAGATTCCTCACACTTCTCAACAAAATGAGGAAGATAGAAGTCATCAAGACAAACATGGAGACAAACATTCGATTTCTCTCTTACATGCCCTTTGAATGGAAGAAGATATCCACCCAAATTCGACAATTGGATATCCAAGCAATTTTTGACAATCTTGCACAACACGAGGAAGATGTTAGCGAGATTGAGAAGGAGAAGAAGGACAAAGAAATCAAAGATATAATTGCCCTAGTCTCAGAGAAGAGGAGCTCCAAATCCCGCAAAGACAAGATCATTAGGCCTCCCACACCGTCCGAGTCAGAAGCTGAATCAGACTCCGATGTCGAGCCACATATCAAAGCGCTGGGAAAGCAATTGGCTTTAATTGGAACGATGATAAGCAAGCAGTATTTTAAAAAGAAGTCTTCATCATCATCCAACAGACTTCAGACCTCTAGCTCAAAGAATAAGGAACGCTCACCTGAGACTTCCGAAGTCAAGAACGTCAAAGAGCCAAATAAGTTCTTTAACTGTGGCAAACCTGGCCACATCGCCCGAGAATGCACTCTCCCGAAGAAGAGAGATGCCAACTACTACTCCAAGAAGCTTCAACTCACTAAGCAGAAGAAGCTGGAGTAACTCTCATGGCAGAGCAAGACCACTGGCTCGAGGATACGTCGAGTTCTGAAGAAGAGAATCTCGCACTCATGGCCCGCTTAGACGAGGACTCAGACACCAAAATCTCCAACCGGACGGCCAATGGCCGAGCATCCACATCTTCACAGGAGTTAGATTTATCCTCTACATTATTGGCTACGTTATAGTTATTCCAAACTGACTATGCTAACATAGGACGTGATCAGAAAAGTAGTAAAAAATTAGATGAGAAACTATATAGGTCTCAGGAGAGAATAGACAGTCTCGAGCTGGAACTTAGAAGCTCTAGTGCAAAAATAGATGAACTTAGTAAGAGCTTGAAAATTAGTGAGACTACAAGGCCTCAAATAGAGCAGCATAGCTCAAAAATTAAGGAATTAGAGGCCAGGCTAGAAAACAACTGCAATTGCTTGGTTAGGAACCTCGGCGAGAAAGCTAGCCTCAATTGTAGGTTAACAAATGCCAACGCTAAGGTCACTAGTCAAGAACCTCAATTAGAAAAATCAAATTTAAGATTAGTGAACTAACTAAGGAGTTCAATGCCATCCAATCATGGTCCCCGTCGGAATCAACTCGTTCTGGTCGTTAGTGACGACCGTCATGCCTCCCTTCTTTGGGACCACTTTGACCGGGATGACCCATGCGTTGTCTGAAATGGGATAGATCATCCTCGCGTCTAGTAATTTGATCACCTCCTTTTTTACGACGTCCTTCATGTTGGGATTGAGCCGCCTTTGACGTCGAGCGACCGGCTTGAAATTGTCCTCCATGAGGATCTTGTGTGTACATTACCTCGGGTTGATACCTCTTATGTCGGATATCTTCCACGCCAAGGCCTTCTTGTGCGCTCTCAACACATCGAAAAGATGGCTTTTCCGTCCACCGTCGAGGCTCGCTGAGATGATGACTGGTAGCCCTCCGTTGCTGCTAAGAAACGCGTACTCGAAGTGGTCGGACAGCGGCTTCAATTCCAGAACCGGTGGCTCCTCGACTGAGCTCTTTTCCTTGTCCTCTTCGCTGTGGCTATGATAGGCTCGTCGACCTCCTCCCCACACTCATCGATCGCCATAATTGTATGCATGTCCTGCACGGAAAAGTGAAAGTTGTGCTCAAAGACATCTAAGTAATAACACTTATCGCCATGCTCATTGCTCTTTTTCATCGAATCGGCCATACTAAACGTAACTTTTTCTCCATCTACTGTCAAAGTCAACGTCCCATTCCTAACGTCTATCATGGTCTCTCTTGTGGCTAAGAACGGTCTATCTAGAATCAGCGGGACATTATCATCCTCCTCCATGTCTAAAATAACGAAATCAGCGGGAATTACGAACTTATCCACCTTAACTAAAACATCCTCGATAACACCACGAGGGTACTTTAACGATCTATCAGCTAACTACAAGCTCATCCTAGTGGGTCGTCGTTCACCTAATCCTAGGCGCTTGAACATGGAATAGGGCATTAAATTAATGCTAGCACCTAGGTCAGCTAATGCACGCTCAACTACTAAATCTCCTATAAGACAGGGAATAGTAAAACTCCCTGGGTCCTTAAGCTTCATTGGGATCTTACTTTGGAGTATCGCCAAGCACTCTCCTTATAGGCATACAGTGTACACGTGTTCAAGTTTCTTTCTGTTCGTCAGCAGGTCCTTCAGGAACTTGGCAAAGATGGGCATCTGCGTAATAGCTTCAACAAAGGGTAAGTTAATATGTAATTCCTTACACATAGTCATAAATTTACCAAACAGTGCCTCGTCCTTGTCTTTCTTTAATCGAGCCGTGTAAGGAATCTTCGGCTGGTATGGCTTCACTGGTGGCCGTTGGATCTCCTTTGCCTTTTCCTTTTTGGGCTCGACCTTCTCCTTCTCAGCTTCGGCCTTCTTGACATCGTCGCCTCTGATATCCACTTCGAGCTCATCGTGGCTCTCGAAGTCGGCGCTCTCCTTCGCCTTCTTCTTGGCGGGCACTTCTTGCAATTCTCGTCCATTCCTCAGGGTCACAGTCTTGCAATACTCCTTTGGATTCGGCTCGGTGTAGCTTGAGAGTAATCCCTGAGTATGCCCCGCCAATTGTTTGTCCATCTGACCAACCTATTGCTCCAGCTTCTTGAGCGAGCGTCCGTATTCTGAGCATGTACGTCGTTTGCCTCCATATACTCCTCCATTTTTGTCATTCGACTCTCGTGGGCTGCGGTGGTGATGTTGATGTTCGTGAGGAGTGCCTTCATCGTGTCCTTAATGTCTTTCATAATGTCAGATCCTCCTGCGGGTGCGTTCTGATACTGGCGTGGCGCTCCGTTTGGAAAACGGATGGTCTAGGCTGAAATCCCGGCGATCCTTGCCCCTGGTGGTTCTGATTCCCATATGCCAAGTTTGGATGTGCTCAATGCTGGAAGCTTCGCTGGCCACCTTGGTAATTCCCCATGTAATCTACGTGCTCCAGCGACTGCCCGAGTTGGCATTCAGATGTTTTGTGGGCTGCACCACAGATCCCGCACAGTGGTATGTAGGACGTATGCTGCGTCGGTGCGTTGGTCGTCACGGAATTCACGGGCTGCGTCTTCTCGGGAGTAGTGCGCCAATGACTGTCTGCAACTGAGAGTTTGTCGCAGCGATTTGTTGCTGGAGCGCCTCGAATTCGGCATTCGTGGCCGTCTCCTCGCTCACTCCGGATACGCCTGATGTCTTCATCTTCGTATTGCCCCTCATGAAGATGTTACTCAAGTAGTCCTCAATCAGATTCCAAGCGTAGGTCGCATTGAGCTTCACGAGTCCTCATGCGGCTCCGTCTAGCATGTGAACGGTCTAGTCATTGAGCCCCTCGTGGAATCGATTGATCTGGGCTGCCTTCGACATCCCGTGTTGTGGCACCTCTTCAGTAGCGCCTTGTATCGCTCCATACCTCGTAGAGGTTTTCTGAATCCTTCTGGTGTAAAAGGCAGATCTCAACCTTAGCACCATTGATAACGGGAAGTAATGGTTGATGAAAGCAGCTCGCATCACCTCCCAAGTAGTGATCAATTTGGGCGGCAACATATCCAACCAGTCTTTCGCCCTGAACTTGAGCGAGAATGGGAACATCATCAACTTGTGCATCGCCCGTGACCCCGTTGATCTTGATGGTGTCAGTCACCGTCAAGAAAGCCTTCAGATGAGAGTAGGGATCGTCGTTGGGATTTCCCTCAAACTGTGCCGTTTGGAAAATCATCTGAAGCTAAGAATGCTTCAACTTGAAGTGGTTGTTCTCGATCGACGGGATGACAATCGCCGACTCAGTGCCGCCTAGTGCGGCATTTTTGAGCAGATCTTGTAGCGATGGCTTCTCCTCGTGGACGGGCACTCTGTGATCCGCCATTCTTACTTCTGTGTCGGGGCTATCTATGGATGCCTCTACACGAGAGTTTTGGGTCGAGTCCTGCGAACTGTTCTCTGAATAGCAGACTAAAGGATCCTGAGAGCTAGTGGAAGCTCCTTCGGATTCATGCTTGAGTTGCCTTCGTAACTTTCGCTCAAATCTGGGTCTGCTTCAACAATGGGACCCGATGGGTGGCTTCGGGTCATTCACCGCTGAATCGTACCTTCAAGAAGCGAAATTGAAAGTTAGCAGGGGAATAAATAAATTCGTCGAAAAGAATACGAGACTAATAATGACGTAGGAAAACAAATAACGCAAATAACACAAATAATGCAAATAGTAAAAAGCAAAGAAAACGTCAAATAAAAGTGGCTAAAGTACCGAACTACGGTGTTCCTAATATCAATCTATTCCCCGGCAACGGTGCCAAACACTTGATCGACATGTGGTGTGCTAATATAATTTGCGAGTGCGACAAGTGATAATATAAAACGAATACTTAATTACTATCACCAACGTACGATAGGCAGTGGACCTATCCTTTATAGTGCAGTAAAGTGAGTAAATGAGTATCGAACACGAGGAATAAACTGATAACTACTAATGACCTATCGACTCGATATCTAGCCTAAATAAAGTGCATAGATTTTTGTATGAACTATCCTAACAGATCACCCATAAATCAATGAGAGATTCAAAGAACTCGCCAAAACTGATAAGAGTACTTTCAAATGATAACCATGTGCTCGGGATTCAAATCCCGCCAGGTATTATAGACTAAGACAATGAAATATCATTCCCACGTGATTCTTGACTAGATCGCAGTAATTTCCTACCCACTCGCGAATTTGCTGCCGCCCTAAACGCTCGCGGGGATCTAAAATTCAATAATTACTAATGGCGAGGATCGAATTAGCGTTCATCTATTCCCAAACACATAAGGGAATTAGCTACTCATAATTGACGGGAAAACAACGAAACTAGTAAGAAACGAGGAGGAAAGATTCATGATCTCGATGTACTGATGATCTGGGATGGTAGCGTGGATGAATCTTCGTTCTTCGTTCAATTCAGCGTGATTGCGTCGTTGATCCGTCTCTTGCGCTTCTCGAGGGGGATTCTCCGTTCTTGGCATCTCTATTTCGTCTTGATGTTTTAGGGTGTGACATGAGAGGTATCTCCTCTTTCTGAGTCGAATTCGGGCTTTTATACGGATTTTCGTAAGTGTCACGGCCTGGGACATGGGCCTTCACGGTCGTGACCATCATCGATTAGCTTCGCGTTTCTTTCTGCCATGTGTCACGGCCAAGTGCATGGCACGTCACGGCTGTGACGCACTTTGATTGGGCTCTCTGTCCACTGTCACGGCCTCGTGCGTGGCGTGTCACGGCCTTGACTGTCTTTGCTTTGCCTTTCTGCCACAACTCACGGTCACGTGCAATAGTGATCAAGGCCGCGACGCTCTCTTCGGTTGGCCTCTGCTCCTTGTCACGACCTCGTGCACTGGGTGTCACGGCCGTGATGGGCATCCATTTTCGTCATAATTGCTCCGTTTTGTTTTGTTTTCACTCATTTTCGCTCGAAACGTTTTCTAAGGCCTTACAATACAAGAATAAGTAAAAATATAGTGAATAGGTGCATAAGATGACTAAGAAAACTCTATTATGAGCCAATTAAATACTACGATAAACGTATTGAATACGTTTATCACGTCACATGCCCACCAGCTTCCGCTTGGTTCTCCCCAAACCAGCACCGTACTGCGAGAGGTTGTGCTGTGATACCACCTGTAACGACCCTTCCCATACCGGGTGTTACTTGTAGCATCCGTCCCTACCGGGACCTGTAGGGTTGGGACCCACCACACTTCCGATTGATAGTTTGGCCCCACTGTATCACCATTTGACCTTTAATTTGAAACTTTGTTGGATTAATTAAATAAAGAAATTACGACTATAAGTGAATTAGTTACAATACGAAATTATTTTGTGGAGTTATCTACTAATGATATTTCAGGTGTTATAGTTAAATTCAGTTCATCCACGTAAAATCAACTTTCGGCCAATAAAGCCCGCTTGTGATTTATGTGACTGTATGGTACATGTTTTATGATGCTATATGTGTATATATGAGTACGTGCTACACATTATAGGTACTTTATGTGATACATGCATTATGTGACGACGTTAGAACTTATGAGAATTTGGTTAACAATTATATATATGACATGGACTAGTTTCGATCGATTGGAGATTAAAGACCAAAAATCGATCGATCATGGTAATAAAAATAACCGGACGAATTCAATGCCAATAAGAACTAGAATCGCCGAGCTTCAGTAATGGGGGTATCGGCCGATAACATGTAGACTAATTTAGAATTGACCGAGTTGAGTATAGAACTAAGGAATAATATAAAGAGAGTTTCGATCAATTTAAGTTTAAGTTAAAACTCGACCGATTGTAAGGAAAATACGATTCGACCGATTCCTATATATACCGAAGTGTTGAAATGGCCGAGATATGAATTGGAGAAAAGAAATCGGCCGATGGATGAGTATAAGGTGTACAATCGGTCGATTGAAGGACTTCATAGGGAGATTAATCGAAACCTACAAAATTAGACCAATCACATAAGGACAACATTCAAGTAACTAGAAGCTCCAAATAAGTCTACAAAAAAAAGGAAAACCTAACGATCAAGGAAGTCCTATAATTATATAATAATAGATGTTACTCAATTGAAGATACCTATAATTAATAAAACATGTTGATGCCATTTACCTATTTTCACACGCAAAACATAGATAAGGAATTAGAAAGGAGGAAGAGTATTTCATTGACAAACTTTCGAAAACTTAGAAGCAGAGAGGAAACGAAGGACATGAATAAGCATTCATCTTAGAGGGTATAATTTCTTACTTTGAATTTTTGTTTTATTCATGTTATAGCATGTTTTAGGTATTAGTATGCAGGAAAATTTCAAAATGATTATGCTTATTGTTAGGGAGTGTGCCCTCGGAATGCCAAACGGGGACTAGGAATAGCATAAGGCGCACAATGATGTATAGGTCAATAGACAGTTTTATTGTATATACTGTCAAAATAAAGTAGTGAATATTATTTCATTATCATAAAGGTATTATTATTTATTTATCGAATTTAAACTTTGCTTGGTATCTGGCGGTGCGATAAATAAATAACACCCGAATGTTTGAGTTGGACGTCTGATTCTCGTGGGGACGAGGGAGGAGACACCGGACGGTCCTTAATCTCAGCATTAAATAAAAGTCCGTAAGTCTAAGAATTCTAGGTGGGTGACTAGATATTCGAATATATTGACGGCCACATAGTGTCGGTAGTGTCACCGATTACCTGAGAGGATGGGTAGTGCCACATAGTATTTGTCCGGTACCGCGGGATAGGCTAGGTGAATACTGTGACTCGTGGATTCCTCCCATGCCAGTTGAGATGGACCTAGAGAGTCGCGCTTAAAAATGGTAATGACCTCGAATGAAAACGACGGGCTTTCTCTAGAACCTAACGAATGAGATTCGTTGAGGTAGTGGCAAAGTTGATACGAGGTGTCGATGATTCAGTTAAATTCCGGTGACAGTCACGGAAATAATTAGGACTTAAGATTGTCTGTACTTAATTAATTAACTAAATGAGGCTCAATTGTAAATAAAATATTAGATTTGATTTAATTACTTTATTACTTAAAATTGACGGACTAAATCAAGAATTTAGAAACCTCGGGAGCCAAATTGGAATTACTTGAAATTTTGCATGGTCTCGGACATGTGGAACCATGGCTTGCCACATAGCTTGAGGTGGCAAGTGACTCACTTTGAAAGACAAGTGGTTTAAAAAAAATTAGAAACTATGATGGTGGAATTTTACTACAATATACATGCAATAAATTAAGAACAATCCAACGTGAGAAGTAGCTAAGTAATTGTACTTGGTACTTTGCTTTCAACTTGCCACATTATTCAGCAAATAAAAGAGAGAAATAGAACAAAGAACATACGTGAGCTGAAGTAGAATTCCTTAAGCTACGTACGTCAAGCCTCGGGATCGTTTGACGAGTCCCGACGCCAGAACCGAAGTGCGGCTAGCCATCGGGAGCAGTATCGGAGGTTCTATCAAGGACATACCAGCATGACAATCTATCCCGGAGGCCCCGGGAACCAAACGAGCTGCTGCGACGCTCATCCGAGGTGTAATCACGTACACCGAGTGTATATTTCGAACCCTACATATTTGATTTTGCAAAAAATACCAAACGGCATCGGAGTGATTCAAATAACCCCTCGTTGCGATTACTGGGAAGTGTAGAATCAGTCTGGAAATTTTGGTATTGATTCGAAATCATTTCGGTGTCAAATTGTCAAAGATGGCAGACTGCCGCTTTACTCGAATTGATAATTTCGAACCACTGATCTGATTTTGCGAAAAATACCAAACGTCATCGGAATCATTTGAAAAAGCCCTCGTTGCAATTGTTGGGAAGTGTAGAATCAATCCGGAAAATTTGGTATTGATTCGAAATCATTTCGGTTGTCAAATTGTCGAAAGACGGCAGACTGCCGCTTTACTCAATTTGATAATTTCGAACCACTGATTTGATTTTGCGAAAAATACCAAACGACATCTGAATGATTCGAAAGACCCCTTGAAATCGATGGGAAGTGTAGAACTATTCTGGAAAATTTGGTATTGATCGGAAAGCATTTCATTCGCCAAATAGTCGAAATGCTGTCGGCTGCCGCTTTGTTCCAACTAGTTTGGAATGAAATTATTAATTCGAATAAATTTGTATTAAATTCGATTTGTGAAATTCGAATTAGACGCGGTCTCCAGAGGGTCAGGGCAGTATCTTGGGCCCTCGGGAGAAGCCGAAGGGCGCTAGGTCAAATTTAGATGTTGAAAATCGAAAATTCGGCACCCTACGCCGCTCGGTTCAAAACGCGCTTCCGATATCGCCACGTTGCGCTGTTCGGGGGCTGGCATTGATTAATCAGGCCTACCCCAACAGTGGTATCAGAGCTACGGCTCATGCATGGTTCGACCGAAGGCCTCGAAAGTCGATGTGGCGAACGAACGATCGACGTAGTTTGGAGACTATCGTCGCTCGTGACGTCGGTCGGGCACCCGGCGTCAAAATTCAGTGTTGCATGTTTATGTGAGACATTTGCGCGGGCTTAGGTTCTAACCGCGTTATTTGTTTAAGGGCCGTTTGCTGCCCCCGGTATATACATGGATTACGTGTTGTTCGAGAAATCCCGTGTTGTATTTTATTGCTTTATTAGATAAGTAGATAAAATGGCGGCCATTCGATGCCAGGCGAGATTGGAGGGTTCGACGACCCACGTGACGACGAGTCGATGTTTGGAGCTCAAAGACCCCGGTCATTTTACGACCCATGTAATAGAACCAGTTTAGAAATAGTCCGCATATTTGTCCATTTAAATTTCTTTCCTAGGGTTTGGAATTTAATTACTGCATTATGTGCTCGTGCTTAATTTTTGATTTGCTATGAGAACACGAACTCCCATAAAATACTAAGTGAGTAAATGGATTGGATGCCCTGCTTCTATCACGCTCGGGTTTAGTTGTTACGAACCCATAATGCAAGGTTTCATTCTGGGTATACTGGTGCCTTGCATTTATTTTCGTTTCGATTTGCTCGTGTGCGTTAGTGCCGCTCGCCAAGACCACACTGTGCGAAAACGTACGGTTCAAGTGTGCGGTTGTGAGCAAAGTTGATAGGTCGCACTTAGACAGTCACACCGCCTTGTTCCGGGTTTGCCGGCGAGTGTCCCTAACTGGGACAAAGATAGTTGAGACGTTCGACGAGGTCGGATTCGTGCGGAGCACGACTTCGTGGGCCCCTGCAAACCGATAAAATGACAGAGGTTGAACCGTAATAGAAAATGGTGTTTATGAAAAGATAGTGAGAGTCAAACGAAATAGAAATCCTTGTTCGCGTTTGATGAACTATACAAACGACTTAATATGCCTTTTATTTTCTACAGCTTTTCCTCTCAGTGTTAATTATGTCTAGCGCTTTAAATATACTGCTGAAGGATTTAATAGGTTGACTCGGTCGAACTATTCAGACTGGCTTCGCAACCTGAGGATTTTCCTTGACTCTGAGTTGCCACCGGCCCCAGGGGCGCGGGCAACCGAGCAGGCTCATGCCACTTATGACAAGTGACTACGCGACGAGCAGCTCGTAAAGGCTCATGTCCTCGGATCGATGAGTAACACGCTGCAGCGTAGCCTTGAGGGTATGGCTGACGCTCGAGCGATGGTTCAGCATCTGAAAGAGCTTTATGGTGAGACCTCGAGGACGGCTCGCTATACGGCTTTGTCACAGCTCTTCCGATCGAGATGTCTGAGGTTGAGAACGTCGGTGAACATGTTATGAACATGATCACCATGATTGAGAGGTTGGAGACTCTCAATTTTCGATTTGATCGAGAATTACAAAACGATCTCATCTTGCAGTCTCTCCCTTCATCCTTCAATGCATTCATTGTGAACTATCATCTGAACGGCATGATGCTAACGCTTCCTGATCTGATGAGTCAGTTAGCAACGGCGCAAGGCCAGATGAAGAGGGCGAAGTAGACTGCACTTGTCGCCACCTCTTCGAAGCCCCAGAAAGGCAAAAAGCAGAAGGGCAACAAGCTCAAGCCGACAGGGAAGGTTTCTAAGAAGAAAAAATCTTCTGGGAAATCGAAGCAGACCGGTGTAAAGCCAACGGATAGGTGTCTGCATTGCGGTGCGCTGGGCCACTGGAAGCGGGACTGTCCGAAGCTCAGAGGTGAGCAGGCTGCGTCAGGTAAGGAACTTAAAGTTTTAGAAACAGTTTGTTCTACATCTGTATACTCTACTTTCTGGATATTGGATTCGGAGCTAGTACTCACATTTGCATGTCCACGCAGGGTCTGGGACCAAGTAGAGCGCTTGGGGAACGGGAGATCGAGGTCAGAGTGGGAAGCGGGATAGTCTCTCAGCAAGCCACATCGGATCAAGATCTCTTGTTTTGTTATCTGGGCATGTGTTGCGTTTGTACGATTGTCTTGTACTCCCAAGGGGTTTTAAGAACATCGTCTCCATTCCTGTTTTGAGCAGGAATGGCTACATATTTTGAATAAAATTACATGCCACATTATGTATCGAAGCAAAGATGTTGGCAAAGCGACACTATTTAATGGTTTATACTATTTAAATACCCAGAAAAACATATCTGTGAATACTGTCACAAACAAACGAAAGTTAGGAATAAATGTGAGGTACTTGTGGCATCTTGGATTAGGGCATACTGGAGAACGCAAGATCCACGAGTTAGAGAAAAATGGAATTTTGAAACCATTGGGATCAGATCCTATCCAACTTGTGAGCGTGCCTCCAAGGTAAAATGACCCGATCACCCTTCACCGGGACATTTACTAGCCACGGAAAATCTCAATTTGATTCACACGAACGTTTGCGGGCCATTCAATGTGAATGCTCGTGGTGACTTCCACTATTTTATTACCTTCACGGATGATCACATTCGTTATGGACTTGTATATCTTATGAGGTATAAAGCTGATGCTCTGAAAGGTTCAAGGAGTATAAGGCATTGGTGGAAAACCAAACGTCGAAACTCATTAAAGTCATTTGATCGGATCGAGGAGGCGAGTACCTGAGTGTCGAGTTTGACCAGTTCTTGAAGGAGAATGGTATAATATCACAGATGACTCCGCCCGGCACGCCACAGTTGAATAGTGTGGCTAAACGTAGAAACCGAACTTTATTAGATATGGTTCGTTCTATGTTAAGCTATACAGATTTACCGATGTCAATGTAGGGATACGCGCTTTTGACAGCGGCGTATACCATAAACCAGTGTCCCTCGAAGTCTGTTAATGGCATTCCGTATGAGATATGGACTGGTCGTTTACCCAGCTTATCACATATTAGCATTTAGGGTTGCCCCGCCTATGTGAAAAAGTTGAAAACAGACAAACTGGAGTCTAGGTCAATGAAAGGACGTTTCATTTACCGCGAATTTGTACGATGATCAGAGGATCGTTGTGGGCCTACACGCACACTTTCTCGAGGAAGAGTTCATTTGTGACTATGGCGTTGGGCGAGACGTCACTCTCGAGGAGCAGTCGACCGAAACGCCCTCACATAATTTGGAATCGGATGGTCCGAGCGAACCAGTCTTGCGACGATCTGAAAGGATGCCACACGCCAACCACAGCGGTATGGCATGTCACACGTCGAACACAAGTTGCGACTAGCGGACTTCTAAGAGAAGATCCCGCTACTTTCGATCAAGCTATATGCGATGCTGACTCAAAGAGATGGGTTGAAGCTATGCAGGCTGAGATGGACTCAATGTACTCTAACAAAGTCTGGACTCTTGTAGACTTACCGAGCGGTTTTAGACCAATCGGTTGTAAATGGATATACAAGAGAAAGATTGGATCTGACGGACAAGTTGAGACATACAAGGCCAGGTTGGTTTCCAAGGGCTATAACCAAAAGGAAGGAGTCGACTATGAGGAGACTTTCTCGCCTGTAGCCATGACAAGTTTATCCGCATAATGATCACAATAGCTGCGCACTACGATTATGAGATTTGGCAGATGGACGTCAAAACGGCGTTCCTTATGGATTCCTCAAGGAGGAGATCTATATGGAGCAGCCAAAATGTTTTGAGTCGCATGCAGATGCGCACAAAATGTGCAAACTGAATCGGTCCATTTACGCACTGAAACAGGCCTCTCGTAGCTGGAACCTACATTTCGATGAAGCAGTTCGGAACTTCGGATTCGAGAAAAACGTAGACGAGCCATGTGTCTATAGAAAGAGCAGTGGGAGTATGGTGTCGTTCCTTGTATTGTACGTGGATGATATCCTTTTGATAGGAAACGACATCGGGATGCTCTCGTCGGTGAAAGCGTGGCGTATCACAAGTCATGACCTCCGCTTCCAAGTGGGATATCGGCACACGATAGGTCATCGACAAATAAGTCGTGATTGGTTATCCAGCATCCAACTGGAGCCTTAGGCTTACGGACTAATGTTCGAGGTACGAGTCCACTGGTGTCTTCCTCTCTCGTGCCCATCGAGAACAGTGACTCAACTCGACACATTTGGATTTGTTCATTTATTGCTTTACCGGATGCTAAGTAAAGAACTCATATATCAATAAACGAACAATGCCTTTCAATGAACACAATCCTATTACATAAGACATCGAATAATAAATAAGCTAATGCGCCATACAATCTAATCCTTGTATAGCATTCGAGGGCATATTCCTAATAGTAACAACTCCAGCCTCAACAATAAATGAAAGCCTTTACTCCTATTTTTCAGTCAAAAGGAGCCTAGCAAAGTAGCTGAAGCCCTTGCCGACCCAGATTGGATAATCGCAATGTAGGAGGAATCAACCAGTTTGAAAGGTTGGAAGTCTGGAACTTAGTGCCTAGACCGGCTAGGAAAACCACCATTGGTACTAAATGGGTTTTTAAGACCAAAAAAGACGAGCAATGAGTTGTGATCCGTAATAAAGCTAGGCTGGTAGCAAAAGGATACAATCAAGAGAAAGGAATTGATTACGATGTGACTTATGCTCCAATCGCAAGAATTGAAGCAATCAGGATTTTCTTAGCTTTCGCTGCACACAAGAACTTCACAGTTTACCAGATGGACGTCAAAACTGCATTCATCAACGGAATCCTGAAGGAAGAAGTTTTTATATCTCAACGTGAAGGTTTTGTGAGCGAACAATTTCCCGACCAGATTTATCGGGTGGATAAAGCTCTCTAAGGACTTAAACAAGCTCCTAGAGCCTGGTACGAGGTCCTCTCGAATTTTCTCATTTCCTCCGAATTCACAAAAGGAAGATTGATACGACTCTTTTCATCAAGAAGGACGGCTCAGACATTATGTTAGTACAGATTTACGCCGATGACATCATCTTTGGCTCGACGGACTCGAGACTGTGCAGGAACTTTTGAGATCTAATGAAGTAGAAATTGCAAATGAGTATGATGGGAGAACTAAGCTTCTTCTTAGATCTCCAAGTTAAGCAGCTTCGTGATGGAATCTTCATCAACAAATCCAAGTACATTCACGACCTCCTCAAGAAGTACAACGTGGACAACTCCAATCCTGCCAGCACTCCTATGTCCACTTCATGCAAGCTTGATGCATGTTTCAGACCAGATATTAGAGACGAAAGCATGATATGCTTTCCTTTCATTGCAAGCCATGGAGGGAGGTTGTATATACAAAGCAGCACCGGCCAAGTACTGTGACGGCTGCTCAATCCCCGAACGAGTTTATTCCATCTGATTCCGTGCTTCATTTCCAAATGCCGAAAACAACGAATCAATGTTCCTCCATTGAGGAGAATCTGCCGGATGTCTCAATTTTCCGTCCTTTTTCCTTTCCTCGTCATGCCATCAAAGTATTTTAGCATCATCGGCGTTGGAGAACATTCACTTAAATCTATGAATTATTGGCAGAAACCATATAACCTTAGCAGGTGCCCCACCGACTTCATCCTTTCGCTTGTAACACCATGTGTCACATGTCGGACACTTATCAGCCGATTCATACTCGCCTCTATAAAGCACGCAGTCATTGGGACAAGCATGTATTCTTTCGTACTGCAAGTTCAAAGGGCACAATAGCTTCTTTGCCTCGTAAGTCGACACCGGAAGCTCATTCCCATCAGGAAGCATATCGGCGATTGTTTCTAAGAGTGTTGAGAAACGTTTATCTGAAATCCCAAATTTAGACTTGAAGTTCAACAATTTGAACACAGCAGACAAATATGTGTATTTAGAACATCCATTATACAAAGGGATACTGTTGTCCCTAACTAGGCTATCAAATATGGGAGGACGTTCATCAAAATCCTCTTGGACATCACGGAGCATGTCCTCAATACGATCATTATCAGATGAATAACCGTCAGTAACATCGTCGTCTGCCTCGGCTTGCACTCTTGTACTAGATCCTTCACCCACACGACTAGCTACAGACTCACCGTGTCCTATCCAATTTGTATAACTAAGTTTAAAACTGAAGAGAATCAGATGTTCCCTAACAATCTCACTATTCCACCATTTTAGGTTAATACAATTACGACAAGGACATGATATATTGGATTGACTCTTTTTTCTACGATTTTGCTCCGCACAATTCATAAACTCTTCTACACCATTCAAATCCTCGGTCGTTATTCGCTTACTAGACATCCACCCCCATCCATTCCAACCACCTCAGTTAGATAACAAATAAATTTACATCCTAAAGTGATAGCGAAAAATTGACCAAAAACCTAATTTTCACAAAAAATTACTAAAACATAATCATAACCTCAAATTAAGGGAATCAGGTCAACTTACCAAAGCAATCAATCAATAAACGAAAACAAATATGGTTCATTCTTTTGACCTCATCAACTGTTGTACTGAATTTTTCTTTTTCTCCCTTTCTTTTTTAAGGAGAATATGGTCCATAATTGAAGTCCTTGAAAACAAATAAAGGGAACAAAAGTTCTAATAAAACGATAGAAAACATACGACCAACTTGCCATGGTCATAACGCCACACCACACCACTTACGATAAGAATCCCACCGACTATAGTGTGTGTTCCTAAAGATGGAATACATACACCAAGCCTCCCTATCGATTACACACCAGTAAATGAACATATCACCAGTAAAACCCAACCACTAAAATTCGAATTAGCAAAACCCAACCAGCAAAGGCCATTCAGTACCAACAGATCCGGAATCAAATTCTCAAGCACATCAACAAATGAACAAAGAACATATGAAGTCGAATTAGCAGACAGAGAGAAACCAATTAGCAAAACCCAACAATAAAAACAAGAAATCAGGGCAAGCATAAATCATCAAAGAGTCACATAAACAAGGAAAGAATTGCTTACCCGATTAGCGCGACCTCGAATTCGTGAATTTTGTTAGCTCGGTCGCGTCAAGCCCATTCGCCGTCGTCGTCGTATTCAATCTCAAGGTAGTCGCCGTCGTATTCAAGCTCGGTCGCCATCGAATTCAAGCTCAAGGTGGTCGCCGGTGTGCTTTTGTGGTGGTTGTCGGTCGGGAAAGTCGCCGCGGTGTGTTTTTGGTCTGATGTCACGCGCGCTGATGAAAATAAAAACAAAGTACGGGAGGGTTTTTAAACATCATCGGCGACTGTTGTAAAGTGCAACAGTCGCCGAAAGGTAAAAAAATGAAAAAAGAATAAAAACGAAAACACCATGGGCGACAGTTGTGAAGAGAAACGGTCGCCAAATGTAAAACATAATAAACAAAAATAAAGATGGAAAATCATGGGCGACCGTTGTGACGGGTAACCGTCGCCAAAGGTTAAAATAATAAAAATAAATAAAAAGCTCGGCCTCGGTGGACGCGATGACGATAGGCATCAAGTCTGACGTGGTGGTGATGACACTCGTATCGACGGGCTCAGTGTATTGGCGTTGAAGTCAGGGAACCCGTCTGACCAATTGAGCATCCTTGTCTAATTCTGTGGCTTCATATTAGGTAGCCGTGTGAGGAGAAGGTTCACGTTCAGCTTCCTCACGGGCTGGTGCTGTCAAGGTAGGCTCGTCGGTGTGAGTGTGGAGATTATAGCTTCTTTCTCCGACGTAGTTGCCTGTTGAAGTGGATTGTGCCCCATTTTTGCTTCGCGCGATGCTTCTTGGTAGGAACCGCTTGCACTTCGACAATAATGGCCATCTCGGCGTATGGTGAACTGGAGCCTGGACTTCCAACTCTTGCACCACTTTTCAAGCACCATGGTATCGAGGTCTTGAGTTAGAGGCTCCATTTTGTGTTTCTGGGCTACTTCATCGATCAGTGCAGCCTCAGGACTTGGTTGTTGGGGAGGGCTCACATTGAAGTCTGCCGGGGGCCTTCGGATCATCGCCTCGGTCAGGTGATGTTCCCGACAGTAGTCGATACACGTCTCCCATGGGGTCGGCAAGATGGAGAAGATCAAAAGAAATTGCCATCGATGGCCGATCGAGGTCTGCGTGCTTGGAGTGATGAAAGAACTCGAGCTCGGGCGGTTGGTAGTTTCCTCCAAAAGGCAGTTGAGGAATATCCATGTTTACCTCCATGAAATTGACTATTAGGACTGAAAACCACCTAGCATACGGGAGATTCTTCGACTTCTTGTTCTGCTTGTGCTGGATCTGTCCAGCAAGATCATGCCAGATCAGCTACTCCACGTCGTAGTTCCGTGACAACACGATGCCTTGGAAGATCCGAAATATTGCCGTTGCCTTTATCAAATTTAGTGTGCTTCGGTGAGAGGCACTTGTTGACTATCCCGAAGAGAGCCTTCCAAAGATGTTCCGTTGCTTTGGAACTGTGCCAGCTTTGCAACCGAGGTTTGTACCCCATTTGGAGAAAATCTCTAACCATTTCAGCGTCCGTTGGCAATGGATCATATTCGTGGCTGAAGGGTAAGTCTAGGATAAGTTCGAAGTCATTCCTGTTCATGCTTACGTGCCTCGTCCCGAGTACCATGGTAAAGTAGTAAGCTCCATCATCTACGAGACCTTGAACGCATCCCCAAAACTGTTGGAGATACACCATTGGCACCGAAGCCGTCACTATAAGTGCATGCTGTGGCAGCCCCACCTTCCACCACTACTTTCTTAACTAGTCTACGTGACTAATCTGGTAGTAAAGAAATAGATTGTACGAAATTTCGTATAAACTTTTTCATTTTATATAAAGGAATCGTAACGGTTCCTACAAAATCATCCTGGGTCCTAATTACATAGGAAGGTGCGCAAGCGGGTCAAAATAAAATTATCTACTGGGCCTCCACAAGGTCGCATCCATGCACACACTTCCATCTCAAAAGCCCTCAGAAGCTTCAAAAGTTGGTGCCGTGAACATGATCACGTATCGTGATCGCGGGGTCCTACAAAACATAAAAC
The DNA here is from genome assembly GCA_027422505.1 of Craterostigma plantagineum. NCBI lineage: Eukaryota > Viridiplantae > Streptophyta > Magnoliopsida > Lamiales > Linderniaceae > Craterostigma > Craterostigma plantagineum. Next base: position 531,721 of record JAPQWV010000234.1, read on the forward strand.
GTGGAATGAGCTTATAAAGCTCATTAAGCGAAAACCATGCATGCAATGCACGTGACCTAAATAGCGAAGGCATTCGCGCCAATGCTATCTACTTCTCACATCCTTCTTGACATTTCATAACATATTTTGGCCCCTCGGCTTTCAATCTTACTATGCACCATATAGAGCGCAAACCCCTAAGGGTATAATAAGTGGCAGTACACACACTGGGAGGTTAAACCTGAGTACTCCATCTGTGCTTAACCCTGTTGGTGCCTTTCAATCCCAATGCAGTCCCATTGAGAGGCTAACCCGGGCACACAAATTTCGTTTAACCCTAAGGCGCCTTTCCAGCGCAATGCGGTCTGACACGTTGGCGCATCTCACTGGTATCTTACTACGAGATCGCCAACACTCGAGGTTTCCTCGGTGCCGCTCATTCCCTCGAGTCGCATCCTCCAGGTTGCATCTCCCGCTACGGGGTATCCACCTGCCTCTTGTGAATCAGGCAATATTTGGCCTCGTGAATCGCCATGGTGTATTTCCCATACCTCTCATGAATCAGGTAATATTTGGCCTCGTGAATCGCCATGGTAGCATAGAAGAGCCGTGACTCATCATTGAGTCGACACAAATGCCTATATCGGCAAATATATATTGCTCTCACGCGATCTTATACTTATGCATGCTCTCTTTCCCCGACTCTTATACTAGTCGTGCGTGCATATGCTAATGCCATGAATATGCGTGTCATGCCATCATATAATGTAATCAATTACATAAAAATCACATAATTCAGGGAAGCCACATAAAATCATAAAAACACGTAACACATAATTTCATGCACATACGATTATGTATTGTAGTTGGGGCTTCCACTTACCTGGTATCCTTAGCTATATCGTACGGTAAATCACTAACCTTCAAACCCTAAGTATAGAAACATATAAAATTAGGGTTTGTTAGTCTAATTACAGTTTTACGAAAGTGGCTTAGTTTGAAAACCCTAGTTTCGACTTTATGAATTTCGAAACCCTAAAGTTTCAAACTTTTACTTAAATTGAAAGTACCACTTTGAAATTCTTAAGGATCTCGAAGCTTTTCCACCTATTTCGAATTCCTTTTGGACATAGTTCTCGAGGTGCATTGCAAGATAAATCTCGATATATTCTCGAGATTGATCATATAATATATAACATGTCGAAACCAATTTTTGAAGTGGATCTCGACATGGCTTTGACATGAATCTCGAAATGGGTTATAAAATGGATCTCGAGCTGTATGGTGAATTAGATCTCGACATGAGTTTTGAGCTTGATCTCGACATGGAGTCCGAATTTGATCTCGAGATCCCTCACTAAATTTCGAAGTTAATACCAAGATGGATTTCGATATGAATGTCTAAGTAGCATATACAAGAGTTCGAGATTTAATACAAATCTCAAAGTAACTTTGACATGGATCTCGAGCTTGGGTTATGGAATCTCGAAGTAAATTTTAAAGGTAGATCTCGATATGGGTTTCAAACATAATTGTGGGATTTCGAGATCATTTTCATGAATAGGTCTCGACAGGGATTTCGAGATACCTAGTAAAATGAATCTCGACAGGGTCTTGAGCTTTTGTGTGGAATTTCGACATGGATCTCGACATGCATTGTAGAATGAATCTCGATATGGACTTTAATCTCGACATGGACTTTGAGCTTTATGGTGGGATTTCAGTTCACAAATAATTTCCTTTTTTTGCGGTTCGGGAGGGTTTGGTTCCCTGGGATTGCCTGGTAGCTAGAAGGCTCTACGCAAAGAAAAAACCCTTCAGATATAGATTCAGTTGTGCAACTGAATGATCCTAACCTAAATCTAGCTCTTAACCATCTTTCTTTGTCGGAGCCAAGAAGTGGCCTACTTGTCGAAGGGGCTAATTTATTTGGTGAATCAGAAGCAATAGCAAAGTACAATTCAAAAATAGATTTCGACATGAATTTCGAGATGGATGTCGACATTATAAACAAATATTTCGAGATTCATTAATCAAGGTTCTCGATATGGTTAAAAACATATAAGTTCCCGAGCTACGTTTTGAAATAAATCTCGATATTGTTTTCCGTAAATCTCGAGATGAACTATGAAATAGATCTCGAGCTTGGTTGTGGGATTTCGAGGTCTTTCTCAAGAATAGATCTCGATATATATATCGATATTATAATCTAAATTTCGAGATGTAGTCGACATTATAAACAAAATTTCGAGGTGTGTTTTCGAGACACAAAGATTTCGAGCTTTAATTTCGAGATCCTATACTAAGTTTCGAAATTAATACCAAGATGGATATCGAGTTTGATTAAGCACTACATGATCTCGACATTCTTAAACCTTCATCTACTCAAACTTAGCTCTTAAAACTATTCTTCCCAAAATTCCCAGATCCTAAGATTTCTTCTACCTTAAAATCGTTACTCTCCCCCAAAATTATTCTACATCATGATTATGGACCCTAGAGCACTCCATACTTACAAAAAATATAGCTTAGTCTAAATAAACATCCTCATATGAATTTAGATTCGATATTAGGGTTTTCACCCTCTTTCTTATGCTTGAATTTATAGGTCTCCTTAATTGTTAGGGTTAGAATATTTAGAGAAACTTAAGTTACGAAATTTACCAAGGTAATAAGTAATATTCTTACTTACCAAGCTTGAATTCTAGTATGCTTGGAAAATTCTTGAGTTAAAGCTTCTCTCGGCCTTTCTTCTTTTCAGATGGAGTTGTACGCTAACGAGGGTTTTCTTTTTATTTTCCCCTTTCCTTATTTTGGTTCTTATCTAATTTAAACAAATGAGCAGTGAAATGACAACTAGGTGACTAATTTATCTCATATGTTAAGGAATAGCTACGTGTCCTTTAGGCATTTAACTTCCTCTAGTTATGATTGGTCCAAACCTTACTCTCAAGCTCAACGACTCTTGTTCTTATTGGTATTGAATTCGATCGATTTCTAGCTTTTAGACCAAATCGGTCGATTCTTGGTTTTAATCCATGTTATCTCATAGTTGCCGAGTCATACCATAGATTAATATGAATATCGTCTAAAATTCTAAATCTTGGTATCATGTTATAAATCATAAATCATGTAATACATATAGAAGATTATAGTTCATGTGACATGAAATTATATAAACACATAAGGCACTTAGCATGAGATCACAATAGGCATATATATATGGCCGCAATACATATATCATGTAATTCACATAACACACAAGTCACGTAAAGCACTATAAATATTAATACTTTTGTTCCCCAATTAATTTATGTGTTACGACTAAGTCTCATATAGTCTTAACTTTTTTATTTAATTAATCCAATAAAATCTCAACTTAAATACCTTCACGCTAATTATATTGTAAATCCCGTAATTAAATTTTACGGGTATTGCACATGCTAGAGGGAATGGCCTTGAAGTATAGGCACGATTATCTCGTCTGGGCATCGATATGTTCTCAGAACGAGCTCACTGATAAACATGTTCTTGTCATAGATGTGATTATATGCTTGATAGTTGGCCATGTGGAAACAAATAGAACACATTATTAGGCCGATATACAAAATTGAGTCGAAATCTAATTTCATCAAACATAATAATAGAACAATACGTAGCATGTTTGATGGATTTTTATTAAAAACTGTGATTGGCACATAGGACATACAAACTAAGCATATGTGAGAATATGTAATTTCGAACTTATCATATGAAGCATATAAAGAACTATCGAAAATTTACCAAGTATTGAAGCGCAAATTACAATACTGTTCACTTCGCTATTTTTGTCGATCGAGAATTTAGATTCACTATTTAATTGCCTAAATGTTGAAGTTTTAGTTATTCTTTCCACTGAAATTTTCGATCGAAAGATTTTATTCGCTTATTTGGTCTACAGTAATAAGGACTTAGATAATTTTTCTAAGTAATGAACGTTAGGCGTGGTACTGTAGCTGATCAATTTCACGATCAAGAAAAATTTGCCGTGTAAATTTACGATCCAGAAAAATGATTTCCGTGTAAATTTACCATCGGGAAATTTTTCGCGCGTGAATAAAATTTTTCGTCTTGAGATTTGTCAAGCGAGAAATAATTTTAGATCCTAAATGAGGTTTTCGCTGCGAAGTTTGTCGAACGAGGATTGTCACGAAAACTAAGTCAATCACCGAGAACATTTTCAATCGAGCAAAGTCTTTGTTGCGTATTTTGCGATCGAGAAAGTTAGCGTCCAAAAATTAATTTTATCGCAACTAAAATTGACGATCGAAATAAAATAATCCTATTGGCGACGGTAAGTTTCGTGCTCGTGATAAATTGCGTCCATTTTTATCAATTCGGTTCGTTAACTTTTCGCTTGCATAAAAACCTGATTAGAATTCTCCATGGTAAGTAATAAGCATAGAACACGCAATTAATCAATGTAAACTAGATACAAGGTCCACTAAACATGTATTCAAAATATTACGTGAGGGTATGAGCACACAAAAGAATATTCCATTTAATCTATTCAGTACCAATGCAAGCTAAACATGCATTAATGTGCCATTACAAAAAAAAATGCATTTATTCAATTCAGCGCATGCATGTCAGAATGTGCAAAATCTTATTATCTAGTACAAGAAAAGAATAAAAACTAAGAAGAAATTATATCTATATATTTTATTTTCTTTTATTTCCTTATATATATGTATATACTAATATTATTAATAGTATGCGGTCAGATTATTTTACTTCGATCAACGTCACACATAAAATATCACAAGACCCATTGAAAGATAGTATGCCATCAAGTCATGTCGTAAAACTGAGTAGAATGGTCCAATTCAACAACTCTCACCAGGTAGACTCTAGCACTTAATTATTTTTAACTTGGGATTTTATATTTATATCACTCAAGCCAACACAAGCAATACTATGTCAATTGACCTGAAATCCAGGTGCTTTTTATCATTTCACCTAAGTGAAAGACCGTCGTTTTGGAATTAAATAACTTTGAAGGATTTTAATTTGGCTCTGACCCAGAAGGGAAGGAAAATTTTGGGATTGTGGAGTTAACATCTTCATCTTCCTCCTTCGTCGGCATTTTTCTTTCATCTTTTGACTTTTTCCATCATTTTTTTTGTTATTTTTCGACACTTGCTCAAGCTGAAGCTCCGCTTCTCTACGAGGTTGAGAGATTATCTAGGGCGAAGTTCTTCTTATTGGTCCACGGGCCGATACTGTGCTCCTCTTCTCTTAATCCCTAGCAAGGTTTTAGATATTATCAATATGGAGAAGTTCACAGTTGTGGAATTCGTACCCAAGGCCGTGCTCATACTCTCGTTTCCCGACATAAGACCGGATTATCGTTGGAGAAGTTCATTCGGTGGGCCCCTCTTTCTAGCCATTTTGACGAGCGTACGAGATTATCGAAGGAGAAGTTGTAAGATCCATGCCCTCTTCTTATGATTTCTAGAAGATCTCGATTATTGGGAGGGCATGTTCTTTTGGACTGCTTTTTGTGCGTTGAGCATTCCTCGTGTGCGTTTTCCACCTTCTTTTGTCATTTTTTTTCCTTTTTTTTTCTCCCCATCCCTTTCTCGTTTGAATATCCCTCCGAAGATTTTTGAAATCGGTTGAAAGCTCGAATGGGTTTCAAATGAAGAAAAGGTAATCGGAGAACGCTTAAAATGGATGACTTAAGGCTATGATAAATGATTAAAATTTTCATTTATTTGGCCGAGTGAGGAATTTTCTATGTACCATAATCATTTTCCTAACGATCTTACGCAAGGAGAGTATGAGGTCAAGAATCACTAGTTTTTTTTGTGCAAAACGATCTATTGATGACAAAAGTAGTTTACATGGCTAAGTAGCCTAGGGAACCTTCTGTATACAGATTTCACAGATAGGCGCAACTCATACGGAGTTAGAAAACCTCATGGCAGACAAAACAATCACAAGCAACAGAAAAAGAAAAAAGCCTCTTCATGTACCCTACAGCTGCTACAGACAAAAGATCAATCATGCAATCATTAGCCGCATTCCAGGAATTCAGCCCACTCGAAACCCGCAAGCTCAATGATGGTTCGATCTTCTCGCCACTCTCCCTTAGAAATCCAAAGATTACGTGTCTCCAGAGCATCCAAAGAATGTAAACCGAGAGTTGGACTCTAAACTGAAAGACCTCCTTCTTAGGCCCCGAACAAATCACTCCCCACCAATCCTTAAAATTCCCGATCTCCTTCAAACAACTCCAAGAAACTGGTGCCAGCTTCAACGTATTGCACGCCCTCGAGCAGCTGAAGAAAATATGCTCCATAGTCTCATCTTCCTCTCCACACATTGAGCATATTGTATCGAGTTGGACTCCACTCTTCTTCAGATTAATCTTGGTTGGCAGGACATCGTGTACACATCTCTATAGGAAGTGCTTTACCTTGTTTTAAATTTTTAACTTCCAGACATTAAGCCACAACCTCTTCATGTTTTCCCCTCTATCACTCCCTTGACAACCTTCATGTTTAAGCTCGTCAATAGATGATAATAATTATAGGCTGATTGGACTGAAAATGTACCATGTTTCTCTTTGGTCCAAAAGAACTTCAGTCCCATCCTATTTGGTGTTGAGAGAGCATTTGAAAGTTTGAGAGTTGACTCGTCTTCTGTTTTGTACACGAACCCAGCCACAAGCACATGCCTTGCCTTCATCCAACACTTCCAAAGCCACGAAGAGGACCCGGTTATCGACACCTCAAACTTGATCTAGGGAAGTACTTAGCTTTAAGCAACTTGGCAGGCCATTGGCAGATTTGGGAAGGCCGAGAATCACTCGTTAAGACAAGCAATTGATGCGTAACTCGCTCGGGAGTAAATCCTTAGAAAGAAAATAAAATGCTAGAATCCTCACATATGTAAAGTGGCTTTGTGTCTAGTGGAGCAAACCAATGTGCTTTAGACATAAGAATGCGACTTAGACTGACAAAATTAAGCAATCAGTCGCATGTCGGGGAGAATAATTTGTGACTGGATCAAAGCATCCTATACATTATCTTCATTCCTCTAATATTTTAAGTATATGTATAATATTTTGGGTTTTATAATAGATTTTATTATGACTTTTTAATTTACATTTTCATGCAACATATGACAATTAAGTATAGAAAACACATAAAATAGAGTATATGAAAGCACAAAAGATCATGTAAAGCACATATAACGTGAGGTTCAACATGCCTAATTTTCTTAAAAGGAATTGAAATCGTTTTTCATCCAATGCCTTGGTGAAAATGTCGGCTTGTTGATACTCCGTGTTTACGAAAATCAGTCTTGCCTCTTTATCTACGTGATCTTTGACAAAGTGATATCGTATGTCTATGTGTTTTGTGCGTGAGTGGTGAATAGGATTACACGTTATAGCAATGACACTTTGACTATCACTATATATGGGTATATTATTTAAAGTGTACCGATAATCTCAAAGCTGAGCCCGCCTCCATAGCATTTGCGAGCAACAGCTGCGGCCGCAATGTATTCTGCCTCAGCTGTCGATGTTGAGACGCAGTTCCACTTCTTGGATGACCAGCAGACGAGCTTAGCACTTCTAATAATACGTTTATGATCTACTGAAGGCGCATTTTCAAATTTCACGCTTTTTGGAATAGCGTGGGAAATAACTTGGGATGTTGAAGAAGTTTTGAGATTCTCAATCTCTTCTAGGAACTTTTTCTTTTTAGCTTAAAAATTCCCTCGTTCTATTTTTAATGAGCCTCTTAACTCCTCAATTTTCCTAACAATAGGTGGTATATAGAGAGAATTTTCAGAATGATGATTTTGTGCTTCTTCTTTAAAAGAAAGATCTTCGGGTAGTTTAATTGACTCAAGACTCCAACCTTCGGAAAATTCCCTAATGTTGTAGCTTTGATTCAATTCGGTGTAGGAGAAGGGAGTTTCAACCCCAGTCTTGGCTTTTCTTTTGGTTTCTTTTAAGGCATCTATTTCTTTAGCATTAGTAAAAACCATAAGATCTGTTAGTCCTAAACCCATGTATTGAATGTCGTAAAGTTGCTTACAGTAAACTTTTGACAAACACCGTGGGTTTTCAAAGCCTAAGCCAAATTTATAATCATAAAATTCTAAGTCCCTGGGTTGATTTAAAAATATTGTCTGTTCAGTCTGTCCCCTTCTAACAAGATCTTCTAACTTTTTAACCTTAGTATATACCTTATTTCGTTCTCCCCTAAGAGAGCATAGTTATTTTCTATTGTAATTTTGGAGACTTGACAGGCATCTAATTCTACACCAAGTTTACTAACTTTTTGCATTTGATTCTTCTAATTGGGCTTCTAAGTTAGTACTCATAGTGGTAGCTTCGGTTATGCTACAATTGAGGGTCGCTTTCTCGTTGAGATTCATAACCAAACAATTGTAGTTATTTATTTGCTAGCCTATCCTCCAATTCTTTAATCTTCTCACTATACTGCTCTGTCTTAGATGAGCTAGTCTCCCTAGATGTAGTAAGCTCTTAGTGAGTTCCTCTATCTTCGTATGGGAACTTTTGAGTTCGGATTCGAGACTAGTTATCTTCTCTTTAGACCTAGACAATTTGTCTTCTACTTCCTTTATACATTTCTGCTCATGTTTCATGTTAGCGTATTCGATTTTATACGATTCTAACATGGTCAATAATGTAGAGGAAGAGACTACCTCTTTTGACGAGGTGGTGTCTTCGTCCGTCCGGTTGGATGTTTCGGCATCCGATTCATTGTCGAGACGGGCCATGAGGGCTAAATTGTCTTCTTCAGAACTCGACGTGTCCTCGAGCCATTGGCATGTTCGGCCATGAGAGCTACTCCAGCTTCCTTCTGTTTAGTCAATTGGAGCTTCCTGGAGTAGTAGTTGGCATCTCTCTTCTTCGGAAGAGTGCACTCTCTGGCAAAGTGACCTGGCTTGCCACAGTTGAAGCATTTGTTAGCCTCTTTTGGGTTCTTGACTGCACGTTCTTTGTTTTTAGAGCTTGTAGTCCGAAGTTTGTTGGCTGAGGTTGAAGACTTCTTCTTGAAGTACTTCTTACTCATCATTTTTCCAATTAGAGCTAACTGCTTTCCTAGAGCTTTCATGTTTGGCTCAATGTCGGAGTCCGATTCTTCTTCTGACTCTGAAGGAGAAGGAGGCCTAACGACTTTTCTTTTCTTGATTTTGAGCTCCTCTTCTCCGAGACCACGACAACAGTGTCATCGATCTACTTGCCTTTCTGCTCCTTGTGAATCTTGCTTATATCATCGTCATGTTGTGCGAGATTGTCAAACACGGCATGGATATCCAACACCTCGAGATCTTTATTCTGTCGAATTTGAGTGGATATTTTCTTTCATCCCGCGGGTAGAGAAGAGAGAAATCTGATGTTTGTCTCCATATTGGTCTTTGTGATTTCTATCTTCCTCACCTCGTTGAGAAGAGTGAGGTATCTTTGGTAGATCTCATATAGGCTCTCATCCGGCTTTGCTTTGAAGGAGTCGTAAGCAGTGAGAATGTTAGCCTTTTTGGCCTTTATGCCAACTTTCGTCCTCTGCATCATCCTATGCAGTTCATCCCACATTCTTTTAGCCGATGAAAGGCTTCAACCTGTCTATATATGTCGTTGGGGATGCCCTGCATGAGGGTATTCATGGCTACTAGATCAGCCTTAGCTCGAGCCCTTTCCTCTGTAGAGTATTCCCTAGGCTCCTTTAGTCGCCTAGAAGGTGGAATTGGAGGAGTAGCTGTTTCATCACCGGGTACATGGACCCAGAATTGTGCCTGTCCCTCTTCAAGAGACTGCAGTAGATTTTCGGCTTGATCTTTTAAAGCGATGAAGTTGAGGAAGTGGCTTCTCCAAACGATATATTCGACTCGTTGCAAAATTTTCGAGCGTAAAATTTCTTTTAATTGATTTTGGTCGAAGAGGTACAGTACCCTGAGGAGTTTCTCACTGAGTCAAATCTAAATGGTTGACCAAAAAAGTTTACGGGCGAGAATCAAATATGTGTGAACGGCTAAGTTTTTCGAGAGAAAAAGTTTTGCGCGGGGGTCAGAATAGTCAATTCTCATCGAAATTTTTATCGCTCGTCAATTTTTCTAAACACGTTCCTGACAACAACGACTTCAGTAACTAATTCGTATTCTAATTGAGCGAAATTTCTCGCACAGAGGTTTTCGATCGAGAAATTAATTTCGATCGAAGACTTAGCGAGAAAAATTAAAATTCACAGTTTAAACGCAGAATACGATTTTAACACAGATTCAAGCAAATACTTGAAATTACTCGATGAAACTACATGTATATGCTCGGAATCAGCTACTGAGTATTCACAAACAGAAGATTAAACATGTTTTGAAGCAAATAATGTTCAATTTGACGAAAATCAAAACACGTTCATACTGTTTTCGCTCGAACAGTAATCTCACAGAATAAAAAATTCTAGTCAAATCATGATTCTGATTGCTACCAATCTAATCCTGATTGATTAATACTACTTATGCGAGCACACAAAGATCAAAATCAGATCAAATAAGCATAGAATTAAGACTGTTTGACCGAAATTCAACTTTGCGCCAAAACTGTTCTTCGTTGGAACAGTGACAGAATAAAATTTCGATCAAATTCTAACAATTTTCATTACAAAACAGAACGAATCTGCTCTGAAACCAATTGTTAGGTCCTACGATTAACAACTCTATGATCCTAGGCATGAATTATAAGTAATTCCATGATAATGATCGACATTGAGATTCGGTCGAAAAACTCAAATGAAGAGCAAGAGAGAGAATTCGAGTAGAGTGAGAAAGTTACTATTGTTTCTCTCTCTAGAAATTGAATTGCAAGCCTTTCGGATCCATTTCCAAAACTTTCTCTACTCAGCACAATTTGTTTACATGTATTTATACCAAACAAACTTGGTATAAATATCAAACTAATCCTAATCTAAGGACTACTATACAAAACGCCCCTAATTACAAGGACAACTAATAAAATCAAGCACAAGTAAAGTATATACTCTACAGTGTGAAAGACACCACCTCTGGGCCCGTTAAGCCGCCGCCGAACTCGAGCGACGACCAAATTGGCCGTCAGTCTGCTAAACATGGACACACTCAACGCAACCAGCCGGCCTTGCAACCCCACCATCGTCGTGCTAGACGAAGCATGCACACCTCGTGCCACTCCTTGACCCCCGCCTAGATCGCCGTTTCCCGATTTGCCAAGGTACACCACCACCTACCATGGGCTCTGAGTCGATCTTTGGAAATTCCTTAAATGAGGATGGGCCGGCAATGGCGGCTGATGGTGCCCAAAACCAGAGCCTCAACCTACCTATTAGGGTTTCCACCAACGACGTTTCACATTCTGGGCCCAACGAGACAACTAATGGGCCCTTACCAGCGATTCAAGTGAAGATCACGGCTGACCACCACACCATAGCTGGCGCTAAGAAGTCTAGGGGTCAACAGGTGGGGTCCCACTCACCAATTGGCCTGGGGCCGGGGGGTCACCTATTAGGCCTCAAGCTGCGATCGGTATTACCCCCTCGCGGGGGCCTGATCGGCGTTTCCCTGAGTGCCAGAGCACACCTCCTCACGCCCTGGACTTGGGGCCGATCATTACTAATATCTCTGATGGAAAAGACTCGCACAGGGCGGCTACCCCGAACGTAAATCACCAACCTAGGGTTTCATCTCATAAGCTTGCTTATTCCGGGCTCAAGACTATGAGTGCTGAGCGCCGACACCTGTCGGTGCTTGCCACTGTTCCGACGCGGTCAGTTCGTGAAAGAGCAGGCCCTTCCTTTGTTGCCGCCCTCCAAGGCACCAACGTCAATAATGAACAGCCACGACGCACTTCCCCGGCGTGCCTTGTTCTAACCTTCACCGCTCCAACAATAATAGATGGAGAGGCCGTGGCTTGTACGCCTTGGGCGGTGTCTGGGAAAGGCATGGCTAGATGGGGACCACACCCTCGTTGGGTACTTCTTAGGGAAGAGACCGTACTTCCCATATGTTGAACGTTTGTCAGGTCCATTTTGTCTGGGCTTGTCGAAGTTCGCACAACGATCAATGGCATCTTCAAGTTTTGATTTGCGACGGCGGAAGCATCAGCCGCGGTCCTGGAGGGTGGACCCTGGCTCATGCAAGGGCGACCACTCTTCCTTGAAGTCTGGAGAATAGGCATGTCCTTTGAAAAGAAGAACCACTCGATTGTCCCGCTACGGATTAAGATGCGCAAAGTTCCAAGCGAACTGTGGATGCAAGAGGGTCTAGGAATAGTTGCGAGCGTTGTTGGGAGGCCCTTATTTGCTGACTCAATGACGGCTACTGGCGAACAACTGGAATACGCACGGGTATACATCTAGAAGAATCTTGAGGAACCATTTGTTGATCAGTTCAAAGTTAGAACTCCCACTGAGGATGGGGGACACTTGGGTGATGTGCCAATCCAGGTTGAATACGAAAGGAAACATAAGCAAGCAACGCATGCAACGCTTGGACTCATGACTATGGGAGCTGCCCGGAAAACCCGACGTACCAGCCACGGCCGGAAACCCCGGCGTTGCCTACACGACAGAATCAACGTCCTAACAAGCAGGCACAACCATAAGCTTTATGCATGGCTGCTCATCATCTGCTCATCACACCGTTCGGTCTACTACCCCTCCTCGCGCAAGGCGTGATGGGCGACGAATCGCTAACAAAGAGAAGGGCAAGGCTATTCTTGTGGAGGCACCCACAGCTGCCACGGATGTTGTGGACCGGGCTAATGGCAGCCATAATCGGAATGTTTACACAAGGCTGCCCCGACAACCTAAAGACGGCTGCTCTACAAGAATGGCACCGGCTAGTTCTCCTACAGTAGACCACCACAACACGTTCGCAGCGCTAGCTGATTTGGAGTGGGAAAACATCGATACTCAGGGTCCTATAGCAGCCCTTCTAACGGTTGATACATGATCCCTATCGCCTCCTGGAACGTACGTGGTCTAAACAGGGTAGACCACAGATGGGCGGTAAAGGATCTGATTACGAAGTACGACCTGAAGATTATAGGTCTCAATGAGACAAGAGTTTCGGAACAAAATGCAGCTAATATTATCCAATCGATTAGGCCTTGGAGATGGTTTTATAACTACAATGGCGGGCCGACATCGCATATTTGGGTTAGATGGGACCGCTGGCTTCATCAGCGTTATGGTGGAAGCCTACATGACACAAGCCGTTCATTGCAAAGCGCAAGTACTCGTGGAAAGCCTGGAATTCTATGTGTCCTTCATTTATGGGCTGATCCGTCGGTCAGAACGTCGGGACTTATGGGCTGACCTTGCTAGAACCTCACGGGCACAAGGAAACACCCAGTGGGATGTGATGGGAGACTTTAATGCCATTCTGCATGATACGAAGCTCGTGGCGGATCCCCTAGTGGCGGCTGCCCAGATTTGGCCGCTTGACTTACATCGTCTGACCTCATCGGCCTTCCCCGGGTGGGTCCCCTCTTCACTTGGTATAACCAACAAAGTGCAAACTCGGGTGTTTGGAGATGACTTGGTAGAGCGGTGGGTAACCCTTCTTGGTTCGCCCGGTTTGGTGACTTAATCTATCGATGTGGCCTCCCATCGACCTCGGACCATTCCCGGCTGATTTTGGAGGCTACTAATCCTCCTCGTGCTACGGGCCCAACTTTCAAATTCGATAACTTCTTAGTGAATGACCCTCGTTTTATCCCCTTGGTGGAGGAATTATGGCAACGCCCAGAAGATGGCTACCTCATGTTCGCTGTGGTTAAAAAACTAAAGGGGATCAAATATGCCATGAAGCAGCTTCGCCGTGATAAGGGTGACCTCAACCGCAATACTCTTGAGGCGAGACACTTTCTTGATATCCTCCAAGACCTTGCAGTCCACCACCTTTTGGAGCCTAACCTTCTCACACTAGAGAAACGATGTCGGTTTGTTTATGCCAAAGCTATAGAAATGGAGCACGCGGCACTAACACAACGGGCTAAAGTGGAGTGGCTTAAGGACGGGGACCAATGTACCCCCTTCTTTTTCAAGAAAGTAGCCACGCGTCGGGCGATCAACCGGATCTTCTACCTTGAAAATGAAGCTGGGGAAACCTTCGAGGGCGATGAGCGTGTTAGAGTGGAGCTGATTCGTTTTTACACGGAGCTGCTTGGACAATCTACAAGAGCGGTTACCATTACGCCGACGGCGATAGCAACTTATATGGAGCGGAAACTCGGAACGGATGAGGTCGAAGCAATGATTCTACCGATTACTGACGATGAGATCAAGAGCGCGCTTTTTTCTATGGGGGACAACAAATCTTCTGGTCCAGATGGGTTTTCGGCAGCTTTCTTCAAGCATGCTTGGTAGGGGTGGGCAATCGGGGTTGAGTTTCGGGTACCCGACCTGACCCGATCTGGTGTAAAAAGTCGGGTTTCATCGAGTATCGGGTTTAAACCCGATACTCGATGTATTTCGGGTCGGGTTTCGGGTAGCTATATGCTACCCGAAAAACCCGATCGGGTACCCGAAAAATCGTGAGTCATGCTATCCCGTCAACAAGAAGAGAACTCACAGTGAAGCAAAGTGTGTGCCAAGAAAGAAGACAACTTCGAAGAAAGAAAATAGTCCATTCTCTTAAATTCATCTTCCTTTTTTGACTGTGAGCTAATAGCTGAAGCCATATCAAAGAAGACGCTCATCTTCGACCTTCATCGATGGGTAGTCATCGGCGTAGTTCTAGGAGCAGTAATCCTGCTGATACTCTTTCTAATCTCCCTCTGTGTCACTGCTTTCCACCGTCGCAGCAAGTCCAGGCGGTCCAAATCCCGGCGTCCGGTGGCCGACGACATGCCGGTCGTCTCTAAAGAGATCAAAGAAATCACATCGGCGGCCGAGCACCGTCCGATTGTGCCCAGGAGTTAGTCCTAATCCCAGATCTGATTTTTACGCCGAGCTTGAGCTTAAGATAATAAGTGCAGAAAAAATAAAAAAAAAAGAAAACCCGAACCCGCAAATCGGGTACCCGGCGGGTTTCGAGTACCCGATTGTCGGGTACACGACTTTTGTCGGGTCGGGGTCGGGTATTAAAATTCAAACCCGCACATGTCGGGTACCCGACCCGAAAAACCCGACCTGATCCCGCCCCTAATGCTTGGACTACGGTTGGATCAGACATCAGGCATGCTATCAAGGAATTCTTTCGTATGGGATATCTCTTGGGTGAACTTAATTCAACGCTTATAATGCTCATCCCCAAAGGTGACAACCCGAGGATGGCCAATGACTACAGACCAATCTCGTGCTATAACGTACTTTATTCATCTCCAAAGCATAGCAAACCGCTTAAAGGGCTGCCTTGGACATCTTGTTCACCCGTCGTAGACGGCTTTCATTCTCGGCCGGCGTACTCGGACAATATTCTCCTAGCGCAGGAGGTCTCCCAAGGGTATAATAGTATCAGTCTCCCTGAACGAGTGGCCTTCAAAGTTGATATTGCTAAGGCCTACGACAGAGTGAAGTGGGACTTCGTTCTCGCCACGCTTGAAGCACTAAATTTCCACCATACCTTTGTGGGCTGGATTCGAGCCTGCTTAACGCGCTTGTTTTTCCATCAATATCAATGGCCGACCGGAGGGGTTCTTTCAAGGGTGACGTGGTCTTCGGCAAGGTGATCCTATTTCGCCTTACATTTTTATGCTCGTTATGGAGGTCTTGTATTGTATCATCGCTGATGGATCCGATGCAACACCCGCTTTCGGTACCATTGGAAATGCGAAACTTCCTCGCTCTTCATGCTCACTTTTGCTGACGATCTTCTCCTTTTCTGCCATACGGATGTCGGCGATGGTGCTCAAGAGCGGTTTCGAGCAGTTTGCTACTCTCTCAGGCTTGCGGGCTAATACCCAGAAGAGCGAGGTGTTCATTTCTAAAAGAGCTAATCGTCTGAAAGGGCCTATTCAGGATGTCATGGGCATCTCGCACGAGTCCCTTCCTATTCGCTACCTTGGGGTTTCGCTCATCGCATCGCGACTTACGATTGCGGATTGCGCTCCGGTTCTCCGCAGTATTGATCGTCGGTTGCGCTCTTGGACTAATCTGTCCCTTTTCTATGCGGGTCGGGTCCAACTCATCAATTCCGTCCTCCTGAGCTTCCACACGTACTGGGCGGTGGTTTTCCTTCTCCCCAAAGGTGTTCTTAGAAGCATTGAGACTCGCCTTCGGGCTTTCGTTTGGAGAGGCACTTCTGCTAAAGTCGCTTGGGCCGATGTCTCTCCCTAGAGAAGAAGGAGGTCCGGGGATTCGCTCGATTGAACTCGATAAGAAGGCACTTCTATTACGGCTTCTTTGGATCATGCTGAGCGGGGACAAAGCTTCGATTTGGGCCACTTGGATTCGGCAGACAAGTCTTCACAACACCTCTCTTTGGACCACTAGACCCACCGCACGGACGTCGTGGAGTTGGAATAAGCTCTTGAAGCTCCGCGACCATATCAGACCTCTCTTTGGAATTAGCTCCGCGACCATATCAGACCATACCTATTTGGACTGGCCCGTGGCTGCTCATGAGTCCCATGATTGAATGCTTCCCTCGGGGACCTATGATTATGGGCCTCCCTCTCGATTCGAAGCTTTGTGAAGTTATTACCGAGGATGGCTGGTGCTGGCCTTCTCGTTCGTCGGTGGAATATCTGGAAATTGAGCCCTTGTTGCCCCAAATTAGGCCGAGTGAGGAGGATTCAGTTAGTTGGATTGCGTCATCCAATGGAAAGTTCTCTACCTCCTCGGCCAGGGATGGCCATTCCCACAAACGAGATCATGCTTTGGCTTGCTATCCGGCATAGGCTGGCGACGAGAGATAAACCGTGGGTAGCAGCGAAGGTGGGAACCTCTACTTGCTTACTTTGCGATACGCGGCAAGTGGAGACTGCTAGACACCTCTTCTTTGAGTGTCCCTGCTCCAGACGGTGCCTTCACTTACTTCGAAGAATATTGCGATTTGGCTGGCCAATCAGAGATTGGACTAACTGCATTTGTTGGGCGGCTAGGTGTTGGTGGGGCAAGCACCTTGCTAGGCTGTGCCCTCGCATGCATTAGCTTCCCTCGTGTACCACTTGTGGATGGAACGTAATAAGCGATGGCACGAGGTGCGACAATGCTAGCCATCACAGCTCATTACAGATATTGAGATGCTATTTTGTCTACGCCTATCGACTCTTCCCACCAAATATGTGCTGCAAGTCTGCACCATTCGACGGATGTGGCACATCGCTTGGTAGGATTACTCCTTTTCAATACGGCTCTTATGTTCCCTTTGTTGGTTTTTCCTTGTCAGGTGTCGAGGTTGGTCAGGACCTTTGGCGGTGTTCGTAACACTCGTGGCACCCTCCTCCAAGCGTCTTTTGGAGATTGGGTCACTTCTTAACACTCTCTCCTTTCCTTTCTCTGGGCCCATCTTCTACTAGCTTGTCCGTTTCTGCCATTTTTGCCGTTTTTCTCTGGGTCACGTCTCCTCGATTGTTGCAGGTTTGGTCCGTGTACCCTCGTTGGCCTGTGTGGGTTGTTCCTCTGCCCAATCTTGTTGGAGGACTGGTTCTTCCTAGCCTGGCGCTTGCTCCACCTACTTTGTTCCCATGTTGGAAATTAAGGAGATGGCGCGATTAATCTCTTTCCCCGACCAGCCCTGTGGTTGCTATTTTGCATCTCTCCTTGTCCGCTCGAAGCTTATCCTGTGGGACTTTGGCTTCTGTTTTAGTGCTTCTGGCGTTGTTTTGCTGCTATGGCCTGACTACCATGCCAGTACTACATCTGGTGCTAGGAACCCGTTGTTGGAAGTGGTTTTGCGACACCTACCTTGCCTTGTATTTGATTATTTTGTAATCGAGGTGCTTCTCTTTTGGCTTCGGTGTTGTTGGGACCCTGTAGGTGTCCGGGTTGTCTAGCTTAAGCTGCTGTCTGGTCGGTATAACATTACCGCTTGTTGCGTCATGAGCGATATCATGCACGCTATCTGCACTCCTGTTTTTTCCTTTATATTAGTGACACTTTCCAAAAAAAAAGAGATTTATGGGAGTCAGCACAATTTTTCATCTTACGGCATGTTCCTGGCGTGCATCATTTCATGGAGGAACACATGGCTTCATTACGACGAGAATATCCTAATAGAAGCGAAATCTGGTACATGAAGGAGCATAATCGATCTTTTCTAGGTTGGTTCAGAACGAGGACGAACTTCACAGAAAATGGTTCAGATTGCAGTCAAATGATTAAGTGGCTTGCTTGGGGACCCGAATGGAATGTCGCAACATACGAAGGGTACGACATTAATGGGTATACTTTCTCCATGATGGAGCGACACGATAAAAGCGCGACGCAGAACAGTGGGGTTTAAAATCTTACGAGGTTTCCCGCCTATCCAAGATCGCTCGGCTACAAACACGAGAACGTATTGACATAAAGAGATAAGAGATCACCTATGATACCTTGTTGAAATCTCTTAACGATGGCTAGCTTCGAATCCTCAAATCCCCGAGGCGTAGTGCCCCTCTCCTACGCCAAAAGCACACGAATAGGACACCTTCTTTGCACAAGATCGTACGCCGGCACCTTACTAATGTCGTAGCTGTTCTTGCATGTGCGGCTAGGCCAAGAACGAATTGCTTGCTGCCCCCGAGAGAGAGAGTGCGAGAGAGAAAGTGGTGAGAGGAGAAAACTCTTAGGTTTTGGTTTCTTTTGCTTGTATTTCGAAAATTTAGCTTCCACCAACTTTAGGATCTCGAAAATCTTTCTTTATACCTCTTAGGATTAGCCAAAAATAGGTTAATGTGGGTGGAGAAAAATCCTCAAACCTCCCCTTTTACCGTGTAAAGCATTGGCTGATCGTGTTATGGGGAGGAAGGTTGCCGTGAATGTGGCTCACACCACGACGGTCCAGAATTCATCGATCGGCCATCATTCTGAGCCGTCAATGGATTTGGCCACGGTATCTCAGCGAAACCCTAAATTTCTAGGGTTTTCTACTGCTACAACTAAAGCAGCCGACCCTATCACGGCGAGTTCCGCGTCGGCTGCGACCGTCTCTAGGGCGTCTGCACAGGGGTCGAAGGTCCATGATAGGTCTGATCGGAGATGGGATCCAAATCGACGACCGGTTGTCTCCATTTTGAAAAGGGCTGCCGATCGGAAGGGTACACCACCGCCGCCGAAAATTTCTGATGGTATTTCTGATGGTGCGAACGATGACGTGCGGCCACATGACCATCTTGAAGCCAACCGTGACGTCGACGACACGATAGTTCCATCGCCGGAGCCTAGGGTTTCCGTTCATGGGCCTAGGGTTTCTGAGTCGTATGCGGCTAGACTCATTGGTTCTTCTACGACGGGGCGGGAGAACATGACGTGAATCAAGTTGGACTATACGCCACCTACGCTCATTGACGGCTTGCTTGAAGTACGACCCACGTGGGATGTTGCGAAGAAGGGGTTCGCGAGGTGGGATCATACACTTGTTGGATATTTCCTTGGGAAGAAACCGTTCTTTCCTTTCGTTGAGAGATTTTTCCGTAATCTGTGGGCGGGTGTTGTCGAGGTCAAGGCGACACAAAACGGGTTCTTTAAGTTCTGTTTTGAGTCCGAGGAGGCGATGAACCGTGTGTTGGACGGAGGCCCGTGGCTTATGCATGGGCAGCCTCTATTTCTTGAGGCATGGCGGCCGGGCATGGCTCTTGATAAGCGGGACCAATCTGAGGTTCCTCTTTGGATTCGATTATGGCACGTGCCCGGGGAATTCTGGACTCCGGAGGGCCTCGGTGTTGTGGCTAGTGCGGTTGGGCGTCCATTGTTTACGGATGGTGGGACGACCAATATGACTCGTATTGACTTTGCACGAGTTTGTGTCATGAAGAAGTTAGATGAGCCGTTTATCGACAAGTTTCAGATTCGCCTACCGAATGCCGATGGTGGATGGGATGGGAGTGTTCTTGTACGGGTCGAGTATGAATGGAAGCCAACAAAATGCGGGGAGTGTGAATCTTGGATGCATTCAACGGCCGCATGTCTACGGAATAAGGGGAAAACCCCGGCCCGGGTCCAACCTCGGCGTCGCGCAAACGAGTCGGTTGAAGCCCAACCCGATCGTGAATGGAAACGTGTGGGCCGCAAGGGAAAAGCGAAAGTTACGGACCACGACATTGGGGCAACGGCCAGCCGGCTTTCTCACGACGAGCCACGGATTAATCCTAATCCGCCGCCTAGACAAAGCTCGCCGAGACTCACTTCCCCAAGAAGTAGCCCGCCTCGGCCGAATGGAGTGCCGGCTCTCTCGAAGGTGGCCGGAGCTGATAGGAACTCCTTCTCGGTACTTCAGGGTCTCTCTGAATCTGGTGATATACCCTCTACATCCTCGGGTCCTAATTATGCTGCCCGCTCGAGGGGTGATCCATGATCAGTGTCGGGGTGTGGAATGTGCGTGGTCTCAACAAGCGGGACCACGGGAGGGGAGTGGAGGAGTTGGTGGCACGTAACGGATTGCATTTGATTGCTCTCTTGGAGACTAGGGTTTCCACAGTTAATGCAGCTTCAATCTCGGGCAGAATTAACGCTGCATGGACGTGGTTTTTCGACTATGATGGCGGCCCCGGATCACGCATTTGGGTTGGATGGGACCCATCTTGGATTCAGGTCTCGGTTGAGGCCTTTACTGCGCAGTCTATCCATTGTAAGGTGTTCTCTATTGCTGCTAATGAGACAACTTACGTATCTTTTATTTATGGAAAGAACCGAAGGGAGGAGAGGTGTGAGCTTTGGGAGGATATTGTTGGTACGTCTGCGCTACGCCACAATGACCCATGGATTGTCTTAGGTGACTTTAATGCTATTGTGGAAGCTGCGGAAGGAAGGGGGGAGTCATTACCAATCGAGATACCCGTGATTTACGCGACTGCTTGCTTCGAGCGGATTTGATGACATTGCCGCATACCGGACAATTTTTTACGTGGTATAATCAGCAACGGGCCGAGGCGGGAATCTGGCGAAGACTTGACCGTGTGATTGGTAATCCGGTGTGGTTCGCCAAGTACCCCGATTGCTCCTATAGGGCTGATTTGCCCGGGCCTTCTGATCATAGCCCGTTGCTTCTTGGCGAAGTCCGTGGTACCCCGAGGCTATCGACGTTTCGCTTCGATAACTTTTTGATACATGATGCATCATTTTTGGCGCAAGTCCAGCGGGTTTGGGAGGTTGCGCGATCCGGTTACCCTATGTATGTTCTCACAAGGCGCCTTAAGGACCTCAAGCATATATTTCGACAGATGCGTAGGTCGAAGGGGGACCTAGCGATGAATGTTGTTGAGGCCAAGCGATTCCTCGACATTAGTCAAGATTTCACAAGCAGATTCCCGGACGAGACGTTCTTCCATGACTTGGAGCGATTCTGCCGGGACTTATACACGAGGGCGGTTGATATGGAGCATTCTGCGTTGTCACAACGGGCCAAGCTAACTTGGCTTAAGGAGGGTGATCAGTGCACGTCATTCTTTTTCCCGAAGGGTGGCTATGCGACGCGCAAGGAACCGGATTCTTGCATTGGATTCTGAGAGCGGGGAGCTGATCCATGGTGAGGGGCCCGTTCGGGATGAGTTGGTGCGATTCTATCGAGATCTGTTGGGCGTCTCGGCGAGGTCTAATCAGGTTACCCAGGCGGATCTAGAGCCTTACATCACTCGATCTCTTTCGGGGGATACGGCTACTCATATGATTAGACCCATTGAGCCGACTGAGATCAAGGAGGCTCTCTTCTCCATGGGGGACGAGAAAGCTCCGGGACCGGACGGCTTTACGGCCGCTTTCTTTAAAGCGGCGTGGAGTATTATTGGGGAGGATCTCATTCTCGCGGTTCAGGACTTCTTTTTGACGGGCCGGCTGCTTAAGGGTCTTAATAGCACGTCCATCACGCTCATTCCTAAGGGGGACTCACCGAGGACAGCGGCTGATTATAGACCTATCTCGTGCTGCAACGTCCTGTTCAAGGTAATCTCTAAGGTTATTGCCAACAGGTTGAAGCTTGTTCTTGGGGAGCTTGTTCATCCGACTCAGACGGCCTTTATTCCGGGACGGAAGATCAGTGATAACATTCTGTTAGCCCAGGAGATCTGTTTGGGGTATAACAGCATGAGCCGTCCCCCTCGCGTTGCGCTCAAGGTGGATTTGGCTAAGGCCTACGATAAGGTCGAGTGGAGTTTCTTGCTGGCTGCTATGGAAGCAATGGGTTTCCACCCGACGTTTGTGGATTGGGTTCGCTGTTGTGTCACTACGACGACCTTTTCTATTAACCTACATGGAGCGCAGGCGGGGTACTTCCAGGGGAAGAGAGGTCTTCGACAAGGAGACCCTTTATCCCCGTACCTTTTCACGCTGGTGATGGAGATTTTACGGGGGATGGTTACACACCGCATCTGCCATGAACCGCGATTTCTTTATCATTGGCGTTGTGAGACGTCGAAGCTGGCCATGCTTGCGTTTGCGGATGACCTATTACTCCTTTGTCATGCTGATGAGGTTTCGATTGGGGTTCTTAAGACAGCGCTGGATGACTTTGCGGCGGCTTCGGGGTTAGAACCGAGCCCCGCCAAGAGCGAGATGTTTGTGAGCAAGCGCGCTGAGAGCTCATCGGCGCAGTTTCAGACGATTCTAGGCATTCCTCAGGGGCATCTGCCTGTGCGCTACCTGGGAGTTCCATTGATTCCAGGTAGACTATCTATCTCTGATTGTGCGCCTTTAGTGCAGAAGGTCGATAGGAGGTTGGGTTCATGGCTGAACAAGTCGCTCTCTTACGCTGGGAGAGTGCAACTTATTAAGTCCGTTCTCTCTGCACTTCATATCTATTGGGCGGGAATATTCCTTCTCCCGAAGGGGGTTATTCGGGCTATTGAGGCGCGCTTGAGGAATTTCTTATGGGCTGGCTCACCGGCGCGAGTTGCATGGGCTGATATTTGTCTACCGATCGCCGAGGGAGGACTTGGGATACGCCCCATTGAGACCGAAAATCGAGCACTGCTGCTTCGACATTTATGGAGTGTGGCCTCGCATGCTCCAGACTCGATTTGGGTTGACTGGCTGTACTGCACTAGATTGCATAACAGATCGCTTTGGGAGATTTCGCCGAGGAGCAACACCTCTTGGAGTTGGAGGAAGTTGCTCAAGATTCGGAACGTCCTTCGTTCCTTCATATCTTATCAGGTGGGAGACGGGCGCTCCATATGGCTATGGAAGGACCCTTGGCTACTGATGACCTCGCTGATGGAAAGATATCCAAGGGGGCCGATGGTGATGGGACTGCCGCATGACTCACGCCTCAGTGAGGTTATTACGTCGGATGGTTGGTCTTGGCCAGCTACGACGTCATCCGAGTTTTTGGAGTTTGGCCCTCTTTTACCACAGGTGGATCCGTCGCAGTCTGATCGTGTTCGCTGGATAGGGAACCCTGATGGACGTTTCTCTTCGAGGGCGGTTCGTGAGGCCACTCGACCGCGGCGGGACAGAGTCATTTGGGCTTATCTCTTCGGAGGCTGTCTACGTATCCCACGCCATGAGTTCATTCTCTGGCTTGCTATACGAGGCCGTCTATCCGTTCGTAGCTTACCATGGGTGGCTCAGTGCGCAGGAACGGATGCCTGCCTCCTCTGTGATACTGGGAGTCGGGAGACGATCTCTCACCTATTCTTTTCTTCCCCTTTTCGTTGCGATGCCGATGAATACTTAGGGACAGGATAAGGTGGCGGATACCATATATTGAGTGGGACAGGAGCTTCACTGGGCTGCCCTGAAGTGGAGAAGCCGACATCTAGTTCATATTGCTTATCGACATGTCCTTGCATCGATTGTCTATCACATCTGGCAGGAGCGGAACAGGCGATGGAGGGAGCACATCCGTTCTACCCCAGCCCATGTCGTGGCCACGGCCCTCGGTATTCTTGGTGCCCGGCTTGGGACTATAGGCGAGAAGCATGCTCTTCAGCAGGCTGCTATTCGGCGGCTATGGAGAGTGGCATGGTAGATAGTTATGTTTGACATATGGTTTGTTCACCAGTAGCCTGTTACTGGTTGCATGTGTTGAGTTATACTCGCACCCATTCTGTATACATTCACCCATATATATATAAAACTGGGACCTATTCCAAAAAAAAAAAATTCAAACTTTATATTTAATTAATTAAATATCCAATACCTCAATTAATTAAAATACCATATTTTGTATATTTTAAATATATAATATCCATTATAAATATATTTAATAATTTTCGAAACTTTTATCTAATAAAAATTCGAAACATATATATATCCGATATACATTATCTAATATTATTTCTTTAAGAAAATAATGAAGATCTAAATCTAATTTAAATCATATACTAACTATTCAATATCAAATATTTTATTCAAAATAATATCGTGAGGTGAAATACCATTTTACCCCTCACTAGTCAAACTTAGTATTTTCGGCCGATAAAGGCTTTGGCCAAGCCCCAAACCCTAATGTTACAATCTAGGACCTAGCCTTGTCTCTCTCTGATGACGACGTTGTATCGGTTGCCCTTTTTAAGCCCGACTCTCTTGGTTCGTCTCAACCGGCCCAGGAGGTATCTAGGAGTTCGGTATTCACCTGGCCAGCCCCGTGATACCGAACAGATCCCAAGTTGAGTACGAATTTGATCTAATCATAATCCACGAATCAACTGTAGATTTTTGTCATACGTATAAACCCTTTACGTTTGTCCCGGTCGAGTGAAAGTCACGCATAGTCAAACTTAAAGAACTCGACTCTATGTCGTTTATGTCGGTGAACTTCATCCCCCGTAGGATGACTCTTTATTAGAGGGTGAAGAGTGGTCGATGAGCGGCAATTCGTAATTGCATCCAAACCCGTTATGCAAAGGCGAGGGTTTTGGCGCCGTACCTCGTGCAACTGTACCCCTAAGTCATAACATTTTTGGACTTGATAGAAGACAGGAGCCTAGCCCCTTTACTCACTTGATATTAAAGGTATAACCTCGGGAGAATCCTCACAGTTTTAACATGAGCACATTATGCACATTATCACGTTCGAAACCAACACGCACATAATGGACTTTAATAGTAAACCTAGTTTCATCCTATAAAGTAAATGTGAAAGATCGAGGATATTTCTAGTTCTATCCTAATTGTACAAGACAATAAGACTCTACGTGTAGGACCCCGGTCCCCGGAAATTAGGTCGGCCAATAAATTAAGTGTGTGCTTTACTTGATTTCATGATAATGGCGTGTATTTTATATGCTTATGTGAATATTACGAGAAATTTCATGCAATTACGCGCTATCGATTTTATGTCCGTTATGACCCTAACTTAAGAAGGGTAATTTTCGAAATATCAAAGGAAACAACTAATGATGGTTAAATGGGGAATTGATAGAATATATGTTGGGTTAGGATTTTAGTTATTATTGGGTCATGGCTAAGAAAGGGAATTGGACTATAAAATAAATAAAAAGGCCCAAGCCCATAAGAATACAAAATGATAACCAAATATTGGCTAGAATTCATTTTGGGCTAGACCTTACAATTAGGCCCAATTAGGATTAAGTCAAAAATAGGAGACATAATTCCCCAAATGAAGGGAAAACCCACGCCATCTTGTGCCTTATCTACCATGAGCTAAGGAAAATATCCAACTAAAAACAATTCAAAGCACTTTAATCCCCAAAAAGAAAACCCACGAAGCAAGAAAGAAAGCAAAAAAAAAAAAAAAGGGAGAAGAGAAGGAGCCGAGAAGATTGAGCACAAGGAATTTTCCCAACTAGTTCAAGCATCGAAGTTGGTAAGTAGAACATCCTCTTTAAGCTTTTAATTCACTATCTTGGGTGTAGTTGAGGGCATTAATGGCGTTAAATGCAAGTGGTTGGAGAAAACCACGCAAAACTCTAAAATACCAAGCTTAGGGTCGCAATAAGGATTTTCGTGGGTGCAAATATGGAGTTGGATAGTTTGTTAGGTGATTTAGAACTTAGAATGATAGGAAGAACAAGCTATGAAACTGATTTCGACGGGGTGAAGAAGATGATAAAATGTCGAGGTTCACGTTGAAATGCATGTCGACATTTTCTAATTCAAATGTCGAAGTAAATGTCGAAATAATAGATAAAATGTCGACTTATCATGTATCGAGGTGTTTAGGTAAATGTCGAACTAAATGTCGACATTAAAGTCGAGCTCAATGTCGAACGGAATTGAGTATAAAATGTCGAGTTCAACAAATCGATATAAATGTCGAAACGAATGTCGAATTGGATAAAATGTCGAGATGTCTAATGATAGATATCGAAACCTCAAAATGTCGAAGTATTAAGGGAAAGATGTCCTAATTCTCCCTCTAGCTTCTCTCTCTAAAATCCTCTCCCTAACGTAAAACCCTAGCAGCCAAAACAACCACGCCCCCTCATCTTCTCTGCCATCTCCGACGACAACACCGGCTGTTTTGGACGCGACTCGGCGACAGACGGTGACCCCCCCACGCCGGGATCAGACGGCGGTGGTTTGGGGGTTTTTTTCTCCATCTTGCTTTCTTCCTTACACAGTGACTGTTCACCTTCTTCCTTCTCTTTTCTTCTCGTCAATCTGCCATGGCTGAATCAGAGGAGATTCTGGACTACCTTGGGCCACTCCCGGACTATGGATTCCTGCGACGCACCATCCCGGAGTTTGATGATCGATTCGACGTGGCTATGTTTGAATCCTACCTAAGCCGCATCACCGGCGCTCAGCACGATGATAGGCCACCGCTGCAACCCAACCTTAACCCACCGCTGCAGCAAACAACCCTGAACCGATCTGCACCTCCCCAAAATCTGAATCCCTCAAACGGCCGATCTCTGAACCCCCTAAACCCTTCGCTACCACCACCCCAACAGCGCCGACGACGAAGAACCACAACCACCATCGTGCCTCTTCGCGACCCATCACTGCCCGCACAGCCCCCCCTCCGGCGAGGCACCCCTCCGCCTCCATCAATCCCTGCACGGAATATGGGGAACCCCTCTGATGACGGGCCGGGCAGAATCGCTACCTCCTCCTCATTGGCGATAGTTACCAGCCTTAGGGTTTCGCCGAGGGTGCCTCCATCCATCCCTGCCCGGAACATGGGGAACCCCTCTGATGACGGGCCGGTCAGAATCGCTACCTCTACCTCTTCCTCATTGGCGATAGTTACCAGCCCTAGGGTTTCGCCGAGGGTGGACCACCCGCCTAATGGTGGGCCTGGCGTCAGCACCTCTGGGCCTCGCTCACCACCAGATCCTGTGACACCAATAGACCTACTGGACTCTGCCCCTATCGTCGAAGACGTCGAAGATGATTCGGATGAAAACCACCCGCAATGCCTGCTAACCGATCGCTGTTTCCTTGCCCGCCCACTGGCTGCGGGTGTAGGGCCGATCGTGGAACACAGATCCACAGCTAGAGCTGTGCCAAACCCCCGACGCCCTGGAGAGCCTGTCCCAAGGACTAATGCCGACAATCATAACTCCTTCGCAGCTATTGTTCAGGGAGCTAAGCCCGATCAGGGACAGCCGCGGCGCCATTCCCCGACGCGCCTTACCTTGTCCTACACGGCCCCGACAATAATCGAAGGCGAGGCTGCCGCATGCCCATCATGGGAGGTGATTCAGAAGGGTACGGCGAGGTGGGATCATACCCTAGTTGGGTATTTTTTAGGGAAGAGACCCTACTTCCCTCATGTCGAGAGATTTGCTCGATCTATTTGGGCTGGCCTGGTTGAAGTCCAAACGACTATTAACGGGTTTTTCAAATTTCGGTTCGAGACGGCTGAAGCCTCGACTACAGTCTTGGAAGGCGGACCATGGATCATGCACGGGCAGCCACTCTTCCTCGAGGCATGGCGGATTGGCATGTCGTTTGCGAAGCACCAACACTTGGTTGTCCCTCTATGGATCAGAATGCGTAACGTACCATCGGAACTATGGACGCAAGAAGGGCTAGGGATTGTAGCAAGCGTAGTAGGAAAGCCATTGTTCGCTGACTCCATGACAGCTAACACCAAACGACTAGAGTATGCGAGGGTCTGTATTGAAAAATCCCTAGAAGACCCTTTTGTTGAAAAATTCAACGTACGAATCCCAAGCAAGAATGGTGGCCAGCCAACCATCGTTCCTATTGGGGTCGAGTACGAGTGGAAACCCAAGAGATGCGCAACATGCAATGCCTGGACGCATGGATCCGGGACTTGCCCTATGGACAAATCCAAACTACCTAAACCTACCCGCTCACAACCATCCGCGAATGCCAGGCACCAGGACACACGGCCGGGCAATCACATGCGCCCCTAAGGTTTAGCTGCTGCGCCAAGGACGAATTCCCGCCCTGACGTACGGCCAGAATGGCAACGAACGACTAACAAGGACAAGGGCAAAGGTGTGCTTGAGGACACTACCAAAGCTGTGGAAGACATGCATGCTAGTTCCCGAGGCATCGAATGTCATATAAGGAAGCGCCAGCCACAAGATGGATGCTCGACAAGTAACAACGACATGGCCAACGGAAACAAGTCGCAAAACATGTTTGAGATCCTTGCTGATCTCGAGGAGGAAAACACGTATAATAAGGGTCCTACAGCAGCCCTCCAGGAGGGTTGTCCATGATACCAATAGCCACGTGGAATGTACGTGGTCTAAATCGGTTAGACCACAGATGGGCGGCGAAGGAGTTGATTTTGAAGAATAACTTGAAGGTGATTGGACTTGTTGAGACAAGAGTCTCTGCTCAAAATGCTTCCTCGATTGCCGACTCGATCATGCAATGGAGTTGGTTTTATGATTATGACGACGGACCCGGATCGCGTGTTTGGATTGGCTGGGACTCGCGTTATGTGACGGTTTCAATTGATGCATGGACCACTCAGACTGTACACTGTAAAATCCAGGTGCTTGATGAGAGGATAGATTTCAACGCCTCTTTTGTGTATGGCCACAACGCTCGGGCGGAACGGTGCGCCTTGTGGACTGACCTTGTCGCTATCTCGCGCTCACGGGCTAACACCCCCTGGATTGTCATGGGGGATTTTAATGCCATCATTGATGGTACGGAAGCACGGGGAGGGGCAAATATGGAGGGATGCCGAGACATGATTGCTTGCCTCTCCTCCTCTGAGCTTACTACGCTGCCTCGGGTAGGTGCATTCTTCACATGGTACAATCAACGGAGTGGACCATCCGGGATTTGGCGTCGTCTTGATAGAATACTTGGCAACCCCGCCTGGTTCGCACGCTTTGGAGATTTGGCTTATCGCTGCACTACCCCTGCCACCTCGGACCACACGCCAATCATTCTTGAGGCTGCACATCCTTCGGAAGCTAGAGGTAACAACTTTCGCTTTGACAATTTTCTTGCGCAGGACCCTCGATTCCTCCCTTTGGTTGAGAGCGCATGGAATCAGCATGTTGGGGGATACCCCATGTTCTCCATTGTCAAACGCCTTAAGATGATGAAGCCAACACTCCGTGCTCTTCGACGGGAAAAAGGAGACCTTAATCGCAATGTCCTCGAGGCCCGCCGTTTCCTTGATACAGCTCAGGAGTTGGCTATTCTCCACCCCATGAATCCTCAGCTCCTGATTCTAGAGAAGCGCTGCAGATTTGCCTTAGCTAGAGCAATTGAATTGGAACATGCGGCCCTAGCCCAACGGGCCAAGGTGGCTTGGTTAAAGGACGGGGACCGATGCACGGCTTTCTTCTTCAAGAAGGTCGCCACTCGTCGAGTTAGTAACGGCATTTTCTCACTTGAACATGAAGATGGAGAAATCATTGAGGGCCATAATCAAGTCAAGCATGAATTGATTCGATTCTACACGGAGCTCCTCGGGCAATCGATCCGGGTCAACCCTATTCGCTCAGCTGCTATTGCCCCTTTCATTGAACGGCAACTCACCTCGGCTAATGCCAATGCCATGATCCAACCCATCACGGAAGGAGAAATTAAGAAGGCATTATTCTCTATTGGGGATAACAAGGCACCTGGGCCTGATGGTTTTTCGGCCGCCTTCTTCAAACAAGCTTGGGATATCATCAGCACGGACATTACTCACGCAATACAGGAATTTTTTCGGACGGGTTATCTCTTGGGGGAACTCAACTCGACTCTCATCACGCTAATTCCTAAGAGCACCACCCCTCGTATGGCTAAGGATTTCAGACCTATATCCTGCTGTAACGTTCTCTACAAGATCATCTCAAAGGTTCTTGTCAACCGTATTCGGGGCTGCTTAGGGACCCTTGTTCACCCTACTCAAACGGCTTTCATCCCTGCCGTCGCATCTCTGACAACATACTCTTAGCGCAGGAGATCTGCCATGGGCACAATAGTATGGGGCTGCCTGAGCGCGTTGCCTTTAAAGTCGACCTTGCAAAGGCCTACGATAAAGTGGAATGGGACTTCATTCTGGCAACCATGGAAGCGATGAACTTTCACCCTACCTTTGTGGGCTGGATACGCTCCTGCATGACTACGCCGTTCTTCTCCATCAACATCAATGGCCGGCCTGAGGGATATTTCAGAGGTAAACGAGGCCTACGCCAAGGCGATCCCATATCGCCTTACCTCTTTACCCTGGTCATGGAAGTCCTTCATGGTATTATTGGCCAACGGATCAGGCAAACTGGCGGCTTTCAGTACCATTGGCGATGCGAATCTACGGCCATGTTCATGCTTACCTTCGCTGACGACCTTCTACTCTTCTCGCATGCGGATATGGAGTCGGCGACAGTGTTCAAAAACAGCCTGGACCTCTTTGCTACCCTGTCGGGCTTAAGGGCTAATATTAACAAGAGTGAGATGTTCATCTCGAAGCGTGCTGAACCGATAAAAGGGCCGCTCCTCGCTCTCATGGGATTCCCAATGGGCTCATTACCGGTACGCTACCTGGGGGTACCTCTGATCACATCCAGACTTACGATTGCAGATTGTGACCCACTCATCCGCAACATCGATCGACGCCTTGGCTCGTGGACCAACATGTCCCTCTCTTACGCTGGCAGAATTCAGCTGATTAAATCCGTTTTACTGGGCATTCACACTTACTGGGCCGGTGTTTTCCTTCTTCCCAAGGGTGTTATCCGAGCGATGGAAACTAGAATTCGAGCTTTCCTTTGGAGGGGTTCCAGAGCCAAAGTTGCTTGGGTAGATATCTGTACTCCACGGGAGGAAGGGGGACTTGGAATACGCTCTATTGAGTCTGATAACAAGGCGCTGATGATGCGTCTCCTTTGGAGTCTTCTGAGCACGGATGATACGTCAATTTGGGCTAACTGGATCCGTCGAACACGACTGCACAATGCCTCGCTTTGGAGCCTTCGACCTACCTCCACGACCTCTTGGAGTTGGAAGAAACTCCTCAAACTCCGCCAGCTCTTTCGGCCACTTATTGAGTTTCACATCGGTAATGGAGCTAATACTCGAATCTGGACTGACCCATGGCTGTTGATGGGTCCACTGGTCGATCGCTTCCCACGTGGCCCCATGGTTATGGGATTACCCCTTGACTCACGACTTAGCGCTGTCATCAACTCGGATGGATGGAATTGGCCAGCTCGAACTACGACAGAATTCATCGAGCTCGCCCCACTCCTACCGCCAGTTTGGACTAATGACATTGATCGGATTCGCTGGGTTGCTTCTGGGGATGGCCGATTTTCGACCCATTCTGCTAGGGAAAATATTAGGCTGAAGCGGCCACATGTCCCATGGCACACGCTCTTCGGAGGGCAGATCTCTATCCCGCGACATGAAACCATCCTCTGGCTTGCGATCAGGGACAGATTGGCGACGCGTGATAAACCTTGGGTGGCGGCGGCTGCAGGGAACAACACATGTCTTTTATGCGACGAAGATATTATGGAGACGACGCAACACCTGTTCTTTGACTGTCCCTTTTCTCGAAACTGTCTTAGACTTTTACGCTCTCACTTGCGTTTTGGTTGGCCTTACAGGGACTGGTATGATGGGATATGTTGGGCTGCCTCTAGATGGCGCGGTAAGCACTTAGCTTGGATGGGACTTCGCCACGCACTTGCTTCGTTAGTCTACCACTTATGGTTAGAACGCAACAAACGCTGGCACGATGGGAGAAGAAGACCGCCGGACCGTATCGTTGCTGATGTTGAGGCGACCCTCAGCGCTCGTCTATCCACGCTTCCCAACAAGTACTTGCTCCAGTTGAGCGGAATGCGTCGGCTATGGCGCATTGCTTGGTCTAGCTAGGGCGTTTCTCGTCTCGTCTTTCTCCTCTCTTCTCTCTGCTCTTCTACTCTTCTTTTGCTTTTTCTTTCACTGCTCCCCTCTCTCCTCCTGCGTCTGGTTTTTTTCTTTGTTATTTCAGGTTTTGAGGCCGTCCACCTATCCATGTGGGACCTTGACGTATTTGGGACCTTGAAGTACTTGGACTTTCAGTTGGTGGACTTGTTGCCCTTGGGCGGAACGAAACAGGAGCGGGTGCCTATGCACCTTCCCCGACCAGACCTGCGGACGCACCTGATGCACCCTTTTCCTCCGCGTGTTACCTCCCTCTGTGGACGTTTCCTCTCGCCGTGTGCTTTGCACCTTGCCTGCACATCCCCCCGGCTGCCCTGCTGGCACTACATCTGGTGCCAGGATCCTGTTGCATGGCTGTGGATTGTGACACCTACCTTAGCCTCTGATCTGCACTCCTTGTTATATGTAGGCTTTGGTCTTGTTTGGGACCTTGTAGGTGTCTGGGCTGTTTCGGCTTTGCTGATGTGCTGTCTGGTCGGTAGATTGTTACCGTTTTTGCGTCGTGAGTGATATCACGTACGCTACCCATTGTACTCCTGTTTTTTGTTTTTTAGTGAATATTCCCCAAAAAAAAAATAAGGGAAAGATGTCGAGACCTCCTAAGGAAAAATGTCGAAAAGTTAACATAGGATGTCGAACCTTATGTCGAGGTTTCTAAATGTCGAAACCCTTTAGCCAAATGACGAAATCTACTAGCCGGATAAATGTCGAAAGGATTGATGAGATGTCGACGTAATGTATGTCGAGATTTATTAAATGTCGAGTCCATGCACAAAATGTCGAGACCTCATAACTGGATAAAATGTCGAATGATAGGTACAATGTCGAGTTAAATACCGAGATAAAAGGAATAAAAATGTCGAGTGAAATTAAGCACAAAATGTCGAGAGCCACGTTGAACTCATGTCGACATTTGTTGTCTCAAATGTCGAAATAAAATGTCGAGCCCTTATGTTATACCGAGATTTCTATAGTATAAATGTCGAGACCCTATATGCAATCTCGAGACCTATCATATGTCGAAACCCTTATGCACCTCGACATTTAACTTCATATCGACATTTTTGTCATGCCCACCTCTCGACATCTTAAGTATGATATCGAATTATATCCCGACGTTGGTATATTACGGGTAATCTCGAAAACGCATACCGAGATCTTTACATACAACATTAAGGAAAATATTTCAACATTTTCAAGTACATAGATAACCAATATTTTAGAAAATGTACTGACATAATAATTTTATGATTAAGGTCGAAAATTAGGAATTTCGCCGAACCAGTTAGCAGTTAATCTACGGACTCCGGGTAAGTAGAAATTCAACTACGATACGTAACTTGCCTGCGTCCGATGATGTAAATTTACGTGCTCGTGCATTTTACGTGGAACGTGCATGTTACGATAAGAGTATTTTACATGCATGATAGCATGACCTGTATATTTACATGAGCATGACATGAGCACTTGCACGCATAAGTAGTACGTATGACACGAGGTAACGTGCGTAAGATCGCCTGTGTGCGATGTATACTCGCCAATATTGGCGTTTGTGTCGACTCAATGAAGAGTCACGGCTCCCCTATGCAGCCATGGCAAAAGAAGCCATAAGGCCTGTATAAGAGGCTGGGAGAATACCCCGTATGCGGGAGATGCAACCTGGAGGATGCGGCCCGGGGCACGCACTGAGTAAGGGAAGATTCCTGCGGGTGACCTTCTAGTGCGTAAAGCACTAACCGGGAGGGAAGATTCCTTCGGGTGACCTCCGCGGTTAGTGGCCCTGGTGTTGGCTACCAGTGAGAAGCGCCCGCGTGGAGGCCACACTGAGTAAGGGAAGATTCCTTCGGGTGACCTTCTAGTGTGAGAACCCCCACAGATGAGATCTCTATGAAATGGCGCATAGAGGGATAGAAAGCCGAGGGCCCGTACGAAGTAAGAGTATAAGAAAATAAGTATGAGTCAGAAAAAGGACAAGAAAATGAGAAGGAGAGTATGAACATTAGAAAACGACGACGTGGATTGTCGATCGTTAGGACACGTGCATACATGCATAATTTCTGCTTACTGAGCCTCGGTGGCTCATTCTTTATGTTACGTATTGTAGGTACTGACGATCACGGTACGTGATCTGACCTTTACGCGAGGCCGATCTTTTGAAGCTATCCGGCTGCTTTTGAGGTGGGAGTGTGTGTATGGATGACGACCTGTGAAGGCCGGGCGCATAGGGAGCTTTTGGCTGCACATACACACACGCTTGTATATCGTGTGGTTAGGGATACGATGGAATGTAGATGAACTATGAACATTCTTTTGACATGTGTAAAGTACTTCCACACGCAAAGTTTAAAATGAAAAATTTTATTCGCGTTTTTACACTATTGCTCTACATCAAAGCATTAGATATTTAGAACGGAATTACGAGAGTGGGACGACGGGTCGTGACAGAGTGGTATCAGAGCTTCGGTCACAGGTCCTGCAGACTATCCATACACACACACTCAAAAGCGCGGAAGCGGCCTTGCTTGTAAGTACGATGTTATGTGAATTACTTGTGTGGTTTAATTTATTGGCCTTAGGAATTGTCAAGGTAGGTTGAAAAATGGTAAGACTTAGAGGCGAAGGAAGTAGAGAATCTGACCAAGGTAGGGATACCAACAACCCTCCTGATAGCCGGGATGCTACTATCCTGCAATTAACGGAGTTGGTCCGACAGCAGTCGGCCCAAATCCAACAGCTGATCCAACAGCAAAATGCTGGTGGGCAATCAGCCAACCTACCTCCCCCACCCGAACGAATTGAGATGATCGGGGAGAGGTTCAGGAAGCTAAATCCTCCACAGTTTGAGGATGCTGAAGACCCCACATCCGCCGAGGATTGGCTAAGGACGCTGGAGAACATGTTCCAGCATAGCCGCACACCCGAGGCGGAGAAGGTCATGTGCGCTGCCTACCTACTGAGGGGGAGCGCTGGGCACTGGTGGACACACCGTCTCAGCCATCGAAAACCCTCTGACGATGAGCTGGGATCGGTTCAAGGAAATCTTCCGAGGGAAGTATTACACCGCCCCAGTCAGAGCCCAAAGGATGAACGAGTTCATCAACCTCCGCCAAGGAGCAATGACAGTGGCGGAGTACATCAGGAAGTTCGAGCAGCTCTCAAGGTTCGCTGCTCATATGGTCAGTACGGACACGCTCAAGATTGAGCGGTTCATGGAAGGGCTGAAACCCGAGCTGTACAGAGACGTGAGTATGGCCGGAATACAAGGAGCCACGTACGCCCAAGTGGCTGAGAGAGCGCTGGTGGCGGAGCAAGCCGAGGTAAGGATTGCTCGCGCTCAAGAAGCAAAGCGCAAGTTCGTGCAAGGGCCGCAAGGGAGCGGAGGCAACCCAAAGAGGCAGTTCGTGGCCAAGGGTGGAAAACCAAATTTCCCGAATCGACCTAGACCACCCCCACAGTTCAACCCAAACCAGGGTAGACCCCAGTTGGACCTACCCGTATGCCCAAAGTGTGCACGGAGGCACACGGGAGTCTGCCACTCCCAGAATGCCGTTTGCTTCAAATGTGGCAAGACGGGCCACTATGTGAGGGCATGTCCGGAAGGTGGATCCGGAAGTCAAGCTGGGAATCAGGCAGCACCACCAAGGGTACCGGCACGGGTCTACACTATAACCTCTAAGGAAGCGGAGAATAACCCGGCCGTAGTGACAGGTACCCTCATCGTCTACGAAACCCCCACTTGCATCCTAGTCGACTCAGGAGCGACACACTCGCTCGCGTCTACTAAGTATGTCATGAGGGTAGGAGTCACGCCTCACCAAGCTGAGTGCGAGTTTAGGGTAACAGTTCCGAACGGGAATCCCACTCAAACCAATCAGGTTTTACGGGATTGTCCAATAGTAATCGGGGACAAGGAACTGCCCATAGACCTCATAATAATTCCCATGAATGATTATGAGGTGATCCTTGGAATGGATTGGCTATCGAAGTACGGAGCTGTCATAGACTGCCACCGCAAGATAGTCACGCTCAACACGGGCGGGGATGACCCCCTTAAGTTCGTAGGAACCAGCAAGGGGACCATGATCTCAAAGATATCAGCGTTAAAAGCCCAACGACTGATCAGATCAGGGTGCGAAGCCTACCTGGTATTCGCCATCAAGTCAGAAGGGAATATCTCCCCGAAATTCGAGGAAGTGCCGATAGTAAAGGACTTCCCTGATGTATTTCCCGAGGAGTTACCGGGACTACCACCCGATCGGGAAGTAGAGTTCGCTATAGATCTGGTACCTGGAGCGGCACCAGTATCTAAGGCACCATATCGGCTAGCACCGACGGAAATGAAGGAGTTAAAGGACCAACTCGACGAACTCCTGCAGAAAGAGTTCATACAGCCGAGTTTCTCTCCCTGGGGAGCGCCGGTGCTATTCGTGAAAAAGAAGGATGGGTCCATGCGGCTATGCATAGACTATAGGGAGTTGAATAAGTTAACGATTAAGAACAAGTATCCACTCCCTAGGATAGACGATCTGTTCGATCAACTACAAGGTGCCACGGTCTTCTCTAAGATCGACGTGAGATCGGGCTATCATCAATTAAGGATTCGGAAGGAAGATGTCCCGAAGACGGCCTTTAGTACCCGTTATGGTCATTACGAGTTCCTGGTGATGCCATTCGGGCTGACTAATGCACCCGCAGCCTTCATGGACTTAATGAACCGGGTGTTCAAACCCTATCTAGATAGGTTTGTCATCGTCTTCATTGATGACATCCTAATTTACTCAAGGACGAAGGAGGAACACGAGGAACATCTGAAAATAGTTCTGAGTATATTACGGGATAAGCAACTTTATGCCAAGTTCAATAAGTGTGAATTTTGGCTTGACCAAGTCGCCTTCTTGGGGCATATAGTATCAGGAGCAGGAATTTCCGTAGACCCGAACAAGATAGAAGCCATCAGCAACTGGCCCAGACCGACCAATGTAACGGAAGTACGAAGTTTCCTCGGTCTGGCGGGTTATTACAGGAAATTCATCAAGGACTTCTCAAAGATAGCGTCTACGCTGACGAAGTTGACCAGGAAGAATACGCCATTTCAGTGGACCACAGAATGCGAACGGAGTTTTCAGGAGCTGAAGGAAAGACTTACAACGGCCCCAGTTCTCACAATACCATCGGGAACCGGAGGGTTTACGGTGTATAGTGATGCGTCGAAGAACGGATTAGGGTGCGTACTAATGCAGAACGGGAATGTAGTAGCATACGCCTCTCGTCAACTAAAAGAGTACGAGAAAAATTACCCGACGCACGACCTAGAATTGGCGGCAGTGGTCTTTGCTCTCAAGATTTGGAGGCATTACCTCTATGGAGAGCGGTGTGAGATATACACGGACCACAAGAGCCTCAAGTACTTCTTTACTCAAAAAGAGCTGAACATGAGGCAAAGGAGGTGGTTAGAGTTAGTTAAGGATTACGACTGTGTAATCAACTACCACCCAGGCAAGGCGAACATAGTAGCCGATGCCTTAAGCCGAAAAGCAGTTGGTGTAGAACTGCAGCTGCTAGAAGTAGAAGTCGTAAGGTTAGGCGAGGTTGAGGCGCAGCTAGCGGCCTTAACTTTGCAACCAACACTGCTGGAGCAAATTAAGACAGCGCTAGGAGCAGACGAATTGTACACGAAAATTAAGGAGGCGCAGCCGGAACAACCGACTGGAGACCTTATGATAAGGGAAGACGGACGATTGTACTTCAAGGACCGGTTGTACGTGCCAGACGACGCCGAACTACGACGGCTAATAATGACGGAAGCACATGCTACGGCATACTCGGTACATCCAGGAGCAACGAAGATGTACAGAGGCTTAAAGGAGAACTACTGGTGGCCAGGCATGAAAAAGGATATCGCGACTTTCGTGAGTCAGTGCCTGACGTGCCAGCAGATAAAAGCCGAGCATCAAAGGCCGACGGGAACCCTACAACCGTTACCCATTCCGGAATGGAAATGGGATAACATTACCATGGACTTCGTAGTAGGACTGCCTAGGAATGCGAAAGGGCACGACGCGATTTGGGTAATCGTCGACCGACTAACCAAGTCTGCCCATTTCCTACCAATAAGTACGACGTTCTCCATGGAACGATACGCGGAGCTCTATATTCAGGAAATAGTGCGACTGCACGGCGTTCCATCGTCGATAGTCTCGGATCGCGACTCCAGATTTCTATCGAAATTCTGGACGAGTTTGCAAAAGGCAATGGGAACGAAGCTATCTTTTAGTACCGCCTACCATCCGCAGACGGACGGTCAATCCGAGCGAACGATACAGACGTTGGAGGACATGCTGCGAGCATGCATACTAGATTTCAAAGGAAATTGGAGTAGGTACCTCCCACTAATCGAGTTCTCGTACAACAATAGTTACCACGTCACCATCGGGATGGCACCGTACGAAGCACTATACGGGCGTAGGTGCAGATCCCCAGTACATTGGGATGACGTTGGCGAACGGGCAGTGTTAGGCCCTGACATAGTGCGAGAAATGACGGAAGCTATCATTACCATACGAGAACGAAAGCAAACGGCACAGAGTCGACAGAAAAGCTACGCCGACCGAAGACGTCGACCGCTGGAATTCGAAGAAGACGATATGGTGTTTGTTAAGGTATCGCCGATGAAGGGCGTAAAGAGGTTTGGGAAGAAAGGAAAGTTAAGTCCTAGGTACATAGGACCATTTAGGATCCTGAAGAGAGTAGGCGAGGTAGCATACCAATTGGAGCTGCCTGCGTCATTATCGCAAGTGCATGACGTGTTCCACGTCTCAACCCTACGGAAATACCTAGCCGACCCGAGTCACGTGCTAGGAAACGAGTCCCTACATCAGCAATTGAAGTCGGATCTGAGTTACGAGGAGACTCCGGTGGAGATATTGATGTACGAGACTAAGAAGCTTAGGAATAAGGATATTCCCTTAGTGAAAGTACTGTGGCGGAACCAGTCCACGGTAGAAGCCACATGGGAACGGGAGGACGAAATGAGAATTCGTTATCCCGAGCTGTTTCACACGGGCTGATTTCGGGGGCGAAATCCTCCTTAAGGGGGGGAGGATGTAGGACCCCGGTCCCCGGAAATTAGGTCGGCCAATAAATTAAGTGTGTGCTTTACTTGATTTCATGATAATGGCGTGTATTTTATATGCTTATGTGAATATTACGAGAAATTTCATGCAATTACGCGCTATCGATTTTATGTCCGTTATGACCCTAACTTAAGAAGGGTAATTTTCGAAATATCAAAGGAAACAACTAATGATGGTTAAATGGGGAATTGATAGAATATATGTTGGGTTAGGATTTTAGTTATTATTGGGTCATGGCTAAGAAAGGGAATTGGACTAGAAAATAAATAAAAAGGCCCAAGCCCATAAGAATACAAAATGATAACCAAATATTGGCTAGAATTCATTTTGGGCTAGACCTTACAATTAGGCCCAATTAGGATTAAGTCAAAAATAGGAGACATAATTCCCCAAATGAAGGGAAAACCCACGCCATCTTGTGCCTTATCTACCATGAGCTAAGGAAAATATCCAACTAAAAACAATTCAAAACACTTTAATCCCCAAAAAGAAAACCCACGAAGCAAGAAAGAAAGCAAAAAAAAAAAAAGGGAGAAGAGAAGGAGCCGAGAAGATTGAGCACAAGGAATTTTCCCAACTAGTTCAAGCATCGAAGTTGGTAAGTAGAACATCCTCTTTAAGCTTTTAATTCCCTATCTTGGGTGTAGTTGAGGGCATTAATGGCGTTAAATGCAAGTGGTTGGAGAAAACCACGCAAAACCCTAAAATACCAAGCTTAGGGTCGCAATAAGGATTTTCGTGGGTGCAAATATGGAGTTGGATAGTTTGTTAGGTGATTTAGAACTTAGAATGATAGGAAGAACGAGCTATGAAACTGATTTCGACGGGGTGAAGAAGATGGATGATAAAATGTCGAGGTTCACGTTGAAATGCATGTCGACATTTTCTAATTCAAATGTCGAAGTAAATGTCGAAATAATAGATAAAATGTCGACTTATCATGTATCGAGGTGTTTGGGTAAATGTCGAACTAAATGTCGACATTAAAGTCGAGCTCAATGTCGAGCGGAATTGAGTATAAAATGTCGAGTTCAACAAATCGATATAAATGTCGAAACGAATGTCGAATTGGATAAAATGTCGAGATGTCTAATGATAGATATCGAAACCTCAAAATGTCGAAGTATTAAGGGAAAGATGTCGAGACCTCCTAAGGAAAAATGTCGAAAAGTTAACATAGGATGTCGAACCTTATGTCGAGGTTTCTAAATGTCGAAACCCTTTAGCCAAATGACGAAATCTACTAGCCGGATAAATGTCGAAAGGATTGATGAGATGTCGACGTAATGTATGTCGAGATTTATTAAATGTCGAGTCCATGCACAAAATGTCGAGACCTCATAACTGGATAAAATGTCGAATGATAGGTACAATGTCGAGTTAAATACCGAGATAAAAGGAATAACAATGTCGAGTGAAATTAAGCACAAAATGTCGAGAGCCACGTTGAACTCATGTCGACATTTGTTGTCTCAAATGTCGAAATAAAATGTCGAGCCCTTATGTTATACCGAGATTTCTATAGTATAAATGTCGAGACCCTATATGCAATCTCGAGACCTATCAAATGTCGAAAGGCAAATGTCAAAACCCTTATGCACCTCGACATTTAACTTCATATCGACATTTTTGTCATGCCCACCTCTCGACATCTTAAGTATGATATCGAATTATATCCCGACGTTGGTATATTACGGGTAATCTCGAAAACGCATACCGAGATCTTTACATACAACATTAAGGAAAATATTTCAACATTTTCAAGTACATAGATAACCAATATTTTAGAAAATGTACTGACATAATAATTTTATGATTAAGGTCGAAAATTAGGAATTTCGCCGAACCAGTTAGCAGTTAATCTACGGACTCCGGGTAAGTAGAAATTCAACTACGATACGTAACTTGCCTGCGTCCGATGATGTAAATTTACGTGCTCGTGCATTTTACGTGGAACGTGCATGTTACGATAAGAGTATTTTACATGCATGATAGCATGACCTGCATATTTACATGAGCATGACATGAGCACTTGCACGCATAAGTAGTACGTATGACACGAGGTAAGAACGTGCGTAAGATCGCCTGTGTGCGATGTATACTCGTCGATATTGGCGTTTGTGTCGACTCAATGAAGAGTCACGGCTCCCCTATGCAGCCATGGCAAAAGAAGCCATAAGGCCTGTATAAGAGGCTGGGAGAATACCCCGTATGCGGGAGATGCAACCTGGAGGATGCGGCCCGGGGCACGCACTGAGTAAGGGAAGATTCCTGCGGGTGACCTTCTAGTGC
Source organism: Craterostigma plantagineum (assembly GCA_027422505.1). Taxonomy (NCBI): domain Eukaryota; kingdom Viridiplantae; phylum Streptophyta; class Magnoliopsida; order Lamiales; family Linderniaceae; genus Craterostigma; species Craterostigma plantagineum. The sequence goes on from JAPQWV010000234.1 coordinate 573,530, forward strand.
GTAAAGCACTAACCGGGAGGGAAGATTCCTTCGGGTGACCTCCGCGGTTAGTGGCCCCGGTGTTGGCTACCAGTGAGAAGCGCCCGCGTGGAGGCCACACTGAGTAAGGGAAGATTCCTTCGGGTGACCTTCTAGTGTGAGAACCCCCACAGATGAGATCTCTATGAAATGGCGCATAGAGGGATAGAAAGCCGCGGGCCCGTACGAAGTAAGAGTATAAGAAAATAAGTATGAGTCAGAAAAAGGACAAGAAAATGAGAAGGAGAGTATGAACATTAGAAAACGACGACGTGGATTGTCGATCGTTAGGACACGTGCATACATGCATAATTTCTGCTTACTGAGCCTCGGTGGCTCATTCTTTATGTTACGTATTGTAGGTACTGACGATCACGGTACGTGATCTGACCTTTACGCGAGGCCGATCTTTTGAAGCTATCCGGCTGCTTTTGAGGTGGGAGTGTGTGTATGGATGACGACCTGTGAAGGCCGGGCGCATAGGGAGCTTTTGGCTGCACATACACACACGCTTGTATATCGTGTGGTTAGGGATACGATGGAATGTAGATGAACTATGAACATTCTTTTGACATGTGTAAAGTACTTCCACACGCAAAGTTTAAAATGAAAAATTTTATTCGCGTTTTTACACTATTGCTCTACATCAAAGCATTAGATATTTAATATTAGAACGGAATTACGAGAGTGGGACGACGGGTCGTGACACTACGTCTTCGGGCTTTGCTCGAATGGACGCCTCGGCTACCAGCTCGTTCGTTCGGGTACCTCTCGATCAACACCCGTACGGCCGTCATAACATAACTACAATAGCCTTTGACGGGGAATCTTTCCCTAATAAAACCGTCCGTCTTATCTAATAAAAACTGTAAAGTATAACCCATGGGGGACCTTGTCACCCTTGACATATCACCCGGCAAAAACCAGAACCTAATCCCCAATCAACCCCACGTTATTCAAATAACATGCATCACGACAAATTCAACACATTTCCGAGCCGAAATCGAATTTTGGCTTTTAAATGGTCGGGCCTAGCCCAATGTATATCGGGTCATAGGATGGGCTAGACCAGGCCCATCGGGCCTGTGTCGAGGATGCTCGTGCCATGCAAGCTGCCAGTCTCGTGCCGCGCGCACCATGCGGCCAGCCTCGATCCGTGACGCTCTTAGCCTAGCACAGCTCGCACACACGCGCACAGTCATACCTACTTTCCGCGCATCCATGTGTGGCTTTCTCGAGCGTTGTGTGCACCCATGTGTGCAGCCCGTGCCGCATGCCCCGCGTGCGGTCAGCCCTATGCGTCGCGGTCAGCCCGTCTTGAGTAGCGCACCTCGCGTGCCTTGCGCGCCGGCTGCCCGTGTGTCGTTCAGCATAGGCCAGTTTTTTGACAAAGGGTTCCAGGTGTTCTTTCATGCTGACCGGTGCAGAATTTTGGATAGTCAGGACACAGAACTCCTTCAAGGACTTCGGAAATACAATCTTTACACGATCAACCTGACGTCCGTGCGGCCCTCGACAGCTGTATGCCTCATTTCTCAGATTGTTTTACAGAGGAATAGGTTATGGCATCAACGACTGTCTCATCTGAATATGAAAGCTCTCCAACGTCTTTTTACGAAAAAGTTGATTCACGGTCTTCCAACTATACTACTCCAAAGGGAGCATCAGTGTTCGGCATGTCAATTAGGAAAAATGAAGCGAGCGTCTCATCACGTCAAGCAAATTGGGTCTACATCTCGTCCACTGGAACTAATCCACATGGATCTCTGTGGGCCGATGCAGACTCAGAGTATCAATGGAAGAAAGTACGTGCTAGTGATCGTTGATGACTACTCTCGCTACACTTGGTCAAAGTTCCTCCGAACCAAAGATGAAACCGTACTTGATAATCAACTTTGTGAACACGACTCAGAATCTGCTGCAACAGACTATTCAAGTTATTCGAACAGACAACGGCACTGAGTTCTGGAACAACTACCTCAGTGAGTTTTATCAGAAACTTGGAATAAGTCAACAATTTTCAGCTGCCAAGACTCTTCAACAGAATGGGGTAGTCGAACGGAAAAACCGAACACTAGTGGAAGCAGCTCGTACAATGCTGATCCATTTAGGACTTCCACACTTCCTATGGGCTGAAGCAGTCAGTACCGCTTGTTTTACCCAAAACAGGACGGTGGTCCACAAACAGTTCAACAAGACTCCGTACGAGATTGTGAATAATAGAGTGCCCAATATCTCATTTCTTAAAGTCTTTGGGTGCAAGTGCTTTGTGGCGAACGACAGAGAGCAACGTGCAAAGTTCGACCCTAAAGCATTCGAAGCAACTTTCGTCGGGTATTCTTCAACATCAAAAGTGTACCGAGTATACATCAAGTCCAACCGAACAATTAAGGACCCGTACTTAACCCGATGGTAGAAATGGCAGAAGTGGCAGAAACGGCTTCTGGTCACTTCAGTCCAGGACCCGTACTTAACCCGATGGCTCCTGCACAATTCAGATCAGGACCCGCACTTAACCCGTTGGCTTCTGAAGACAACTTCTCAGAACCCGTAATCACTGGTGTGTTGGCACAAAACCAACAGAAGATGGCAACAACTCCGAATTCAACGTCAGAAGAAGCAACGAAGCTTGTATTAGACGATTTAGACTCTCTCTTCGAACCAGTATATCGGTCACACACTGCTACACCTATAGCAAATTATCCACCCGACGAGACCGACATACCATGTTCTTCTCACGTGCCTACCCCACCCGATTCAGAATTGCCACAGAATAACGAAGAACCGACAGTGGTTATTGAGGAAGAATCATCAGAGACGAACGATCCAAGTGCAGAATTGGAACTTCCTCAAACATATGATCAATCGGATACTATAGGAAATCTAGAGCCACAGATGGCTGACGCATCGACTTCAGCCTTGCCTCATGAGCACAGGTGGACTAGAGGTAACCCGGTCGATCAGATAATTGGCGATCCTTTGGATGGAGTGAGGACCGTCATCAACACAGTCTTTTCAGCTGCTTCCTGAGCCAAAACATGCCTACTAAGGTAAGAGACGCACTACGAGACTCGTGGATAATTGCGATGCAAGAAGAAGTCAACCAATTCGAACGTCTTCAAGTGTGGACCTTAGTACCCCGTCCGCATGGGAAGACAATAGTCGGAACTAAATGGGTATTCAAAAACAAGAAAAATGAAGATGGTGAAGTGATCCGGAACAAAGCAAGGCTAGTTGCGAAGGGATACAATCAACAGGAAGGCATCGACTACGACGAGACATATGCTCATGTTGCCCGAATCGAAGCTATCCGCCTTCTCCTAGCTTATGCAGCTCACAAAGACTTCAAAGTCTATCAGATGGATGTTATGACCGCCTTTCTCAATGACATGTTAAAAGATGAAGTCTACGTTGCTCAGCCGGAAGGCTTCGTTGATGAAGAACATCTCGATCACGTCTATCGATTGGACAAAGCTCTCTATGGACTAAAACAAGCCCCAGGTGCTTGGTACGATGTCCTGAGTGAATTCCTCGTGAAGTCTGGATTCATCCGAGGAACGATAGACACAACCCTCTTCATCAAATGGCAAGACAAAGATCTGATGGTCGTTCAAGTATACATCGGCGACATCATCTTCGGATCAACTAATCCATGGCTTTGCACGAAGTTCGGAGATCTAATAAAAAACAAGTTCGAGATGAGTCACATGGGAGAGATGCAGTTCTTTTTAGGACTACAAGTCAGGCAACTCGAAGATGGGATTTTCATTAGTCAGACAAAATACATCAAGGATATTTTGAAGAAATTCCATCAAGACCAGAGCAAGCCTCTCAGCACTCCTATGTCACCAAGATGCAAGTTGGATGCCGATCCCTCTGACAAGTCGGTCGACATCACACTGTATCGCAGCATCATTGGATCTCTTCTCTACCTCACTTCGAGCCGGCCGGATATCATGTTTGCCACCTGCTTATGTGCCCGTTTTCAAGCCGATCCCAAAGAATCCCATATTCTCGCGATTAAAAGGATTCTGCATTACCTTAAGGGCACTTCTACCCTTGGACTATGGTATCCAAAGGGTACGAACTTCAAACTTGTTGGCTATACTGACGCTGATTATGCAGGTTGTCAAATGGACAGAAAAAGCACGTCCGGTGGCGCTCAATTTCTAGGCGAAAAGCCGGTCTGCTGGTCATCCAAAAAGCAGAATTGTGTGTCAACTTCGACGGCCGAAGCAGAATATGTGGCTGCCGCCAGTTGTTGCTCCCAGATGCTATGGATGCGGACACAGCTTCGCGACTATGGGTACAATTTAAATAATATACCCATATGTAGTGATAGTCAAAGTACCATCGCTATTACTTGCAATCCTGTTCATCACTCACGCACAAAACACATAGATATTAGATATCACGTTATCAAATATCACGTAGAAAAAGGCACAATAGATATGTATTTTGTGAACACGGAGTTTCAACTAGCCGACAATTTCACCAAGGCTTTGGATGAGAAACGATTCCAGTTCCTTGTCGAAAAATTAGGCATGTTGAATCTTCCGTAATATGTGCATTACCTGATCTTCTGTGCTATCACATGCTCTATTCCATGTGTTTTCCATGCTTATTTGTCTTTATCTTGCGTGATAACAAAAAAAATATAATAATAATAATAAATATATATATATATATAATAATAATATAATAAAAATATATATAATATAGATATACCTATACTATAAACGGGATGACGAAATCCTTTAGGATGCTTTGATCTAAAGTCACTTAGAATTTTACCCCGACATGCGATCGATTTAATTGCTTAATTTTGTCAGTCTAAGTCGCATTCCTGTGTCTGAAAGGTCATTAGGTTGCTCCACTAGACACAAAGTCTCTTTACATATGCGAGGATTCAAGCCTTGTTCCTTTTTCTTTATTTGGATCTATTTCTCGAGTGAGTCACACATCAATTACTTGTCTTACCTAGTGATACTTGGTTTCATATTCACTTGCTTTAGATCGTTTCCCTTAGTCATCCACTTTGAGCCTTCTCCGATGTCCTTTTCTTCCTTTGAAACCCATTCCCAGCCTTCAGCCGAATTCTATACTCTTCAGATGGTTGTTCAAACGAGAAAAGGAGGGGGAAAAAAACAAAAGAAAATGGGGATGATGACAAAAGAAGGCATTGCTCAACGCGCAAAATTCAGACCAAAGGAACCTGCCTTCCGACTATCTCTTAGAAAGTGGCATGGATCCTGCTGTGAACTTCTCCGACGATAATCTCGTACGCTCGTCAAAACGGCTGGAAGAGGAGCACCACGAAGTGAACTTCTCCAACGATAATCCGGTCTTATATTGGGAAACGAGAAAAGGAGTGCAGCCTCGGGTATGAATTCCATAACCGTGAACTTCTCCAAAAAGATAATCTCTGAAACCTCTCTAGGGATTAAGAGAAGAGGAGCACGGTATCGGCCCGAGAACCAACAAGAAGAACTTCGCCTACGATAATCTCCTATAGCCTCGTGGAGAAGCGGAGCTTCATCTTGAGCATGGCATAAAAAGGGATAGTTCTTAAAAAGAAAAAGAGGGAGAAAAGATTGACTAGAAGAAAAAAACATCAAAAAAAAAGGGAGATGGACGTAGAAATGGAAGATGACGAAGAGATAAGCTCACTTTCCTCTAAATTCCTTCCCTTCTAAGTCCTAGCCAAACTACAACCCTTACACCCCTTTGATTCCAATCGATGGTCTCTCGCTTAGGTGAAATGATTAAAAAAAATGCCTCGATCTCAGGAAAATTGACTTAAAATAGCTTGTGTTGACTTGAGTGATATAAATATAAAATCCCAAGTTAGAAATAATTGAGTGCAAGAGCGAACCTAGTGAGAGTTGTCGAAATAGACCTGTCTATGAACTTAGGACTTTAGTTTGACGACATGACTTGACTGCATTTTCTTCTTTCAAAATGTCTCGTAAATTTTAGGTATGACGATTGATCGGAGCAAAATAGTCTGACCCCCATACTATAATAATAGTAATATATATAAAAACAAAATTTTTCATATACATATAGAAAAATAATATTTTTTTTTAATTTCTGAAAAAAAATATAAAAAATAAATTTGTGAAAGATAAATTTCGCACATTCTGACATGACATATTATATTTTATATGCGTTGAATTGAATAAATGCGAATTTGGTCTAATATCGCACATTCTAAATGTAATTTTAAATTGCATTGGTACTGAATTGTTTAAATGCGATGAATTTTTCATTGCTCTTACCCTCACACAATATTTTAAGTACATGTTTTCAGGGACCATGTACATGTACTTACTGAGTAAATTTGTGTATTATATGCTCGTGACTTGAATTGATTTCATATTGTTGGCCCTTATTTTACCAAACAAGGATCAAAAGATTGGTTTGAAGGTGTAAAACGTGAAGAACACCTTGAGTGTGTGTGTTAGTGTGTGTTTTCTTAATCTAACGTACAAGGTGGCTTACCTTTCAATACTTTTGATAAAAACCCTAATTAGGGTTATTTGGGCTTTATATACCACACTTGATTGGTATATTAAGGCCCAATACAAAACTATGACTAAATATCATAAGTTACCCCAAACTATTACAACCCAACACATTAACCCAAGATTACATAATTAAAGGATGCTACAAAATATTCCTAACAATCTCCCCCTTAGCATCCTTGTTGCTTTGATGTCCTTTGCGTCTTCTTCTTCTTGGGTTTCTCCACAGCATCAATCGATTTCCTGAGTCCAAGTCTGAACTCGTAAGATCGTATCGTTCGTCGTAAGGATAATCGATCGTTGATGATGTTGATCAGCTTCTCGTACTTCTCCTGGGCTTCTGCTTCTTCGTTCCTTAGCTTCTCCAGAATCCATTCGAGTTTCACCCGAATAATTAGTAGCGTCCCATCGCTGAATTTGGCAATCTCGGATGCTTTCATCAGCCTCTTTTCTCCTTTGTAATTGGTGTAGACCACCGATGGATCGTCGTCATCATTGATTATGTGGCCGTCACCAAGACTTGAGTCGGGGACTTCGAAGGATGGCTTCGTGAGATTCACCCTTTTCATGTTGCTTTCCGCCGCCATTTGAAGATCGTGAGTCGAATTGAACTTGATTTGGCGCATCATAAATCGCTTAAGAGCAACATAACCAACTTTCAAGTCTGGATTCTGGAGTGTTCCAAGAAATCTGAAGCTGAAAAGTATCCGATCAACATCTTCACCTCGGATGTAGGAGAGATCGCCTTCAGTCAGTTCCTCAACCGTTCCATCTTCTCGCTGCACTTTGTAGATTGGAAACTCATAGTAGTCGAGACGACCTCGCCGAACTCCCAAGATCTTGCTGATTCTGGGCTTTTCCTTCTCTTCTCTTCTAAGACCGTTAACATCTGTATCTTTTGCTCTCCACACAAGCCCTCTACGAAGAGAGAGCAAGTATCGTATAGCAGTTGGTCTAGGAAGATGAGTTAGGCCTCTTAGACTCAGCTCGTCTAGCTCCTTGATCCTATCCTCCTTCCTCCAAATCCTTCACCGTATCTCTTCTTGATATGGAGCTATAACTTTGACATTTTCCCACGGCGGCGTCTGTTCTTTCCTTATCTTCGATTTCGAGGGGGGGCACTCCTTATCGACGACAACGTGTTTGAGAAGCTCTGGAAGTTCTGGAATGTCTGCTTCGTAATCTTCACCTTCTGGAGCTCATCATCGTCGATAAGTGCTAGGTCAACATTTGCCTTCATCAAGAAGTATCTGGCGTTGTCCAGTAAGCCCTTGGCCAAGGCTGGATGCATCAGCTTTGTTAACCAATCGTCGTTGAAGATGTACTTCTCTACCGCTGAGTGTGGGTTGTAAAGTGTTTCGAGAGATAGAGTAGGTGAGGATGGAGGATCAGAGGGAGTTCTTGGGTTTGTAAGGCTAGGTAGTGATGGACTCACGGTTGATGAGGCGATCGTTTGGGTTGTATTGGTAGTAGTTCGGGTAGATTTTCTGGTTTGGGTGGGTGTAGGTGGTTTTGTTCTGGTGGATGTTAGGTTGGTTCTAGGTTGCGGTTGTGGCTGCGACGGAGGCCCTGTCCCTTGTGTCTTCTCCCCCTCGGGACGATCCCCACCGTCAGGATCGTCACGTGATTGTCTGGATGACTGGGCCTCGCTGGAGTTAGGCGGGTTGAAAGGAAGCTCCAGACGTCTGAGGACCTCCGCTTCATATGCAGTGAGCGTCGGTGCGGAACGGAGTCGGGCCAGTAGAACGTCGATCAGTTCTGGAATGGGTACGTTCCACGGTCCTTCCTCAGCGCCAGGAGTTGGGTCAGCTTGTGGGATTATGACTTCGGTGACGGGGGCTTTGCCTTTGTCTCGAGTGGATGTCCCAATTGCGTTGTAGACTTGGGCCATGATTGTGTCTTCGAGTCCTTTTGCAAACTCTGTGAGGCGCTCAGTTAGCCTGTCCTCCGTCACGAACGGGGAAAGTAACCGGACGGAGTCACCGAGACGTTCCGTCGTCACAACATCAGTAGAGGGTATTGATGTGCCGCCCGTTTGCACAGGACTTAAACCGAGGCCACGGAGGCTCATCGTTGACATCAAAGCTGAGACGAACTCAGATTGATGGCCCAAGGTCGTAGCTGCAGTGATGTTGACTACGTTGGGACTTCCGCTGTGTTCCGTACTAGACTCTAGTACGGAGACATCATAGAGCATTCGGTCTAGATCACTAAGATCTAGAGGTGCAGAGTCTATTGGCAGTGTCCTAGAAAGTGAAGAAATTATGGAGGGTGAGGGCACTAGACTCGTAGTGATCAAGGAAGGTGCAGTCTGAGGCGGAGTACTGCTTGTTACATCAACCATCTCCGAGCGAGGTGGTGATGAATGACGTGGCACCTCGTGAATATGTGAAACAATCATCTGTTGGGAGATGATTGAGTGGCTGGGGAGGGTAGTTTGCGCGATTGGACCCGATGTCGCGACTTCTACTCGGGGGAAGACAAGGTCATCCCCTGTACCTATGGGCTCGGTCCGGCTTATTAGTGGAGTAGTTGGTTTCGGAGGACGGTCGTGTTTTTGCTTTGTACGCCGTTCCTGTTGTCCTCCTCGGTCATCCCCTTTGGTTTTGCGCTTTCGTTTAGGCTGTGGGGATGAGGAGCTTCCTAGACCTACATTTGGCTGTGGGGGTAGGCTTGTCCCTGGGTTAGGTTCAACTGGGTTTTGTTGAGCCACGGGGACGTCGTCAAGGTTGTTGGCTCGTATATACTTGCGTAGCTCCGGCTCATTTGGATCGAGGAGGCCAATTAAGTAGTCTGGGATGATCATGGCCTCCTGATCGATTTTGCTGTTCGTCGATTGGATTTTTATGAGCTTCGGAGACTGATAACCCTCGTCTCTCGGGCGGCGTTCGATTTCGGGATGAAGATCCACGAAATGTTGGACGATGACGGGCAGCCACCTTAAGTAAGGGAGCACGGGCTTCGTTGCTCCAAGGCCTCGCCTTCGCAGTTGATCGAGGATGTCGGACCAGATGAGTTGGGCGACATCATAATTTTGGTTGAAGACGATCCCGTGGAAGATAAGCATGATGTTCCGGTTGCACTTGTCGGACCCGTAGTGCTTCGGCGAGAGGCACTTGTTGACAATGAGAAAAAGAGTCCGCCATGGTGCAGGGATGTCTTTGGCAGTGAATTCAGGTAAATGTATGGTGTTTTGGGCGTTAGGTTTGTGGCCCATGAATAGGAAGTCCCTGATTAGGTCCTCGTTGGAGGGATGGGGATCATATACGAGTGAATGAGGTAGGTTTAGTGTGGAGCGGAGAACGGAAGGGGTAAAGACAACTATAGTGTTGTCGATTTTGGCGGAAAGAGTGGTAATTTTGGGGTTATTGGTTGGTTTTTGAAGAGTGGACCAGAATTGTTGCACATATACTTCAGGGACTATCTCGGTGATGTTTAGGGCGGTTTTTAGAGGGTGGTTTGCAAGGATCTTAATAATGATAGGATCTGGGCACGAGGTATTATCAAAGTCAAGTGGAAGGTTGTTGGGTATCCTCTGTGCCCAGTGCTTGGAGGCGAAAATCTCGTCAATTTGTCTCACCATTGTGGTCGATCTGCAAGATAAAAGCAGTGGATTAGTGGAAATCGACCATTTTGACTTAGAAAGCATACAAAAGTTGTGCAATTCGTTGTTAAGCATGTTAGGACTTAGAAAATTTTGGCAAAAATTTGGCAACAATTGAAATGGAATTAAGTTAGCGGCGAAAGTGCCAATTTGAATTGATTTTGAGTTTCGGTCAATAATGTGTATCGTGCGATAAGTTTAATTTGGACTGTGGTTTCGATCGAAAGTGATGTTCAATTAAGGTAAATTCGGTGAAAGTGAAATTATAACAAGTTTCGATCGAAAGCCATATTTAATTTGAATAAGTGCGGCGAAAGAGTGAATCAATTCAGTTTCGATCGAAAGTTCAAAGTGGGACAGATTTAGTCACGAATCAATCGATTCAATTGAGCCTTGAGTTTCGATCGAAACTGTGGAATAGTGGTGTCGATCGATTGAAATTAATTATGTCGTCAGTTTCGATCGAAACTTTGAAAAATTGAAATGCTCTTTCGATCAAAACTGTGACAAATTGAATTGCCCTGTTTCGACCGAACCTGTGATAAATTGAATTGCCCTGTTTCGATCGAAACTGTGATAAATTGAATTGCCCTGTTTCGATCGAAAGTTGTAAAACCTTAGAAAAACGACGATTTGAAAACACAAAATTAGAAAAATTTTCAGTAACAATCGATCGATTGGAATGCGAAATTGAAGCAAAAGAGTAGTTTCGAGCGAATCTAGGCGATGTGAAAACACATTTAAACAATGATTCGCTCGAACACACGCAACCCTAATCTGCGTAACCTGCACGAATGAGTAAAAAAATCAGTTTAAGGCTGTAGATTAAGCATTTTTCCTTACCAATGAGGGATTTGGAGTTGCAATAAACGGAAAAACAGAGTGAGACAGTGATGAGTTCGTGTGCGATTTCAGAGAGGGTTTATGAGTGAGTTTGAAAATCGATGAAGAAGAAGTGTTTCGGGCGAAACTCTATTTAAATAAGTAGTCTCAGTTTCGCCGAGAATAATTGTGAAGAGTCAATTTTGATTTCGATCGATTGAAATGAGTTTCGAGCGAAAGTCAGTTTCGCCGAGAGAAATGTCAAAGGATTTAAAAATCAATTTCAATCGTAGTGTGTTTCGAGCGAAAGTCAGTTTCGCCGAGATAAATGTCAAAGGATGTAAAAATCAATTTCAATCGTAGTGTGTTTCGAGCGAAAGTCAGTTTCGCCGATAAAATTACGAAGGTATTAAATCAAATTGCAATTTCAATAGAAACGTGTTTCGAGCGAAAGTTAGTTTTGCCAAGAAACTAATAAATCAAGAGTTAAAGCTCAGTTTCGATCGAAACTTGTTTAGTACAATTGGCAAATCAATTTGAAAGGGTTTCGATCGATATGCAGTTTCGCCGAGAAATAATTGTGATATTTGAAATATTTGAATAATTTTAATTTTTGATAGAAGCTTAAGGAGTTTCACCATACAATATAATTTAAATTTGATGAGGAATCATAAACTCCTTGTGTGAAGTATTTGTGCGAACCATTTAATAATGACTCCCCCTAAATTAGTGCATAAAAATGAAAGGCTCCCCCTAGATTCATGCATAAAATTTTTATTAGTCTTCCCCTAGATAAAATAGTAGGATTTTTACCATTCATAACATGTAGAGAAAAATTTAAATGATCTATTTACACAATATCAGGTTCATGTAGGGACAATCGATCATGTCTTATGGTTCAACAAGCCTAACCTAGATACCAAGAATTGGAATCGCTTTTCATCCAATGCCTTAGTAAATAAGTCAGCAAGTTGAAGATCGGTGTGGACAAAATGCATTTCGATTGTACCTTGTTCCACATGTTCCTTAATAAAGTGATATCTAATGTCTATATGTTTTGTGCGTGAATGATGTACTGGATTACTTGTTATAGCTATAGCACTTTTAGAATCACTAAAAATTGGGATATGATTTAACGTTATGCCAAAATCTCGCAGCTGGGTTCTCATCCACAAGATTTGTGAGCAGCAACTCGCAGCAGCGACATATTCTGCCTCTGCTGTCGATGTTGAGACACAATTTTGCTTTCGAGATGATCAGCTTACGAGTTTACCCCCAAGAAATTGAGCGGCTCCAGAAGTGCTCTTTCTGTCCAGCTTGCATCCTGCGTAATCAGCATCTGTGTATCCTACGAGTTCAAAGCTTGATTCCATGGGGTACCATAGACCTAGATTCGGAGTTCCCTTGAGATATTTGAAAATTCGCTTGACCGCGAGCATGTGAGATTCCTTTGGATCAGCTTGAAAGCGTGCACAGAGACATGTGGCGAACATGATATCAGGTCTACTTGATGTAAGATAGAGCAAGGATCCTATCATGCCTCGATAAGTTGTCTGATTAACAGTTTTTCCTGAGGAATCTGCATCAAGTTTGCATGAGGTAGACATTGGAGTCATGGCAGTATTTGAGTTGTCCAAGTTGTACTTCTTGAGTACGTCGTGAATGTACTTGGATTGACTTATGAAGATTCCATCGTGAAGCTGTTTAACCTGAAGTCCTAAGAAGAAATTTAGTTCACCCATCATGCTCATTTCGAATTTCTGCTTCATTAGATCCCCAAAGTTCCTGCACATTCGTGAGTCTGTAGACCCGAATATGATGTCGTCAACGTAGATCTGCACTAGCATAATGTCGGATCCGTCCTTCTTGATAAAAAGAGTCGTATCAATCTTTCCTTTTGTGAAACCAGATGAGATGAGAAAATCCGAGAGGACCTCGTACCAGGCTCTGGGAGCTTGTTTAAGTCCATAGAGAGCTTTATCTAGTCTGTAGACGTGGTCTGGGCGTTGTTCGTCTACAAAACCTTCAGGCTGGGATACAAAAACTTCTTCTTTTAGTATTCCGTCGAGGAATGCAGTTTTGACATCCATCTGGTAGACTGTGAAATTCTTGTGTGCAGCGAAAGCTAAGAATATCCTGATGGCTTCTATTCTTGCGACTGGAGCATATGTCTCGTCATAGTCGATTCCTTCTTGTTGATTGTAACCTTTTGCCACCAGCCTTGCTTTATTCCGGATAACGACTCCTTGCTCGTCTCTTTTGTTCTTAAACACCCATTTAGTACCTATAATGGTTTTCCCAGCTGGTCTAGGTACAAGATTCCAAACTTTCAACCTCTCAAACTGATTGATTTCCTCCTGCATTGCAATTATCCAGTCTGGATCTGCGAGTGCTTCAGCTACTTTACTGGGTTCCTTTTGACTGAGAAAGCAAGAGTAGAGGCTTTCGTTTATCGTTGATGCTCGAGTGGTTACTCCAGCGGAGGGATCTCCAATTATTTGTGAGTTTGGGTGGGCTCGAGTCCACTTTCTGGTACTAGGCTGTGAAGATCCAGCTGTGTTTGTATCATATGTCGTTTCTCCACCTTGATCAGCCTGATGTTCTATTTCTTCTCCAGGTTGTGGCATTACTGACTCGCCTGAAGAAATTTCTATTGTTGTATCATAAGGCTGAGGAGTTTCAGCGCCTGAGCTGGATATGATTTCTGTATCTGTTGGGGGTTCACTATCGTCATCAAGGTGAAGATTTTCCATCGTAGGAGGGGTATTGTCATTATTAGGCTCCGCATAATCAATATTTTCTGGTACCGCAGATGTTGTTGGAGCATTGTGTGGTGTCGGCTTTGGGAAGAGATCTTCAAATAAGAGATCAAGTTCCATGTCACTTAACGCCTTTGTTTTTGAAGATTCTCCCATAGAGGAAGTGCTAGGTTGATCCTTTGTTAATTCTCGTAGAAGTCCTGGTTCTGGACTGATTTGTGCAGAAACGACACGGTCTACTTCATCAAACGTTACGTTTATGCTTTCCATAACAGATCTTTTCTCTTTGAGGTATATGCGATAGGCTTTTGATGTTGTTGAGTATCCCACCAGTATGCCTTCGAATGCCTTTGGGTCAAGTTGGCCTCTGTCTTCACGATCATTTGCCACATAGCACTTGCACCCAAAAACTTTCAGGAATGAGACGTCTGGCACTCTACGATTTATCAACTCATAGGGTGTCCTATTGAACCTCTTGTGAAGTGAGCCACGATTTTGAGTGAAACAAGCTGTGTTCATTGCTTCGGCCCACAAGAAGTGAGGTAATCCAGAGTGAATGAGGAGTGTACGAGTTGCTTCAACTAAGGTTCTATTTTTGCGTTCCACTATCCCATTTTGTTGAGGTGTTTTGGCTGCTGCGAACTGTTGGGTGATTCCAAGTGATGCATAGAAGTCACTGAGTTTTCTGTTCTTGAATTCTGTCCCATTATCAGTTCTGATGATTTGTACACTTAGTTGGTAGAGGTTTTGAGCGGTTTTGATGAACTCAATGATTAGACCTGGAGTTTCATCCTTGGTTCTCAGAAATTTAGTCCATGTGTAGCGTGAGAAATCATCTACTATGACTAACACATATTCCGCCCATTAATGGTCTGAGTGCGCATGGGTCCACACAGATCCATATGAATGAGTTCGAGAGGTTTGGAAGTTGAGGCTATGTGTTTGGTCTGGTGGGAGGCTTTCCTTATCTTTCCCATTTCACACGCCGAGCAAAGATGCCCTTTGTGATATCTGAACGACGGAAGCCCTTTTACCAAGTTTTCTGATCTCAGTTTGTTTAGGTCTTTGAAGTTGAGATGGGAAAGTCGCTGATGCCAGAGATCGTTCTGATGTAGAGAGGCTCGAGAAATAAGGCATGTCGGTCGAACAGTCTTGAGGTCAATGGAGTAAAGATTCGTCTTTCTGTGACCAGTGAGTAGCTCTCTTCCATTGATATCTGTGACACTACATTTGTTGGTCTCGAAATTCACTTTGTAGCCTTTGTCGCAGAAACGACCTATGCTGAATAAATTGTAGCTCAGTCCTTCGACGTAGGATACTCCTTTGATGGTTAGCCTGTCATGGATGAGATCACCGGTTCCTAGCATGGATGCAGATTGACCGTTACCGAAGTAGACCTTCCCGAGGAATCCTTCAGAGAAGTTGCTCAACAGCTCTTTGTTTCCAGTCATGTGTGAGGAGCAACCTGAATCTAAGTACCACACATGACAGACCTGCAAAAAAGATCAAGTAAGTTTTGGCACCCATTTATGGATGGGTCCTCTTTTGATAGCAGGTGTAGTAGATTTCTTGTTCGTTGCTAGATTTAATTCTTTGCTAGGTTGTTTTGTAGCTGGTTTGAGAGTCCAAGCGTGATGATTTCCTATAGGATGCAGTTGAGATTTCGGTATCCAAATCTGTTTTGGACTTGATTTCTTGCTTGGCTTGGTCTTGTAGATGTTGTGTTTCCTTTTCGATTTAGTAGTATGATTGGACGTCGTGGAATATGTGTCCTTAGAACGAGCGCTATGCGATTTGGAAATGCTATTGCTGAAGTGACTGTCATGAGAATGGGAAAGTACATCATTGTTGACATGACAGAACTTGGATTTTAGGGAATGGAATAACGAAACACGTTCTGCGACATTACAAGAAGTCACTTTTGGAAATGCTAGAGATTTTAAAACATGAGAAGAAAAGTTGGAGACTGGTCTCTTCTTTTTATCAGGGACTGTTGTCTTCTTAGCTGAGCCAGGTTGAACCTTCTTCGCTTCCTTAGATCTCACGCCATTGTCTGTGAGCACATGCGATACCAAGTTAGTGTGAGATAAAGGTATTTTCTTTGTAGTTTGCTTGCATTTACATGTAAATGATTCTGGAATAGGACGGGAGGTGGAAGGTTTGTAAGCATCAGGAAAGTTTTCAAGAGTATAAATTTTGCTCAACAAAATAGTTCTCTCTTCTTCGTGAGCTTTCCTTTCCGACTCTAGAGAGGCTGTCAAAGAACCTATTTTGCGTATAATTTCTGGAATATATATGAATGAATAAATAGGTCTAGTCTGTTCGTCATTGCCTTCGGGTCCAAATGGTGACATGTAATCATCAGAGAGCGGTATCTCTCTTGTTTTGTAACTATTATTGAGTTCGTCGTAGTCACACATGATTTGAGCCCATTCTTTGTTCTTCCGCCTTTGTTCATCAGATTCAGTCACCTCACTTGATCCGACGAAGGGCATTAGTCGTTCGATGCTTAACCCAAAACGTTTGATTTTGTACAGAGAGTTTACTTTATCTGCTTCAGGGTTAGTGGTGGGCTCAAATCCCAATCCTTCACGGGGATTATAAAATTCAACATCTTTAGGTTGGCTAAGAAACATGGTTCGTTCACTTTGACCTCTTTTGGTGTTGATGTCCTCTAATTCCTTGATTTTCTTGTATAGTCGTACACGTTCGTTGGTGATTAGTTCGTATTGAGACGCTACATTTACACATTCTTCCTCGCTGTCTTTCAATCTTCTGCTCATATTGCTAATCTCTATTTCCTTGTTTTCTATATGATCTTCTAAAGTCTTCACTTTAGTTTCAGACAAGATCAAGGATTCATTAAGAATTGCTATTTCTTCCTGTTGTTTGTTCAACAGGGCATAATTTTTGTCGAAATTGCTTTGGAGTTCTGAGTGATTTTTACGATGTATGGAGAGTTCGGCTATCCTACGTTCTAATTTAACGAAATCATGTAGGGATGGAGTGTATACCTCCAGGTCGGATGATGAAACATCTGTCCTGTCTGATCCGATGGCTGGCTCATCCTCGTCGGAGTCATCCTGTATGCTTTTCACCATGAAGGCCATTTCTTCTTCCTCCTCGTCAGATGTGTCCTCCAGCCATTCCTCTTCCTCAGCTACCAAGACTATTCCCGCTTCCTTGCGCTGTGAGAGCTGAAATTTCTTCTTGTAGTATTCAGTGTTTTTCTTCTTGGGTCTGAAGCATTCCGAGGCAAAGTGACCCGGCTTGCCACAGTTGAAGCACTTCTTCACTATTTCAGATTTCTTAGTTTCAGTCTCTTCAGGGGCAATGTACTTCTGTTTCCCGCCCGAGGTTCGTTGTTTGTTGAAGGAAGAGGATGATTTCTTGGCGCTCATCTTATTGACGGTATCTAAGATCATTGCCAGCTTCTTTCTGATGGATTCGAGTTCGTCCTCTGATCCTTGGTCAGTTTCGGTGTTGTCAGAGGTGTCAGATGGTACGACCTGCTTTCCTTTAGAAGTCTTCGAGCTCCTGTTGCTTGACTTAGAAGTTACGAGTGCAATTGGTTCCATTTCAATGTTTGGCTTTCCTTCGTTCTTAATCTCTTTAGCATATTGCGAGTATTGTGAGAGATTATCGTGTAGGGAATGAATGTCCATCGCGTCCAGATCTTTGTTCTGTTGCTTAACTAGAACTGCAATTCGTCCCCACTCCGGTGGAAGTGTGGAGAGGAACTTGATGTTATGTTCGAGATTGGAACGCTGGATGTTAATCTTTCTCATCTCGTTGATGGTGGTTAGGAAGCAAAGGTAAGCATCTCGAAGTTCTTCCCCCTCCTTAGCCTTGAAGGAGTCATAGGCAGTAAGGATACTAGATTTCTTGGACAAAGTACTAACTTCTGTTCCGACCATCATCTTGCAGACTTCGTCCCAAATTTCCTTTGCAGTGACCATTGCATCGACTTGCTTGTAGACATCATTTGGTAGAGCCTGAAGTACATAGTGTCGAGAAAGCTTGTCTGCTCTGGCTCGTGCTTTCTCAGCATCGTTGTATCGACTAGGATCCTTAAGAGTTCTTCTTTCTGGAATTGCGGGAACTGCATCGGGTTGAGCGGGGATAATGGTCCAAAATTGGGCAGGTCCTTCAAAAATGGAGGAAAGCATGTCATTTGCGAGGTCTCCATCCTTGATTTCTATGAAGTTTATGAATCGTTGCTTTCATATGCCGTACTCCCCCCATCTCAGTAGTGGTGCACGGTTGTCAGATCCAATAGCAAGACCGTCCATGGTATGTTTGGTAATGATCGTTAACGCGAGATATATCTGCGAAATTAAACACTTTAGTTTTGAAAGAAATGTAGTCAAGTTTGAGTAATTTCTAGTGTTGAGTCTAATTAGGTCTTAGTGAATTCTGTCGAAATAAAAGAGTTTGATGAATTTAGTGTACTGCTCGAGGATGGAACAATTTGTGTAAAGTGAAATTGATAATTTTGTTCAATTCAATTTGAGTGCTTGATCGACTCTAGTATGATATGAAAATAAGCTAAAGGATTGGTCCTAGTGTTGAGAGTCGGGCAATCGAAACTAAGTTAAGATTGGAAGATTCGAGCGAAGGTGTGAATTGGGCGAAAGAGTTTTGAAATTGTTAGTTTCGATCGAAAGACGGAATTTGATTTTGATTTGAAAAAAAAATAGTTTCGATTGTCTGAGATTGAAATTGGCTAAGTGGAGAACAAGGTTTCGAGCGAAACAGTTAGTACATTGGAGTTTCGCCGAGATGTGTATCGATCGAAACTGTAAAATTGTGCACTGTAGCGTTCGAAATGTGTATCGATCGAAACTATGAAATTGTGTACTGTAGCGTTTCGGGCGAAATATATTGGAGTTTCGTCGAGATGTGTATCGATCGAAACTGTGAAATTGTGCACTGTAGCGTTCGAAATGTGTATCGATCGAAACTATGAAATTGTGTACTGTAGCGTTTCGGGCGAAAAATATTGAACTTTCGCCGAGAATTGTATCGATCGAAACTTGTGAAAATTGGTGGAAATTCGTCGAAAATTAAATTAATCGACTTTCGATCGAAACAATTGGACTTTCGCCGAGAAATCTTTCGAGTGAAACTGTGAAATAAGCGAAGAAATTCCCGGAAATTAAAATTGATTGAATCTTCTTTCAGTGAGTTTCGGTCGAAACCTTCAAATTCAATGGTACTGTTCAATTTGTTGCTCGAAAGTGATGCCCAGTTCAGTGAAAAAAAAATTTCAGATTCGTTTTTGCTTAAATCCGACTCAAACTTGACTGGAATCGACGTGAAGGAACCTAAATGTTCTCGAAATCAGTTTTCAAATGTCCTAGGAGAAAAGAATCACTAAGAACGATTTGAAAACATCCAAAAAAACAGTGAAAAAGCAGAGAATGAGTTTTCAAGCTAAAATCTTCGTCAAATCACGTCGAAAACGAGCAAAACTGAATTCAAATGGAAGATATTGATCCGCGTTAGGCTCTGATACCACTTGTTGGCCCTTATTTTACCAAACAAGGATCAAAAGATTGGTTTGAATGTGTAAAATGTGAAGAACACCTTGAGTGTGTGTGTTAGTGTGTGTTTTCTTAATCTAACGTACAAGGCGGCTTACCTTTCAATACTTTTGATAAAAACCCTAATTAGGGTTATTTGGGCTTTATATACCACACTTGATTGGTATATTAAAGCCCAATACAAAACTATGACTAAATATCATAAGTTACCCTAAACTATTACAACCCAACACATTAACCCAAGATTACATAATTAAAGGATGCTACAAAATATTCCTAACACATATGCTTGCAGTCAATTCTTGCTCATTATTTGAGGAGAGCAAATATAAAAATCGTGCATTAGCTCCAAATATTCTTGATGTTTTCTCTCTAAGCGCTTCAGATTCCTCCAAACAAAATTAAGGAGTAAGACGTCGATACTACAAGGAAAGGAGCTAGTCACATGCCAAATATTCCTAAAATAATTGCTGATTAACTCCATTATTTCTAACGTTTTCTTTCTAAGTGGCACAGATTTTTAATTTCTGCCAGGGAAGGAAGACGTTACTACACGAAAAATACAAGGAGTTAATTGCATTTATTTTATATTTTGAGGGGGAGCTTTACAAATGTGATTTTATTTGAAATAGGGGTCAAAAAAGATTAGAAGTACTTACTATCGAGAAACTGGATATAAGACTTAATTCACGATCATAAGTTTCTCGATCGTAAACAGTGTTGGAAACGTTTTTGATCAGCCGCGATAATTTGCGATCGAAAAAAATTGAATTGAAGAGCAATTTTCGAATCTAAAATTTCTCGAGCGCAAATAGTAATGGGCCTGTTCCATTTAAATCGCAAAATGTCAAATCGCAAACCCAACATTGACTTACAGCTAATTAATAAAAGTTCACTTTCTTGTCAGTCGAAAACTTTTTCTCACGCAACCCTAAATCGCAAAAAATTATCTCTCGCGAAACTTTCACAGACAGTCTCATTTTCGCAAAAATCTTTCGATTTTTCCGCAACAAATTGTCTGTTTAAGGTAGAACTGAGATTATTTTGACATCTGCGTGTGATTTACCTTAGTTAGCATCTGCATTTTGTAGTTTATCGCATGTTTAGGTTTAGATTCTCGATTGTTCTTCAAACTGAGAAACCGTATACTATTTTATAGTGATTTAGGCTTGATTATGAGTGTTATCTGAGATTAATGCCTGCACTTAAGATAGTTTCGATGTTCTTTATGAATTTGATAGTGTGAATCTTCGGAAAATCTGCATCGTCGACTGTAATTTGAGTTTAGATGAAGCTGGGTATTTGAATGTTTAAAGCCATCGAAGAACTTTGTCGATCGCAAACAGTCTTAATTGAATTCCGATTTAATTAAGATACTGTTTGTGTCGAATTAGTTTTCGATCGATAAAATTTAGATTTAGTCGCTAAGATAGAAGATTTTGACCGAAAATTATTTACCATCGAGAAATCTAATTACGATTTTTGTGAGCGAAAAACTTAAGGACTGAATAGACAATTTAGATGCAAATTTTTTTGAGCGTAAAACTTACTATCGCAAAATTGAATTTTCGATTTAATTTCATGTCGGTCGCAAAAAATTTAGCAGCGAAAAAAAAAATTTTCAACGCTTAATTTTTCGATCGCAAAACTCGCCGCTTAAGATTTAATTGATCGAAAAATTTCTCGACGATTGACTTAGTCTTTCGTTGACTAATTTCTCGATAGAAAAATATCGCAGCGAAAAATTTTACTTACAATCGAAAATCACGTACCACTCGACAAATTTCAAATCGAAAAATTTTATTCAATCAAGGAAAATTTTTCGACAGTAAATTTACCTGAGAAGTAATTTCTCGATCGTAAATTTACGCGGAATTTTTCTCGATCGTAAAATTGATCGACTATAGTCTCACGATTTCAACTTCAACACTTAGAAGATTTTTTCTCTAAGTCTTTTACACTGTAGCGAAGTTAGCGAATAAAATTTCCTCGATCGAAAAATTTAAACGGAGGTATTACAATTGAAATCAATGCATAGGAAATCAATTTGAAAACCAAATTTATCGAGCAACAAATTTCTCGGCATGAACAGTGACATTTTCCCGATCAAACACTTAGAAAAATTTCGAACTTTTTGCACGCGTTACATATGCAATTCGAAATTACAAGCATGCCATTACATTTTTTAAAAAAAAATCAAAATATCCTATATGCATGCTATACAATTTCAATTTAAAATTCATCAAACATGTCATGACTTGATACAATATTACAGTTTGATAAAATTAAATCCATTTTCGACTAAAGTTATATTTATGAACTAATGAACTTTTATATCTCTTTATTTTTCAGATGGATCGCTACCCTCGATATAATCACATCTATGACCACAACCTTTATCTAAAGGTTCAGGATACGAACTTCCAGCTCGATCTGAGCACCTTTCGGTGTCCGAACGAGGTCATTGTCTCTATCCTATGAGGCCACCCCATCTGGCACGCATTGACGGTCACCGCCTCTGAACCAATGGTCTATCTCCAGCAATTGTGGGGATGTATATAAGGAGCTGTGGCAAATGGAGCATTCTCCCTCATGACTAGAATCGGGACGCGGCATATTCATATGGACAAGAACCAGTTCGGGATGATTCTGGACTTGCCATACAGCGAAAACTACGACCCGCTCCCATCGGACGCAGAAATGGTCCATGACTTCATGCAGATGGGATATCAACCGCAGCTCACCAAGTTAGCTCAGGTCCAGAGCAGCGTATCCCTCATCCCTGGAAGACATTGTTCGGGATTGTGAACAAGTGTCTATCACCCAAGCATGCTGGCGTCGACAAGGGCAACAGCAACATACTGTGGATCTTTCCCGGACTTGCATTCTCCAGAAATTACGATTTCACGCAGCTGATCTGGAATGATCTTGTTGAACAGATTCGGCTGAAGGAGAATCGGAGATCGAAGAACGTGCCCTATGCTCGATGGTTCAATGTGATCATCAGGGAGTTCATGGAGTTACACGCACAGAATATTCCTCAGCTGCCTCCCGGACGAAACTATCAGCCGCCAAGGCTCAAATTCTTCCATAATCCACGCCTCACGGACTTGGACCAACCGTCGATGCCGATTCCGCTCAATCTACTTCGGCTCGCCGACCCCGTGGGAGCTGAGTATCAGAGATTCTGTTGGGAACATAATCTAACTGAGCAAATGATCAGAGGGCCCCCGGCAGATTTCCATGTTAGCCCTCCCCAACCGCCACAACACCAACCAAGCCCTGACGACACGATGATAGATGTTGTCGCTCAGGAGCTTCAACAAGAGTCTCCATTGGTCGAAGAGCAAATGCCTGACGTAGATGATACTCCAATAGACGTCGTGGCTACTGAGATGGCATCGAGGCTCCTGAACATGAATATCAAGTGCCTATCCATGTTGGCGTGCTCGAAGAATCCATTGAGGAGGTTCTTCTACCAATAGCACAACCTGAGGTTGAAATGGGGAAAGCTCGCTTCCACAGGTGACGGATCAGGCACATGAGGACGCTGAACGTGACCCCTCCTCATACGGCCACCCCGTCGGATACGGAGTCGGATGAGGAAATAAGCCTGATAGAAGGACTCCGAGGAGACTTAGCATTCAGTTGGAGTCCCTCTTCCCGGCCGTCACCACCGTACCAGATACCATGCAGACCGCTTCCACAAGTGTTGCTGGCACTTCTTCGCTCAATCTTGAGCCGCAACCTAATCCACCGATGTCTAGTTCGCAGGCGCAACCCGAGCCTGCCATAACACCCATAGAGGCGAATCTTCTAGATCCGACTCGAGGATTGGGTGGAAGTCTCATACAGTCACAACATCAAGTGACTGTGAGCTAACCTGATGAGTCGGTGTCTACTCAAGGGTTGATAACAAACGACAACAGTCATCCTGGTCCATCCAAGGAGGCGTCCGCACCTTTTGTGACGAACGAGCAATTCCAGGCCGCTCTCTCTGCCGCTGTACAATCCATGGAAGACAAAATCATGGAGAGAGTACTCCAAGCCATCGAGACATCCCGAAGAGATACCGGGAAAGCATCTGTCTCTGAAGGCCCTTCGTCACAAACCAATCCCACACCTCCAAAACCCACACCCACCCATCCTTTAGCCACTTCATCCATCCTCATCAACCCATACACCATACACATCACCGAGCTCCACGACATCCTACTCGCCCGCCTGATCGGCCTTTCCATCCGATCGCCTCAAGAAGAATCCCTTTATAGGCGATTGGTGGATCATCCTGAGCCACCTACTGACACATGCCGAGGCCAAAGCTCCCACTCACGACGCAGACATGACGATCCTGACGATCAGGACCATCATGAGGGGGAGAAGAGGCCACAGACATCTACAAGTGGCCAAGGCAAGGCTCGGGCACGACGCAAACAAGCGCTGGAGCAGGTGAAACCCAAACCCAAACCCAAACACAAACTACCCACCCAACGCACCGCACCACCACTCTAACCCATATCGACCCACCAACCTTTAACCTACGGACGCCTCCGCCCACACCACCGATCTACTCAAGCCCCTTGCTTCCGGAAGAAGAAGCAAGTGCAGCAATGCTCGTGGCCCTAGCAGCTACCCAAGCTACTCCCTCAGTCGTTCCAGACCAACCGGGCCCCTCAGGACATGGCGTCAAACGACACGAGGTCCTAGACAAATACATCTTCGAAGGACAGTGGATGACCCATTCCATGCCCGAGGAGCATCAGAGACAACGGCTTCAGGACGTCCGATATTTTCTACAACAAGCATCCGTGGACCTCATAATCATGGAAAACGACGAACTTCAGGAAGGTGAATACTACCAAAGAAACATCCCAAGACTACCAGAGTTGATCGCACAACGAGCGGCTTCCCCCACCGACAGATGCCAGGGACCGTTCGGATCGACACGCCATGGGAGAACATCCGAATAGAGATACCCTTCCTCGAAGAAGTCCGTGAGAATATCTGGAGGTCAGTGGACAGAATCAAGAAGCCGAACGAGTTTGAGCTAAGAGGGATCTCTCACTGGGATCAGCAGAAGATGATGACATACCTCTAGATGCTGACTCAACTAGGACCTGACGTAAGGCTGGGGATGACTAAAGGACAAGTCAAGAGTCATTATAAGAGTCTCTCCCCAATTTGCCAGCTTCTCAGCATCTACTGTGCCAAAGGAGGACTTCCAACCCCAATATATGTTATTGAGCGAGTGGACAGAACCCGAGAGGAACTAAGAGAGAGTGACCTTCCGTATCTCCCTACTGACGAGGTATGCAACCTCTATCAGCTATACGTGGAGAAGTACAAAGGTCCTCAAGGCTTCCTTAAGAAAGAAAGCCTCGAAAGGCTCTACCGGTTCATGATGCGCCAAGTCAAATACTTTGCAGCGCATGACCTTCAGATGGCTCTGGAGAGCAACATGAGGAAGGTCAACATGGCCGAACCACTCAACAAAGTACCTGAGATCGAAGGGCTTCCAAGCAATCATGTGCACATCAGCTCGGTCCTAGGCATCACCTACCACAATCCAATTGCCAAGAAGACTATGATGATGCTGAAGACCGAGATACATAAGTTTTGCGATGGGACGCTCAAGGTCATCAGGATGAATATCGAGCAGAGGTTGGAAGAAATCAATAGAGATACAATGATAAGGATCCACAGGTTTGTGAGAGAACAGCCGCTCCTGATGGAGTTGTTAGACGACATCGAGGAGTGCCTGAAGCTGAGGGAAACTCTCAGAAACTTCGAGTCTGCCCTGGGCTTGCGCAGATCGTATTATGCCCGACGAGGACAAACAGCGCGGAGAGCAATCAAGCACAAATGGGGAGATTGTAGAGTATATGTTTTAATTGTGCTTGATTTTATTAGTTGTCCATGTAATTAGGGGCGTTTTGTATAGTAGTCCTTAGATTAGGACTAGTTTGATATACCAAGTTTTGTTTGGTATAAATACATGTAAACAAATTGTGCTGAATAGAGAAAGTTTTGGAAATTGATCCGAAAGGCTTGCAATTCAATTTTTAGAGAGAGAAGCAACAGCAACTTTCTCAGTCTAATCGACTTCTCTCTCTTGTTCTTCATTTAAGTTTTTCGATCGAATCTTAATGTCAATCATAATCGTCGAATTACTTATAATTCTTGCCTAGGATCATAGAGTTGTTAATCGTAAGATGTCATTATGATCTTCATAAAACAAAGAATAAATTGGATATGCTTATGTATTTTTATTATATAAATTACTCAAAATAAAGATGCTTTAATTAATCAGTGGAAGTCTAAATAAAATTGAAATAAAAATAAAAAAGTGTGCGACCCTACCACCTGTATGAGTCTTTATTCAGCGACATCTGTCCAATTAAAGATGAATATGCTTATATTATGACGTCGCTAAACTGAAATGAATTAAAAATAAAACTTTGGCGACGGCAAACCCGTCGCTAAACTAAAAAAAAAATAAAAAAAATAAAACGCTAAATAAAACACTGATTGAAACGTAGGGCTAGTTTTACATTGAACAAGGCTACTTGTAATGGTGCGAGTTTCGGTCGATTTGCATTAAACTAACCCTTCGTCAGACGATCGGGTTATGTCAGCAAATCGAGCGACTTGGTATATTTCAAGTTTTAGAATAGTCACATTCGGGCGATTTGAATTAAGAAGAATAGGGTTTCGGGCGAAACTAGCTTATATACATAATCCAATCGGGCGATTAGGCAACCTATTGAACACTCGGCGAAATTATAATCGGATGACTTGAAGGTAAGCTTCAACGTGTGAAGAATCGGGCGATTATGGGAAGGAAAGCTCGGCGATTTTGGATTGTGTATGCCTCGAATCGGGCGACTCCATAAACGGCGAAACTAATCCCATGCATAACACAAATCGACCTATTTGGGGAGTTAAAAGAGAATTGAACGAAATTTATTTTCATGCAAGGAATCGGGCGATTCTAATACATGAAAAACAGAGGACCTTGAGGCTTGAGGCATAACCAATCGGACGATTGAAACAATTCGGCGAAACCAAGTTTCGATGCATGACAAAATCGGGCGATACTAGTTTTGACTGAATATTATACTAACATTGACCCGACTTTGACTAATAACAGAATGGGCATTCGGGCGATTTAGGTTGTCCCAAACCAAGAATATTT